>CM022754.1:9943543-10406043 GCA_012411365.1 Ameiurus melas
GCCACATTCTGGTGCGTGGCTACGCCATGTGGTCTTGGCATGAAAATATGTTAAGCACTGGCAAGACTATAGGCCAGCTGGCTGGCCAAGGCTTGAATTTCAAAACAACAAAAACAAGATAACCAGCAGAACAACAATTGGGCTGCATTTAAGAACAGAACATTGACACTGAGTACGTGTACAGAGTCACACTCTCGAGGCAAATCGCAAATAGGAGAGCTGTACTTTAACCCTGCACAATTGTGGAGAACAGAACAAATAGCAATGAGACATGGCTCATCATTAGAGCACAATTATGAAATGCTACATGCCACATTTGAGCTAAACCGACTCTACTCTAAAGCTAAAAATCAATTATTGCTAATGGAACTTTAACAGTAATGGGCAACTAATTCAGGAAGTGAGATAGCAAAAAGAGCACATGGGGGAAAAGTGAAATAAAGAAGCATATACAACTTCTAGAGTTATATCAGTTCATCTCTGGTCCCTCAAGTTGATAAATCCATTTTGTTTTGCAGGATAGCACAAGGAAGCCTCTTAACGTGAGGTTTTCCAGATATGAGCTGTGGCAACGGACAGCTGCTCAAAGGCTGAGGAGAGGAATCCCTCCCATCCTCCGCTCCAGAAAGTTTAAGAGGCTTGCAGAGAAAAGCCAAGACCAGGAGCAGCCCCAAATTCACCGGCCCCTGATGACTGTGTCCAACGGAAGCCCTCAAATCCCACACACCTCCAGAGCCTCGCTGTCCATAAGTGAAGCAAAAACTGCCAAGATTTAAAGGGATTATAAGTCTTGACCTTGAACACGAGAGGCTTTTTTAATGAATCCTGTCATCGTGCATCCTTTCCAAATACAGATATGAACATTCTGTGTTATCTCCTGCCTTACCCAGCCGAAGAGACTTTAGTGATAGCGCTGAACATAAGAGTGATGGATCAGGCGACAGAAGAGATTAATGAAGTCTCTGATTCACAGGGTGCACAGCCAGAATCATTCCCAATGAATTACCAATGGAGTGTGTATAACAGTGAGTATGACAGTCTTCATTCCACAAAATCCCAACCGTGAGACGGAGAGACTCTGTCTCATTTGCACCTGCGATTCTAAAGTTACACTTTTGGGAGCTTTTTTTTTTTTTTAAATTAAAATTATATTTGCTTTATATGCACCTTCATTCACCCTACCCCCTGTGGTGCAATAATGAAGAAAAAAAAACATCGGCAGATTGCACAATGCCACGGATGATATTAATGGCACTATTTTTTTTTTTATGAACTGCTCCATATGAAAATACTATGGTGCTACCTATTTGGGAATAAACTCAAAAGAAGAGGCTCAAAGCAATCTACTCTTGTCACCGTGTTAAACTTTCCGTTTTAGGAAAAGTAAGACATTGTGAGAGAGGTGAATCAAGAGTGATGTGATTGGGGATGAGCTAAGGTGACCTGAACTGTGCTTCTAAGATCCATTACATGGGCTGTGGAGAATGAAGGTAAAGTCCAAGGCGATGTTGTGAGAGATCTTCTACAATAAGACGAAGGGAACAACAGGGAATACCGCCGTTGAAGACATTTGTGATTAAGTCAAGATTGAACTTTGAGCAAGAGCAGTTTTACAACACCACATACTTGTACCATAATATTAATATTCCTCTTTCCAGTCTAAATCTTTGTCATTTTATCCATACTTCCCTGTCTTTAATGCATATATACAGTACAAAATAATGGAACAATCATTTCAAAGGGAAAACAGCAATAATGTCTTCTTGCATATTTTCAGTGTACAAGAGTAGTATTCCAGTGCTTTTGCTTGAAATTGAAATACTTGAATATGTATATGTAATTGGTCTCCAGGGACATCATGTCATTGACCTTATGAGTAGTCCATATGAGCATTTTTCTTGCAAAAAAATGAGCCGCCAAGAGTGTGTCTTGGTTCAGATAGTAATGGCACTGTAAAAAGGCATTATTTATTTTGAAATAAACATATAAATGGTCCCAATGATAGCACACATTTATAACTGGTAGATATGTGTTACACAATGGTTTTATTTGTACTGCTTATGTATGTAGATGCTTTGTACCAAAAAGTCTCTTTTTTAAGTAAAGTCAGTGGAAGCTTCAAAATGATCTTGTCTCACTTTATATGCAGCATTGCCTACTAAATTTGTTCTTTGAATTCTAAACAAAACAATAATTCTTTAAAAGCCTTATATATTAGGTATGCAAAAAAAACTGCTGCACAAAAAAATCCCCAGATTGCAGATCTTAAGTGGTGTGCATTTTTGGTTTAATACTGAACATTTTATGCAGGCAGTGACCTGGCCTCCCTCAGGGGAGGGTAAAGGCTAGAGAAAATTTGCAGTTCATCTTTCAGAGACTCATTTTCACAAGGTCAACAGGTCAGCTCAAAGGCATGCAGAATCCATATTAGTTACATATATGCTTTATATGCTTATGTATGTTAGTTATCTAACATACAAGAAAAGTTATTACTGCACGTGTCAGTGCAAAAAAGGGAAATCATGTTAGTGCATATGATTTTTTTTAATATATCTACCTTTTCTTCAGATACATGTCTCCACTTTACCTTGCTTAACCTGCTCCCAGCCTTGTCAATCTTGCAGGCCTAAACCTGCACTTACAGCTTATCTTCATACCTTATGAATACTTGAAAAGTCCAAAATTCCACATATTAATTTACTTGTGTTTTTGCCCTACATGTGTTTATATAAGATAATTCATGAGTATGAGATGTAATTTAAGAACATAATTGTTTTCTCCAAAGGCATTTGAGGTTTGGGCAACTATTAGCAGCGCGGAAAAAATAAACAAAAATAATATCTGAAAATTAAACAACACCAGTGGTCTTTAAGGTCCAGGTATGCACTTTGAATGGGGACACTGCATTCACTTTCGCAGGTCCCAAAAGGCATATTCTTAAGTGTATCACCCTAGTGGCAAGATGAATAACTTAAAATCAGCACGTCTCATTGTTGGCATTGTTTCCATCTGCAAGTCTTATGGTATGCTTTATGTGACCATTGCATGGCTTTTGTTTACCATATTGTCTTAAATCTGTTCAGTAATTGGGCTTATAAATGGATCTGACCTATGATAAATGTTTTATTACCTTTCTGTGGTTAACATGATTATGGCCTGACTAGGAAAGAGTTAACTGAAAACAATCCAAATCCCAAAGTACAGATTCACACTGACACACTGTGCCTGTTAGTCACTCTATTGTGAAAAGTGATGACCGCAACTACTAATGCCCCACTGAGCGAGATATCTGTCACTCGATATGTGGGCAAGTATCAAAACACGCTCATAACCAAAAAATAAATAACTTGACAAATATGCAAGCACACAAAAAAGCCGTCTAGTGAGTAATGTTTCACAGTTCAAAACGATGAAAGAGCTTACTTATTGCCAGATCAGTGCTATAGTGAGAAGTATTAGTCAGAAAGATTGGATCAGTCCTTCTTACCATCTGGTGATGGGTCGTGACAAGATGTCTGCTAGCAACACAGTAGTGTTTCTCCACTATCCCATTATGCCCCATAGTAATGTGTTTATTATGAGTGTATTATATCACAGTATTGTTTCTCCATTATCCCATTATGCTCCATAGTAATGCGTTTATTATGTGTATGGGAAGATAACTCTACATACACCTTAATGGAATCTTAAAGCATCCATGTAATGGACTGCAAAAATGGTGAAAATCAGTACAGTTTCGTAGTAAAATTCAAAAATTGCTTGCAAAAAGTACTATTTTACACTATTAATTCTCGATTGTTAAAGATATGTGGCATAGTGCTCAACATGTGAAATATCATAAGCATATTTGAGGTCAAAGTGGCATGGTGTCGGATTTGGTGTACCATATTTATGATTTCCCATGTGGATGTCTCGTAGTTTGATTGTGTCCTGAACCTAATCTTATGAAAATTGTATAAAAATTTATAAAATAAATATATATATAAAAAGTACTGATGATGTGGTTGGATTTAGTTCAATTTCATATGAATGTACTAAAAGGAATGAAAGCTAACCCCGTCTACAAGTCCAACCCTTCAACTTGTAACTTTTTATTTGAATTAAGTGTTATGAATATCATGTGTTATACCATGTCGTGTGATACCATGTTGATCTTTTTCCCCATTTTTATTTAACATAGACTTGGGGATACAAGATACAAATCCAACTACATCACTGATATTTGTTCAAATTATTGTGTATATGAGTTTTTTTCTGACAGTGTTTTATTACTATTATTTAAAACAAAACAAACAAACAAAGGGGGATATAAAGATTTAGCTGAACAGGCATCTAAATAACAGCAGATGTAATAGCCCAGTACTCTAAATGCCACTGCTATGCTGACTGAACATATTTGACACCAAGTTACAAGCTTCAACAAGAGGCCCTTTGTCTGGTAGGGACACAGGTCATTTCATTAATGCACTGGGACATGTTTCTTTATCCTCGGCAGCATATTGTGTAATCTGATTACACAAACGAGCAAATTTGCTTTAGAGTAGGACATTCGTTGTGACATCCCAGCTACTCCATCAGATTGAGTACTCTGAGTACAAGGTGTGCTCTCATCACAGTTCCTGACTGAGAAAAGTGTGTCAGAGGTGAAGGGAGCAGACTGGGATCGAGAATGTTAAGGTAGGAGAATGGATTCACACCCATTGATACACTGTAGGTTTACACCGTTGCTGAGAGAGAGAGAGAGAGAGAGAGAGAGAGAGTCAGAATAAAGAATAAAGCATATCAGAATAAAGCAGTAATGGAAGAAAGATGAATTAATAATCTAAAAAAAATTATTAGCAATATTCATGCTAATATGTGGACACACACACACACACACACACACACACACACACACAGAGAGAGAGAGAGAGAGAGAGAGAGAGAGAGAGTTAACTGGAGGTAACCGCATAAACAGGTAACACACCCTAGGGTGCCAGTAGGAGTTTTGACCCCCTTTGCCAGGTCCACTTACTCTCCACACTGACATTTTTCATTCTGCAGTATCTTAATGGCAGCTTAAAGTAGTTCTAAATCACTAGATCTAAATAGCTATAGAATTTTGCTTTGGATCACTAACTGTAGTTTATTTCATATTAAAGCATTTAAACTTTCCTCTTTGTCCTGGTTTATGCTGGTCAGGGTTGTGGTGGGTCTAGAGCCTATCCCAGGAACACTGGGTGCAAAAGTTTTTAATATCATTAAAAAAATTTTATTACATTAATGTGCAGTCTGATTTCAACTGAAGACTTCTTGAGAGCTGGTAGTGATAGGTGGTGTCAGACAGAACGCTGTGCCCCATGAGTAGTTTTTCTCTATGTAAAAACAATTTGTAACCCCCAACAATAAAACCACATTAAATTCCTGCCTGCTTCATAATCAAGCAAAATTGATGACCTTGATTAACCAGACTTGACCATATGACATTTTTCTCTTAATGTCTCAGCGAACAACTTGTGTGCTGTCCATGGTCCTGAAAAAAAAACCTCGCCTACTGTTAATGAAAGATCATAGATATTTGCCTTTGCTACAGATTGGTTATCAATGCCCAAAACTTTTAAATGAATAAAGACTTAGTCCATTTGTTTTGATCCTGGCCATGAAGCGTTAGATTTTAGATTTTAATAAAATATATTGTCAGCGTGCAGTATCTTCAGAACTTCTAATATTATTTTTTTGGGGTTTTTCCCCACAAAGTGTCTATACATATTCATTCCAAACTCCAATTTCATACACAACCACAGCTGCATTCATTAATAAGTTCTTCTCTTAAATGAGGATACAGTATGCGAAATCAGCTGTTGTGATTTGATCAAATGGCAGTGAGTGGGCTTGAGAAGATTTCCACTGAAGTGGTAACTGAGTGGTATTGCATTGTGCATCAGAAAGGCTATATATTAGCAAGATAACCTATGGAGCTTTGAAAATTTTCCACACAACTTTCAGATTAACAATAAGGAACAATGAAAATTGGCACCCAACAAGTGCAGAGAATGATTGAATCAGTGAACCACTGATATGTGGTAAAGCTGGCAAAAAAAAGTCTGCCACAATAAAAAAAAAAAACAAAAAAACCCCCAAGTTAACAAAATCCCAACCATCTGCCCAAGAATGTCTGAAAACTTTCTTGGAAAGCATTCATTTTGGTCTCTAAAAACACTGTTGAAATATGAGTTGTCGTCCTCACAGTTTGATCTTCCCAAGTTTTGAACTATGAGCTAACCAAACGAAGGCAAATATTGACATAGACACTAAACATCCCAATTCCTTGGTTATATTCCCCTCAGTTTTTTTTTGGCAGTTATCCTGTGCAATAACCCAGCAGTTTTTTGGTCAGTCCCTCAACCCCCTTCTGCATCAGTCAAACTTTAACTAAATCTAGATAGTCTGTGATGATCGCCAAAGATAAGACACAATTTAAACCGCATAAGACAATGACATGGCGATATGAAACCTGATATTCTG
This sequence comes from Ameiurus melas, assembly GCA_012411365.1. Classification (NCBI taxonomy): domain Eukaryota; kingdom Metazoa; phylum Chordata; class Actinopteri; order Siluriformes; family Ictaluridae; genus Ameiurus; species Ameiurus melas. The sequence continues at coordinate 9,950,048 of CM022754.1, forward strand.
ATATTAAATGAATGGTAATATGAAATCTGATCAGAATTTCTGGTATTTGAACCAGAAACCATTTTTTTTACCACACTGGTTATTATTACATTTAAATTTGCACCATTTGGCAGATGCCCTTATCTACAGCAACTTAAAGAAGATTATTATTAGCTAGTTCATTGTTTTCATTTATTTTTTGTTTTTGTCATTCTCGGTAGGATACATGTTTGCACTAAATTTGTACTTTTTTCTTTATGAATTGTCATTTTTAGAGAACTGTGGAGTCACTTTTATTTCCAGCCAATTCCATAAAAGGTAATTGGCAAGTTGTTCTGGTGAGCAACCAGAAAATATAGATTTTGGCCAGATATACACAAACAATTTGAGACAGCACTCAGAGATTCAGGATGTGTACTACCTCATTTCTACTAACTGCAAAGATCTCAGAACACTTCCCTGCACTCGTTTTTTTTTTCTTTTCCCTGTAAGAGAGCTGACATTCAAAATGTCAGTAGAAATATCATATTATCATGTTCAGGTGCACCACTGTGATCAGTTTTCAGTCACACATTCTTGAATGTATTCTTGCTGTATTTCAGGTCATATTTTTGTGCAGATGTCAATCATAAGACATTTTTGCTCACGTGAGCACAAAGAGCTTGACGGACCGTTTCTAAACTGGCAATAGCATATTATGGGAGTGTAGGAATAAGTATGTAACTTATAAGAATGCTGAAGGTTATACAATAACATTAATTAACATTTAAACCAGAGACAATGACATAATGCAGCCGATGTTTAGAAGACATCCATATTTCATATTTGCAATGGGCTGTTGAGGATGTATTACTAAATGTTCTGAATCTGCATGACTGAACAATGATTATTTTAGCCTATTATTGGTTGTTGCAGTGAGCTGAATGAGCATTGATTGATCAGTTATTGGAACTTTGACACCAGTCCACATATCAGGAAAAAAATGGTCAAATTTCGCAACTGTAATTTGCTGAACAATCAGAAGTCTTTCTGGAAACCTTAAATTACACAGAATTTAGGACTGTGACATGGAGCAGAGACCAGACCTTGATACTCTTTCTAAGTATAACACAGTAGCCAAGCCCTTCATTTTCCACGAAATCTAGCAATTAAACAAGTGCCTATAAACTGAACTTAATCTAACTAACTGAATATCTAACTGCAATTGGCCAACTGAAAATTTATTCTAGCATAAAAAGTAATAATAATAATAATAATAATAATAATAATAATAAATAAATGTACAAATAAGTATAAATTGTAATTTAATTTAAATAGCCAGATTTGTATATTTAATCCTTACTACTTAACTTTGTGAAATTGCTATTGCACTAAATATTTTTATATGGTCTTTCACAGTGATTTTTGCTAAATGAGACCTTTTATGTCATAGAGGGCTTTGGCTGAATACGTGTTGTGATGACAATACATGACACGTCTTGGCCCCTCAAAAAATTGTGGTAATTTTGAAAAGTTGCAAGCTCATCAGAATATTGCAGAGTTTGGTTGGTTTTGTGTTCATTTCTGTAATCGCAAAATCACTAAATCCTGGAGGATATAATATGGAATTATGGAGATAATATGGAAATTGCTCAGTATTCAGATCTCAGGCATAACTACAGACTTATGTGCTAATTTGACAAATGCACAAGAGTCATACAGTTATCTTTGATTATGTAACTATATATATATATATATATATATATATATATATATATATATATATATATATATATATATATATATATATATATATATATATAATAGAATATGTAATGTAACTAGAATATGACTTTAAACCACCTCAGTCTCAATTAATTTGTTTCACTTTGTGTTATGAATTATCTCTATTTGCAATTTCCATAGATTAAATAGAAAAAGTTCTTAAAAGTCTTGATAATGCATGAAGCGTCTGTCTCTATTGCTGACAAAAAACTGCCTTCACAGAACCACGTTTCTGGGTAATGTGCAGAATGTGACGAATGGGGAGGCGAAAACTTTGCTCTCAAAATGGCCTTGAACAGATAGGGCTATTTGATCATGTGGTGGAGAGTCTGACTGGGCAATGGTCAAATAGGTATCACGTGAGAAGACCAAATGATTTTTATTTAGATGAGTTTTCCTTATGCATGGACTTGGACACTGGAATCTTGTGTATGTGTATGTTAATGCCAGTAACACTGTTTTTATGATAGTGGCAACTACTGGCTCATGAGTCTCAGTTGCCGTGCTTGAAGTGACCATGTGTACATGAGATCTAAAGGTTGTACTAAGATTTAACTTAGTGGCTCAACTTTGAGGTGCTTAGCAAAATAATGCAATGGCAAGTCTCATTTAGACTACAGGAAGTGTGCTGTCATCCACATTAGAAAGGCTATTTGAGAGAAGTTACCTAGTACTGTACACAAAGACTTCTCAATGAACGAATGGGGTGACAGAAGAGGAGAAAAATACTGGCCCCTTTAAACCCAGTAAAATGTCATTTTGTCTACACATTTATTTTAACACACTGAAACATGTGACTGCTTGGCTGAAACTAGTTTATCCCATGCACAATTTCACATTTTGTACTCTCTCTCATGGTCATGTATGAACAGGAAATTAAGGTTTTACATAAGTATATATTTGCTTGTATTGTTACAAAATCTTATCAGGATATGGTTGTTGGTGAATCAGATCTATTTCTGCCTTTCACAACCCCAATTCCAGAAAAGTGGGGATGCTGTGAAAAATGTACATAAATGTAAATAAAAACAGAATGCAATGATTTGTAAATTTCATTAACCCATATGTTATTCACAATAGAACATAGGAAGCATATGAAATATTAAAACTGAGTAAATGTTAGAAATAAAATAAGGTAATTTTGCATTTGATGTTGGCAAAACGTCTCAAAAAAGTTGGGACAGGGCCAACAAAAGTCTGGAAAAGAAAGTGTTACTAAAAAAAACAGCTGGAGGTCAACTGGCAACAGGTCAGTAACATGGGTATTAAAAGCATCTTTCAGAAATAAAGATAGGCAGAAGTTCACCTCTGTCGACGCTGTGAAAAACTTTGCCTACAATTTGTGGAACAATTTCAGAACAATGTTCCTCAATGTAAAATTGCTAGACTATGAATATCTCATCATCTTTAGTATATAATATCATCAAAAGATTCTGAGAAACTGGAGAAATCTCTGTGTGCAAGGGAAAATCGATATTGCATGGCTGTGATCTTCAGGCCCTCAGGCAGCACTGCATCAAAACCAGGCATGATTCTGTAATGGAAATCACTGCATGGGCTGAGAAACACCTCCAGAACTTATTGTCTGTGAACACAGTTTGCTGTGCCATCCACAAATTCTGGTTAAAACTCTATCATACCAAGAAGAAGCCATATGTGAACATGATCCAGAAACCGCTGTCTTCTCTTGGCCAAAGCTCATCATCATATGCTTCCATCCAGATTCCATCCTATCTTTACTTCTGAGAGATTCTGCCTCTCTAAGATACCCTTTTTATACCCAATCATGTTACTGACCTGTTGCCAATTGTCCTAATTGGCTGCAAAAATTTCCTCCAGCAGTTTCTTTTTAGTAATACTTACTTTTCCAACCTTTTGTTGCCCCATCCCAACTTTTTTGAGACATGTTGTGGCCATCAAATTCAAAATGACCTTATTTCTTCCTTAAAATGGTACATTTACTCAGTTTTAACATTTGAAATATTTGCTATGTTCTCTTGTGAATAGCATATGGGTTCATGAGATTTGCAAATCATTGCATTCTGTTTTTATTTACATTTATTTACATTTTACACAGCATCCAAACTTTTTTGGAATTGGGGTTGTAGATTAAGTGTCTGACCACACAGAGGGGGAAAAGGAGTGAAATAGTGTAAACAGATTGATTTTCCCTGGCCTCATTGTAAGCTCATTGGCAATAACAAGTCCTGTGGCCTGACCTAGTTGAGCTATTTTCTGTCTTTCCATAAAAACACCATTGGATGAGGTCAGGGAGATGCTGGGGTAGAAAGCGATAGTAGGGGATGCAGTTTGAGGTCTGTTGTCTGGATGCTTGATAGATGACATCACTGTGTTGAAAGTGTTCTCCCCCTGGGTCCCTCCACGTCTCCACAGCAGGGGAAACTGCTTTCCATTTAGTTACTACTGCCTTAAATGGACGTCCCGCTGATTTTTTGCCAGCTCACCACTTTCCTTTACCTTATTAGCACTCTATAGATGGAAGATAAATCTTACTGCACTGCGTATGTTGCTACGTCTCAGTGCTAACATTAATATTCTTGGCGACTATAACATTAGAACTCCACAGGCCTGAGGTTGAATGGCCAAAACAACCACACTGGTTGATTAAGTGTTGATTAGCAAGATAACTTGATTCAAGTCATGACAGCACCTATTAAACTTATGCAGTTATGCATATATGCATGGGGTGATGGTGGTGGCTCAATGGTTAAGGCTCTGGGTTAGGTCAAGGTTCAAGCCTCAGCACTGTCAAGCTGCCACTGTTGGATCCTTGAACAAGGCTATTAATCCTCTCTGTTCCATGGGTGCTGTATCATTGCTGACCCTGTGCCCTGACTGCAGCTTCCTAGCAAGCTTAGAAAAGAATTTCACTGTGTAATTTATATGGATTGCAAGAGTCGCACAACTTCATGACAACTGACACATCAAAATAGTGCAAAACTACGTAGATGTAACTGGATGTTTTCCAAAGATTGAGAAAAACCTCTTCACCTCTAGATTGTATCACAAGAACTGGAAGTGTCTGTCCCAAAAATGTGATGTGAATGTGAATGGAAAACAACATGATGCTCCAACCTCTGTCTTGGCTTGAGCTGATTGTTTGTGGACCTGGCTCCAGTTTGTGAAGAAAATATGGCATATGAATCAGGTTTGTTTTCATGGGGCCTTTGATAAGGTAAGAAAATATAGTGACAGGCATCCCTGAAAGACAGTCATTTGGGGTAGACAGCAATAATTCTGTCTTATACTTCCATGACAGGGCCAAGTAAATGAAGTGGCAGGAAAAAAGCAGTGTGAGGCAAACTATTATAGAAAGAATAGAAAGAAAAGAGTGATTAATTTCAGTTTATAGTAAGAGTAAAGGTTATAGGTCTAGGTTAATCCCAGGTCATTTGAAAGATTTTCCTAGTTGATTAATTTCAATTCACCTTGAATCATTTTAGCTAGAAATGACTGTAATTTTTCTGAAGCTAATACAGATCATTCTTTGTTAAGGGGGGGGGATAAGGGGTGGGGGGTTGGGGGGGCTGGGCAGGCAACATGTGATGGATGATGATTACTAACTCACTGGATGTTAGTAATTACCACTTACATGACAGTGAAAACAAGCATTCACACATGTGCAGGGATCTCAAAACAATCGTGCAGTAATAAAACCTTAAGTGTGTGGAGCGCAGCTCAAAACTCCTGAAAGAACTCTGATCAACATCTGGGGTCATGACTCAATTGTAGAGAATCCACCAGAAAACAAGATTTCCTGCTATTGTTTTGAAGCACAAGCCAACTGTCATTACTGAAACAAATTGAACTAAATGTAAAAAAAAAATAAAAAATACTGTTTAAGTGTGGGAGGTTGTCTCGCTCTACCCAAAATATATGATAGTTCTTAAAGAAAATCTAAGGGTTTTCTTATGCAGTGCTCTCTCCTGCTTGCTAGTTCACAGTATACTCCTGAGATATAAACAAAATAACACTAGTTATGTCATTACTCACTGGGCCACCACAATTTACCACAGTCAAACAAACATTCCAACACACACACACACACTCCAGCAAACATTCCAACACTTTTAGGAGACCTTTCAGGATGTTTTTAATCCTGTGTCAGGGAGGGATCCTGGGGAACAACTCTTGTCACTAAGGCAGGGAGGAAATTCTGTTGCACATTATAAGTTTTCACACCCTTGCTGTTTAGAATGACAGGCCTGAGCCAGAACTAAAGACAGACCTGATAATGATTAGAAAGTTCTGATTCTGGCTTTTTTTTTTTTAATCTACACCTTACTTTACCAAAGCTTCTGAACTGTACCACTGTGGCCTGTGGGTCTGTGCAATTGATCTTTGGTATTGATATATAAAGGAGTCAGTGGCTTTTGGGTCCATTATCCCTCCATTTCCGCAGCAATTGTGGGCTTCTTTGTGGAAACAAAGGACAGTACCATATATTGATTACAGAGGGCTGCATGCAGTTACGATCAAGATCAGGCATCCTCTGTCACTGGTCCCATAATCACTTGAGAAGGTATAAAACAGACACATTTTCTCTAAGTTAGAATTTTGTAGCATCTACAATCTATATCGCACATGCCACTTTAGGGCACTATGAATATTGAGTGATGTCAAAGCCATATAGGGGCGGCTGTGGCGCAGTTGGTAGAGTGGGTCGTCCACTAATCGTAGGGTTGGTGGTTCGATTCCCGGCCCGGGTGACCACATGCCGAAGTGTCCTCGGGCAAGACACTGAACCCCAAGTTGCTCCCGATGGCAAGCTAGCGCCTTGCACGGCAGCTCTGCTACCATTGGTGTGTGAATGGGTGAATGAGACACAGTGTAAAGTGCTTTGGATAAAAACGCTATATAAGTGCACATTTACCATTAAGAATGTCTTCAAAGCCTTTAAGAATCGTTTTCCTCTTTTTTAAAAAGAAAAACCCTTAATTTTTATTTTGATTGTAATCATAAATAAAGAGCAACAACATAAGAATCATTTGTGCCAAGTAATACTGAGCTACTGTCAAACTATTTAAAAAAAATTTAAGTTTCACAAGCCCTCAAAATTATTTTTAGATACATTCTGGATACCCAAGGTATTAAGATCAAAACAAGGGGTGAAGCAGTGAACTCATGGCTTCAACTATGAAAAGTAAAAGAAATGCAGAGTACCCTTGGCTTTGCAAACTTCTACTACAGTTTTATATGAGGTTTCAACTCTGTGGCCATTTCACTCACTTCACTACTCAAATTGCAAAAGGTTAGACAGAAACATCCTGCACTGTGGTACAACAGTCATACTCATGCTCTCAAGAAAGCAACTCATAATCATAAGCGTAAAAGGAAAAAGACTAATCTAAAGGTTTTTCCAATTGCGTCGAAGGACAATATATCTAGCTATAGACAGGCTCTAAAAGCTGCTAGCTGCGTAAACTCATAGAAAGTAACTAAAACAATTCTAGGTTTTTATTCAATAAAATATCCAGATTAACAAATAATAAATCGTCGCACAAACTGAATATCCCAACACAATTGAGTAGTAAAGGCTTCATGGATGTCATCAGTGAGAAAATTGAAAGCATCAGAAATATAATTGGAAATGTACAACTAACAGTATCACAGGTTTTACCCTCCAATATCATCTCCCAAGAACAATTGCAGTCCTTTACCATTATTGGACAGGAAGAGTTTACAAAACTTATCAACACATCAAAATCAACCACATGTATTTTAGATCCATTACCCACTAATTTAATGAAAGTGTTGCTTCCTGTAATAGCCTTTTGTCAATATTATTAACTCCTCATTATCTCTAGGTCACTTCCCAAAAACATTCGAGCTGGTGGTTATTTTGCCTCTCATTAAGAAACCACATCTAGATCCTACTAAACTAGAAAATAATAGATATCAGACCTTCCATTTTTGTCTAAAATATTAGAAAAATTTGTGTATGCTTAATTATGCTCCCTTTTGCAGAATAATGGTATCTATGGAGAATTTCAATCAGGTTTCAGGCCCAATCACAGCACAGAGACTGCACTTGTCAAAATTACAAATGACTTACATCTAGCATTTTACTGCTTGTTGTACTTCATCTTACCACTGGGTTCGACACCATAGATCATGATAAACTCTTAGATAGATTACAAAACTACATTGGTATTTAGGGGCAGGCATTAAAATGGTTTTGACAGGTAGTCTGATCTCTACCAATTTGTTTGTTGAAATGATAATCTTTCTACATAGTGGCAGTAAAGTATGTTGTTTCGCAAGGATTGGTGTTAGGGTCCCTGCTGTTTTCTTTATACATACTGCCCCTTGGAAATATAATTAGATAACACTTTTACTTTCTACTGTTATGCTGATGATACTCAACTATATATTTCTACAATACCAGATGAAATTTGTAAATTTTCCACCTTAACCAAATGTGTTAAAGACATTAAAGTCTGGATGACAAATAGTATAGATACTTTTTTTTTGTAAATTCTGATAAAACAGGGATATTGCTATCTGTACACAAAAGCTCATAGAATTCACTCTTTATTTAGAAGGATGTACGTTTACTTCATCCACTACAGTTAAAGACCTGGGTGTTATATTAATCAGCAACCTGTCATTTGAAAATCATATTTCCTGTGTAACAAAAACAGCCTTCATCCACCTTAGAAATATTGCAAAGCTACATAACATCTTATTTGTTTCTTATGCAGAAAATCTAGTTTGTGCATTCATGACCTCAAGACTAGATTAATGTAATGCACTGCTAGGTGGTTGTCCAGCATCCTTAATAAATAAGCTACAGCTAGTCCAAAATGCAATTTTACCAGATCATGAAAATATGAACACATTACCCCAGTTTTATAATCTCTACACTGGTTACCTGTTCCATATCGATTATAAAATACTGCTGCTCTATTCAAAGCCCTAAATGGCCTAGCTCCTTTATATTTAACGAATCTATCATGTTACAATTCTTAATGCTCTTTAAGGTCACCTAACTCTGGACTTTTGATAATTCAGAGGATATCAAAGTTTACCAAAGGAGGTAGAGCTTTTTCACATTTAGCTCCTAAACTCTGGAATAGCCTTCCTGATAATGTTTGGGGTTGAGACACAGTCTCTCAGTTTAAATCTAGTTTTAAAAAACATTTACTGTTAATCACATAATGCATCTCTGATAAAACAATAACAAATGGTTATGTCTGACTGAAATTCAGTGAACAGCTGCCACACTAATCCTTCTCCATTTGTCTATTGTTCCTACCTCGGGATACCTTCTCTGGATGCCCAACCAGCCTCTACATGATTCCAGATGATGCCAACCCTGCGAAGACTTTGGATGATACCAACACTCAACATGTGTTGTTGCTTTTGTGATAGCAGTGGGCCTGAACTGTTTTGGTCTCTGGGCTGGCCTGCTGCCAGGGTTCTGGAGTTCTCATCACTTGGAGGCCAGTGACTGTTGCTGTGGATGGCCCCATATGGACAGGCTAGGGACACTTGGAAGCCGTGGAGATGGCATTGGAATGCAACTGACACCGGCAGTTTTGGTGTGGTGTCTTTTTGTGTCTGGGTCTCCATCAGTGGACAGTGCATGAGTTCAGCAGAATAGAACCTATTATGGATGGGGGTGCTGTTTAGAGGCCACCCCATAATAAGAAGGGGGGTTGTGCCCATGCACCTGGTATGGACATGAGACTATCGCTAGGAATGACGCTTCGATTAGCTTTTCCACAAGAGCGGATCAAGAGTCTAAAGAGTTTGAGAGCTGCAGATTAGAGCAATTGTTTTGAGGAAAGCAGCAAATTTGCTAACTGCCTATATGTACAGTGCCATATGTTACTCATATGACAAATGTCCAAATGTCATCTGTGCATCTGCATTTGGTCCTTTGAAACTGTCAGAGCCTGCTAACAATGCAAGCAACCTGGTACAGAATTGTTCTGGACTCTGATGAAGCTGGAGTTGAACATCAGTTTTCAACCATCGATTCATTGTAATACTGGAAAAACCTCCCAGAAGCAGCAATAGATCTCGGTGTTTAGGAGGACTCTGTTGAAGAGTGCAAGCCTCCAGCTTAAATTTTTTAATCCATGATTTCAGCTGAGTTATGTGTAACACCAGGTAGTGCATATGTCTAGACTCAGATAGCCTTCTTCTTTTCTTACTCTGCTTATCAGTCATCATAGAACATGGATATTTGCGACAAGGCTGTTTAGGTTGAGGCGCATGGGTCAGATTCCACCCTAAATTAGAGTTTAAATCTGTCAGCTGTGTCAGCATTGGGATTGCCAAGCTGTCGGCACAGAGGATGTCCAAACCAGACACTGCTTCCTTAAGATAGACAAAGCTGAAGAGGAGCACACAAAGTTTACATTTACATTTATGGAATTTGGCAGATGCCTTATCTAGAGCAACTTATCAAAGTGCTTTGAAGTCTCTATCAATAAATACATCCCAATACTGGTTCACTAGTTCACAGACTAAGAATGCCATCAGTCTTAAAACTCTGTTGGGAGGAAATATAGTAAGAAAAACACACAGAAAACACATTTATTTAAATGAAAAGTTCTAATTTAAGTACCATAGGTAGGTGTTTAGACATCATTTGAACACTGCCATTGACTCAGCTGTTCAGACATCTAGGGGAAGTTCATTCCACCATCTTGGTGCTGGAACAGTCTTGAAACATGCCTTCCTTGTAACCTGAGAAATGGTGGAAGCCTGTGGAGGGAGCATAGCAATGGGGTGGTTGAAAACAAGTCGATCAGCTGCATTCTGGATCAGGTGCAGAGGTTGAATCAATCAGAGGCAGACCTGCCAGAAGTGAGTTGCAGTAGTCCAGTCTCAAAATAACAAGAGACTGAACCAGCAACTGAGTGGCCTGTATGGATAGATATCAATAAATCCTTCTGATATTGTAAAGGAGAAATTGACCTGAGGATATAACCTCACCAAGAGATCGAGTACAGAGGGAGGACAGAAGAGGACCAAGTACTGAGACTTTTGGGACACCAGTGGAGAGTCTGCGAGGAGCAGATGTGGATCCCCTCCATATCACCTGGTATGAGTGACCTTCCAGTTAGGAAGAAAACCACTGCCATGCTGCACCACAAATTCCAAGACTCATGAGAGTCTTGTGGTTGTCTGTGTCAATTGCTGCTAAAAGGTCAAGGAGAATGAGGACTGATTACAGTTGGTATTCATCTTTAGCTTCTGGGGGACTCATACACTGAGTACATGAATACAAATATTGTTGTATGGCTTATTAGTCATTTGTGTCAGATGTGTGTAGTGGAGCCCAACTAACTTGTTAGGTGAACAAGTGAAGCATGTTATGGTGCGTAAAAGACACTTAAACATGTGTGGAAGAGGCTTAGCTAAGATGCTGAGGGAAGACACCCACTGCAGTTTCCCTGGCAACAAAAGTGGCACATAGCCATAGACAGTAGATGACTTGAAAAAATTGCTGAAAGTCCACATCTTAACAACTGCACGGTCCTGTAGGTTCATGCATGGTCCTGTAGGTTCATCCTGTACAACATCAAGAAAATCTGACCCTACCTCACAGCTACTATTCCTGGCTCTTGTTATCTCAAAACTGGACTACTGTGACTCACTACTTTGGGCCTCAGAGCCAGCTCCATCAAACCTCTTCAGATGATTCAGAATGCAGCAGCACGCCTCGTCTTCAACCAGCCCAAGAAAACCCATGTCACACCCCTCCTCATCTCCCTCCAGTATCTTCCTGTAGCCGCCCGCATGAAATTGAAGGCCTTGATGTTTACCTACAAGACCTTGTCTGGAACAGCAAGCTCCTACCTCAACTCTCCTACCACAATCTGCGTTCGATTAGAGAGCGACGTTGAGTAGTTCCCACTCAGTGTGGCAAGGTCCCTTTCCAGAACCTTCACACTAACTGTTCCTCAGTGGTGGAATGAACTTCCAACCTCAATCCGGACCACAGAATCTCTCACCATCTTCAAAAAACAGCTAAAGATCCACCTCTTCCACGAACACCTAACCAAGTCAATAAAAAAAATAAATGAATAAAATAAAAAATTTGCACTAACACTTTGCACTTTGCTTTTTCTGGAACTCAATTAATGGATCTTGTATGGTAGCACTACGTGTATTGTTCTCTGCTTCATATATTGCTTTGCTTATATTTTTCTCATTTGTAAGCTGCTTTGGATAAAAGTGTCTGCTAAATGAATAAATCTAAATGTAAATGAAAGAAAAGAGTGTAAGCTAGTACCCACAGGGTTCCGAAAGGACTAATTTTACACACCATTGTTGAACCGATATAGTAGGATATGTTGAGTCTAGTTTTCTAGTCTATCTTTGAATACAGGGTACCTGTAGGTCTGAACATAGTCACAGGCTTTTAATTGGATAACTCCTTAAGGTATACAAGAGGTCACACATTTGAACAAAGGTGATAGAATATAATGAAAAATGGCTGTAAAACATCAAATGTATCAAATACTAGGTCATGTGGTCACTTTGTGACTTTTTTGCAAGGTTTTGGCATGCGTGCACTGCAGTGCTTATTCTCACCTTCATTTGACTCTCTCTTTCTAACATTGTGGCCAGCAGCCAATCACTGCAAGCAGGGTGGTACAAATGATTACCGGTGAAGTGAGAAGAAGCAGGGCTCATATTACCTTCAGTTAATAGAATTTTCTGCAGGTTTGTGCACCTCAATGCTACAGCAACTAAAATTAGTCTAGCATCTTAGCACAGGCAACTTGATGTCCATCACTTGATTTGAATCTGTGTATTTCTGAAACCATCATCAATTGGCTCAATTCTACTACTGTTACATATGCCTAATAATGCCTACATGGCTACTAACATACAGTTAGTAGCAAAGCTTATTATATCCACCCTCTGTGCTTTATTGTTGTAGGTTCTTAATGCAATTTCTTCAGTGTCTGTTTTTAGGAGCGTAACCAGTGTAACACAGCACAGAAAACAACAGGACAGCTGCACTCCACAGCATGGCTATCAGCTTCTCTTCAGACTAAATAAAACTGTAAAGCACAAGAGGTCCAAAGTTTTTCCCATGAATGCCAGGTCACTGTTTACCATAACCGTATTAAGAAATCCAGCTGTTCTGCCTGTGCTTCTCTGTGGAACCCGATTTAACCTCAGATGTATTCTGAGCTCCAAGAACTGAATGAAAACCTCAGTCGCAAAACTAATGGTATTTTCCTGTGGTGATTCAATTTCGAAATAGATAAGTGGAAGAGAGCGTGAGCTAATGGAAAGCTGCATTTTATGCAAAGTTAGCTACCTCAAAGGATATTTCAATTACTTATTTATTCTGAAATAATTCTGAAATTCTGTTAAATTTGTATCAGTACTTATTAAGTCCACTTTTAAGAAATGCAATTGAATTCAGTTCAAAGTGAATGTTAAGCAAGATCCTAATAAGTATCTAACAAGCACATTTGCAAGAGTTCTTCGCTGTCGCCTACTGTGAAAAACGGAGTGGACTTTTCATGGCCTTTTTACTCAAGTAAACAAAAATTACATTTGTCGCCCCTCACTGGACTGTTGACCTTTTAAAACCTGACCATGAAATCCCTACATGGCTCTCCACATTGTTCTCCACACTGTCAGTGTATGTGTACACCAAACTCAGTTCCTAGAAGGGTCAATAAAGCCAAGACCTTTGTCTCCTCTGAAAGCTTGTGGGCTGCCATTCTTACATTGCAATCTGAGGCTTCCAGCACTACAATTACAACCCGACGAGACATTTTGGCTCGGGTCTACTGAGGTCTGACAGAACAGGGTTCACAGGGAAGTGCTAGTGAGTGAGAGGACTGTTTTAGTTCACATGTCCTGAAATTTGCCTCATTGTTGCATGTGCAAGTGCAGAACAGAGGATGTGGACAAAAAATGCCATTTTAATTATAGTGAATGGGTTTCCCGCTGTTTGCATGCAAATGCTTCTCAGTGTATTTGTTGCATCCACCTACAGGAAGAAGGCTTTAATCAGAAAAGGGCATACATGGCAAATATGTGCTACAACTACAATCTTGTACCTATTTGTACCTACGTTGTAATCAAAAAACAAGTGCCAGCTTTAAAACAAATGGTCTTCTAACTTTGCTGACCTCCCAAATCCGAGGTTATCCCAGTGCTATGTCCCTGGGTTCACCCTATTCTGAATATTTGGTAGTTCATCAGTTAGACCAGGGTGACCCTTAAGCCAAATATAAGATTATTACATTTATTTAGAGACATATTTACTCATTTTCTTATTCTACTGGCAGATAATGTTGCTTAATACTAGAAAGAAATGCTTAAATGATCACAGTTTTCTGTAGAAAAAGAAACTGTAAATCTTAAAATGAGTAGAAATGTCACAAAATAAGTTTAATAATCTTTATATTTGGTATATGCTAATCTTATAATAGGACATACTAGATAAATGTAACTATATTCAAGATATTTTCACTTGGTAAGATATCAGGTTTTTACAAAGTTTTCTTACTTCCACTGTGTGAGAAGTTAGTGCTCTTTGGCACTGTAGACCCTTAGACATGGGAATTTTTAATAGTGTCCTGCATATTATGTAGTAATTGTATATGTAAATACAGTTTATAAGAAACCTAGAAAACAATACAACAAATACGTGAATGTGAAAATGATTAGAATAACAAGCAATAATAAAACTGATTATTATGATTAGGATCTTGCCTCCGCAAATCATGTGCCTCTTTTCTTCAGTTTGCTACTTGTATAAATATCCCTCCCTTATAATAGCTGCATCCTCTGGCTTGGTTTCCTCTCGTGTGTGAGCATGAACTCTGCTCCTGACCCTCCTGACTGGGCGTCTGTTAGCGTGGTTGGGCAGGCGAAGGCCCAGTGTTGGCACGGGCCACCATCCTGTTCCTCTGTTTCACTGTTGATCTGCAGGGTGTCTCTCTGGCTGCACGCAAGCCACCAGCACATCCTGACTAAATCACGCGGCGGTGAGAAAAACAAGCTGACAGGCACCATCTTGAAGGCTTACCTTACACAGGAGAGGCAGTAAGGTTAAAACACTGCCGCGTCAGGGAAGGCAGCGGGATGATTAGTGAACGTTAAGCGGGCACTCAATAACCTACAGACAGAGGATGCTGGGTTTTTAGCGGAAAACCCCTACAGCTTTGTATTTGCAACCATGTAACCTACATGAGGTAAACAGTGATGACAACCTTGACCTAACACTGCACAAGGCTCTCACCCATTTCATATGCTTTCATATATTTTGGCATGCATGCATGCATATAGGCTACATGGAAAGAAACTCCTTGGGAACAGTGAGGAGAGTAGGAGACCTTTTCAAGTGAGGCTATTATTCTTTGATAACCAGTGTTTTGCATTCGGTCTCCCTAGTGCTTTCTAATAAGGAAGGAATCACCTTGGCTTTGCCAAGACGTAACCAGAAACAGCCTCCAAGGATGGTTAATTAAAACAATCTGGACCTCCATGTTCTATACAATGCATAATATGTGGAAAATTTCAGCACTGGCTGCAGTGTTTATTTTAAAAATAATAATAATAAAATACAGTGCAGTGTGAGGCACCCTGTCTGGAGATTTATTGATTAAATGCATGATATTCAATATGGCACCACATGATATAGACATATCATAGTCATGACTTCTTCATCTCAGTGAATTTATTTCATGCTGTAATTTGTAACAAAACAAAACAAAAATCTGTCCTAATTCCTTTTAAGCCTGTACATAAGTCGTGCCTGGGAATATATAGTCAAATGGGGACCACATTTGTTTTTGTCTACATTGTGTGGCACCCACCCAGCCTGAAATAGAATAGCCTTTTTAAGAACTGTGTGTTTGTAGACAGCTGAATTCCAAAAATAACATATTTCTAACACATTATCAGTATAACGGTAGTCCGAAGTCTTTACATTGTAATGCACCATATCTAGAAATGTAAATTTTTAATGTTAAAAAATTGTCTTCAAACAGAAGAACGAGGTCAATTAATGCATTCTGGTCTGATATATATTCAGGGTGTGTCCCTGGTGTGTTATTCAGATGCATCTGATTTTCCTCTTTTCCTGTCTGTCTGGTTATGTCTACAGGCAGTGTGTAAAATATTTTAAATAGGCACAAGTGTCGCTGATGAGCCACAGACATAATCACACAGTGAGTGTCTCACCAAACTTCCTCTGTATTTCATTGTTTCCTCATCCAAAACGGAGAGACAAACAACGCATGATGGTCACTGAGTGAAACCTAGGAAAGGAATCTAACCAAGGCAGACCATATGCCATAGTTGTAGTCACGCCGTAGTCACATCGTCTCACTCCCTCTGCCATTTGTAGACAACAGCAGAGAATGTGTGCGTGAGAGAAAGGCAGAGAGGCACAGTAACATAGTGTGATTGAAAAAGGAAAAACAAAACCACTGACTCACAAACAGTGACCTCTGCCAGTGCCCATGTGCCAATTAAAACATTAGCATGGTACTCATTTCAAAAACGAAAAAAAAAACACTATTCATAATTTGCACAACATGTTTCAGTTAATAGGTTCTCTGCTCACATGCCAGTCATTTGCTGTTGTAAACAGCCTGTAGTGGGTATAGCACAGTGTTATGGGAAAATAATAATGATGTACTGACTTAACATATAAGGGCCAGGATGTTTTGTCTGACGTGAAAATCAAGTCTAAAATGTCAGGTTATTCAGTAACTGCCCTTCAGCTGAGTACTGAACTGTACTTTATGCCAACTTGGCTGAAATTCTAAACTATGAATAGGTTTAAGAGCTTCATCACAAATTATCGAATAAACTGAGAATATAAGTACAAATTATGCACTTCATTTCTAGGCTACATGGATATTCAAAGCTTTCCTTTGAGTGTAGATATCTGTTCAGACATCCATGTAGTTTCTGGTCATAAATGTGTGCTGATAAATAACATACAGGAAAAATACAGCTTCAGGGTTTATGTCTTATGTACATTCTAATACATTATCATTTCTATAGTAAGTTACAGTGGATATAAAAAAAAGTCTACACACCACAGTAAAAATGGCAAGTTTTTCTGATGAAAAAACTTCAATGTGAAATTACAATGTATATTTAAAAAATAAGTGAATAACAATCAAACATTTTAGGGAAAAATAGGAAAAAGAAAAAGTTACCTTGTTGCATAAGTGTGCACACTCGTTATAATTGGTGATGTGGCTGTGTTCAGAATTAATTAATCACTTTCAATCTCATATTCAAAAGAAATTATTGTACAGCTATCATCAATGAAATTATTCTGATTAACCCCAAATAAAGACCAGCTGTTTCTGTAGGGGTTTCTTCAAATCTTCTGGATTTCATCTGACTGCTGAAGCCATGGCCCACAAAGAGCTGACAAAGCCTGTACAGGGTCTCACTGTCAAAAGGAATCAATCAGGAGCAATAATCCAAAACATTATATGTACTATGGAACACTGTGAAGGTCAGCATCAAAACAAAGTGGAGAAAATTGAACACCACAGTGACATCACCAAGAACAGGACGTTCCTCCAAAATGTAAAAAAGGACATGAAAAAATCCTACCAGGGAGGCTGCCAAGAGACCTACGGCAACATTAAAGGAGCTGCAGTAATATCTGGAAAATACTGATTACTCTCCGCACGTGACAACAATCTCACGTATTCTTCACATGTCTGGGCTATGGGGTAGATAGAAGGTGGCTAGATAGAAGCCTGTTTTAACAAAAACATCCAAACCGAACTAAATTACCTCAATCCATGTGGAAAAATGCATTATGGTCCGATGAGACCAATTCCAAAATGTATAATAATTCCATAATTCCTAAAGGTATGCTTGGTGCAAAAAATCACCAAAAGAACACCATACTCATGGTGCAGCATGGTGGTGACAGCATCATATTTTAGGGCTGTATTATCCAGGTGGAGAGATTTATGAATAGCTACAAATACCAGTTGGTTTTAGAGAAAAACCTGTTAGTAAGCTGAAGATGAAAAGGAACTTCACCTTTCAGCATGGCAATAACCCAAATCATACATCCACATGAACAAAGGAATGGCTTAACCAAAAGAGGATCAATGTTTTTGAATGGCCTAGCCAAAGCCCATACTTGAATCCAGCTAAAATTCTGTGGGGTGACCTGATCATCACATACGCATTCACACACTATAGACAATTTGGGCATGCCAATCAGCCTACCATGCATGTCTTTGCACTGGGGGAGGAAACCGGAGTACCCAGAGAAAATCCCCAAAGCATGGGGAGAACATGGAAACGCTGCACACACAAGGCAGAGGCAGGAATCTAACCCCAAATCCTGAAGGTGTTAGGTAAATGTGCCAGCCAGTAAGCCACCATGCATCCGAGTACAAAAAAGTTAGGATTAACAAATGGTGGTATAAGAAGAATAAAAATTTATATTATGAACTATTTGGTTTTGAAAGTTATATTTCAGTTTGAATCTCATTTTGACCTTGATACTTCTATGTACAAGTTATGCAATTTTTTGGTTGTCAAATGTAATAGCTTCTCCATGAAAATCTGGTTATGTACATTTTAATGTGCAGCCATACAAGTGTTGCTGACGATGTAGGTCGGTCATTCAGGGAGAGCTGTATTCCCTCTCTGTGGTTTGTGGCTGGTACAACTAAATCATCTGAAGCATCTGATGGCACAGTGAGAGACCAGCACAGTTGGTGGGGAGTTCCTGAAATGTAATAGTGTAACAAGAATCTCAAATAGAAACATAACAGAGACAACATTTATTTGACCTGGTGCCAAATACTTCAGAACAAACACTGCTTGGGTCAGCTGATTACATTTTTATTATTATTAATAAAATAAAATAAAAAAACATTATTCCTGCATTTCTTGTATTCTACTTAGGATAGACCATAATTGCTTCCCTACTATATCTACAACGCACATAATTTGATATTCTTCCACAGAAAAAAGTATCAAATAAAGCAGAGCCTATTGGAACTTCGGAAATGTACATCTCTGTCTTTATCTCTGTCTTTCCATATTTACCGTAGAAAAGACTCAGATTAAAACAAATAGTCCCCATGAAAACTACACATACAAATATTATTTATACAGAAAGCCATTACATTTATTAAAAAACCATAAATTCCCCCTATTTTCTCCACATTTTTTTCACCTGCCAATTCTCATTCACCAACCAGTGCTCCCATATCACACAACAGCTACCAACAATTGTGGTTGAGAGTGAAGGCTAACACATGCTTCCTCATGTGCCAGCCACATTTTTTTCAGTCTGCTTCTCATGCTGTGTCAAAGGTATTTGCCCTCTTCTGCATACATGAGCTAACGTGCATATTTTCAATCTGCAGTCCTGCAAAAAAAAAACAACTGCAATCTGCAGTACATTTGAGTAGGTCTTGATGATAGGACAGTATTCAATAATGTCTTCTTTGAGCTTCTAAATAATTTTAATATAGCTGCAAAAATGTGCTGAAGGATGGATTGAGGCCTGGGAAAATTCACTGCAGATCTGGACCATGAGCTACTTTTCAATATATGGAGGTATAAATATATGGGGCATATCTACCAACCCTGTTCCTGGAGATCGACCTTCCTGAAGACTTTAGCTCCAACAATAATTGTGCTCATCTGACTATCTAATCATTGCCTTAAGTAGTTCTTGATAAACTAAAACAGGTTGTTTAGATTGTTATATTTTAGTTGAGATGAAACCTGCAGGAAGGTAGATCTCAAGGAAGATGGTTGGGGACCACTGTTCTAAATAAATTTACTACTGAATCATTGTTGTTGGTGAAGTTTAACTTAACACTGGAATGTAATTAACCCATCAGATTGCTATTTTTTATTTCCTGAGGGTTTTGAGTGATTGCCAAAGCAGGAGGGCATAAACAGCCTTAATTTTATGGTTTGAGGGATTGAGTGCAATATTTGAGATAGATGCCAACAAAATTGTATCCTACACTTGATTGCTTTAAATACCCAGATAAAGATTATCTACATAAAATGAAAGTGCCAATACATCCAAGGCCCATATGAGATTTAAATCTGATCACTCAAATCACTTCAGGAAGCGGTCTTTGACACATTTTAGCCACATGTTCTAAGTCAAATTCACCTGTCTCTCCAGTCAATATGGGGCAACCAAAACTCCTCCCTATAGGTGAATTGTAAACTGAGATTGCTGGTGAGAACATTTTGGGTAGTCAGCAGGGTTGGCAAGTCTGTGGATTTTCCCCTGCAATTGGTCTATTTATGACTTGCTGCCGCAAGTTGATTTATTGCCTGTGGGTGGTGGGTTGGGTGTTTTTCTCTGTTTGTCTCATGTGAAGCTGCAGTCACATTGGGCAGGGAACTAAACCAAATTCGTTGTTATTATGATGATGGTTGCTGTTCTTGTTAATATTATTATTATTATTATTATTATTAGTAGTAGTAGTAGTAGTAGTAGTAGTAGTAGTACAAGTAGTAGTAGCAGTATTAGTAGGAGTAGTATTATTTAAGTGGTGTTATGATTATGACAATGGTTGCTGTTGTTGTTATTATTATTACTTTAATTATTATTATTATTATTATTATTATTATTATTAGAAGTAGTAGTAGTAGTAGTAGTAGTAGTAGCACTAGTAGTAGGAATAGTAGTAATACTAGTAGTAGTAGTAGTAGTAGCAGCAGTACATAGTAGTTGTAGTAGTAGTAGAAGTACGAGTAGTGGTAGTACATAGTACAAGTAGTAGTAGTAGTAGTAGAAGTAGCAGTAGTACTAGTAGTGGTAGTACATAGTACAAGTAGTAGTAGCATTAGTAGTACTACTAGTAGTAGTAGCAGCACTAGTAGTAGTGGTTTTAGTGGTGGTAGTGGTGGTGGTGGCACTACTAGTTGATGGTACATGGCAGTGGTAGTGGCACTGGTGGTGGTAGTGGCAGCGTGGCACTACTGGTGGCAGTGGTTATGGCACTGGTGGTGGTGGGGTGGGAAGTGGTAGTGGTAGTGGTGGTGGCGCTGGTGGTACTACTGGTGGTAGTAGCGTGGTGGCAGTGGTGGTGGTGGCAGTGGTGTCTGGTGGTGTGGTTGCATGGTGGTGGTGGTGGCTATTGAGTGGTAGTAGGTGGTACATGGTGGCTCTTGTGTGGTGGTAGCGGCACTAGTGGTTGGGTAGTGTGGGGCAGCCCTGGTAGTGGTGGTGAGTGGAGTGGTTGTTGGTGTGGGTGGTAGTGGTATTGGTGGCAGCGTGCGTAATGGTGGTGGTAGCCGTATGTGTGTAGTGCAATGTGGACTGGTGTATTGCATGTTGGTGGTGGTGGTGCTCTTGTGGTGGTAATGGTGCTAGTGGCGGCACTAGTGGTGGTGCTGTGGTGGTGGTAGCAACGGCACTATTAGTGGTGGTGGTGGTGCATGGTGGTGGTGCATGGTTGTTGAGTGGTGAGTGGTTACGCATGGTAATGGGTTGTTGTTATAGTGGTGGTGGTGGTGGTAGCGGTGGTAGTGGCGTGGTGTAGTGGTGGTGGTGGTGGTGGTGGTAGCAGTGGGAGTGGTGGCAGCGGCCGGTGGTGCTAGTGGTGGTGGTGTGGTGGTGTGGTGCACTGGTGGTGGTGGCAGCCCCTATTAGTGGTGGTGGTGTGTGGGGTAGTGGTAGCGGTGGTGCTAGTGGTGTGGTGCTGGTGTGGTAGTGGCCGGCACTGGTGGTGGTGGTGTGGTGTGGTGGCGCGGGGTGGTGGTGGTGGTTGTGGTGGTGGGTGTGGTGGTGGCCGGCCACGGTGGTGGTGGTGGTGGCAGTGGTGGTGGTGGTGTGGTGTGGCGGTGGTGGTGGTGGTAGCGCGCGCGTGGTGGTGGCCGTGGTGGTGGTGGCGCGGCTTTGTGGTGTGGCGTGGTGGTGGCAGTGGCGGCGGTGGTGGTGGTGGCTGGTGTGGTGGTTGTGTGGTGTAGTGGTGGTGGTGGTAGGGCGGAGCTGCTAGTAGGGTGGTAGTGTGGTGGTGTTGGTAGCGGTGGTGTGGCAGCAGTGGTTGTAGTAGTAGCGGTGGTGTGGTAGCGGGGTGATTGGAGCCTATGTGGTGGTGATGGCTGTGTTAGTAGTGTAGCGGTTAATATCAATGGTGGTGCATAGTGGTAGTGGCACTAGTGGTAGTGGTGAGTGGCCACAACAGAGTGGTGGTGGTTGTAATGGCAGGTGGTGAGTAGTAGTGGTGTTGGGCAGGTAGTGGTGGTTGGCGAGGTAGTGGTGGTGGTGGTAGTGTGGTGCACGAGTAGTGGTGGGTGGTGTGGCAGTGGTGGTTAGTGGTAGCAGTGGTGGTGGTAGCGGTGGTAGCAGCACTGTTGGTGGTTGTGGTGGCAGTGGTGGTTAGGGGGTAGGGTAGCGGTAGTAGGTAGTGGTAGTGTAGTAGGGGGTGGCGTGGTTGTTGTAGCGGTGGTGGTGGCGCGATGGTGGTGGTGGTGGTGGTGGTGTGTGTGGCAGCGGGTGTGGTGGAGTTATAGTGGTGGTAGTGGTGTGTATGGTGGTGGAATGGTGGTGATGGTGGTGGTGGCCTGGTGGTGTGTAGGCGGAGGATGGTAGTGGTGGTGGTGGTGTAATAGAAGCGGGTGGTGGTGCTAGTGGTGGTAGGTAGCAGGGTAGTAGTGGTTGTGGTAGTAGAGTGGTGGTGTGGCAGCGTTTGGTGGTAGTGGTGGTGGTAGTGGTAGTGGTGGTGGTGGTTGTGGTGGTGGCAGTGGTGGTGGTGTAGCGGTGGTAGTGATGGTTGTGGTATAGTGGTAGTAGTGGTGGTGGCAGGATGGTGTGGCAGTAGTGGTGGTAGTGGTGGCGGTGGTAGTGGTGTGGTGGAAGCCGGTAGTGGTGGGGTAGTGGTGTGTGACTGGTGGTGGTGAGGTGTTTAGTGGTGGGTGGTAGTAGTAGTTGTGTGGTGGTTAGTAGGTATGTATATTAGAGTGGTAGTAGTAGTGGGTAGCGCAGCAGTAGTAGAGTAGTAGTAGCAGCAGTAGTAGTATGTGTTGTAATAGTAGTGTAGTAGCAGCAGCAGTAGTAGTAATGTAGCAGCAGGGGGGGGCGCAATGTAGTGCAGCAGTAGTAGTAGTAGTAGCAACGCGCAACGGCAGTAGTAGTAGTATTGGTAGTACATAGTACTAGTAGTAGAGGTAGTATTCTTTTCATTTGTATTGCTATTGTGCTGTGTTAAGGGTTATTTTAATGATTGCTGAATAACGAAAGAGAAAATATGATACCTTCAGTAGGTTTTGGGGCTTTACCATATTGTACAAAAGAAACAAATTTTCACTAATATGATTCTGTTGTGAGATATCAAATGAAATTACATGAATCTTTATAGTAAGTGCTGTTTTACAACTTGTAATTTTTACAGTAGTTAACTGGCAACTTATTTGCCAATAAAGTACTGTAATATTGACATTATTTAAATGACATGCTGTATCCTTTACATTTGAAAGACTCCCTACATTTGTATGAGAAGAATTATGTTCCGCAAACTAGAAGGGCATGACCAGTTGTATTTGGTTTGAGATAAATCCATGGCACCCTTTCTTCAGAATCCAGCCTACAACATTTCCACATTATGCCTCTCACAGGGAGAGAAATGGGAAATGACAGATCGGCAGTGTAGCAAGGGTTCATGTGTAATTATGCTCTGATGAGCCACATGCCTGTGTCCAAGTTTATTTAAGGACACGTTTTTGATGCATGTGGAGAAAGATAATTGATGGGATAGAACGAAATAAAGGAGCATGTTTTCAGTCAAAATATTAACACACATTTTCTTGATTTCCTTTTGGCAGGCTATCAGGACTGAAAGGTCAAGACAGAAAGAACTTATATTACACATGTGTACCACCAGCACAGTTACTGTAAATGAGTTGAGCCATTATATATATATATATATATATATATATATATATATATATATATATATATATATATATATATATAATATAATGCTCAACTCATTTAATATATATATATATATATATATATATATATATATATATATATATATATATATATATATATATATATATCATGACAAGGAAAAAAAAAGATATCCCTTGTAATGTACCACTGACATGGAACCACATCTCTTCTGTATGACTACATTCATGCAATGATAACATTCTATGTGAGATTATAATGAAGGTTACAAACTTTTTAGAAAACATTGTATAATATTACAGAATCCTCAGAATCTTTTTCTAATCCTAGTAAAAGCGGTTAAATATGTGATTACGTCCATTTAGCTGCACACTTTCCCTCGGAAAAGTCCCCTTCAGTCCATGATGATGGAGAAAATGCTTACCACCTCTACACTGGAAAAGAACTACAGGGTCAGTAAAATCAGATTTCTGGTTGGGGCTCTTTTTGGGGTCTCTCACTCTGCCAGCTGGCTCTGATTTTTCAGGCCCCTCTAATCTGTCTTGATCATCTCCGTCACGGGAACACCATGGACGCCTGAGCGAGCAGAATCAAACATGCCTACCTACGTCGCAGGAAGCGATTTTGGAAGTCTATTACATCCCAAAGGAAGGCTCATTAAAATGACGTGTGCGTGCTCTGCAGTGCTGGCCCCATGTATTCTTCTTTCTAGAGGCCTCAACCACAGCCTAACCAGAACCACACTGCTTTTCAAAGGCGGAGGTTCCCTGCTCTTCCTTGCATTTGTTTGTTGTAATCAAGTCTGCTTATGTCTTCAACAATGGCCATTTAAGCACATTCACTTAGACTTCAAAGGGAGTAGGAGGTGCCACATGATTAAAGCAACCAATCAGAATGAGTGGAATCCCCGCAGTTCCTTCAGACTCGATGAACCTTAATTACTCTGGATTCCAAGCAGCGTTGTCAAACTGTGTCTACTGCCAGGTTAAAACCTATAATGACAACCTCGTTTCAAGCTCTGATGACACATGAAACACAAACAGCTTTTTAATTTCCTAATACAGACCATTGGCTGTGCATATCAATGCATCAGAAATGTCGGTCGCCACAGGTCTTCTAGTGGCACATGAGTTTTGCACAACTCTTAGAAACCGAGGCTGAATTGTTTGTTCTTTCTGCCTCTCTGCACAGTGAGAATGCTTCTGTTGCAAATTTGTTTTCAGCACTTCCTCCAATCTGCCTGAAGTAGACCAAGATGTTGTGTTCATTAAACTGCCAACCACAACATTCTCAGACGTTTAAGACTCTCCAAACATAATCTTGAACCATTTTAAAGTGTTGCAGGCTCCCACTGAGCCTTTATTTAACCTGGCCTCTTGCGTTCTGATGTGCATGTCCAATTAACCTTTATATTTTCTTGCTCTCAAACTCAAGTACTCTGCCCAACCTCTGCAAACAAAGGTCTTAATAACAGTGATAACCCCAACCACCTTTAGACTGTTTTGCAGAGACTCTGCATAACAACTTTCTGTGGAACACCTGTAAAAGTATTCAGACTAAATATAGCTATAAAATGTACTACTTTATCATCTGATATGACTGTTATGCAGCCTTTTGAATGTTTCTTACTGCTTGCATATAATTCATGCTGAATATTTGTCTTCCTGCTGGATATTTGTCATTTTGATTAATATTTTCTTCTCCTTTCTTCTTGCAGGCGTTCGCTACATTTCAGCTCCGTGCCTAACTAAAATAGCGTGTCTACAAGCAACGGTGTGAAACTTTTGGATAATGTCCTTTGTGATCCTTTGTTGACCCTACTCTGCCTCATTCTCCTGGAATGCCTCCCTACCTCACATTACCTCCTGGGGATCTATCCACCGCAAATAAACATTTTCTTCCTTTCATCCTTTCTTTCTCCTTTTTTCCCTGCCCATGACCTGGAGACTTGATGCTTCCAAATAAGGCATTTGACATTATGCTGAATTCCATCTCTCAGCAGTTGCCTATCGTCAAGCTGTAGAAGTTGGCGGTGTGTGTAAGTGTCCGGGTGATGGAGAGGGCTGATATTTGCAGTTGTAGTACACCACAGTAATCCCCTCACATTCATTGTAAACTTTTTTCAGTTTGTTTTGTTTTTGTGTTTGCCATGCTAATGGATGAAATATCTTCTCTTACACTTCTCAGTTAAAACAGATTGGTGGGCTAAAAAAGACAAACTTTTAGGCCAGCCTGACCCAGAATGACATTTCTCGCTCTGTGAAAAACATCTGAGGGATGAAATAAAACAGTCTAGACAGAGGCCGGAGACAGGGCTGAGAAGATGCAAGAGGCGATATGCGCTGTATGGTTTGTAAAACATCTATCAGGGTCATTTGAGGTGAAAAACTCTCCATAGTTAGCCAGAGGAGAACCCAGCTGACCCTTTTCATCAAGCACATGACCCTCAATGCAGATGTCAGCATGGACTTTTCCTGCCCTCGCAAATCTCTCTTCTCCACTCACATGGGCCCATGTGCAAACAGCAGATCTGTTCATCACGCCACCACTCCTCCTGGCCCCTTCTTTCTCTTGGACTCTCTGAACCGCCTGAGCTGAGAACTAGGTCACGGAGAGGGAATCTGGCCTTGAAAGCACACACATGCTTGCTACAAAGGTAAGGAAAACAGGGTGTTG
The DNA here is from genome assembly GCA_012411365.1 of Ameiurus melas. NCBI lineage: Eukaryota > Metazoa > Chordata > Actinopteri > Siluriformes > Ictaluridae > Ameiurus > Ameiurus melas. The sequence continues at coordinate 9,976,371 of CM022754.1, forward strand.
AACACCCCAGTGATCATTTTGCAGCCCTATCACCTAATATTAGGCTCATCTTTCAGAGTGGGAAAAACATTTATTATTATCTTTTTTGCTGAGCTGCGGTTCCACAGCGGCGGTTGTTTTTGAAGAGAAGCTGGTTTAAGGATGTGAGAGATGCTCAGAGAACTCAGGGCTGATGGGCCACGCTGTCCACACCCTTCCGCCTGATCTGAGTGGCCTTCCCTCACAATGAGAGTAAGCACAGCTGCACAAGCTGGCCCGACGCCAACCAGAGCCTGGGTATGCCAGCGCTCAGAGTGCTGTATAGTGTCTGTGTCTCAAGAGAAGAGGTTTTCACTGCGTCAAGAGATGGTATTTAAGTAGTAAGATTTTTCAAAACATCCACTTATTCTTTTGACTGTAACCCTATAACTGAGGTTATAAATTTATGATGATGAGCATCAAGTATGGTTTGAGCATTTGCCATTGCACCAAAAGCTGAGGAATTGGAATTGCATTTGGCTGGCTTTTTATATTATTATTCATTATTGGGAATCTAATGATGCATACTCATGACCAGCAAAGAACATTCATTACAAAAGAATGGAGTAAGTAGAGTAAAAATACCATGGACCTGAGGTGTCCTCTGATGGGTAATCCACTTCTCCCCATCAGCATACAGATGCGCATACTGTTGTTGTTCCTTTTGGATTTTCATTCCCCCAGACATTTGAAGAAACCAGGCAGGCAGCAATGTGCAACCCAAGGCAAATGAGGAACATGGGCTCCCCAGACACACGCTTCCAAGAACCAAAGCAGCAGGGCGCATGCACAGGACCTGTCTTCCTCTGAGGTGTGCATCCTTTGAAACAACATAGATCATCCTCCCCAGCCCAGGGGCATGACGCCAACCTCAGCTTGTAGGAACTCAAAGTCCTCAATTTAAACAGAAAAGACAGCCAAGTGCCGGAATAAATACCAAAACTATTATAGTGCGCCCAAGTATTAATTTCACACAGTCCAAGCTAAACAATGTCTGCTTGTTGCTCTATTGCTTGTGAGATCAGGGAGGTAAAGGATACATGCACACATTTGTAAGATCTTCAGCTCAGTGGAGACTTAAACAAGTCTGAAATAAACAAACATGAATTAGCTGGTAATGCACTGATTCATCAAAAAAGTACCGCCTAACAATCTCTGAAGACCACCAAAACATTTACACACATTTGACGATTCTCTTATTGTTGGCTTTGTGCTCAAACTTTATCCACAGCTGTTGAGGAACTTTACACAGTTTAATTGAATGTTAGAGTGAACAAGTAATGTTCAACGTGGACTGTATAAAGCACACTGAGGAACATCCGCGTGTTTTCTTTCACAGACAGTCTGACTCATGGTCCTCTATACTGTACGTCTAACACCAAGAACACTCATTCAATTCAATTTTATTTGTCGATTGTTTTTAACAATAAGCATGGTTTAACAAAGCAGCTTTATGTGGAATAAGATTTATATCTGTAACAGTAGCAAGGAAAACTCCAAGGGGATGATACGAGGAAGAAAACTAACTGAAAGGAACCAGAATCAAAAGGGAACCAATCCCCTTCTGGGTGACACCAGATAGTGTGATTTTATACACTCTTCTACTGTATACTATACTAAAGTCAAACAGTCCTAAGCATGTTGAAAAGATGTTCATTATGAGCATTACAGACTTTATGAGTACAGCGGCCATTCTTAGGTACAAGTTTATAGTATCCAGGCATAATTATACACTGAAGCAAGGGTGAGCCTTCGGTAAAAACTGTTTTTAGTAAGTGAAAACCTTAGAGTATCTACATGGACCAAGCTTTTCCTTGGGATAGTGTTAATCTTGCACACAATGATATTTTCTTCTGGATGTGAAGACAGTGACAGGAAAAGGGGCAAATGTGAAACACAAATGTTGTAGTTGGACCCAACCCAAACTTCTCCACCACTCATTTGGATTATTAAAGTCAGATTTAGCAGAGGCTATATTCCCTAAAATAAAATTTACACATTGACTTGTTCTTCTAAAAATCCAACATGGCTATCTATAGACACATGTAAAAAATCAATTCATGCTGTGTACTACATTCTGATGGATGCTCTAATTATTATTTTTTCTTTTACTTCAGAGACAATGTATAGTGTTTCTTTTGTATTTTATAAAGAGTACAAGTGAATCTAATATTTACAGATTTTTTCCTTTTTCTTTTTTTTTAAAAATAATTTTATCTCCTCAGATGACCCCAACTCGTGTAGCGGGCCAAGCGTCCAACTGACTGCCAGAGGCAAACTTCAGGCCCCTTCAACTTATCCTGGTTATTTATTTTTCCCTCAAACAATTCAGTTGGCCCCATGCACAAGTAGAGGAAATCAGTGAATGCTTTTCTTAGTGCATGTGTGTGAGTGTGTGCATGTGTGTGTGTGTGTGTGTGTGTGTGTGTGTGTGTGTGTGTGTGTGTTGTGTGTGCATAAAAGTTAAGAGTTAAGAGCAGTGCAAGAAGAACCTGGGTTTTCTGGCTGTTTGGCCACAGATGAGACAGCCCCGACAGCAGTAAATTAAAACTATTAAAGTGAATCATACATTCCACCCTGACAAGCACATCTTCACCCATGAAACCACAGCGGAGGGATACGCTGCCGGCAACCTGGCAACGGCAGCCAAATATGTTCTTAAAGAGTAGTTGAGGCCCACATTGTGTAATCGGCTGCTGTCGAAAGCCAAATGTGCAGAGACACCCGGCCATACGCTCGCCACATTCGCCACTCGCTGCAGAGGAAGTGCGCACATCGTCACCCTGCCTTCTTCCAGACCTCACAAAAAAAGGTTTTAGCAGCTCCTGGTCAGCACTCCATTAATGCATTGCCCTGTCACTGCCAGACACTTTGGGTGGCCTCTCCCATGGCTTCTACAGTCTCCAAACCTCTGCTGAATATTGATATTGAAAAACCACAGGCATTTGGCTCTAAAGAAGTGTATTGTATCTCTTTGCTTTTCTCACTAACAGCACGGAAGAAATTTTGGATGAACTGCATGGCAGAACATCAGTGTTTTTGCAAATATTTTTTCACTGTGAAAAGGAATTGATCAATCATCCTCAGAGGCTGAAACAATCACTGCATTTACGTCACTGAATTATCACGTGGGCCAAAAAAAAAAAAACAACTATATGATCTGGCTTCCTTCAACATACTATGTATTTCAACAGTTGCTCAAGTCTCCAAACCACTGTAAAATTAGATGCTTCCTTTGTTCCCTGTGATTTACTCATAAAGATACAGTAAATGTTGTCCTTGCCACAAATTTACAATGTTTCATGATAGAAGTTGAAACAGTGTAGAAAATTACAAGATCTTATGTTATATACAGTGAGGTCCAAAAGTTTGAGATAACATTGAATTTCTGGAATTTTTTTTCATATACAATTGGAAATAAACAGGTGTTTAAGATTTCTGAAAACATTTCAAACAAAGAAATAAATGTTCTGTCACGATATGGCCCTGACTTTTAACCCCGGTGGGGGTACTGTTCTGCCTATCTGCTGTCTAACGGAGGCTGCCTCGTTTCCAGTGGCAGCAAGAGACAATTCGGACAGGGGCCCAGGACCCCCATTGGAGGGGGGTTCTTGGTGCTCCAGGAGGAGCACCATTTGGAAGGGGGTTCTGTCACGTTATGGCCAGCAGATAGCACTGTAGCTCGTCTTTGGACGAGTCACGTGACTTTGTTTTGGTTCGCTCGCTTCCGGGTTGAGCGTTAGCTTAATTACTTTGATGTTTCACAGGTGTCGATGCTTTGTGTTAGTCATGCTCATTATTTAAACGCCTGGATTACTGAGCACGTCGCTCAGTATTATTAGTTGTAGCATTTGTAGCGGTCGTGTCGTTTGTCTTCATGCTAAGAAGAATATAGTTATGCTGCGTTTCCCGTTTCCCGTTTTGCCTGTGAAGACTGTGTGTCTTCATGCTAAGAAGAATATTGTTATGCCATGTTTCCTGTTTCCAGTTTGCCTGTGAAGGGTTTTGTGTTTGTGTTTAATAAAGAGTTTGATCTGAACCTGCATCCACCTCCGTCTACGTGACATGTTCAATATCTAAAATATTTAACATTCAAGTTTCTGCACTATTTCTAGGTCCACATTTAAATGTAAGCAAAAAGGGTGATATTGAGCATGTTAACTTGCTTTGTACAAAAGGTCAGATTTTCCTCACGGCTAATCTCTTTTCACTCAACTTGATATCAATAATATAATTTGTAATGAAGATTGTTGCATTAAATTAGAAAAGAATTCAAAATAGAAGCATTTTCACTAGTGCTCTCAGACATTGGTCCCTAATGTATGTTGCTCTCTATATTTTTTATGGGTAACATGCACATTAGGCATTTCACTTAATGACTAAAGGCTGTATTTAAATAATTACGCATATAATACAATAAAGAGTCTGTTAATCACAAACTTCTTTAACCACTTAAACTTTCAGAAACCCCTCAGCAGGTCTAGATTTACAATTCTTAGATTTACATACCTACAGTTAGTTTCATTGTGGACACTGCATTTATAAACAATAATTTTATTTTTTTATATTTATTTTTTTTTTTTTTTTTTTTTTTTTTTTTTTTTTTTTTTTTTTTTTTTTTTTTTATTTTTTTTTTTTTTTTTTTTTTTTTTATTTTTTTTTTTTTTTTTTTTTTTTTTTTTTTTTTTTTTTTTTTTTTTTTTTTTTTTTTTTTTTTTTTTTTTTTTTTTTTTTTTTTTTTTTTTTTTTTTTTTTTTATTTTTTTTTTTTATTTTTTTTTTTTTAAATTTTTTTTTTTAAAATTTTTTTTTTTATAAAATTTATTTTTTTTTTTTTTTTTTTTTTTTTTTTTTTTTTTTTTTTTTTTTTTTTTTTTTTTTTTTTTTTTTTTTTTTTTTTTTTTTTTTATTTTTTTTTTTTTTTTTTTTTTTTTTTAAAAAAAAAACTTTTTTTTTTTTTTTTTTTTTTTTTTTTTACAAAATTTAATTCATATATAATTTATACAATAAATTTGTAAGTTCAACGGTAAAAAATGTAAAAAAAAATCATAAAACAAAAAAAAAAAACAGGAAACACCCCCCCACCAAACCAAAAAACCCAACAACACCCCGCAACCCCCCGGCGCCCCCGCTCGGACACCAAAAAAACAAAGGCAAAAAAAAACAAAAAGGAGGAAAAAAAAAAAAAAAAAAAAAGAAAAAAAGGAGAAAGGGAAAGAAATGCCAAAAAAAATAAAAAACAAACCTTTAAAATCCAAATTTTTTTTTTTCTAAAAAAAAAAAAAAAAAAACCTCTGTTTTTTTTTTAAAAAAAAAAAAGGGGGGAAAAAAAGAAGCACGGATGGGATTGCATTTTAGTTCTTAGACAGCATTAATTATTCAGATAAATGAATGAACTAATTTCTGGGATTTTTAGGGTGGTTTCAAAAAGTCTGTTCTGTCTCACAAAGAATAACTTTCTATATATAGATCTTTGTCCATAAAGCTGTGTGGCTTCTTTTACATTATGTGGTGCATCCTGTTTTTCTCGATTGGGCTGCAATTGGATCTCAGCAGCCAAAGAGGCTGATAAAGCCATCATTATCAAATATCACATGGGTTAGGATGTCAAGGGAGAGAAAAGCACATACTCTTTCTCACACACAGGGAGGAAAGAGAGAGTGAGAGATGGCAAAAACTAATAGAATTGCACTGCATCACAAACACTCTCAACAATACCCAGCATAACAACTTAACAGATGTCTAAATCGTGACAGACTAATGGTACAAATGAATAATTTTTAGGCTAGGACACCCACCAGATAGCTGTCTATCTACGAATGGTCAGCACTGAGTGGGCGCAATAAACAAGCCCTGAGCGCACCTGTGACATTTTTCCCACAGAGCCAAGAATAATAGGATTATCTAATGATAAATATATATTATTCCATTTTAAATCATCCTCCCTTCTCCTAACATGTGACCTGTGAAAAATGAAAAAGATATCACTGAACATATTATTACTGGACAAACACGAATGGAGGCTGACCCCTCCTTTTTATCTCGTGACAGAGCAGGGAAAGGAAAGACACCAGGTGACTATGAATCAAACAGTGACAAAATAATAAAATTCCACTGTGATAAGCAGGATTTCCATTTGGGCCAAATCTGCTGACAGGGTCCTCGGCTTTCCTGGGGCGGGTGAGCTGTTTTTTGGCATAGAGCTTGGTGTCAACCATTGAAAGGAAGAGAATTCAGATGACCTTTGAAACAATATCTGGCTTTCACTCATTCCAATTACACTAATACATGCAACAGCAGCAACAACAGTAAGAAATATAGTTTGCCGAAGTGGGGTAGTACCGCAAAGTGCTGGCTTCAGAGTGAAGCAAGGCAGTTTCCCTAACACTACATTAAAATATACTGGTTGTGTCAGTTTGCCTGAAGATATCATAAACATATAAGGAGAAGATGATTAACGATAAAAAGTGTTAAGCTTTTCCAAACATCACGTTTAACTGAGTATTGTTTAACGCTAATTGACGTGAGCATGCCTAATGGCTGCAGGCAGAACACCTTGATCTGATCATTAAAAGAGTCTGTTTACTGCTGAGTCCAATACAGAAACAGCACTGTAAACTCCCCTATAATGTGAAAAAGATGTACAATCTCCTACTCTACACCATGTAGTCATTAGTTGTAATATATGTAAAGTTTAACTGTCTTAAGGTCTAATCATAATATCATTAATAATATCGTTAAGGACTTGATCATAAAACTAGTTTGTCTACAGAGTAAAACCACTAGCATAGAGAATTCCCATGGAAAATCTGCATAATAGAGCCAGTGCATTAATGCCAGAAGTGATCTTGAGGGTCACTGGCTCATTTTAAAGCTCAGGGCAACATTCAGACAAGGTGCGTCTGAGAGGTTACTACATCAGAGATTAACTGTGAGCCTCGACATCACTGCTTCCCAGCTTTGCCCTTGACTTCAGAGTTAAATTGTCAAAGGCCTGACTTCATTTACTCTCCCCTTTTCCAGACCTCCCTGTTCTGGCAAGTTGCCACCATGCCCCCAGTCACCTTCCTTCACAGTATGCATGTGCACTATGTAGAAAAAGGGAAGAAAAAGATGCAACTGGTACAATCTCCCTTCCTTTCCAGGATAGAACTATGTTAGAGTTTTTCTTGGTGCATTTTTGGTGTCAGTTCTCAAAATCCATATCAGAATTAAATAGGTTCTTTAAAGACTAACAGATGAAAAAGTGGGAAGTTCCATGGCTTATTACATTTTATTACTTCAGAATTATTGCATAGTTATAATAGGGTACAGTGGAAGGTCAAAAAAAAGTGGAAGTCCTCACATCATTCCTTTAGTGTAAAAGATTGTGTGGAGGAATAACTGTCAGTATCAAACCGCAGAACATCCCACCCCACCCCCTACCCCTACACACACATGTGGTCTCAATTAGAAATAAAAATCTTGTTTTTACCCACCACTGAATAGAAAGGAAGGCTCTCAGGGCTGTTGTTTGTTGGCCAGACTCTGCCAGAGAAATGGGCAGTAGTTCAATTTTACATAAATTGCACCACTGTTTACTCACATTTAAACAAAGAAAGACTTCAAAGGCTAAAGCATATACTCTCATCATCTATTTTTTTCCCCCTTTATTCATACAGGTTACCTTTAAATATACTTTTCTGATATGTTTTTGCTTGCACTTCATAAAAGTTTGCATACCTTTAGAACAAAATGGAGCAAAGAAGTATCACATTTACAGTCAAAACATGCACTATGTAATGATAGTAGTGATGTTTGTTTATAAATGCCTAGTTAGGTGGATTCTTATGGTTTTCAACAGAGTATCCCTACTTGTATTTTATTTTATTATATTAGTATTGCAGTGGGGTTTTTTTCTGTTGTTGTTGTTGTTGTTGTTTGCTTTGATTGAAAGGTTAAATTCCTAAAACCCAAAATAATCCAATCAGACATTCTCAAGTGGGTTACTCTGTCCATGGAGGAGCATTCTGATCAATCCGGCATTGGAGAAATTCTACAGTGCTTCTTCCTGCTGGTTCCTTGGAGTAGGTCAAATGCCACAACCCAATTCTCATGCAGTGGCACTGGTGGATAATCCAGTAGTTGAAAAGACATGCCATAGTGGGTTGCTTTATCCATGGAGTGGCATTCTGATCAACATGGCATTCCCAATGGAGGGAATTTCACCTTTGCTCAGAGGCTCCTCCACTCTTGCAGGGATTAGCTGATAGCCTTCAAAGGAGGTGGCTCAGGTGCCTCAGGTCTCCGTGGACCTGCAGCAGCTCTTCAGGGCAGACATGATTTTAGGTGATAGATTCTCAAGACAGGATCAGTCCATATAAGATTTCGCCATGTGTTTTTGCGATCATTGCATCCAAAAATGCTTGATTTTGCTGTGGGTTTTTTCTAAATTTGTGATGCAATTTGCAGAGTTTTTTGTGCTTTTTTTCCCGTGGAAAACTACTTGAATTTGCAAAATTGCAATTGCACTAAATTGTTTTGCCTGGTCTTTCACAGTGATGTTTGTTGGTAAATACTAGCTTTTAGCTGTACTCATGTTCGAATCATGTGAAACCAAGACTGCTTTGGTTGAAACATCTTGGCCCAAATCTGAGGAAAGTCTGCTGTAATTTTGGAAAATGGCAAGTTCCTGTGAATATTACAAAGTTTCCTTGATTTTGCATTCATTTCTGCGATCGCAACATCCTGGAGGGACTGATATATGGTCAGTACTCTAGTCACACTGTTATGTCCCCTATGTTATCAGGATAAAGAGTTACCTTTACAACTGTACAAACTCTTAACCCTATAGAGTTGGAATTCCATGTAAGAGCATTGGACAGGATAAACCTTTTGGAGTTTCTAGACTCTCAAGAACAATATGTTGATTTGCACAGATTACCAGATTACCAAAAGCAGTGTTGGGTAAATTACTCAAAAAAGTAATCCACTACAGATTACTAATTACTCCTTTAAAATTGTAATTTGATCACATTACTGATTATTGCATGTAAAAAGTAATCAGATTACTAATTACTTTACTTTCATGTTCATTACTAAAATACACTACAAAGTTCTTTCAGTAATTTTAGCACGTCAATGTATGACAATCAGATAAAGTTTAATTTATCATAACATGTGCCTTGGGTGTTGTCACTGTTTGTAGAACTACCAGACTGATAAAATATAAAATTATATATAAAAAGCAGTCTTCTTTAATTGCTCCAAGTGGAGAATTATTTGGGGCTAAAGAAAAAATATTTTTGGCAAAATATGATTTACTTAAAAAATGCATTTTACTTAATATTGTTTTCTTAACAATACATTTGTAATGCAAGTAATGTAATTTTATTGGCATCAGTAACTATAATCAAATTACCTACATTTAAAATTTAATGCATTACATTACTGCATCATCAGAAAAAGTAATTAAAATACAGTTACACGTTACACCCAACTCTGATTAACATATACAAATGCTTGTGTTGATTTGATTATGTCTCTCTAAACAACCCTGACCAGGACATTTCAACCATTCACTGTTCAAGTAAAATTCACTTATACAGAGTACCAAGGAATGTTCCATTATGTCTTGTCTTTCACCCCCAGCTGGCAAAACACGGTCTGTCCACAAACTGGGTTCGGATAGTGAAGGTCCTTGATGACAGTGTGAGAGACAATATAGGGGTTAAGTAAAGGAAGAACACAGTCTTTACAACAATAGTTGCATGTGTAATGTGGAGGTAACACCAATGTCTTCATTGTTATCAGGATCATCCTTGCCTTTAAATATTAATGATGTCTTTACATGATAAAGTGGTGAGATTTCAGGGATGGAAACAGAATAATCAAAGCTGATTTTAGCCATGTCTTGTAATTTCCTTCTTGTCCAGTCTTTGACTGTCTGTGGTCAGACAGAGGTTCATACAGTGTGAACATCATCACATTCTTTGGCTGCTGCAGCCTTTAAATCTTCAGGCTCAGCAGCTTCTTTTTCCTCAACTCATTTTTTTTTTCACTAAGTTGCCTGTAGTGTAGCTTTTTCCAAGTTCATCCTTAATCTCTCCTCCTCACTCCCTTATTACAAATACCCAACTGGTACATGAAGCCACAGATCTATTCATGGGTTAATATATACTTTTTTAATATATGTATATAATATATACTAAAAAAAAAAATAAAAACACAAAAAACACCAGTAAGCAGGGTTCTTCAAAGTACCAAGTTGCCATACTTGAATTAATGTAAAATAATAAAATAAAATACATTGTTGGAATCAAATAAAAGTAACCCACTAGAAAATTAGTTGAAAATACATTTAAATAAATAGTGTGCTGATTGAACATGTTATTCTGGTTATGACTTTTTAAGGAATTTTAAGTCATAAAAGGTATACACAATCAAGCAATTTGGGAATGAATTTAAAGTCAGCACTGACCATGCTAATTTGCAGGTTTCCAACACTGCATGCCAAGTTTGCTGAGTTTTAGATAGCAATTAGTTAGTTAGCTCAGGTGCTAATGTAATTACATAGCCTATAATACATTTAACTAGCAAGGTTTTTTGGAGAGGGTTTTTGAGAGTGGTAGGCATGTTTTCCCCACACATCCAGGGTTTGGGGTTCAATTCCAGCCACCATCCTGTGTATGTGGAGTTTGCATGTTCTCCCCATGCTTTAGGGTTACTCTGGTTTCTTCCCCCAGTCCAAAGACATGCATTGTAGTCTGATGGGCATCTCTAAATTGTCCAAAGTGTATGAATGAGTGTGTGATGGGGCCTGTTATGGGTTGGCACCCTGTCCAGAGTGTCCCCCGCCTCGTGCCCGTGTTTCCTGGGATAGGCTCTGTGCTCCCCACGACCCTGTGTAGAATAAAAGGTATAGAAAATGGATGGATGGATGGATGGTTTTTGGAGAACAAGCTATTTGTTAGAATTTAGTTACTCTTAAATAATTAATTTAACAGGTATTTTAGAAACAGATAAAGATTGACTAACTAATGTATTACTTTACTTTTTGCTTGTATTTTTCTCATTTGTAAGTCGCTTTGGATAAAAGCGTCTGCTAAGTGAATAAATGTAAATGTAAATGTAAAACTAATAATTTGTAACCAATTTTTAAGTTTCTTACCTAGTCATTTTTCTCTGATGGTTGAACATAATCCAAATTTATTTTCATAAAAAAAAAAATAATTGTTATTAGAAGAATTGTTGTGTTAGTAACCGAAGTTATTAATAACAGTGTTACATTTCTTTTTAATGTGAAAATGTACTGAGGTCAAGGTTCTAAGGTAAAGGTTAAAGTTGACAGAAATATTTAAATAAAATTAAAATAAAAAACTTAATTAACCCTTCTATTGTGTTATGGGTCAATTTGACTCATTTCCACATTTTAGATGTCTGATATACTGGTTAATCTCTCTTCTTCGCTTTGAAATGTTTGACTTTCCTCATGTAGGATCATGAACTTATATGCAAATATTTCTTCTTATGAAATATGGACAAGCCATAATAAAGGTTTACTGTTGAAGCTGTTCTTTGCTGTTTTTGTGTGTATTTAAACTGTGGAAGTAATTTTGACCCATAACTTAATGGATGTTAATAAACATAAACTTTTTCCCCAATATAATTGGAGGGTTAAAGAGAGCAAAAAAGCATTTCTATTTAAGCTTTGTTATTATGAACCACAGCTGACATGTAATATTAATCAAAATATGATCTCTAGTAAATAAGTAACAACAACTGTCTGGAGGCTAAGCAATGATTAATAAAGCATAATTTTGTTTTCGAAATGTTTCTTGGGTAACAGATAGTAAAAGAACAAGTTTTCTGTATCCTGAAATATTGTAAATTAAAGGTCAAACTTTTATTTTCACCCACTTTACCACAAACACTCACAAAGAAAATGATTTTTCAATCAGCATGTGAAGGCATAAAAAACATGTTTTTATTTAACAACAACTGGTAAGATCTAATCACAGAAGAGAGAACTGAGCTGAGGCACTGAAGTTTATTTACATGTGCTGTGAATGCAGCCATCACCTGTGAATACTGAGGGGAAACCCTTTACAGAGTCATTAAACAGAACCCCCTCTTTTTCTCCATGGAGGCCTCAACAGGGGTTCAAGTGTTTGGGAAACTCTTTCAGTATTTGTTGTTGCTATAATAAACTGTAGATTTAGTGTAATATTATTAACAGGGTCATGTTTCTATGCCTGTGGAAACAACCTGGTGTTCTCTGTCATGGGTGAAAGAGAGGAGAGGAAGCATGGCTCATGGAAAACCTCCATGTTGTTACAATACTCTGTTGTTCATGAACCTCACTATTCAAACACACAGAGGAGTTACTCATAGGCTTTATGCACAACCTAAAAAACACTTTGGAACTGAGCCCACTTTTACTTTACAGCAGGAAAAATCTGAACACTGTGCGTAAATACACTGGATAAATTGACTCTATGTCAAATTAAAAAAAAAAACAAAACTGACAAATTGTGGAACAAAAATAAATATACAAACAAATATTGAAACAAATTAATAACAATAATAATAATAATATAATAATAATAATAATAATAACAACAACAACAATAATAATAATAATAATAATAATAATAATAATAATAATAATAATAATAATAATAATATAACATCTCCAGGGTCGCGGGTTCGAGTCCCACTGTGGCCCTGTGTGTGCGGAGTTTACATGTTCTCCCGTGCTGCAGGGGTTTCATCTGGGTACTCCGGTTTCCTCCCCCAGTCCAAAGACATGCATGGTAGGCTGATTGGCATGTCCAAAGTGTCCATAGTGTATGAATGTGTGTATGTGTTTGTGTGCCCTGTGATGGATTGACACCCTGTCCAGGGTGTACCCCGCCTTGGGCCTGAAGTTCCCTGGGATAGGCTCCAGGTTTCCCCGTGACCCTGAAAAGGAATAAGCGGTAAAGGAGATGGAGGGATGGATGGAATAATAATAATAATAATAATAATAATAATAATAATAAAATAATAATAATAAACAAATTACTATAACAACATGGTTTCCTAACTCAAAGATCATCCTAAGAATTTATTCAAGATTTAGTGATTATAATTTCAGAACACAGGAGATGACACTGCTCCCAAATATCACATTTTCAACAAATTTTTGTTTCAACCAGTTTTTGTAAAACCAAATGTTATGATGTTAATCTTATCCAGCCTTGTTTCCATTTATGTCTCTTATAACGGAAGTGGTTAATGGATAAGAGTCTTAGGCTCAAGATACTTGTGAACTGACACAAAGTCTACAAAACTCAGGCAGATTTTAAACATTCTTAATTAACTCTTTCCAATGTTAATCTGAAACAGCTGCTGTACACATAACACAAGGCACCTATAGTACTTCTCCACACTGACTCAGTGGGTGAAAGCCCATGATGAAGGCAATAGTGTGAAACATACTTCCCACCTTCCTTATGCTTTCCATCTGGCTTACTGTCCCCACCAAGACTTGTTTAATTTAACACTGAAAGCAGGTGGACAGTCAAAGAAAATGTTCCTCATCTGAGTTCTTCTACAAAGCTAGTATTACTAATAAACGACTAAACACATGGGATTTAAAAGTTCTGTTTAGATGGGAAAATGTTCTAGTGTACAGACTTCTTTCCTGTAACAAGAATTTACTTATTTGCAATTCATCATTTATTCACCTTAGGTCATCACCTGACAATAACAACTATTATTTTCAAGTACAAAGTTTTTTTGTTATCTAACATTGCCCAAAAAACATTTGTTGAATGGAAAAACTAAACCATGAAAGTAGTTTTATTAATTTTTTTTTACTTCCAGGAAATTATAATTTAACCAATTTTTAGTTCAGCCAACATCCAACAAAGCCAGTGGACTGTTTCCACTGAGACTCCATAAACAAGTTTCAATTCATTAGTCATGCATAGTGACAGAGAAATGTTCTTAGAGAGCAAATAATCACTGTAAATTAAGTGCGAAATGATTTCCTGCCCATTGAAATGAAGAAAATAATTACTATCACAGACACAAACAGACACTTCAGTGCTTATCGGCACTGAACCTACTGGAGGGGGGGGGCCCTTTTTTTTGGGGTTTTTTTTTTTCTTCCCCCGTTTTTTTTTTTTCCCCCCTCATTGCTCACCTACATGGTCAAGTCAACTGAGCCACCCGCTGTTGTTTGTGGTCTTTATTTTTGCACCAGCTGGCAGAGGGAAAAAAGGAAATTGGGGTCAGGAATGACAGCCGTGCTCCTTATTCCGTCCAACTGGCCCTTCCTCAGTTTGCCAGCAATGAGGAAATGCCCTGGAACCCAATCTGTCCACACAACCAGAATTGGAAAACAAGAAACCCGAGTGTGTAAGGAAGCTTGCTCTCGTGATCTCCAGTTGGAGACCTCTCACTAAAATACAAAATCAACAGGATCACAGTGAGGTTGAACCCACAATGCAATCCACGTTTAAATACGCATTCAGTGTTGAGCAAAAAATAAGTTCATTTTTCAGCACATAATATCACAATAAATCTTGCAAAACCCTTATTAACAAGTCTTGTTTGGGGCTACACAAAAGGGGTGGCTGTGGCGCAGTTGGTAGAGTGGATTGTCCACTAATCGTAGGGTTGGCGGTTCGATACCCGGCCTGCGTGACTCCACATGAACCCCAAGTTGCTCCCGATGGCAAGCTAGTGCCTTGCATGGCAGCTCTGCTACCATTGGTGTGTGTGTGTGAATGAGACACAGTGTAAAGTGCTTTGGATAAAAGCGCTATATAAGTGCACATTTACCAAAAGTTACATTTAAGCATCTAAATAATAAATATTTACCAATGTAAGCCTCTTCATGTGCAAATGATTTCCTTTTCATGGTGGTGGAAATAGAGCTAAGATTAGGGACAATACAGTAGTCAATGATGAAGCAGGTTTCCCAAAGACAGGGTGGCATCAGAGACAATGCAGATTATAAGATGGCTATTATACCCTACAAGCCAACCAGAATATAAACAGGAGTATGCAATGCCTGTTATACATTTATTTACTTTTTTCATGTATTTGGTTTAATTGATCAACTGCCCTGGAAATGAATTTATTGTTTTCAAAGGTACTGACAATTGCACTACAGATTTCATGCCCTGCCTAACTGCTTCTTTTCTTTATGAAGCTTGTGTCATTACAGCAAATGTGTTTAATCTGTAGTACCTAACCCAACATTTTTATTCAATGACATGGTGGACAAAGAGGTGTTTGTTTGCGCGACTCTTGACATCTAATGGACTAAACAATTCAAAATTATTTATCAAATGCACATTATAAATGTGAATCCAGCACAAGTTACTTAATTAGCGGTAATGTTCTCATTTAACTTTTTGCACCACACTTTAAAGTGAATAAATATTTTCACAATAATCTGAAATCCAAATACACTTAACTCTTGATTCTCTATGTTCTAAAAAGATTTTGCAACTAGGGCAAGAGCAGATGTAGAAATAAGCTGTAGTTTTAAGTCAGGTTATAGTATGAGAAGACCATATTATTGATTGATTTATTTGTTTACTGCTTGCCGTGTCACGTGAAGACCAAATTACACTCAATAATTATTCTGCTCTCCTCTGAATCCTTGCTTTATTCTGCTGCTCTACTCTTTTATCTTTTGAATTGAAGCCTGCTTTGTACCAAATCAAACACCAAACCCTGTCTTCTCAAAGCTGTTGTGCACCTGTGCTGGGATCTATTTTCAAGTTGCACATGAGGTCTTGGATTGCCTATTTTACAAAGATTATCTCTAAGTAACAGCGTGTGAGGGCAGTAGAGCTGCCATGCAAAGGCCAGGCACAGTGGTCTGTTTAACTGTACTGAATCAGGTTACACTGCTTCTGGCCTGTTATCTGCTTGAAAACTTCCATTTTATTTCTTTTTTTTTTTTTTTTCAAAAACAAAAGCACAAGCTCTTATTAGGATTCAACTTCCGTTTATTACTCTGTCCCAGTGCCCATACCCTGAAGATGGCTAAAGAACAAATATTTATTATATCTAGGAAGTATAATCAATAATGAAATGATAATATGCTTAGGGAAAAGAACAGAATGTTCATATTGATTTCACATTCTGTACACAGAAGAGCTTTTTAAAATCAACTGTATTCTTAAATAGCCATAGATGGCATCAATGGTTATTTAAGTACATGCCCCTGGCCTGCTCATAAGTGACTGTTCCTCATTTGAATGTAGAAGTCTAGTTCTTGTCTGCATTCTCTCATTTTAATTGGTTGTTGAGACCATAAAATCACATAGAAATTGAGCTTTTGGCTTTATAAAGTCTGATAAACAAGTGAAAGCTAGCCAAGTGAGCAAAAGGCAACCTAATAAGTGGAAAGCTTACCTAGTGAGTTAATACTAACCTAGCAAATGAAAGTTACATAGTGTGTGAAAGCTTACCTAGCGAATGAATATTAGAAAATGAAAACGAACTTAGCTCAGTTTACTGATAGGGAATTCAAACCACTTTAAGTCACTCTGGATAATGGTGTCTGCTAAATGTTGCAAATGTGAATGTGGTAACTGAATAGGAACTTAGCAAGTGAAATTGAACCTAGAGTGTGAATAGTAATTTATTGAGTGAAAGCTAACCTATTGAGTGAAAGCCAAACTAGCAAGAATAACTACCGTGTAACTATAATGTGGTGTTTACATAGACTATCATAATTATTGTTGCTTGTACTGTTGAGCTCAGCTGCTGATTGAACCCTGACCACTTGTACATTCTGTATTTAAATCAATGTTATTGTTTTTTTTATTATTATTTATAAAGTCAGATAAAGAAGCAAAACCAACATTGCAACTATATGCTAATCTAGTGAGAGGAAGCTAACCTAGGAAGTGAAAGCTAACTTAGCAAGCTTAGATATTGTATAACTATAATATGGATGGCTAAATTGAACAATCAAGATACTTATGGCTTGTGCTGTTGAGTTCAGCCTCTGCTTGAAACTTTACAATTACATTTATTATGTTCACATCTTGGTTTTGCTCCCCAAACTTTGCTGAATTTGTAAGGCTAATTTATAATGTGTGTAGCTAGGTGAGAAGCTATTGTTTTTATTATACAGTGTTTACATATGGTAATAATAACAATTTTGTTTGTTTCTGTCTAATCCTAAATTCTAGAAATTATTAACAAGTCATTTCCACATGTCCGACTCATGTCTCTTAATGCATCTGTCATGCTGTACTGCTTCTTATGCCATTCATATGATTCCATGATGAACATGTTTGGACAGGTCACATCAGGTGAAGTGTTATTTTTCTTTTTTTCTGAGAGTAGATTATTATTATTTTTAAAAAAAATATCTTGGATAATGGAAGGCAATAAGTTATGCCGGACCAGGCAAAGGAACAAAGGGAAAGGCGTATCCTCTGCTTCTAACCAGAGACAGCAAATCCCCTCAGAAAAATAGACTTACATAACCCACCATGCACCTGCAGCGAGCAAAGAAAACTTAAAAGCCACAGTGTTTCAATGGGTGGATTTGAAAGAAGTCCCAAACCAACTATCATAATATGAAATGTGAAGCAATCATGATGCAGAGCTTCTTTTATTTGCAATTACATAGTGCTGAACTTTACCACTAGTACTGTTAGTATGATACATACTGTAATGACTGAGAAATGAATGACTATGACCTTTCAGAGAATGAGGGAATGTCTCATCTTGATTTGATAGGGGCAGAGCCAGAATAAACAGAAAACAGAGAGAAAACACCCACTGAATAGTTTTAACGGAGCTTCACTAATGCCCAGTCTCAGATCTTGAAGGGTTAAGTGCTAGATGCCTCTAGAGTTTCCAAAGGATGTTTTCTTTGAATTTGCTTCCCTCTTGTGGAAAACTGATGTACAACATGCAAATAGATGGAATAAATAGGTACATTTGCAGCATTTGGAAGACACCCTTATCCAGAGCAACTTATCTCATTTATACAGTTGAGGATTAAGGGCCTTGCCCAAGGGCCCAACATTGGCAGCTTGGTAGTGCTGTGGTTTGAACTCACGACAAAACAGCACCCCAACATCTTAACCACTGAGATACCACTGCCCTACACACATTGAAAGCACTTATGCAATACTCTCCATTTAATAAGAATTACATATTGGAAATTTCATCACTTTGAAGATTCAATTTAAAGATGGTCATGTGTTGATGTTTAATAGATTAAAGATTTTGAACAGTAAAAGTCACTTTTTAACAATGCAGTACAACAGACAGAATGAATCAACACTCATAATTTTTGGTGAGGTCATACT
Organism: Ameiurus melas; assembly: GCA_012411365.1. NCBI lineage: Eukaryota > Metazoa > Chordata > Actinopteri > Siluriformes > Ictaluridae > Ameiurus > Ameiurus melas. Next base: position 9,994,708 of record CM022754.1, read on the forward strand.
TGACATGTGAAGCTAATGGGAGTAATTATGGTGCACTGTTTTACTGGCAGTCTCAGTTACACCTTTATTGTATAATTTTGTAATCACTTTAAAAAAATCAAAGAAATGTATTTGAGCTCAACATGCAATTAACTGCTAGTCCTTGTGAAAGGACTTACTTCATTAAAAGCAGTCTGATTCCTGTCCTTAGGCAACAGTTGTAGACTGCAGGAAACCTGGTGAACTTATAAAATAATTGAACAGTAACTGGAGTTTCTGTGCAGTATGAAAATGGAACAACGTCCCATAAACTTGCTATGAATGGAATGGAATTAATGGCTTTTTAATGGAAACTGGATCATTTCGAGCAAATGTACCCTTTTGTGCAGGGGGAAAAAAGAAACAAACATTAAGGCAAACGAATTTGGATAGTTGAATTTATATCACAGTACTATCATTAGAGCGCAGGGCTGCATCCTTGTATTTTTCTGAAATTTGAACTTTAATGTGAGCATTGAAAATAAAACTTACATAACTTGGCTATTTAACCATGATCATATAAATATCTAACTTATATTCTATTCAGCTCTTTCTGCTTTTTGCTTTTCTCAGTTTTATTTAAAGTTATGGATATACATATTAACATCTTCACACACACACGTATATATACACACACACATTATATATATATATATATATATATATATATATATATATATATATATATATATATATATATATATATATATATATATATATAGCGAGGGAAAAAAGTATTTGATCCCCTGCTGATTTTGTATGTTTGCCTGCTGACAGAGAAATGATCAGTCTATAATTTTAATGGTAGATTTATTTGAACAGTGAGAGACAGAATAACAACAAAAAAAAAAAATCCAGAAAAACGCATGTCAAAAATGTTATAAATTGATTTGCATTTTAATGAGGGAAATATATATTTGACCCCTCTGCAAAACATGACTTAGTACTTGGTGGCAAAACCCTTGTTGGCAATCACAGAGGTCAGATGTTTCTTGTAGTTGGCCACCAGGTTTGCACACAGGAGGGATTTTGTCCCGCTCCTCTTTGCAGATTATCTCCAAGTCATTAAGGTTTCGAGGCTGACGTTTGGCAAATCGAACCTTCAGCTCCCTCCACAGATTTTCTATGGGATTAAGGTCTGGAGAATGGCTAGGCCACTCCAGGACTTCTTGAGCCACTCCTTTGTTCCCTTGTCCATGTGTTTTGGGTCATTGTCATGCTTGAATACCCATCCACGACCCATTTTCAATGCCCTGGCTGAGGGAAGGAGGTTCTCACACAAGATTTGACGGTACTTGGCCCCGTCCATCGTCCCTTTGGCGGTGAAGTTGTCCTGTCTCCTTAGCAGAAAAACACCCCCAAAGCATAATGTTTCCACCTCCATGTTTGACGGTGGGGATGGTGTTCTTGGGGTCATAGACAGCATTCATAGGCAGTGGAGTTGATGCCAAAAGAGCTCCATTTTGGTCTCATCTGACCACAACACTTTCACCAAGTTGTCTTCTGAATCATTCAGATGTTCATTGGAAAACTTCAGACGGGCATGTATATGTGCTTTCTTGAGCAGGGGAACCTTGCGGGCGCTGCAGGATTTCAGTCCTTCACGGCGTAGTGTGTTACCAATTGTTTTCTTGGTGACTATGGTCCCAGCTGCCTTGAGATTATTGACAGGAGTAGTGTAGTTCTTTGCTGATTCCTCACTGTACTCATGATCATTGCAACTCCAAGAGGTGAGATCTTGTATGGAGCCCCAGGCCGAGGGAGATTGACAGTTCTTTTGTGTTTCTTCCATTTGCGAATAATCGCACCAACTGTTGTCACCTTCTCAACAAGCTGCTTGGCAATGGTCTTGTAGCCCATTCTAGACTTCTGTAGGTCTACAATCTTGTCCCTGACATCCTTGGAGAGATCTTTGGTCTTGGCCATGGTGGAGAGCTTGGAATCTGATTGATTGATTGCTTCTGTGGACAGGTGTCTTTTATACAGGTAACAAGCTGAGATTAGGAGCACCCCCTTTAAGAGTGTGCTCCTAATCTCAGCTCGTTACCTGTATAAAAGACACCTGTCCACAGAAGCAATAAATCAATCAAATCTTTCTGATTGAGAGGGGGTCAAATACTTATTTCCCTCATTAAAATGCAAATCAATTCATAAAATTTTTGACATGCGTTTTTCTGGATTTTTTTGTTGTTATTCTGTCTCTCACTGTTCAAATAAATCTACCATTAAAACTATAGACTGATAATTTCTTTGTCAGTAGGCAAACGTACAAAATCAGCAGGGGATCAAATACTTCTTTCACTCACTGTACTGTATGTTTTCATTAAAGAAAATTGTTGTTAAATTGTTGTTAAATTTATTCCTCTATTTCAAGCAAGCCAATAATGTTATGTTATAATGTATTGTTATATTTCTTAAGTAGAAAATTACATTACATTACACACTATCTCCATTTATTGGTTACATACAGTATCTCACAAAAGAGAGTACACCCCTCACACTTTTGTAAATATTTGATTATATCTTTTCATGTGACAACACTGAAGAAATCACACTTTGCTACAATGTAAAGTAGTGAGTGTACAGCTTGTATAACAGTGTAAATTTGCTGTCCCCTCAGAATAACTCAACACACAGACATCAAACTCTAAACCGCTGGCAACAAAAGTGAATACACCCCTAAGTGAAAATGTCCAAATTGGGCCCAATTAACCATTTTCCCTCCCCGGTGTCATGTGACTTGTTAGTGTTACAAGGTCTCAGGTGTGAAAGGGGAGCAGGTGTGTTAAATTTGGTGTCATCGCTCTCACACTCCCTCATACTGGTCAATGGAAGTTCAACATGTAATCATAAACAGTATGTCACTCATAAAGAACATCCTCTATGCACACTTACTACTTTGTGAAGTTATAGTATGCAATTGCAGAAGAGTAATTATTTATATTCCCACTATCTGGCATCACCTAGAAGAGGCTGGGTTCACTGGAGTCTAGTTCCTTTCAAGGATTTTTCCTCAGGTTGTCTCAGGAAGTTTTTCCTTGCCACTGTCCTCTGGCTTGTGCATCAGTGTCTGTAATGTGCTCTGTAGGTGCAAAACTTTACTGTAGGAAATTTGTCCATGATATAGGCTACTCAATATTGGTCAGTCGTATCTGTCATGAAGGATCAGAGAATGTGACCATACGCACCATTAACTTCAGTGAATGAAAGGCAATAATCAGCAATATGTTCACACAAATGACAATAATCAACATGTTCACACAAATAACTCAGTTTGAAAGTTTCACTATGCATTCACACAACTGACTTCGTTAGAAGGTTTCATTGATATAACATGACAGTGAGTTGTTACGTAGTGACGCCACTGCTTGATGACATGAAGGTACCGATGAACAGTACCTTCCATCACTAATGTTTATAAGCCGTGTTGTGAGTCGCCATGTGGTGTGGTGTTGTGTTGCGCCGCGCATGCTCCGTAGCGTCTTCCCCGCTCAGCGCAGCGTCCTCGCGCCGCCGCCAGTTGCCGCTGCGCTGTGCCGTGGAGCAGCGCTCGCGCTGAGAATACACTGGATCCCTGTATTACCGGAGAGCTGCTCGGCACAATGTCCGCGTTTCAAGAATGATAAGATCGGATTCTAGCTGCTGCACGGGAAGCACAGGAGTGTATCCCCCTTAAACGGTAACGCTTCTTCACCCAGTGTTTTAAGGAGCATCTTTAGGCGTTCAGCATTGTTTCTCCTCGCGCTGTCATCGAAACCCAGTGCAACCAACCTGATCATTGTCATCATCATCATTATTATTGTTATTGCCTATTATTCGCGGAAATCTTTTATTTGAATGTTTACGTTATAAAAGAACACTCGCTCCTATCTTTATGCTCCCGTATATCTCGAGGTGGATTTTTCTGGCACTGGTCATTCAAACCAACAGCTTTCTGATTGGATTGTTTTGATCTATGCCTACGTAAGTAGCGCACTGTTTTCTCATACTATTTAGTAGGGCAATATGCGCTTTCTAGCCGTATAGCCATAATAAGTGTATGAAGTCTTGTATGCGCGTTAGGTTTGCAGTGTTGACGAGTTAAAGTCACTTGATAATTTGTAGTAACAGAGCGACTGTAAACTCAGCAGCCTTTACATTTACATTTATTCACTTAGCAGACGCTTTTATCCAAAGCGACTTACAAATAAAGAAACTATAAACAACCGGTTTGCTATAAATATTGATCACAAACAACTATGCTAAATAGCTGTCAGGTTTTGAAAAAAGTTAGATTCGAAATATGCTGGATTCTTAACGGACTTTAATCTACCGAGAAACACATCCATTTAACTGTAGGAACTAATCCAAATTTGATTGAATGAATTATTATAGTCTGCTGAAATATTCCCTGTGACTCTGATGAATTAACGCCTGCAGTGTAAAATGAACATAAATATGGCAGTCAATTATGTTGCCTGAACTCCTGGATTTTTCTTCAGTTGGACTGTAGATGTTAAGTGTACACTGGAGGCTTTACTGTGTTTACAACATTGAGTGTGAGATGACTTGGTGTTTTCATGGTCCAACATGATGCTTAGGGATGCCAGTAATATACAGTATATATATATATATATATATATATATATATATATATATATATATATATATATATATATATATATATATATATATATATATATTTTTTTTTCATCATTATTATTTTTTTGCACAGTGTATGAATGAAAATTAATCTAAAGACCCACTGTCTAATCATGGGCCCTTACAATTATCCACCCCCCCCAATCCCTGGTGATGCTTTCCTTAATTTCCGACACAGAATTGATCAATTATTATTATTATTATTATTATTATTATTATTATTATTATTATTATTATTATTATTATTATTATTTGCATTAGTGTGCCTCTGTTGCCGCCAATGATGTGCTTATGGTTTTCTTTAAACAGTATTTTATATAGAACCAGTTAATCTGGTCATTCTGTGTACAGTCTATATGGGTGTATACTTAATGTAGTCTTAATATTTATGGGTGCATATTGTTTGATGTCTCGTTGTTGTTGTTATTATTACTGATGACACCCTAAGTGTTGATTGATAGTCCTGTATTAACAGTAAGCTTACACTGAGATTTAATTGGCTACCATTAATTACCTATAGGCTTTTATGTTTGTAACTTACTTGCAGTATGTTATCTTGAATTTTGCTTTAATCCAATATAAGATAAATTATTTTGTTGTGTGTGATAATGGCATGGTCATCACCACCTACTCATATCTCTCAGGATGGCAGATGCCGTGTTTCCACCAATGCATTATCTTTATGTCAAAGGCCTTAGCTATTCTCCTAACTCTCCTCCCTGACAACAGATGTGCTATTCAGGGTCACATGATTACATCCGAGCCTTCGAGCCATTTCCCCACCTTATTGAAAACATGTGTAGTTTAATTTGTGTTTGTTGAAAACAGGCATCACATGCTCAGTGGTGCTGAGCACACGTGTCACCCAGTGAGACAAATACATCTTCAAATTCAGCCTTGACTTTTGTATTTTTATGAAATTTTGTGGCATGACTACAGTATGTACACTAGTACGACAGATGATTCTTTAGTGCTACATTTTACCTTGCTAAAATGTTTTAAACAGTTGTTGTAGGCAGTGATCTTGCTTGTAGTTCACTTCCATTTACTAGAAAAGATTGGATCTCGGTTGCTGCTTTTGTTCTGTGGAATTTCTGAGCATGAAAATGTACCCATTAACCACCCACAGCCATGTATCACATGAGTCATTAAGGCCCCTGCTGTACTGTAACATGTATCTCAGCATCTCTTACTGTCTGCTATTAAATTCTTTAAAGGTATAAAGACTGTTCTGAGTTGTTTTTTTTTTTTTTAACTTCACTTCTTTGGGTTCTGAGCTTTCATGAAACATATCATTTTGTGTTTCCTCTCCCTGAATCATATTTACCCTTGGCAATCACACTCACACTGGATGTTTACACTGTACTCGGAGTGTAGTGGAAGAGTTTAGAGAAGCACAAACACTGCTGGCGCCTTTTAGGATGGTGGATTGAAGGTGGATTGTTTAATGAGATCAGCACAGACGTGTGAAATACTGTTGGATAGTGAGGTTCAACATTGTTGCCGCTCTATTGCTGGTCTGAAACACTGAGGTTTCAGATGCCCTTTAGAGCCACCTCAAATTTTCAGTATCATCAGTATTTCCTCTGTGAGACCTTTCTCAGTAGAACTACTTGCTGATTTATTTCCTCTTTTTGAATAGGATCTGTAAACCTGACCTAAGAATTCAATTCAATTCAGTTTTATTTGTATAGTGCTTTTTACAAGAAACATTGTCTCAAAGCAGCTTTACAGAAATATCAACACGGTATACAGATATTAAATATTATATATATTATATAAGAAGCAGGTCATATCCTAACAGGTCATCTCTCAGTAAGGAACAGTGGACACTATGCTTTTCATCACCACCATGATGCTACTATGATTTTATCATGGTGCTTTGTACTATGATTATTACATATTTAACTATGCTATCGGTTGTTACTATGGTTCTTTATTGTAGCTCTTATATATTTAACAAATATAACTTAATGTCAACATAACTGACAGAGATTCCTCCATCACCAACAAGTCTATTCCTTCTTGTATTTGTATACCTGGATTGTATACCTGAAATAACCTTAAAATATACTTCAAATAGGAAGGAAGCTATTGAAGAAAAACTATTTCAGACATCTGGCCTTACTGTGACCTCGATGGTGATTGGAAGAAATTCATAATTAGTTCAACAGCTTACAATTCCATACAAATTCTACAAGCATTCAACCATTCATTCTTGAGATATCATACTAACACGAATCTCAGCAGGACTGATAGACAGATGGCAATAGATACTAGATAGTATATACCCAGAAAATGGGCCTTGAGTTCCTGAACATGAAGGGTTAATAGCATCTTTGTATGACAAACTGGAAGGAAGTTACTGAGGAAAATCTATATAAGACATTTGACCTTGCTGTGACCTTGCCCTATATGGATCGATTCCAAAATCCAATCAGTTCATCAGCTGGTCACAAACTACAAACATTCAATCACTTGTTCTTGAGAGATCGCACTAATGAGAATCTCAGACAAGTTAAAAGAAAAAAAAAAACAGTCTTTATTTTTTCACATATACATTACAGCACAGTGAAATTCTTTTCTTCACTTATCCCGGCTGGTTAGGAAGTTGGGGTCAGGGAGCAGGGTCAGCCATGATAACAGAGCCGTGGAACAGAGAGGGTCACAGGCCTTTATTAAGGGCCCAACAGTGTCAATTTGGGGGTGCTGGGGCTTCTGATCAGTAACCCAGAGCCTTAACCGTTAAGCCACCACTGCCCATATTAGTTAGGCTTGTCTAATTTATGTCAGTTACCCTCCCTAACATTCCCCAGTATTGCATAGCCCTTTGGTGTGTCTGCTACAGTGGTTTCACTGAACTTCACTGCACTGTTCATTTATTTGGCCCATTCCTCCTGACAACTCCTCTGCTCTGAATTCCAACACAGTAAGCCCACACGTTCTCCATTCTCCATGATGCTGAGTAGCTGCACACTTTGTCGTCTGATATTCTTGCTTTGATCATGCCACATAGGAGCTCACCATGGTTATTTCTTTGGGGGCTGCAGTCACATTAGTTGCTTGATCACTCCCCACTGCACTCCTGCAACATCAGGAAAGGTTGCTAAATAGGCAGCAGTTCCTCCATATCTGGTGAGGTGCACATCACATGTCACAATTGCCTTTATACTGCAATTAGGACAAGGCTGCATAAGTGCAAGTCTAAGATGTTCCCAAACAATTTGGGCAGTGGTCATGGTAATGTTCATGAGGTGATAACTTTGTTATTAGTATTAAGTAACAAGCATATAGGAATTTGGAAGGAATCCACCATGGTGGTCAAGAATGTACAGAAGTAGAACTTGATTCCTGATGCCAAGCAACACAAACAGTAAACATACATTGTATTCACAAAACATATTATAACTTTATATCTGTGTAGCAGTACAAATGGCTGGGCCTCCCCTAATGACAGTAAAGTTTAATTAAATAACACATTAAGTTGTGGCTGCATGGTCCTCACTGGTGATGATGTATGGTGTGTATGAGTGAGCCTCTCAGCTCGGACAAGGCTCCTTCAGTTAGCTGAAGTGCTGTGTATGTGTGCAGTGGTACAAGGCAGAGACTGCCCATCCAGATGTCAGTGCGAAGAATGCCAGTCATGGCAGCCCATTCACTGGCTCAGTGCCCATAAGGTTTTGCTGGCTGTACCTAGAGCCTCAGGATGTTACACCACAGAGAAGATTAATTTGGGCCAATTTACTATGTTTTCTTTCCATTATTGCATTCATTTTGTGTTGTCTGTCTGTTGTGTTGCAATGTAGCTAGAGAAAACATTGCCTTGAGTGTTTGAGTTTGGTTACAATTGGTCCTCTGATTTTCTGTGAACCAGGTTGATGTCATGATTTGTAAAGAAACTCATTGTTATTACTGAAACAGGAGAGCGGAGATTTATAGAGAAGCTTGCCAGGCAAACACATCAACACAGCAAGCCTGTTGACCTCAAGCTCTTTTCCATGTTGTCAACTAACACGCTCAAGCCGTGAACAAGAAAGAGGCTTTTAAGAAACTCTGTCAAATAATTTATGAACTCTTAGAAGCTGCTCTTGACTAGGTATGCATTATATGCATGTACAAAAGAACTCCGGTAAAGTGAAGCTACTGTTTATGAAGTCCCAAGCAATGATAATTGGGAGTATTGATAAGTGGAAGTATACGGTGTCAGAAGAACTGATGATGGTAAATATATGACATTAATTAGACTGTACTGTACATGCACTTTTACATCTGTCTGCTTGTCAATCTGACTTTCCTCAATGAACTTACTGCCAAACATGTAGGGTTTTTTCATCTATTGTAAATGAAGAAGATTGAAAAATTAAATATATCATTTTATGACCTGTGATGTAACAGAACCTTATCAGTTTCCAGATCGCTCCAACACATTCTGTTTATTTTGTCTGGGTTTGTGCAGGTTGAGAAATAAACCGGCACAAATGTTTCCAAATACAGTATGAACACAGCACAGATGAGCCAGAATGTTTGGTTGCAATCTAGACTTTGGTGTAGCACCGAGAGACTTTACAGGCCATGAAGTGTAGTTTCTCAGAATTTTTATGTCATAAATGCCGTACAAGTGAAGAAAAATACTTCACACATGTTGCGTGTTTCACATGTCGCGTGTTTCACATGTCGCGTGTTTCATGTCCTTGTGGTATATATAGAGTTTCTCTGGCTGTCTGAAAACCATTAAAACAGAAGGGAAACCTACTAACTTCCTAACCATCTTATGCCTGTATTACGCAGTATGCTCATTGTTTCATTGGAAGGTTTAGGTATACTGACCTCTAATGATAAATTTAGTCGCGGTACCAATTATTTTTTTAGTTACAGTTTGCTCTGTTGAAATTGGAGACCTTTCCTTACCATTTTTTGATATGCCAGACTTCATCTCTATCACTTTCTGACGATAGCAATATTTAATATAATACTTTCATAAGACTCATCAACATGTACCTTCTGCCAGAATCCATTATCAGAATCCAGTATTCACAACACTCTGGAAGAATTTTTTTAACAAAGTCACACTTAACATAATTGAATAGTTTTTAGAAAAAATAGATTGTAAAAACGTTATATACAGTTCCTTATATATTCCTGGGTAGACACTATTTTAAAATGCGTAGACGCATTTTAAAATGCGTAGCTTGGAGAAGCATTGGATGTTTGCAGGTCAAAGGCAAGAAATCCTCAATAATTTGGTTTCAGCATGTAAATGTAATTAGACTTATATAGAGTATAGTCAGATTTAATCCCTTAAACTCCCTGGACTTGTTAGCAGGTCTGTACATTCCTTCTTCACTCATGTGGAGATTCTTTAAGGTGAATACTCTAGGACATTTAGGGGTTACATTATTATAACTTCACATTTTTTCAGCTCTGCTGTTATGTGTCACATTCACATATTTGTCTTTGTCTGTTGTAGATGTTGCTCAAATGCTATTTCTGCCATGGAAATAATCTTGTAGTTCTTATACACCTCCTAGATTCCAGCAGGCTGTAGGTCAGCAATTTTCAGGCCAGGACGGAAACCAGCATCTAGCTGGGAAGTCATTTACCTAGTTTGATAGGCAAAGGAGTACTGTTAGTGAGGGAGGGAGGGAGAGAGGGAAGGAGCACCAGCCGTTAGTCCTCAGCTCCCCAGGCGAAGCTCTATTTATAGTAGATGCTGTAAGATTCATGCCCACAGGTCAGCATTTTCCCTCCATTTTTCCATAAACATGAACCAGTTGAAAAAAGGTAGGCAGACCTCTGAAGTGAAAACTCAGCCATTCCAAAATGTCCAAAGAGCCCTGCTACCCTAACCAGGAACCCATGCAGGCTTTCAAGAACACACACTGCTCAAGAGGGCAGTGTGTGCATAGGGGACTATGTAGGCCAGCACCATGTTGGTTGTGCCTTCATCAATGGATGTTCATGGATGTTCACTTCTCAATTGGACCGCAACACTTGCAGCCTTTTTGAATTTGTTAAGAAGTTTGGCAACAGTGTTGTATGTCTGTGTGATGACGTGCTTGCTATGTTTCCTGTTAAAGTCCATCGCAGCCTTGCAATAGCTTCCTGATTCAGCCATGAGAATGATTTCTATACCTTCTTCTTTTTCCAAGGCATTCTTAAAGGCTATCTAAAAAATGTCTATCCTTTTGTTAAAAAAACAACAACACAAAAATACTCTGCTCCCATGGATATCAAACAATTGCAAACAATCTTTGTTAAATATAGGTGTGCAAAAGTTATTGGCATCCTTTTAGTCAATACTTTGTGCTACCTACCTTTGCAAAGATAACAGCTCTGAATCTACTCCTGTAATTCCTGATGAGGTTGGAGAATACATGGCAAGGGATCTGAGACCATTCCTCCATACAGAATCTCTCCCGAACCTCCAAAAATTCGAGGTCCAAGCTGGTGGACCCTCCTCCTCTTCAGTTCACACTACAAGTTTTCTATGGGTTTCAAGTCAGGTGACTGGGATGGCCATGATAGGACCTTGATTTTGTGGTCAGTAAACAATTTTTGTGTTGTTTTTTTTAATGTATGTTTTGGATCATTTGTTCTGCTGGAAGATGCAACCGTGACCCATATTAAGATCCAACCACGGTCCTTTCTGGCAGAGGCAGTCAGGTTTTCATTTAATATCTGTTGATATTTGATAGAGTTCATGATGCCATGTACCTAATAAAATGTCCAGGTCCCCTGGCAGAAAAACAGCCACAAAACATTAATGAACTACCACCATATTTAACCATGAGTATGAGGTACTTTTCCATACAGTATGTATACCTCCGTGTGTGCCAAAACCACCTCTGGTGTTTATTGCCAAAAAAATTCTATTTCGGTTTCATTGACCATAGAACCCGATCCCATTTGAAGTTCCAGTAGTGTCTGGCAAACTGAAGATGCTTGAGTTTGTTTTTTGATGAGAGTACAGGCTTTTTTCTTGAAACCCTTCCAAACAACTTGTGGTGATGTAGGTGATTTCAGATTGTATTTTTGGAGACTTTCTGACCCAAAGATGCAACTAACTTCTGCAATTCTCCAGCTGTGATCCTTGGAGTTTTTTTGGCCAATTGAACCATCCTCGTCACAGTGCACTGAGACAATTCCAGGTTGATTCATAACATTTCCAGTTGACTGGAACAGCACTGATGATTAAACTACAGTCCTAAATTAATAATAAATGAATAAATAACCTCACTTTCACTGCATCTTAAGGTTACTCACTGCTATATAGTTTTACTTGTGTTTACTTTGGTCGTAGCTTTTTAATTAGACATTACAGATTTACTTACTTGCACCACCACTGTTTATCACCATTTATCTACATTGCAAGTGAGGAGCAACGTGGGCTTGTTACAAATAGATTGCTCCCATTATAATTAACAACAGAATTTACTCTGCAAGTGTGCAAAAATACAGCATATAATGTTTTCTTAACCCCTTGCACACAGTGAAGCATTTTGTATATAAACATGTTTGTTCGTGTGCATAACCTGTCATGCTTCCCTGCTACACAAGCTCTCCTTTGTAATGTTTGAAGGTTACAGTCTTCACGGCATTTAATATAAAGTGCTCCCATGCCTTAGAGGACTTGGGTCGCACACTTTTTTCCGCTGTCACTTGACCATTACGCCCCCGTCTGATGGTGACTGAGGTCATGTTGGGCATAAAAGGTAACGCTGACGTAAACAGTAAAATAAAGAAATTCATTTTTGTTGAGTATTCTGCCTAGGAATGGGGGAACAAATAGCCACTTAATGCATGGGTAGATCTATGGCAGATCCACCATTCTAACAACACAGTCCCTTTCTTACAGTTCCAGTTAGGAAAAGTGGCTCATACAATCCGAATAGTGTGACCAAGCTTTGTCTTGTCGATGGCTTGATGGATAGTAAAATGCTATCAGTTTTTTTTAACTGTCTGCTCTTAATAGTAATTGTGCCTCTAAACACTATTGTTTTCATACTACTACTCTTCACTGTCTGAGTATGTTGTTTATTACGAAGTGACATTGTTTGATTAAACGCATACGATCAAATGTACCTTATGTGCAATGTAACTATGAATGTAATGTAACTATGAAGCACAGTCATCTCACTGGTGGATTTGTTGTAGGGTTTTGATCTCAGTTTATTGTAGATTTGAAATTTATAGTGTATTAAAATGTAGATTTGAACATGCATGTATTTACCTTATATCATATAGCTTTATCCCCTATTATATAGGTAGAATTTACCCAGCAGTGTATACCTCAGAATACACAAGACAGATTCATATGAAATGTGTGGTGCATAACAGCACCAAAAATTCTGATATGTTGACATAGTATGCATTCATTAGTACAATTATAAAGCCTGACTTTGCATCTTTTTTTTTCTCTTTCTGTATTTCTCATACTCTGTCTTGTATAAGGCAAATGGTGAAGCATGCAATAGGAGGAGCAGTGGAGATGCAAAACCACAGCTTTTCATTTTCCACTTTCCCATTGCTTTCGCTGCCTCAAAGACAGATGAACCCAGGGACCTGTATTCTGAAAAGCAGATAGTTTCCACATGTAACCACAGTTCTCTTTTTTTCTGCAGCATGGGCGACTGCAGGGCGTCTGAGGTTCAAAGACAACAGCGAAGTGTCCTCTAGTCTTCAGTGTAGACTTCTCTCGCCCTTTTTATCAGGGCCTCAGTCGTCTGCCATCAGTCAAACAGTTCTCAGTCTGTTCTTAAAAACATCCGCACTGGCCTTGTTAATGGCTTCCAGTGCAAAGTGCTGGTGATGCATGTCACAGATCTGACCTTTCCTAGGGGAAGGGGGAACCTGGATGTTTTGGTAGCATGGGGCACAGATGATCTCTGAATATTTGTAACCCAATTGAACAGAGACTTGTGCTAGTCTGCTCACAAGAAATTGCTTTGTAAAAATGCATGTTCTAAATGTACACAATTTCAAGACAAAGCTGACCTAATTGATTGATTGCCGCTAAATCTGTGACACACTATTGCTGTTTATCGTAGCATAAATTGTACATGTTACTACATGAGAGTACAAACACACATCAAGTGAATTTGAAGAAACAGGACTAGAACAGGAACAGAAGCACATGGTTGTGAACTCAAAACAAAACAGATTTTATGGAAAGCCAAATGTCATTATTTGCTTGCATCATTACTTCGTTATAAGTTTAAAAATGGCGTTTTCTAATCACCACCAGAGATTAAGATAATGCCACTAGGCATTAAAAAACACATGCTGCGTCCGAATATCTCTACTACCCGACCACACAGTAGGCGAAAAGCAGTACGCTAAAGGAGTCGTATGTCCGAATTCTCCATATTCATAAAACAGTAGGTGAGAAATCCCTGGATGACCTACTGCTTCCACTTCGATTCTGCAGTATGGAACAACTGGACACTGTGGATATTGCGCTATCGCATAATGCAACGGGACTGGCGCGGAAGACCTGTCAGAATCCACGCCGAGTAGTACGTCCAGATTATATTCATGCTTACTGCATATACTGATCAGTAAGTACTGTATCAACAGCCAAGCAGAAGGTACTGAATCGAATTCAGCAGGTACTGTCACAGTATGTGAATTCAAATGCAACATGCCATCAGACGTTATAGGCATATTAGTATGCTCATTACAATGCTCCTCCTCTACCATCATTGGGGAACCTACATCAAGTCAGCTCATTCAGTCAGGAATAATGCAGATTACTAATAATGCACGAATAATGGCGAGAAGGAACTTAGTTTTACATTGCAAGCAGGCTATAAATGACTGCACCAAAACCTTACCTATTTAATGATGACTGAAGGACATCAGGTCCAGGATTATCATGTCATTTATTGGCTTTCCAGAAACATACATCATGCTGGGAAACTTTCTCAAATGCCCTACAATTAGGGCTTTTTTATGGCATGCTTATCCAGAGCGACTTACATTTTATAAGGTTAAGCCTTGCTCAAGGACCCAACAATGGCAGATTGGTAGTGCTGGGATTTGAACTCACAACCTTCTAATCAGGAGTCCACTGTCTTAACCACTGTCTTAACCACTGCTACTAAACCCAATACATGCCATGTCATGCCTTGCAAAATACAGAAGAAGACAAGACATACCAGAAGCTGCAAATTTCCAACATTCAGTCATATTTAATTTGTGTTTATTCAGAAGGTATTTGAACCTGAAGGATTGTGGTTTTGAATGCAAGACCCATTACTACAGCGATACAGCCACAACTCCACTGGATGCTTCTAGGATTTTTTTTTCAGGATTTGTGAGTGGACTGGCCAAGAAGACATTGTTCCTAACTGACTGACTAACTGACTCTGAAATGCACATGCATGAGATATAGATGTAATTGTGGTGCGATTTGAATATCAACAATGGTATTTTCTTTAGATGAAACTGTAAACATTTTAATATTTAACTAACATTTCAATCCTCTCTTGCCACCAAAAAGGGAGACCACTGCTCCAGCTAATTACTCAATTACAAAATACATCATTGTACAGATGGATCATATCACATTTCCCCCCCAATATTTCCTAGCTAGCTTGGAGGATAAACATTTCTTATTAGGTGACTAGCTTATGTGGTTGCTGGAGGCTAAAATTATCTTTCTTCAACAGTGCTACACAATTAAATCCTAGCCTTGATTTGCTGAGTCTGAAAGCTTGTCCAACTTTTCAGAGTTTAGTAACAGTTGCTCCTAAAATCTAAAGAACCATTCAGTGATTGAAACCTCTAGTTAAGAATGCTTATTTTAAACTTATTCTCACATCACTGAACTATAGTCAGCTTTCTAATTCTTAGACAGAGAGTAATTTCAAATGTATATAATGACCAATAATATATCCAATAATGAATCTAATAACCACAGAAATGTAACAATACAGCATGCTTTCACTCAAGCCTTATTTCACCATTCTGTCAGACTGATTCTGAAATTATACCATCTCCAGGCATTTGTGATATTGATATGATTGGAATTAAAGCTTTCTTGAATGTCTTCCAGTATACTGTAATCCTCCTTGCCAGGTTTTGAATGATATCCTTTAGACTTATAGTCCAATGCTTCTTATAAAGTAGTTTGACCAGATGGTGAATGTTTTTTCCGATGTAGTGCCAGATTAAAGTCTTTTATTCTCAGCACAGATTTTGAAGCTTCAGCATGTATATAGGGAAGGTAGAAATTAAAGAGACTGTTCGAAAAATCTGTAATCAGTTTTAGGTAGAACATGAATGAGGAATATGAATCCTGAAATATAAAAGAATGAAATCCTATATCGTAAGATGATGCCTCAACCAGTCCTAATCTTTTATAACTCTATTGTTAAATATTTTGGTATTGCTCTCGAAGTGTCAAAAACATTCCAAACATTATGTTATAATGAACAAATGGTTCATATTTGGTGGTGCAGCAGGTAGGGTTGTCATTTGACAGCTCCATGGTTCCTGATTTGATCCTGAGCTTGAGTTGCTGTCTGCTTGAAGTTTTGCATATTCTCTCTACATGGGTTTCTTCCTAGTTCTCCAGTTTCCTCTCACCTCTCATAAACATGGCAATAGATGTATTGGCTATACTAAATTGCCCCTAGGTGTGAATGTTTGTGTGTGTGCATGGTGGCCTGGATGTCTCTAGGATGTGTTTTCACCTCACAACCAGTGTTCCCAGTATTTGTTTTGGATCCACTATAACCTGACCGAGCTAAAAGGGTTAATGAAGATGAATGCTTAAATGAACACAATCTGTGAATGAGTGCATCTGATTCATTCATAGCACTCTCACATTCACACACTCCTGTTGAAACAGGGACGTAACTGGCTGTGGTAGTGGGACCAGATCCAGTGAGGATGGAAGGATACAAAGGAGAGGGCTTTGTACATGGTGTCATTTACAGCACTCGTAAAATGCACCAGACTGTTTCATGTGAACCCTTGGCCTTTTTTATCCCCCCCATCTGTTCGATGTTGAAGGAACAAGTATGCAATTGTGCAGTTAAGTGTGTGGCTTTGGACAAAGAAGTCTTAGACTGATGTGGCTGTGTGCTTGATATTTACAGTATACAGTGCCTTAATATTTAACTTCATTTAACTTTTCCATATTTTGTTGTGTACCTGAATTTGAAATGGATTTAATTGGGATATTAACCATTTGATTTCCACAATATGTCAATATTTGGAGATGCAAAATACTTTAAAAAAAAACCAAAACACTTTTTAACAGAAAATTGTTGGCTTCATAAATATTCACCCCCTGAGTCAATATTTGGTAGAACCACCCTTGGCTCTAACCACCAATTGAAGGTCCAAGTCTTCTACTACATATCATCTTTGCACATCTGGATTTTAATATTTTTGGCAAAATTGCTCAGAATCTGTCAGAGTCCATTAGTGAACAGCAATTATAAGGTCTTGCCACAGATTCTCAATTGAATTTCACTGCAAAATGCGAAAGTGGAAAGATATTAAACTTACAGGGAATTCTAAAACAGTTGCTTTGGTAAAACAACAGCAGCATGCAATTGTGTGTGGAGGTCTATGAACAGGGTCTGTGCTGCAACAACTGACACCTGGCAAGAACTGCTTATAAGCACACATGACAGAAACAATTGTCAACTGTGCAAGTGGTACTGTTGACTGTCTGTGGAGTTGTTATCTTTGAAACTGGGGCTAATAAAAAAGTTGATATACTTGGAGAAAAACACAAGGAAAATTAGCTTTTTCAAACATTTATTCAACAGAAATATCAATAGATGTGATATTCTTCTGTGGAAAAAGTACACTCTTGGCCTCAGAAGCTAGTATTGCCCCCTTTAGCAGAAATAACTTGTAGGCGTTTTGCATAATTGTACACTAGGTGTGCTACAATTTTTGACTACTCTTCCAAGCAAAATTCCAAGCAAGAAAAGTTTCTTGCATGTACTGCCCGTATCAAATCCTCCCAGAACATTTCAGTGGGATTTGACTAGGCCATTCCATAACCCTTCATTGCTTCTTTTTGATTCATATATCATTCCTTGCTGGATTTGCTAGTGTGCTTAGGATCATTATCCTTCATTTATAACTTCAACTTTGAGACAGATGGCCTCACAGTATCTCCAAACACTCTTTGATATGAATACATAGTTACATGCAGAATACATAGTTGATTTAATGAATGCAAGCTGTCCAGTCCCTGAGGCAGTGAAGCAACCCCAAACCATAACATTTCCACCACGGTGCTTCACAGTTGGTATGAGGTGTTTCTCCTGAAAAGCTATCTTTGGTCTGCACCAAACATGTCTTCTGTTACTGTGGCCAAACAACTCTCTTTGTTTCATCTGTCCAGAGCACATTATTCCAAAAGGCCTGGTCTTTGCCAATATGCTCATTGGCAAATTGTAGTCTTGCAAAGTCTACAGTAGCATGCCTTATATGCAGGTCAAATTTGTGCAATCTTTATGAATGTAGAAGCATGTACTTTGATTCCAACAGATGCCAGACTTTCTAGCAGATCCTGTGATGAAATCTTGGGGTTCTTGGAGACTTCTTTTTGCATCAGACGGTCTTCTCTTGGGCTGAATTTGCTGGGACGGCCAGTACTGGACAAATTGGCACTTGTTAGAAATCTGCACACAGATTATCTTCTTTACAGATAATGATGTATTTCAAATTTAATGATGTATTTCAAATAATTTGGAGATGTTTTTAAATTCCTTTCCAAACTCATAGGCATCTAAAACCTTTTTTTCTGAAGGCCTTACGGAAATCTTTAGATCTGAGCATGATGACACCACATACCTCAATAGCAAAGGGAACACCAGACACTAGATATAAAAGTTTTAAATAAGACAGTTTCCACCTGCACTCCCTAAGCCAAGCCACTGGCGATCAGCCATTGAAAATAAATAAAGAAAAAACAAAGGCAACCTGAGCAAACACACAATCATTATAAGAAAATGAATCAGGATAAATATATTTTTCACATCACTTTTCACGTATCCTCTATATCTTATACTTGTCTTTATAATACAGTCCTGTTAAATTCTCTGTTCTAATTGGTCAGAAGGTATTTATTAACGTTCTATATCCACAGCTCTGATTTGCTGTAATTCAGATTACAGGTTTATAATACTGAGCTTGTTGTAATATGTTATAACAACTTATTCACTCATGATTGATATGGTGATTTATGCTTATTTAATATCTATGGAAGGAGTCTCCAGTGTCAATACTTTGTAACATTCAGAATCCCTGTGTCCCAATTGGCATACTATCCATACTAAATAGTATCCGAGAAGAGATTTAGTGTGTCCCAAATCGTAGTATGTTGAAATGTGTTTCCCAAAGGTACCCGGATGGTCTAATATTTCCAGTAGATCTTCGAAGTATGCATCCATGGACACTTTTGCAGCTAATATTGCCCACAACTCCTTGCGCAAGGGGAACAGAGTTTTTTTTAGGTGTTTTTTTCCCCACCGGAATCAAGGATGCATTTTAGAGAAGTGTAAATTAAATGTAAATCTAGGGAATAATAAATTAAATTGTATAGCATAGATTATTTGTGGAATAATGAATGAAGAAAAGCTGAAATGCAGTGTGGAGTTTGTTTATGGTGACAGTGTTCTCTTCCGGGAAAATACATTCTCTTCCATTCCACAACGTGTTAGTATGTCCCAGTACTCGCATACTCTTTTAATACGCACTCAAAAGTATGTACTTTTTCTTTACAAAAAGAGTGCATACTTTTAGCGCATAGTATAAGTATACCATTTGGGATGCAAGGTACGCTATGAAGATTCCAGTGATGATTTCTCTGTGTCTATCTGTGCAGAAGGCATACAGGGCTCAGTTTTGCCATGATTGCTTAACGTAGCAGTGTGTCATGCCCAGTGTGGGTGCTGGATTCTATTTCTGTGTTTGTGTATGTGCTGCAGATGTCTGTGGCCCAGAGGAAAGGGGACGGAGTCAGCACACTCAGAGCTGAAGGTTGGCATGAGCTCTTGTTAGCTCCAGGGCCTGAAGTTCTCATGAGGCTAATATTTCTCATGCTGAAAAGAGGCAGCCTTTAAATTTCTAAAACAGACCTCATAACATTAGTAAGGTTTGGTCAGTTAATGTCCAATAGAACACAACTCAGATTAACTCTCCAGGGCTCAATGGATATGCGTGTAAGTTCTCTACAAATAGTAACTTTTTACCAGCAAATTGTACCGCTACCATCATGCTAGACTGCAGATAATGCCATTACAAACTGTTTTCCAGGTGTAGCACTTTTTTAAATATGCTACTTGATTTCTAAAAATGGGCAGGCCTGTTTTTAAAAGATATGCAAATCTGAGTACATTTATTTACAGTTTCTGATAAATTACTAAATGCTTTGACTCCTCTTTTAATAGTCCGTAAAAATCTGTTTTCCTAACCAAAACAACCCTGATGTGTTAGATGGCATTTAACCATGTCTTATTGTTCATTTAATCTTAATATAATTATACATATTATTCTGTAACTACTAACAGGTGAAAATTACAGAAACGTACTATCGATAGGAATTTTTCATACTGTTGAATTTGAGTCACGCAGAGAAGTGTGGTGTGAATGCAAGTGAAACTGAGCGCCAATACTACAATTTGATTGGAATTTAAATTATAGAATAGTGTCACGTGTGGTACATTGAGTACTGCGACATCTCATAGCTGCAGAGGTCCCACTTTGATGCTGAGCTCGGTTTACAGTCTCGGTGGAGCGTAATGTTCTCCTTGAATTCTCTGGTTTCCTCCCACCTTCAAAATAGATGGCATTAGGACTGGCTATGCTAAACTGTGAGTTGTGTGTGTGTGTGTGTGTGTGTCCCCGCTGTATTCCCACCTTGTGCCCAGTGTTCTTTGGAAAGTCTTTGGATTCTACTGAACAGGATGAAAATGAATGTCCATCATAGCATGGTATAATGTATTGATAATGATGCTATAAAGTTTCACAGTGATTTGCCATCATTTAAAAATTGTAAAATGTTTCTTCGGTCAGTACAAAATTTTGCCCTTGTTGGGTGTATCATTGCGTGAAGAGAATCAGAAAAATACAGGACTTTCTACTAGGCATGAGCGATATAAAACTATATCACAATATTTCATGGTATTTTTTCAGTAACGATATAAATGATATGAAAATAGTAACGTTCAACATTGAATCTTTTTGCCCGCTAGTCACATCACCATACAGACATTGATCCAGAAAACTTAAAACTGAATCCTGACCATCATCAAATACTAAACTATACCAATTAAGTAGGCTGAAAGATTGAATATGAATTTGATTCACATATTAATATTCCAGTGAAAATTCAAACACCAATATTCGCAGGATTTATAATCTAACCACAGGAAAAACAAATGGATATGTATAAAAATGAACCACTTTTATACATATTACAGAGGAAGCTCCTGTATTTAGGCATTAATTCTTCTTCCTCGTCTAGGGTTCCGCCTTGCTTGTTCTTGTTCTGCGTCAACAACTATATCGTCAATATCGTGGGATGACAAATTCTTATCAAGGAAGAATTGTCCTGGTATATCATAGACGATACGATATGGCACAGCCCTACTGCCTACCCAATAATAAACTTCTTGTATTATATTAAGCTTAAACTAAAACAAATAAATAGACTATGAAACTTGATTTAACCATTATTTCCCTTATATAATAACGCATAAAATGAATTCAGACTTTCATCTCAAGGGACCTACTTCAAATCTAAACACATATAGATGAAGCCAGTGCTATGTTTATACCTAGTGTATATAAAATGGATTTAGATTAAACACTTTACATTTACTATTTACCATGTACTCTAGATAATTCACTTTATTTGGATAAGCGTTCACTTTCCCCATCATCTCAGGAAGGTGGTGTATATAATACCTGAAACTGTTTCATGTGTGTCACCAGCTTTCTGAACGTTTTAATGAAACCTTTATAAGTCATAGATGTGGTATGTGTTTTCAGATATTGACATGAAGAAGGATATAGAAGTGCTGATAGCTGAGGAACGTGCACAGATCATCTTTAAATATGATAAGGTAAGAAAGTGTTTATTTGTTGTTCTATGTTCACATGAATTGCGAATATTACTAGATATGTTATATACAATATTTATTTATTTTTACATGTAATGTATACTTGCAGGAGGAGGAGCACACTCATTTTTGATCGCTTGAACAAAAAACTTCACCCATGGAGAGAATCGGTGTCTAAAGATAAAGTTAATGTAAAGACGTGTGTGTGTGTGTGTGTGTGTGCGCGCCCCTATAAAGCTGATGACCTGCTGTTCCTTTGTTTATACAGAGAGTTTTGTGCGAGTGAAATCGTCACACAAAGATGCTTTAGACTCACGCTCTGGCTGTTGCTTTGTGTTGCTGCACTGCTCCTGAATCACAAAATGCCCGTATAAACCCGTTATAGCATCATCACAAAAGAGCTGGAGTGCGTACTGATGGAAATGTTTGTACTTGCCTTAAAAGTAGGCTTTAATTTTTTATATGGAGCTGTTTCATGTGATAATTTGCTAGTATACATGCCATTGTTTTCTTGTTACAACATCCTGGTTTCAGTTTGCTTCAGCAATCTTCTGGAAGATACAGTGGTGTGAAAAAGTGTTTGCCCCCTTCCTCATTTCCTGTTCCTTTGCATGTTTGTCACACTTAAGTGTTTCGGAACATCAAACCAATTTAAACAATAGTCAAGGACAACACAAGTAAACACAAAATGCAATTTGTAAATGAAGGTGTTTATTATTAAAGGTGAAAAAAAATCCAAACCATCATGGCCCTGTGTGAAAAAGTGATTGCCCCCTAAACCTAATAACTGGTTGGGCCACCCTTAGCAGCAACAACTGCAACCAAGCGTTTGCGATAACGTGCAATGAGGCTTTTACAGCGTCCTGGAGGAATTTAAATTGGCCCACTAATTTCTTTGCGAATTGTCTATATTTTTGCAGAGAGGGGTTTTTTTTGGGGAAGCAAAACAAAAAACATAAATGAACATAGGGTGGGGGCGTCTGTTTTTTTTTTTTTTTTTTTTTTGGTGGGGTGTTGTTGTTTTTTTTTTTTTTTTTTTTTTTGTTGGGGGGCACAAGTTTTGTTTTTTTTTTGAGTGCGAAGAGAGAGAGGGGTGTCCTCTTTTTTTTTTTTTTTTTTTGGAGACAGTTTTTTTTTTTTCACGGCAAAGTCTTTCTTCAGTTCCTGAAGTAAAACAGCAAAAAAGCCCCAAACCCATCACACTACCACCACCATATTTTACTGTTGGTATAATGTTCTTTTTATGAAATGCAGTGTTCCTTCTACGCCAGATATACTTGGACACACACCTTCCAAAGAGTTCCACTTTTGTCTCATCGGTCCACAGAATGTTGTCTCAAAAGTCTTGGGGATCATCAAGATGTGTTGTGGAGAAATTGAGACGAGCTTTGATGTTCTTTTTGCTCAGCAGTGGTTTTCTCCTTGGAACTCTGCCATGCAGGCCATTTTTGCCCAGTCTTTTCCTGATGGTGGAGGCATGAACGCTGACCTTAACTGAGGCAAGTGAGGCCTGCAGTTCTTTGGACGTTGTTGTGGGGTCTTTTGTGACCTCTTGGATGAGTCGTCGCTGCGCTCTTGGGGTAATTTTGGGTGGCCGGCCACTCCTGGGAAGGTTCACCACTGTTCCATGTCTTCGCCATTTGTGGATAATGGCTCTCACTGTGGTTCGCTGGATTCCCAAAGCTTTGGAAATGGCTTTATAACCCTTTCCAGACTGATAGATCTCAATTACTTTCTTTCTCAATTGTTCCTGAATTTCTTTGGGTCTCGGCATGATGTGTAGCTTTTAAGGATCTTCTGGTGGACCTTACTGTGTCAAGCAGCTCCTATTTAAGTGATGCCTTGATTGTGAACAGGTGTGGCAATAATCAGGCCTGGGTGTGGCTAGAGAAATTGAACTCAGGTGTGGACAACCACAGTTATAGTATGTTTTAACAAGGGGGGCAATCACTTTTTCACACAGGGCCATGATGGTTTGGATTTTTTTTCACCTTTAATAATAAACACCTTCATTTACAAATTGCATTTTGTGTTTACTTGTGTTGTCCTTGACTATTGTTTAAATTGGTTTGATGTTCCGAAACACTTAAGTGTGACAAACATGCAAAGGAACAGGAAATGAGGAAGGGGGCAAACACTTTTTCACACCACTGTATATGGTATATCCCCTCGAAGAAATTACTCTTTGTTCTAGTGGTGTCATTGCAAATGGAATTGCACAGCTTGATCGTTTTGGACACAGCAAATGTCTGCCCATTATCCACGTTGGTTCCCTTTACTTCCAAGAAACATTTTGTCAAATTGTCCCTGAATACGTGTGTGCATGGTGCTCTGCAATGTACTGTCATCCCTTCTAGGGTGTCGACCTACAGTTCATAAGTTTACATATGCCTAGCAAAATCTGCAAAATGTTAATAATTTAAATGAATAAATAGGGGGGATTATAAAAATTGTATTTTGTTTTTTATTTAGTTCTGCCCTGATTAAACTATTTCACGTAACAGTTTACATATAGTCCACAAAACACAATAATATCTGAATTTAGACAAATTAACCATTTAAAAAGTTTACATACGCTTGATTCTTAATACCGTGTGTGTTCCCTGGATGATCAATGACTTTTTGTGATAGTTGTTCATGAGGCCCTTGTTTGTCCTGAGCCGTTGAACTGCCCACTGTTTTTCAGAAAAATCCTCCAGGTCCTGCACATTCTTTGGTTTTCCAGCATCTTTAACCCCTTTCCAGCAGTGGCTATATGATGTTGAGATCCATCTTTTCACACTGAGGACAACTGAGGGACTCATACACAACGATTATAAAAGTTCCAAACATTCACTGATGCTCAAGAAGGCAACACGATACAGGAACCAGGGGGGTGCAAACTTTTGAACAGGATTATCGATGTAAATTGTTATTATTTTGTCTTCTGGGAAACATGTAAATAACCTATATAGCATCTGAAGGGCAGTAATAAATAAAATTTTGCAAGATGTATATAAACGTATGACCTCAACTGTAGCTCATGCCCAGTGCTCCTGGGATAGGCTCCAAAAACACAGCAACTCTGGCTAGGATGAAGCAGTTAATGAAATGAATGAATGAATGAAAGAAACTTTGACTTGATCCTCTTTCAAATCTGCCATCCTTACAAATAGATTTGGCCGATATATACTTTGTATAGTGTGTCATATTTTTTTAATGGCCCGTTAAACAGAATTATGGGATTGCATTTTTTTGAGAACCTAATATTGTTAACCCACATTGAAAAAAATGGAATATGTGGCTGGTCAAATTTAAGAAAAAATATGATAGTTGACATAAAAAATATTATGTTCCTTATGCTTTCATTGCATTTATTCATTTTAATTTAAGTATCTAATCTACAGTGCCTTGCGAAAGTATTCGGCCCCCTTGAACTTTTCAACCTTTTGCCACATTTCAGGCTTCAAACATAAAGCTATAAAATTTTTATTTTTTGTGAAGAATCACCAACAAGTGGGACACAATTGTGAAGTGGAACGAAATCTATTGTATTTTTGAAACTTTTTTAACTAATAAAAAAATGAAAAGTGGGGCGTGCAAAATTATTCGGCCCCCTTGCGTTAATACTTTGTAGAGCCACCTTTTGCTGCGATTACAGCTGCAAGTCGCTTGGGGTATGTCTCTATCAGTTTTGCACATCGAGAGACTGAAATTCTTGCCCATTCTTCCTTGCAAAATAGCTCGAGCTCAGTGAGGTTGGACGGAGAGCATTTGTGAACCGCAGTTTTCAGCTCTTTCCACAGATTCTCGATTGGATTCAGGTCTGCTTCATGAGGAGTTGAGGTAGGCTGGTATAAAACTAGTGCCTGACTAAGTTTACAGCTGATTGCTGTTTAATCCTATTTAACATCTCTTAGAGTCATCCTCAGTTCTTAGCTAATATTTAAAATATTTTTTGGTGCATATAAAGTTTGGTAAGTTTGTTGTGTTAGTCTATGTGTATCACACTCTGTTTCTCTACAGGTTAGCCCTTTGTAAATTATTTAGGACAGTGAATAGGCAGTAGGAAAAAGTCCACCAATGTGCACAGAGCAGTCTATGTGATTGATTTGACCATGACATGATTGTGGCTTTGGCAGTATCACTGCTTTTATTGTGTAATTGGAAATTGGGAACTGTCTGGTCTCTGGGCTATAGTTCTGTCTGATGGTCTTCCTGTTCCTATCCTCAGCAGAGGGACAGACATCCATGTCTGTCCCCATCAGCCACTGAAATTGATCCACACTGACTAAAAAAGCTTTTAAAGCTCAGTGTTGTTGAACATATTGGATGAGGTGAAGTATATGTTTTGAAGCGATTTTGGGCATCCAGGATCTCAAATCCATGTTTCCCCAGCCACTTGTCACTTAAGCTTTTGTTGTTATAGTTGAGTATATGTTTTGAAGCGATTTTGGGCATCCTGTGGTTCTATCGTCCTGAATAATTTAGATTAATAATTATTTCAGCATTAAGGAAAATACTCATTATTATTTTACCATTATTGTGCTTTGACGCTTCATGTTTAACTGCTTGTCATGTTGCACTCGAATCACTGCTGCCCAAAACATGTCTCACCATGTGTGCTAGTTATAGGACACAGCAGTGACCGCTTACTTTTTCAGCGACTTTCGTTCCAGAAGTGAATTTCCCATTAATTTTCTTCATAGACTTTTTAGCAAATTCTTAGGTAAAGCATTTAAAGCATCAAACCAAACCAAACTGCTGAGAGATGACTCATGAATTGCTTTCCTTCCATTTTTAGCTGCTTTATTCCAACACTGTTAGACAATATTATAGAATATTATACCTCACAGTATTCCTACCTGATATCAGAGATATTATGTGCCATGTTCCCAAAGTGATCTTTTCAGCAAAAGTCGTGGCCCAATCACACGATGCAAGACATTGTGTGGTTCACATGCCACGTATTTCCATGCTTACAGTTACCAGTCTCTAATTTGGTGGGATTTAGGAGAGGATTGTGAATAATGAAATGATACTTCAGCAATTAAATGCTATTTTTCTACAAACATAAAGCTAAAGGTTTCAAAGTGGGATAATAGAAAACAGTTTGCACTGTTGTCCTGAGATTGCAAGTGCAAATCCCACCAATGCCATCGCTGAGAGTCCGAGAGAGCAAAACTGGCCATGCTCTCAGGTTGGAGAGATGACATACTCTCTTTCTCGCCCCCTATCATTCACCACGACACTAGCTATGGGAATGAACATGGGCATCTGTGAGCTCATGTATGCAGAACAAGGTAGGAGTGATAGTAGATAGTGCTTTCCTCCGAGTGTGTTATGCCACCCTGTGACGCAGCATGACCAGCAGTTTGAAAAGGTAACAGAGGTAGCATGTGATAGACCTCTTCCTCCCTGGTTGATAGCTGTCATATGATGTGGAGAGCTTGCTGGTAGGTGGAAATTGGCAAAGGCTTAATTAGGGAGAAAAATAAAAAGCTGAAATCAGACTGACTTATAGCTTCTACTAGAGCGATTATGCCATTGTTTAACAATCTTATAACTAAAATGATAATCCCGATTATTTTGATCAATATTGAGATCTCGATTATTTATCACGATTGTTTTAGGGACAACATTTTTATTGCACTTTCACATTTAAATAAACAGACCGCTACCTTGTGCTACATCCCTGCTAATGTATAAATCTTTAATGTATGGTCTTTAAAGTGCATCATCTTGTAGAAGCAAAATATAAATAAAGTTGTACCCAAAATATAGGATAAGTAAAAATAAAAATGCCATCAACCAAATGAAAATATGCATCAAATATAACAATATGTAACCAAATGAAAACAATTAATGTGTATGCAGAAAAGGTAATAATGTTTACAGGAGGAGAGACACAAGACAAATCACCCAATAGAGTGGTGCAGGGACAATGTCATTTTGTACCAAAACCCGGAAGTTATCATCACACCTGTTCCCTCGACATAAACCCAATAGGATTTTCACGTAGGCTTTTGAATTATTGCAAAAAAAAACAAGCTCTGTGATCAACAAAAATTTACAACACTAACGCGTTTTGTCCATCAAGATAATTTTCACAAAAGAACACAACGCTTATGAAGTTTGAAGCCTAAATACAATCACCAGAAATAAACAGCTAACTGTACGCTATAAAAAAAAAAACACCACGGTCGCTCGACTTCAACGTCACCATCACCAAGCTTCCAACTACTTCTCCAAACTGATGCAAAGCGCTTTAGTTTAATGGTGTTAAATGGTGTCAAATTGATATTAAATAGCAATTAAACATTTTCATTTCTCATTTTATTTATATTTTATTCAGTTATTATAATATCTTTTTATAAATTAAATTATTTATTTATAATTAAGCACATTTTCTGTCTTTACATTTTAGTTGTTTTATTTTTTTCTATCAGTTGTCCTCTTAGTTCGGTTACCCCGTTACAGTGTGGGTGTTTAAATCATTTTCCAGTGATATCTGGCAACCCTGAGTTTAAATTAAGTCAATGAAAGAGAGCGGCGTGTACTGTATGTTTACAGACCGAACGGTTGCTACTCTTGATTATGATTGGTGAGGAATTATTTAACAAAGAAGTTTGAATTAAACCCACCGCGTAAGCATTATTATTGATTTACTCCACCCGACGCCACTGTGTCTACATGAGCAGGTCACAGTTTGTGAGATCAGGAAGTTGAGAGAAGCAGATGATGTACAGAGATACGTGTCATCATAATGGCTTCTCTGCCGTATTTAAACACTTGTTCGGTTGACTGAGGAGATGAAATGCAGTGTGAAAGTAACTGTTGACGGTGTAGATGCATTTTGGACTTCCTGTAGTTTTTATTCCGATTGTATTATACAATTGTATTATACTCCGAACAGGTCACTCGCACCGGTGCAAATAAATATTTATTCAAAGTCGCACAAAGTACTTTTCAGTCATAAATGCGAGTGAAATGGTTGCACAGTAGAGCCCTGAGTTTATCTGCAAAGATTTTTCCTATTTGGTGCGATGAGGTTTAATGTCCCGGACAACCTCTGTAGTGTCATGATTTCTCAGCAGCGCTAAAATGCTAACTCTGTTTCCTTGCACCGCTTTTTGCTGATTGACTGTAAGTGTAGGAAGCGCTTGATTTGAGCTGCAGCAGAGTTTTCCATGAGCGGAGGAAGAACTTTGAACGCCAATATTGCAGTCGATCATGTTCATTTAATCATGGACAGTCAAAATCGCAATCAATATTCGATTAATTGTGCAACTCTAGAACCTCACTGTTGAGCTCTGCTATATTGATAAGACAAATTACCACACCTTTGTCTCACAAACTATTAATCTGTGAATACATATAAACACTACAGAGCAATGCCAATTCCGTGTCAGTCCCATGCATGTGTTTGTCCTGCTCTAACACACCCGAGGCAGCTCGTGACCGGTTCAGTTATCACCTGATGAATAGCTTCTACATTAAGTAGGTGCTCTGTACTGAGACTAAATGCTCAGATAAAAAAATGTATCTTTATTTCTAGTCCCTCACACACCCACAGGCTTACATTACATATTGTTGCTATGGTGTGATATGATATAGTATGAATTGTTATAGCGTTTTAGTTGGCTGTGGTATTACGTGATACAGTATAACTAACACTATCAGCGTTCCAGTGTTTCTTGACCTTTGACACCATTATGACTTGTACATGTGTGTTTCAGGGCAGGGAGGAGGGTGTTGAGATCGACCCTTGGGAAGATGCCGACTACAGCATTTACAAGGTCACTGATCGATTTGGCTTCCTGCAGTAAGTCACCTAGTCAGCACTAAAACACATTTTTATTGAAATGGCTCTCAGGTGACCCGTAGAATTCCTCACAGCACGGTGTTCTGTCTAATCTAGACCATCTTAAATGTTGGGGTTTTTTTGTGCTTTATGTTGCATTTTGACAAAAAAGTTAAATAATAATTAATTACAAAAAATAGTTGAAAAGGTCACACAGATATATAATTTATAATACATTTTATATATGGGTTAAAACTAATATGTATGTTTTTTTTTTTTTTTTTTTTTTTTTAAAAATGTAAAAATATATATAAGGTTAAAACTCATACGGCCAGGTTGTAATATGAAAATAATCAATGACGGGGTGCTGTGATGTGTTCTGACGCAGAGCTTTGTTCCTATTATCAGCCAAATTGATTGATAATTTTCCAGTAACAGCATGGGCTGTTGGCTTTTATTCCTCTTATACCACAGAAATTTACCAACGATTACAATTGAAGCTTATTGTTTTACAGAGAAACTGGAAAGTGCAAAAGCTCTCTGAAGACTTACCTGTGGTGGAACGCTTAATCACTGTTACACTGTTATACAATGCTGACACTGGAGACTCCTTCCATAAATGTTAAATAATTGCCTTCTAATAGAAGGCTTCACTCAACAATTAAAATTATTTCAAATTATTCTTTGATGAATACAGGTAACAACACATAAAAAAAATGTGTTTATTATTAGGCTACGTTTATGTGGTGTTTGCCGTGCAAGTTCCTGCGAATGAGCTGTTATTATAGAAATTATAACTTTAAAACGAGTGCATAATTATAAATGTGTGATTTGAACTAGTGCTGCAATGCTGTCAGAGCTAATGTTATAGAAAATGAATCAACTGCTTCTGCTCCATCAGCTTTAAGAACTCAACAGTGCTGTGGTATAAGATGTAATTATTATTATGTATATATAAGATGTATACATAATAACCATTACTGTAAATTGAACATACTTCAAATTGAATTTTGTATATAGACAGATTAATAAGTAGAACTTGATATCATTATGGTGCAACACATTAATGTACATTATTTTAGACGTTATTTTGATATTTTTTTTCTTTCAGTGAGGAAGAGCTTCCCACTCCAACTCTTCTTGAAGAGAAGGTGAGAATGAGACAAATTGAAACATCTCTGATGAAAACCTGTTTTCCAAATGTAATTATGTACTGCATAACAGCTCAGAACCATCATGAATCATAATAACCCCACGTGTGCAGCCAAGGCCAGGCGGTCCGTGACATCTTTAAACGAGTGTGTGTGTGTGTGTCAGTATGATGGCAGAAACAGCTGCTTGGTCTGCAGTTATGCTACCATGTGATACATTCCATGCATGCTGGGAGCTGATGTTTCTTCCCTGATCTGTGATTGTTGTTAAACTAAGACCCAACGTTTTGAAGGTTTAAAATGGGTATAAATCATGGAGGAAGATGAAGTATAAAAAAAACAAAAAACAAATAAAGACTGATCTTGGGCAAATTTTTATGAGTGATTTACAGAAATATAGTAATAATGTTGCAATAATTAATAACAATCATTCCTATTAAGCTAAAAATATCCCTGCTCATGTATAATTTTGGAGTAGCACATTTAGCCTCTGATTTACCCACTTAAAAGTAGCATATGTTGTCCATTTTGCATGTTGGCTTTAATTAATATGCACTTTGTGGGTCATAGGTAATGTAAATATAATAATTTAGCACATGCAATATGATTTATTAAGTTTGAATGAAAGTCCCCTCAGAAATGTGTGCAAATTAGTACAACCGAAAGGCAGGTATTATAATGGCAGAAGAAAATATTATCCCATTCACTAAGTTTCGTAAATGTGCACTTATATAGCGCTTTTATCCAAAGCGCTTTACACTGTGTTTCATTCACCCATTCACACCAATGGTAGCAGAACTGCCAGGCAAGGTGCTAGCTTGCCATCGGGAGCAACGTCAGGGTTCAGTGTCTTGCATGTGGAATCACCCGGGCCGGGAATCGAACCGCCAACCCTACGATTAGTGGACAACCCGCTCTACCAACTGCACCACAGCCGCCCCCAGTTTTAATAATGAGAAAGCTTATTAAGGGTATGCATATCAAAATCAGTTTCTCAATAAGATGAAATATTTCTGCAGCAAAGTTGGTTTCATGCTAGATATTCACCACATATTTAAATCTGAACAACTTTTATATAGTGCCAGTGAAAAAGTGGACATTCATAAGCACCTTTGTATTTTTTGACACCTCATTTAAACAGCATTAAACTGGACCTTCAGTTATTTCATGTTTTAGTTTCAGTTCTACTGTTCCTATGTATTCTTAGTGGTTTGAGCTGGTGTTGCTAGGAAGAAACAAATAGGACATACATAAACCTCAATTTCCATATTGTTTCTACACCCTACTTTGCACTTAACTTTCATGCAGTTATTTCTTGGGAGTCATCTGCAGCATGCCCACTTTCGCACGCCCAATTTATTTCATAGCGCATGCAAGGTATCACAGCTGTAATTAGATAATTATAAATTGTGTTTATGTAGCTTCTTGCAGCTTTGGTGTATTGTTACTGTTGCTTATTTACATCCTGCATTCTTACCCTCACAGCAAAAGCAGCTGGAGATTGAGCGCGTACAGAAATGGTTGAAGATGGTCAAAAAATGGGAGAAGTACAAAAACAGCGAGCGGGTGAGATCCAGCGATCTTTTTAATTATAGCTGAGAATAAAGATAATGGACAATACTGCACATGTTACAGACCATGGTCTAATGCAGCTCTGTCAGTCTGTTGCACACACTAAGCACACTTTTATGAAGATGAGCCTTTATCTCCATGAGGGGTCTACATGACTCTTCTGTGATCTTCTATACTCTTCTGGTGTAGTTGATGAAGAGGGTGTACAAGGGGATTCCACTGCAGCTGCGAGGTCAAGTTTGGAGCCTACTACTGGATGTGGAGAAAGTTAAGAAGGAGAATGAAGGGAAATATGAGGTATACACAAGCAGATGGATGATTGTACACTATGAGGCAGCAGCACCTGGCAGTCTGATGCTGTCTAAGGGCTGTATTAAGAACTGCGTGTGTGTAGTGAAGAGTGTTATATTCAACAAATCGCTATTCACACGTTCCTTTTGACTCAAGTGCTACAGATTTACAGTTGGCAGGAGTTCTGTGCTCTGGGCAGAGTTCGCTGAAACC
Source organism: Ameiurus melas (assembly GCA_012411365.1). Classification (NCBI taxonomy): domain Eukaryota; kingdom Metazoa; phylum Chordata; class Actinopteri; order Siluriformes; family Ictaluridae; genus Ameiurus; species Ameiurus melas. The sequence continues at coordinate 10,027,473 of CM022754.1, forward strand.
TAAGCTGCGTCTCATTTATGCAAGATACACTCCTTCAGTTTAATTCAATTATTATTGTTGATATTGCCTCAAGCGGGAAACCTCAATCTCAGTAGCATGTACTGCACATGGGTAATTTTAATAATCTGCATAAACCACCCAGAAATTGTAAAAATCTGAATAAGCCACCCAGAAAGCACTTGTATAAGACGAGTCTGAAAACAATGGACCTGTAAATATTGAGGTATCATTTGAACTTAAGTCAACAACTCTGAATATTCCCTTAAAAACTTCAATTGTTTGCTTATAGCAACAATACAGTGATGTTTTGGGGAGCATGGCTGTTTCAGGAAGGTTTGGGTATGCTCTAAAAACAGACAGATGTGGACACAACAAAGAAAGAGATGAAACAAAACATATTCCAAGACCATAATAAAGCCAGGAAGCTCATGCAAATGTAGCAGTAATTTGGTACAAATGTTTAAAAAAAATTACCTAGCACCTAGCAACTTATGTTTAAAGCTACAGTATATTAGCTATACCTGTTCATGCACGTCACATTTACACAAATGGTACGCATTAGCTATGTAGTACTCCATATAAATATGCAACTATCCATTTGTGTAGACGCTAAACATTAGCCATGAAATACTCCACTTGTGCTCTGTGTTACACGTGTTACACTGGAACTAATTGTCATAATCATTTTCCGGACGTTGAGAAGAAGCAAATAACGTAAATAAATAAATAAATAAATAATGTTACTTTAATACATAATGAATATGTTACAAAGCTGTTTTTTTTTGTAATGAAATAAAATATGTTCTTTTTTCCCCACAGAGAATGATCGAACAAGCCAAGATCTACTCCACAGAAATTAAACAGATTGATCTTGATGTGAACAGGACCTTCCGAAACCACATCATGTTTATGGATCGATTCGGAGTAAAGTGAGTCCATCATGCATGGATATAATAAAATGAGGCACGGTCTAACAGGAAACATCAAGTTCATAGGAATATTTGTAAAAGTTCAGATGTAGTAAAAGAGCTTAATGAGTCATTTAAAGAAACACATAACACCCATTTTTTTTTGTTAGTCAAGGTTCTGTTCCCAGTAGCTTTATGGTGCTCTTTCAAGTCTGCACTTTGATGATGGAAACAAAGTGTGGACTTTATGATGCACTAGTCATCGAGTCCTTAATGGTGCACTCGTTTAAAATCCCCAAATTTGGGACACAGACTTGATTTTGTTGAAATGACTGACTTTCTAGCTTAGTGTACTTGAATATTTCATACGGTATGACATACTGCATACATGAGTATGACACACTGTAGCTTGCAAACTGAAGCGAATTAAAAAGAAGAAACAAAAGGTAACACATTTATGTTAGGTCAAACTAAAATTAAATATTCATAATACTTCAATCTTAACTCTTCGCTTAAAATCTTTACTTTTCAGGGATGTAACTTCTCTCATTGATCTAACAAGGATTCATGGGAAACTGGGACAGCACAGCTCTGCTGAGTGATAAGATCGATAGAGACTTTATTCGTCCCCTCTGACATGTCAGACGTCATGTCAATTCTCAACACTTTTCTGAGCACGTTGTGTCTGTAAAGTGATGTGTGGGGTGCAAATTTATTAATGCTGTGTACATGATTAATATTACAGCAGCTAAATTCACTAATTAATTCTGGCTATGTAGTGCACTATAGATAGCCAATTGGGATTTAGCCTTTCTGTTTCCAGCTATTTAAACAGCTGCACTAGGACTTAAGTTAAATAGCTGCCTAATGAACAATTCGAGAGGAAATCCCAGACACATCATATATGTAATGGCAATAATGACTTACTGGGGATTTGCTCAGGCACAGTTTCTAATATCAAATGTTATCTCTCTCGCCCACCCCTCTACATTCACTACATACTATGTTCCGCTTTCACACACACACACACACACACACAAACACATTCACACACACCCTTATGGACAAGCCTCCGAAAGTATATTTTTCAAATCTACAGAAATCCAGCATGGACTCACTTTTTATGTAAAATGTTACTATTATATGTATGTGCAGCAGGTTAATATGAACATATCCAGCTGCTGGCATCCAGTATCCTGGCAAATGATGACTAAAGTAAAGCTTCCGATGTCATTCAGATTTTAAGAATCAAGGATTTTGACCAAGAAGACACATCCTGATGACTTCACATGGCAGTTACCGATTAAAAGGCATCTTGTTCCAAAAACCAAAAAAGAGATGTTAATATAGGAACATCTTTCAGTGCTAATTCATTTTCACAGGTTCGCAGCTGGTTGTGCTGCCACCTCACAGCTCCAGGTTCCCATGTTCGATTCTGAGCTCCGGTTTCTGTCTGTGTGCAGTTTTGGTGCCTTGTGATGAATTGGCATCCCAATCAGGGTTCCCATAATAGAGCCACCAGGATGCTGGGCAGGATATAGTATTTAATGAAGATGAATGATGTTCTACATACGTTGCAACACTAATGCTTTAAGTTAAATGATTACCAAAAGACATTTTGAAGACACAATTGAATATCTTTTTAATAGTATAGACAACATCACCAGGGCTTTCGTATGGTGGCTGTCACGTAATGTAGGCGCAGGATAGAGGCAAGTGCAGGTATGGCAGTTTAATCAAACAATAAGGAGTTCAAAGTATCAGGCAGAAAACAAAGTCCAAGGCAGGCTAGGGTCAAACGATCAAGCAGTCAGGCTAAACAAGGCAGAGCAGAGGATCAAGGTCAACAGGGTAAACAAAGTCGACAACCAGAAAAGCAAACACGAAATAAGGCTTGGAAATACAACAGAGAATAGGCAACTGAGTGTAATACTTCACGAAGTCATAGTGTTCAAAAGGTCTCTTATATAGCAGGGTTGTGAGTGCTGTAAATAGGATGCAGGTGTGCATGATTAGAGTGAATTAGAGTGAAAGTTACAATGTTAACGTGAGATAGTAAGGAGTGATTCTTCTGAATAAAACGTCCGTATTAATGCTGTGCAAAGCAGTGAGCATGTGATGTTCTGTAATGACCTCCGCTTTTTGTTTGAAGTAAATGTTGATTTATTTCTGAGTTCCTGTCGCACTTTTGGTTTATTCATTCGTTTTCCACTTACCACTTACTCTCCATACTTTTGCGTGAGAGATTGCTATCAACTCGGCTTTACTGTGGAGTACATACACAGTACAGAAGCTTGTGAGTGCCCTTTTGTGTCCCCAAAAAAAGAAATTGGGGCACACTTTTCGTAATGACATTAATACGGGTACCTGACTATAACCTGGAACACATTGCCCTCTTAGAGAGTGTGAAAGTGTGTGTGTGTGTGTGTATTAATAGATTACCTGCATAACAGGGTTGACTTACATGAAGCGAGCTTCTGTGTACTAAGCTGTTGGTCTGATTACAATATAAAATATGTTTCCTGTACTTGTTTATGTGCGTGTGTGTAATTATATTTTTTTCATATTGAAGTGTTAGTTCTTTTTCTGATTTCTCTCTATGACAGAAATTCTGGTGATTAATTTAGGCAGTTTCACATATTTTCTAGAAAAAACAAAAAATAGGCCACGTTTGACCTCGCCTGGAAACAGATTTGTTTTTGACACGACAGTTTTTCTAAAGAAATTTTTTTTTCACATTCGGACCGACCGCTTGTTTCCCAAGTGTGCAAGAAACACATTGACGTCACAGGAGTAGTTATAGATCGCAGGCCTCTAGAGTTCAGTGGAAAGTCTTGCACATGCTAACTGTCATTAATGCGCCAACATATAAGGAAGGTTGCAGCTATGATTTTAGCTAAAAGGAATCATGCTCCACCTCAAGAATTTGGCTTTCTGAATTGCAGAGCACTTTTTAAACACGGGGCTATGTAATAGAATCTGTCGAGGATTTGGAGTACAGCAGTGTGGGTTTTTTGAGAGTATAAGGGGATTTCTGTGTCGTTAATGGAGACAGAATTGGCTCTGATTCTGCTGAATGAACTGATTTGTTTGTGCTTACTGTTCCTACACAGGCAGAAGTCTCTGTTCCACGTGCTCACTGCTTACTCTGTATACAACATGGTGAGTGCACAGCTGAAAGTAATTGCATTACTGAAGATGTATATGTGTGTGTAATGTATGTAATAGAGGCAGGCAATGCCGAGAGGAAGAGTGTGGCCAAATTCAGAACTAATAGAAAGAGCATTGCAGCGTGTGATAGCATAGATAGATTTAATTCTAATGCCATTTCTCTGTGTGTGTGTGTGTGTGTCTACAGGATGTGAGCTACTGCCAGGGTATGAGTCAGATAGCTGCCATTCTGCTGATGTACATGAACGAGGAAGATGCATTCTGGGCCATGTCCCAGCTCCTGACCAATCAAAAACACGCCATGCATGGTGAGCCCTTCTCATTGCTTAGATGTTTCCTAAATACCAAGCACCATATTCATTTCAGTATTTAGTGTTTGTGAGGACATTTCGTGGTTCAGAACGCTGATTTCACAGAATTATTTTGTATTGATTTGGCGATTTAGTTTCAATCAAGATTTATCTGGGGTTTTTTTTCCTCCCAATAGGCTTCTTTATCCCTGGATTTCCCAAACTGCAGAGATTCCAGAACCACCATGATCAGATTCTGTACAAACTCCTCCCTAAACTGAAGAAGCATCTGGTAGTAGAAACTATTGCTTTTCCCCCACATTTACATGTGTGAATGACCTTATTAATTCTTATGTCTTTTTGACTTAATTGTTAGAATTATATCTCATGTTTATGTGGTCTCTCTCCTGCTTTCCTTCTCACTCAACAGGACAAGGAGCAGATGTCCAGCGGCATTTACAGCACTAAATGGTTCCTGCAGTGTTTTATTGACCGGGTGAGTGTGCACCAAGTGCAGCCCCACACACACATGGACATTCCTGCATGTTACAACAGACACTGGACATATGTTACAACATGAACATGTGCTACAGCAAATGACTGCTATTTATTTCGAGCAGATAAGAAGAATCCTATACAGCTGATGCTTCTGTGTATAAGCATAGATCTTATTTATTGAACTCGTGGCACAGTGATACAGTGGGCAGTATTGCCTCCTCACATCTTCAGGGTCCACGGTTCAATTCTAAGCTCTGGGGTCTGTGTGGAGTGTTGCGTTTTCTCCCTGTGTCTGCATGGGCTTCCTCTGGGTTGTCCGGTTTCCTCCCACTTTAAAAAACACAAAAAAAACATGCTGTGTCGACCATTTGTTCCTTGCCGGAGAAACATGAAAGCCTTGCTGGATTAACGCATACCGTTGATATTAAATTTGTATTTGTCTTGACAGAAACAAAAAGATAATTAAACCTTGACATTAAACTTAACAAAAACCTGCTTGTTCTGAACTAGTGTGCGAGAGCGTGGTCAAAAAAGGTGTGTTTCCCAGCTCTCCATTTCCGTCCTCCCCCTCCTTGCTCAGGGTCACGGGGGAACCTGGAGCCTATCCCAGGGAGCATCGGGCACAAGGCGGGGTGCCAGTCCATCGCAGGGCACAATCACATACCCATTAATACACTTTGGACACTTTAGGCAGGCCAATAAGCCTACCATGCGTGTCTTTGGACTGGGGGAGGAAACCCCCGCAGCACGGGGAGAACATGCAAACTCCTCACACACAAGGCCCCGGCGGGAGGCAAACGTGAGGCAAACATGCTAACCACTAAGTCACCATGCGTATATCACATATACCTTTTCCTATTACACGTGACCTATGACATCAGAGCAAACATTGTTAAATACAACAAAACATAATATAATCCAAAATAATAAATTATAATTGCTCATTGTCATACCAAAAACCCCTAAATTTAAATTTTGCATAAAAAAATATAACGAATATGGCTATGACACATGCTGCTATGCTAAGTTGCCCTTAAGTGTGATTGACGATGGACTGGCATCTTAATATACTTAATAATACAAAATGTATTGTTAACTAGCCTATTAGTGAAATTTTTACTCAATTCGAATAATTATTGATGTCAAGGTTACATTAGCCAAACTTGCTACATTGACTGAAAACATTAGCACAGTTCTGTGCTAGCTTAGCTAATGTTCCTACTTGAGGATGTGCTCATTTTGGTAGCCTGGTTGATCTCAAATGTGCAAAGAGCCTGGGTACAAGTAGACACTTTTGTTTTGACACTTCAAGATTAGAACCCCTTTTGTTTCTAACCAAAATTTGGCAATGGATTGAGATTATTCAGTCTGCACAGGGATTCACATTTTGTTTCATCCAAAAAATGCTTGATTTTGTTGCGGCTTTTTACTAAATTTGCAGTGCAACTCGTAGAGTTTTTTTTGCGGAAAACTGCTTGAATTGGCGAAATTGCAATTGCAGAAAATTGTTTTTGGTAGTGATGTTTGTTGGTAAATGAGACCTTTTAACTGTGCTCATGTTTGACGTACATGAATGAAGGAGGGCTTTGACTGAACGCGCGTTGTGATGATGTTACATGTTACACATTACTTTTGCTGAAAAATCTGTGGTGATTTTGAAAAATTGAAAGCTTCTCAGAATATTGCGTAGTTTGCTTGATTTTGCGTGGATATATCCTGGAGGGAGTGATTATTACTACAATTAATCCTTGTACAGGTTAAATTCAACATACTTGATGATTCAATTAAATAAAAATGAACTAAAAATCCATACACATTTTCTGAAGGCAAGTGTTCGACTGTGCAATTTTCCCTGATTTACTCGAGAAACTAAAATGACTACCTTGTCAAGACACAGATCCTTCTGTCAAGATACAGATCACTATAATGCAGTACTTCTCCTCTACTCAACAGCACCCTCTAGCCATAGTACTTGGAGGACACAAGAGTTTTTCTAAACTGTGCAAATTTACACTTGAATTCATGCCTCCTCCCAGACCCCGTTCACCCTGACCTTACGCCTGTGGGACATCTTTATCCTTGAGGGAGAGAAGATCCTCACAGCCATGGCCTACACCATCCTTAAACTGCACAAGAGTAAGCTAATGTCTCTCCTGCCATTCAGTGTGAATATTATTCCAGTAAACGAAAGAACAGTGAAGCGTCAAAGCAATTTATATGGTGCAGTAAAATTGTAGACTGTCACAAAGTGCAGCTTCAGTGTCTTTATGTGAAGTGAAGCTTCTCCTTTACAGAGCGTTTGTTGAAGATGTCACTGGAGGAGCTGAGAGAGTTCCTACAGGAGAAGATTGCTGAATCCTTCGATCTCAGTGATGATATAGTCATTGAGCAGCTTCAGGTCTCCATGACAGAATTGCGCAAAATGAAGCTGGACCTTCCATCTCCAGGTTATATTCTACATGCATTCGACAAGTTGTATATTTGTAGCGCGTTATGTTATAAGAGCTTCATAACGATCCAATCAGGACATAGGGCTGTATTCAGAGTGCATATTTAATACCGAAATTGTGTACATCTGTATTCAGACCTCAGATGTAACTACACATTTAATCACTATTCAGCAGCTGCTTTAAGAATTATGTATGCAGACTAAAACAGTGGCTTGACTCAGTTACATGCGATTCTGACCTTGGTCCAGCTTTCTTGCATGATATCAGCTCAGGTGAGGAGCCATACCACCATACATATAGTATGATGTAACCACAAGATGTCATGCTGAAATGTATCTTTTGTGCTGAAAAATGTTAAAATCTTTTGCACTCGGAACGCTATGGTTGCCATTTGAGGTGAATTTAATATACATAAATATGACACTATCATTTTATTAATAGCATTGTCTCAATAAAGTCTACTATTTCATTTTTTTTACACTGGCATTATTTTATTAATTCAATAACTCCAAATAGCAAATTAAAAATGTGATGCCAAAAATGCTTGATTTTGCTGCTGATGTTTTCAAAATTTGTGCTTTTTTGTGGAAAACTACTTGAAATTGCAATTGTACGCAATTGTCTTTCGCACTGATGGTAAATGGGACCTTCGCCTTGTTGGTAAATGGGTCCGTTTAGCTGTACTCATTTTCAGCTTGTAAAACGAAGAGGGCTTTGGCTGAATGCGCGTTGTGATGACGACACACGATGCGATGTGTCTTGGCCCAAACCTGTAGAAATCTGTGGTAATATAGAAAAAATTGCAAGCTCTTCAGAATATCACGGCATTGGCTTGATTTCGCATTTATTAATTTCTGCGATCGCAAAATCCTAGACTTGATCCTAGATATCCTAGACTCCTCTTAGAGGTTTATTTCGATGCTTGCCATTTTCTCATTCATATATGATTGTAGTATAACAATAACTATGGATTTTTCCCTGGGTAAATATTAAACTAACATTAAGACTTAAGTCGCATATTTCGAATATGGCCCATAGTGGTTAAATGACCTTCTGTATATCAGTTGTATGTATTTTGCTGACTGTGTTGATACCATTTCCAGCTAAGCCAGATGAGCTGCCACGGAAACCACTTGGTGTGGAGCGGCCTGTACTGCTGACCACTATGCGACAGCACAACCCGACTCTGGATCAGGAAACACCAGACAAGAGCCAGCTAGCCAAACACCCTCCAGCTTCACTCCAGATCTCACTCCAGGAATCGATTGTACCTGATCAGGGCTCCCCAGAAGATAAGTGGCCATATCAGGATAGGGAAATAGACAGCGAATCTCCATTTCCCTCCCCTGACCCGGTGCTAGTGCATACTGAGATTGTTTTTGGCCCAGATGGAGTGATGGAAGCTCCTGAAGAGCAACCACCACCGTATGAGCCTCCTAAAAATGCTGAAACGAATAACTCTTCACTTCCTTCCCACCTGGCCTTGAATACTTGTGGAACTTCAACAGAATCAGCACATTTAGATGCACCTCAGGAAATTTCGCAAGACACTTTACAGGCTACAGTGGAGAATGGTTTATTTGTAATGCACCCAAGCAAGTGCCAGTTGACATTATCTACAGCCTTGGCGCAAGATTCCCAATATAAGAAGCTTGCAGATACAGAAATGGTGGAAACAAGAGAAGAGAAAAGATTTGTGTCAGAGAAGTCTATGGTATTAACTCAGAATTCTGCTTTTATTAAAATTCCCAACACAGACTCTGCACAGCAGTCATCTTCCCCATACAGAGAGGTTTCATTATCCACAGCTGGAAGGAAACTGATGACTGTTCACTCAGACCCGCTGTTTGAGCGACATGAACTTCCCAGTCTGCCCAAATCAGAGACTTTTTAAGCCAGCTGTTGATTCTTTGACATTTGTAAGGCATTTAGAATTTTACGAATTAATATACATTAATATAGGACTGCATCACATGGGCAGTATACATTCTGCTGATGTACATGATACATTGTACTGTGCCTGGGTAGAGATGCTTCCTAAAATCATGCAATGTTCAGTTTTCATGCACCAGGTAATAATTGGAAAAATGTAAGAAAATTTAATTAATGAAAAATCTTAAATCTTTAAAAGGTCACTCAAATGTTGCTTAAACCAAGAGAAGGATTTAAATAGTGAGCTGGCTCGCTGTTATACATGGGCCACAAATGTCATCCTCAGCCTTGTAATATATTCGTACTTTTTTTTTTTTTTTTTTTTTTTACATTTATTTTTTGGATAAAAAAAAGCCACAAATCCATGATCCATTGCACAGAAACCAAAAGAAACTTTTCATTATTATTATTATTATTATTATTATTATTATTATTATTATTATTATTATTAATCTTTTTGTTACTTTTACATAAATTGTAATTTATTTATCTTTTTATGCTTTCAAGCCTTACTCAATGCTTAATTAAAATAGGCAGTAATAAACAACTTAATTACATTGCTTAATTAAACAAAACTAAGCTGGAAAAAATTTGTTTATATTTATGACTTACAATATTATCTAAGCTGCATTTCTTTTAAAAAATATGTGACAGTTGTGTAAAGTAGGTATTTACTTTACTCAACTTTTTTTTTTTAGTTTATTTTAGTTGCATCTCTATAAATTATAATTTGTGGGGCAAGATGGAAGAAAATATTTCATTACCAACCATAATATGCCATTTTCCATGTGACAACATGTAACAAAACACACACACACACACAGATCTATCTGTTTTCTTGAAAAGGTTAGGAAATTATTTTGATATATATAATAAAACAGTTTTCATGAATACTGCACTAGCCATGTTAAGGGAAGAATTAAAAACATTTTGTGCCAGAATGATTTTCTGTGCCAAGTCTTAAGTGTTAATGTACTGTAAGGCACTTGGTTTAGATTGAACATTATGTAAATGAAGGTAACAAGCTTTTTGAAGTATTGTATTTTAATGCTTTTAGTCTTTTGTATCTGTAGGCTTTAGATATTTGTATAGTGTAAATTATGCTGTGTTAAGTTCACAATTAAAAAAAAAGTTGTTTTTTTTCATATTATATTTAATATTGGTTACGTTTTATCAGTGATATACTTTTTTGTGCAACATTAACTGAATGCGGTGCAGAATGCTTTAGGCCTTAGGATGAATGTTTCACTTTTGTTGGTTCATGCAAATTAGTATGCAGCTGCAGTCATTTGTGGCATAATGCTAATTTTTCTTGCCAAGTATTACATTTTGTAAGCAGCTTCATCCTAGTACCCTGAGGGGAATTTAGTGCTTTTGCCTGTAAGAACGACTTACCATTATGTAGACTATTTTTCATGTACTCTTAAAAGACATTACTTAATTTAGCAACAAAGTCAAATCTGCGGACTTGTGTGCAGTTCTCAGTGAGATAGCAATACACCGTATAGAACTTCCTATGAATGACTGAATGATTTATTATGTAAATAATCAAGATTGTTTTAATAAAATGAGCATATAAGATTATTTTACTAAGCAAATCATTGTTTTCAAACTGACCATCAGTGCAATGGGAAATCTCCTGGGCAGTTGTACATGTTAAATTGTTTGTAATTTTTGTATAAAAAAATAGGGGTTCTCTGCTTATTCTACTTTTATTAATTCATACCAATACCATGTGCTTTAATAGCACATCCATTAATACCACATGCTGAGTTATATACATGCTTTTATTTTGTACTTTTATTCTGCTCGTCTTGAAACATTAGTGTTGTATTACATTTTTATAATAATCTGTATAATCAGTATGGTATTTCTTATTACCATATTTCACATAATAAGTAGTTTATACTGCAGGTGATTTTTCTAGCCTAAATTAATTTCCATGAATTGATGGTGCCAACATTATTTGTCAATAACTATATCTTAACCACTACAGTAATGTAGTATATAGCCCATAACCCCACTAAGCAGCACTGATGTATTCCTGCTCCACAGATTCACTCTATGTTCAGCTCAGTAACTCAATATGCACTGAAGTCACAGTTCAAAATATTAGCTCTTAGTCGAATGATTGTCAGTTGTGTAATATCTCTTTCTTTTCTTTTCTTTTCTTTTCTTTTTTTGCTCAGAATGCACTCATTTTTTGCTTTTTTCTTCTTGTGCATGTTTTTGAGATACCTGTATTTTTCTGTACATTCCTTTGTAATGAGTTTTGATAGCTCCAGCCAAAACACTTTGGTTTTATTAACTCTGTATATTGTAAGGATGTTTAATTTACAACGGTGTTGAAACTTTCATTGGCAGAAATAGACATTTTATTCAGCTGTGTTGCTTTTATATGTATTTTTAATGACATCTCTTTTGCCTATATCTCTATCTGTCTGCCTATCTGTCTGTCTTCAGTAGGGAGACTGTTATTGATGTAGGTGGCTTTGTTATCTGTCTCTGTCTATCTGTATATCTGTCTCTTTGTTTGTGTTTTTCACATCTACATTGCTGTGAAAATGTATGATTTTTTTCTGTTTTTTGTGTATATCTTGTACTAAATAGCTTTAGATCTTCAAATGAAATATTACATAAAACAAGGCAACCTTTATAAACACTTGAGCAGCTTGAGTAAACACACAATGTAGTTTTTATTTATTTATTGTCTATTTAAGCAAAAAAGAGGTCCCCTTAAACTTAAAATCTGGTTGTGCCACCTTTAGCAGCAATAACTGCAAACAAACGCTTCAGATAACTGGAGATCAGTCTTTCACTTACTCCTAGGACTAGGACTATGCTGTGGATCATTGTCTTGCTGTTTAATCCACTGCGCTTGAGTTTCAACTTACGGACTGAAGACCGGGCATTCTCCTTTAGGATTTTTTCCCTAGTGTCTTTTTGATACTGGAGTCATGAAGAGTGACCTTTATTGATGCAAGAGAGGTCTGTGGGTCTTTTGATGTTGTCCTTGGCTCTTTTGTGACTTGCTGGATGAGTAGTCACTGTGCTCTTGGAGGATTTTTGGAAGGTCAGCCACTTCTGGGAAGGTTCACTACTGTGCCGGGTTTTTCCATTTGGAGATAACGGCTTTCACTGTGGTTCTTTTGAAGTACATCAGTCTGGGAAGGGTTACAAAGCTATTTCAAAGGCTCTGGGACTCCAATCACCTTCTTCCTCATCATTTCTGGAATTTCTTTCAGTTTCGGGATAGTGTATTACTGATTAAGACCTTTTAACCAACTTCATGCTGTTGAAAAAGTTCTATTTAAGTGTTCATTTGATTGAACAGGGTTTGCAGTAATCAGGCCTGGTTGGGTCTAGTCCATTTGAACCCCATTATGAATGCAGTTTTATAGATTTGGGGAATTAGTAACTACAGGGGCAAATACATTTTCACACAGGCCCAGTTGGTATTGAATAACATTTTTGCTTCAATAAATAATGTTATAATTTATAAACTGTATTTTTGTTTTTACTCAGGTTGCCTTTGTTTTATTTTAGATTTTGTTTTAATTTATGAAACAATTTAGTATTAGATACACACACAAAACAGAAGAAATCAGGCAAATACTTTTTCACAGCACTGTCTATCTATCTATGGTATATTACTGTGTCTGTCTGTCTGTCTATCTGTCTTATCTATCTGCCTGTCTAACAACTGCATTGTTACAGTACAAAGCACAAATAAATGCAGCAAATGAAAATTTACCAATAGTACAGAACTAACTAATTTTTATATAACAGTATAATTATATGTTCAGTGTGATACTTTATGACTATTCACTACAGAAAGAACATTTAGGATTTAGACTCCACACACACTGATGATCATTATGGTCCGACGAAATCAGAGCAGGCCTGCAGTATTTACAATGACCAGTAGATGGTGCCAAAGGTACAGTTTCTGCTCTGTGCGCACTATAGCAAGGATTAAATCTCCCCCAGACAATGCAGCATCTCTCATTTATTTCATGCATTATACAGTCACGAACTGATCTAGCATGAAGCAGCTGCATCCATACAGGAACAGATGCACATATTGCCTGAATTATTTATTCGGCTGTGTTTTAGGCTGTGCACTCCAAAAACAATAGCTGTCCTCATGAGGTGGGTGATGCAGGTGCTTCAGCAATTGAGTCAATTCCTCAAGCTAGGAAACAGAGCTGTAGACCTGATCCTGTCTCTAGTCTCCCGAGGACATGAGAGTATGTGGTGACATGAGCGGTTGTGTGATTTATTCCAGCTTTTGCCAGATAGTAAAAGTCATGCATCACTGTAAAGATGCAATGAGAAGTTGAGACGCATTGTCATCCATCTTAACTGAGAGTACCTGTGTCTCTGTACAACACACTGATCTGAAATATTTTCATCTAAATGGACTGGTCAGGATACACTACATAACACCAGTTATTAAACTCCAGTTCCAGTGGTAAAGCTACAAATAGAGACAAGCCATTCTAGTACACATCAGGCAGATGTCTCTATTGACTCAGACCTCTAAAATAAACACAAAGGACCAACTTATCATAACAGTGATTAGGACCCTTATGAGCTAAACAGCACATCTGAGATCAGACCTGATGGACTATGAAGAGTTTCCACCTGCTTCTCCATGTGCTCTTTATTGTTCTGTCTGAATCATAGCTACTTCTTATCACAATTGGGCTGCTGGTGTACTCCATAAAACTGCTATAATCATCTTTCTAAAGGTTTGCTGCCTGAGGGCATAATCTCATGCTCTTTAGGAGAGACTGCCTGCTTAATTTAAACACACTCGTCATATTCATATTCAGATCATATTGTTCTTACTGCAAGCCTACAAGTTTAATTGGATCAGGAGAATGAAGATTTGACATAAATACTTTATGTGGTGCCAGAGTGTGTGTACAGTTACAAATTTGGAGGTAAAGTTGGCATTTCTGATTGCACATAAACAAGGAAAATGGAAAAAAATAATAATCTGAACTACTAACTGCATAAACTAATGTCACAGAAATACTTGTTAATGTACAGATAAATATAGGTTTGTTTCACATTCAGGAATTAATTGTAAGTAGATGATAAAGTTGAAGACTGCATTAGTAATCTACCTTTAACAAATGCCAGATTAGATTCATATTCAATTATGGGTAAACGTTTGTCATACACTGGCATCCTATTCAATGTTCATTTCTGCTTTAAGACCTAACCAGGATAAAGTTACTGAAACGAGATGAGTTTACTCCCCTGTGGTTTATGGATGGATAATGTAAACATACCTCTATTTTAAGTGTATACATGCTGTACTGTGCAAAAGTTGTTATAGTGTTTACTTCATGACTTTTGCATTATTGAGTCAGTACAAAAACATTTTAGATTTCCAAACATTACTTTTCCTATATATACTGTGTGTGTGTGTGTGTGTGTGTGTGTGTGTGTGTGTGTGTGTATATATATATATATATAAGAAGAAGATTCTCCAAAAAAGAAGAAGATTCTCCAAGAAAGATTCTCCAAGATGCTCAGTGAAACTTACCACCCAATTTCCTTATAATACGGCACAAATTGTACCCACTGATGGTTTTTATTTAAAGCGAAGGTTTGTCAAAGCAACTATTGACTTTATTTAGTTTATTACAGATTACTGCTCTGTATAGTATTATTTATGCAGAAACGTTTAATTTCATCATTTATGAAGGCATCTTTGCACAGTGTGTACACAATGTGCACAGTACTGTACATAAAACAACAACAGCAATAATAATAATAATAATAGGGTAATATATCTTTATGTTCGAAAGTTTGTATCCCCTTTGATTTTTGGAGAAGAATGAAAAATATCCTTTTTTTTAAATAAAAAATATATTTTATGATGATGATGAGGATGAGGATGATGATGATGATGATTAAAGGGCGTGTCCATTTCTGCCCTCAACTGAAGCACTGTATTAAGGAGGGCAAGGTAGGCTATGTGTGAGTGCTTGTGTGTGCACGCGCGCGCGCTCATGTGCATTGGCCTAGCTGCGTGTGCGCGCGAGAGAGTGTCTGTGTCTATGGTGGATCTGGCGGTGGCGCGCGCAAAAGCAGCGCGAGCGTTTCAGAGTGCTGCTGGTTCATTTCTCCATCACCGCGTGCACGTAGGCTTTTTACGTGGATTACGGTGGAATTTTGCGCTACGTGTGATTTGGAGATTAAAGAGAACAAAGAGCGGTTCGGTGCTGGGGGAGAGAGAGAGAGAGAGAGAGAGAGAGAGAGAGAGAGAGAGAGAGAGAGAGAGAGAGAGAGAGAGAAAAAAAAAGAGAGAGAGAGAGAGAGAGAGAGAGGTTCACGCGTACGGGACACCACGAACGGAGAGAGTTCCAGGTTCCGTTAGTACGAGACCTGATCGGATCCGTGATAGGATGGCATGAGACAAATACCAAACCAGTTCAGAAGTTAATACATGTGGATGCATTTAAAAGCGAACATGGCAGAGAGGCAGGATTAGGACAATAAGCAATTGTACAGACCTTTTTTTTCTTCGTCTGTCCAAATCTGTTTGGACTTGATCTTCAGAGCTGAACTTTACACACTGACCATGCAAAGTTTGCAGTTTGCTGGTCCCGTGTCATATTTACTCACAATCTGCATTTCACAGCTCAAGAACCTGGAGCTGACCATCGAAAGATACATCTGCCATCTGTAGCAGGTGACTATGCTTTCATCTAGATCAACAATTTGCCTCCATCACAGCATCAGCACCTTCAACACAGACTCTGTCTCAAGCAACATGAAAACATCACATCCAGACATTCATCAATGGTAAGTCTTTATTGTGGAAATGAACTAAATGAGTGATGTGAAGTGTATCTGATTGAAATGCTGGTTTCTCTGCAGGGATTAAGTGTAGGAGTTCTCAGTGGGATAAGACGTGAGGAAATATAATGAAAGTGCTGCATATTGTAATGAGAGAAAAGGAATTGGGATAATTCTCATCAGACGCCTCTCAGAAAATTGTTAGCCTACATTAAATTGGTACTTTGATTACATTAGATATGCAGTACAAGCACCTGCTGACTATTGCATTTTTTCCCCACACAACTTGCAAAAGTTCTGTTAGCGAATGAACACCTGCAGTGCTGCATTAATACCTGTAGAGTTTAATTAACTTTACAATGTCCATTTTACACAGAGGATGTTGAATGAACTTTAAATATTGTAACATAAAAGAAGTGAGTTCTCGAGTATTCATTTCATTCTTACATTATTTCCATCTATAGCAGGAGTTCCCAGACTTTGTCAGCTGAAACCCTTCAACCTAAATTATTTGCCACCGAAGATGTGAAGCAGGTTTATCCATCCATCCATCCATACATACATTTTATGTAATGCTTATCCTACCCAGGGTCACAGGGAAGCAGGAAGCTATCTCAGGGGACCTGGGCGGGGAACACCCTGGAGGGGGTGCCAACCTATCGCAGGGCACAATCAGATGCACTACAGACAATTTGGAAATGTCAGTCAGCCTACAACGCATATCTTTGGACTGGGGGAGGAAACTGGAATAACCGGAGGAAACCCCTGAAGCATGGGGAGAACATGCAAACTCCGCATACACAGGGATGGCGGCGAGATTCAAACCCCTTGGAGGTGGAACCCTGCCTCCACTCTACGTATGGAGCTTGTTCCCCTTGTGCTTTGGGGGTTTCCTCCGGGTACTCCGGTTTCTTCCCCCATCCAAACACATGCATTGTAGACTGATTGGCATTTCCAAATTACCATAGTGTGTGAATGTGTATGAGATTGTGCCCTGCAATGTTTTGGGACCCAGTCCAGGGTGCCCCAAGTTCCCTGGGATAGGCTCCAGGCTCTCTGTGACTCTATGCAGGATTTGCTGTATGGAAAATAGATGGATGGACCACTTTTGTTTTATTTTGCTTTATTTAATCTTCTCAACCTGTCCTTGTTTGGTTTTATGGCCAGGTTTTCATATTTTAGTTCCTAATGTCTTTTAAAGAAAGCTGCCTTTAAACTTTCATTAGACAGGTACTTTAAACATATCACACCATTGGGAAAGGGCTTGATCTTGTCACTGTCCATGCACATACTGTAAGACCAAATATTAAATAGAACTTAGCTAGCTAATGCTACAATTTATGTTTAACTCTCACATGCTTAGAACACATGAATTCAATCAACTTCTATCACTTTTTACTAATGTGCTTACAATAAAATGCTACAGTATTCATGATTTTATGAATGTAGGGTTTTTTTTTGTTTTGTTTTTACAAATTTTATTAAAAACATGTATTGTTTAACTTGATGTCTGATCGTCATTGACATTTCCATTGAAGTCTCACAAACCCATTGCAATGTTCATGAACCCCTCGTTGGGAAACTATAGTATTCTATATTGATCTATAAAATTAGGCTTTTTTCTGTGAAATATTAAATTTACTCTTGCAGTTACTCTTTCAGAATTGAAATACCAACTACTTATTAATGCATACATAGGATTCTCTTACATTGTTGAGTAAACATTGGGTGTTAAAAGAACGATTGCAGAATTGGATTACTATTTATTATACTGAATAACACCCACATGTTGAATAAACTTGTAGTTTTTACAGTATTAAATTAACACCTGAAGCATTGTCTTAATTCTTGCAGTGTTAAATTATGGATTTCAGTGTTACAGTCTGTTTGATAAATACACACTACAAGTATGAGTCTCCATCAATTTTCCTTAAACACTTCCAGTACCAGAGCAGTAAAAAGCAGTCATCAGTGCCCTCCTGAATTCTCCACTGGGCTTGACATGCTACTGTGAGGAGGATGCGCTTCCCTCTGAAGAAAATACGCAAGCAGTTCAAGCTCCTCCTGCTCCTCGTGCTGCTCACGTTTGCCATTGGCTTCACCTACCTGCATGTCATCCAGGGCAGAGCCATCAAACTCCACTCCAGCTATGGCAAAGGTAAGATCCAACTGAGTCAAATTAATCTCAAACGCAAGTAGATGTTAAATAAATAAATTAATAAACAAACATACAAACAAACAAACAAATAAAAAGTAACCATGAGGCTAACCTTATTCCCTCACACCGATTTCTTAGAATTAACAATTAAAGGCATTGAAAACCACAGTTTCATGTTAAGTTGTTTGTGAGTTTGTGAGAATCTGTACCACCAATCGATGTGGCGTTTCTTACAAGCCTGATATTGATCTGGAGAGCAGGTTAATGAGGATGACGGCACTGAACATCAGAGCTGCCTAAAGTAATCTAAATGAAGCTACAACTCAGTTTAATTACTATCCTTGTCTGATTTAAGCACTTTAAAATATTTGCTAACTCAATTTGTCCTCTGGAATATTACATCTTTGAAAATGGAGATAAGAATAAAGAACCAGCCCAGAAAAAAAAAATTCCAGAACTGAAATGAAATTATTCACTGGGCAAAATTTATACATAACTCATATTTCCATTATGAATGTGCTCTCATTGCTACTTTTATTCTGGCTTCATCTGCCAAAATGTATACATAGGTGTTTTTGCACACGTTCTTAATTTTATTAAGAACACCGGTACACCTGCTTGTACATGCAATTATCCCATCAGCCAATCATTTGCCAGAAGCATAATGCATACAATCATGCAGATACTTGTCAAGGCCATCATTTATTGTTCACAAAAAAACATCAGAATGGGGGAAAATGTCATTTTAGTGACTTTCACAATGTCATGGTTATTGGTACCAGATGGTCTGGTTTGAATATTTCAGAAGCTGCTGAGCTCCTGGGATTTTCACACAAAATAATCTTTTGAGTTTATACAGAATGGTGCAAAAAACAAAAAAAAAAAAAAAAAACATCTATTGTGTGGCAGTTCTGTGGGTGGAAATGACTTGTTGATGAAAGAGGTCAGAGAAGGATGATCTACTGGTTTAATGTGACAGGAAAGTTACAGTAGCTCAAATGTACCGTACCTTCATAACCGTAGTGAGCAGAAAAGCATCTCAGAATACACAACATGTTGCGAAACTTAAGACGGATGGGCTACAGCAGGAAGGTACCTCTCCTGTTAACTAAGAACAGGAATCTGAGGCTGCAGTGGGTACAAACTTACCAAAGCTGCACTGGTTTGATGAGTCTCATTTTCTGCTGCAACATGCAGGTGGTACTGTCCGAGCTTGGCACCTACGGCAGGAATCCATGGGTCCTATCTTCCTTGTGTCAACAGTTCAAGCCGCTGGTGATTGTGTAACAGTGTTGAGAATGGCACTGGTGTTGGTGTTTTCTTGCCACTCCAGTCTAGCATTGTTCGAATGCCACAGCCTATCTGAGTATTGTTGCTGACCATGTGCATCCCTTTATGGCCACCATTTTACCTTCTAATGGCTACTTCCAGCATGAAATTGCACCATGTCAGAAAGCACAAGTTGTCTCAAAAAGTGTAATACAGTGGCTTCCCCAGTCACCAGATCTGAATCCAAAGAGAGCCTTTGGGATGTGGGAGATTTGCATAATGAGTTGCAGCTGTCAAATCCACAGCAATTATTTGATACCAGTCTTAAAGGAACATTTCTACCCAGTCTTAGTATAGTGTTCCTATCCTAATAAAGTGACAAATGACTGTACTGTATATATGTTTGTGTGTGCTCATGTACCCAGCTAACAGGTTATGTAGGGGAAAAAAAAAAATATATATATATATATATATATAAAAAATATATATATATCCCTCTTCGTCAGAGTGCTCCCCCCAAATGTCTCTGCATTGTGTTTGTGTGATGGATGAATGAGGAGGACATCGAGATCGTGGCTGTCACAGTATTGAAGCTTTCCTTTATTCGGGCTCATGCACATAAAAGAATTGCAGCACCTTTCCACAAGGAAATAGAACTGTTATTTACCAATATCAAAAGAAAAATGCATACAAAATTATAAAACGAAATATATTTTTTGCTGCAGTTACATTAACCTTAACATCACAGGGTTCTCAAACACTAACAAAAAAAAAAATACTTCCAGCATACGACAGTTAAAGTTAAATGGCAGATGCATATAAAATACAAAGAATAAAACCCAAAAATGCTCAGATAAATGGTCAACAGAATACAATATACAGAAAAAATATATTCCACCACATGTAATTTACAACACATGAAATAATAAACCATCCATCGAAAATAACTGCACATATATGTTAGTTAACACCTTTAACATCAATATATTTCTTGAAATAACATGGATGGCCAAAATAATTTAAGAAATTAAATAAATTTTCTAGAGCACAGCCACAACCCTCCTTACCTTTCCACAAGGAAATAGAACTGAATTAACAACAGCTCCACCCATGTAAAGAAGGGCTCACTCACACAATGAATCTCACAGGACACAGCTCCCCCCTAAGGCTGGGGGAAACATTTCACATCTTCCCTACGTCCACCCCCTCTTTAAATGATGCCATCCCAGACATCACTTAAAAAAAACAAAATTAAGTCAGTTTAACTCTTAAGATTATCATTTAAGTGTCTGTGTGCGGTGTGTGTGTTTATAAGTATTGCTAAGGTAGAGCTTCTTTGCTTTAGCCTTTTCCCACACTTTCCTTCCTCTCTCTACCTTCTCCTTATCACTTTCACTCTGGAGGACACGTATCTCCAAAGAGAGTCTATTTGGTGGGTGCCTTTTCCGCACAGAATATCTCCTCTCTGGCCGCTCAGGATTGGAGACTTCCAACAGCGCCTGCTCTCCATGCTTCTCCTTTTCACTCACAGTCCCTCTCAACTGACTTCCATCCTCTTCATGCTTTTCTTCCACAACATCTGGCCATTCCACACTTGTACACTGTGTACTAGTGCCATTGTTTCCACTGTCAATTGTTTTCACTACTTCCTCTTCTTCCTCGGAAACACTGGAATCCATTCCAGACCTTTCCTCCGTGGCAGGATCTGCTCGGGCAAGGCACTTGTAACTCACCGGGAAAAACATACACTGGGACAGAAGATTACGGTGGATGACTCTTTCCCTGTCACCATCTTCTGGACGAATCACATAAACTGGAATTCCTGGCATACCCCTTTATGAACCGCCTGTAGTACCCACAGAAACCAACGAACCCCAGCACTTCCTTCACACTTGACGGTCGTTTCCAGTCGCGGACTCTGTTGATCTTCTCAGGATCTGTATGAATACCCTCTGCGCACACCACATGTCCAAGGTATTGAACTTCTTTCCTCAGTAGACTACACTTTTGAGGCTTCAGCTTCAACCCATGTTTACGGAGCCGGCTGAACACTACTTCCAACCGTTCAAGATGCTCTTCAAAAGTCCCCGAGAAGATGATTATGTCGTTGAGATACCTTTGGAAGGTTGATGGGGCATTCTGCAGACCAAATGGCATTCTGTTAGCCTCATATAACCCCATGGGGGTGCTGAAAGCAGTTTTGAGCTTGTCGTGTTCAGCCACCTCAACTTGCCAGTAACCAGATGTAAGATCAAGAGTCGAGAAGAACCTTGCCTGTCCCAACGCCTCCTCTATTCTTGTTAGCGGAAAAGCGTCTATGGTACTGCAGGAATTCAGTTTCCGGTAGTCCACGCATATCCTCAGGGAGCCATCTTTTTTAGAAACAACAACGATGGGTGATGCATAGGGGCTTTTGCTTGGACAGATGACTCCAGCTTCTTCCATCTCTGATATAGCCTTCCGCACTTCCTGGTACTAATATGGGGGTATTTTGCGTTAAGGGATGCAGAAAGGTTTCGGGTCTACCAGAGGTATCTCATGTTGCACAGTGGTGGTATGTCCATAGTCCAAGACATCAGCATTTCTCCTCAGCAAATCCTGGAGCAACGCCAACTGCTCCTCACTCTCCACTGCTGCAGCACCAAGATCAACTCCACATGTCATATCATTAACAGTCTCAACCCTGGTAGTCTACTGATGATTTTGACAAGACGCTGACATTGACTTCTCACACCGACTCTGACGCATTGACTGGTTATGGCACGGCATTTGGCACTTTTGTTCCTCTTCAATGACATTCCGAACCAGGAAAGCATCTGCAAGCGGGGTCCTTGGGTGGACAACCACATCTTTTTCAGACAGATTCAAGAGCCTGATGGGAACACAACCTTTCTCCACATTAGCAAGCAGCCTGGCAACCATAAGGCCTTCTGGAATCCTTTTTGAGGACTGGCTATCCACTAGAACTGTGTAGTGTGTTCCCTTCGGTCCACCCATTATTCGGCCAACAACATCCTGCTCCTTACCAGCTGGTATCCTTATACTGTGGCCAGCATACTGTACTTGACCCACTTTACCCTTAGCTCCATCAGGCTCACTTTTACACACAGCAACCAGTGCGGAGTGCCACTCAGGATTGGTCAGCTTCACTTTGGCCAGATATTTTTTTCCATATGATGCTTGGAGGTCATTTCTGGTAACTCTTATTACATTAGTCCCAATGAGCAATGGAACACTGGACCGGTACTCTGTTACAGGGACAACAAAAGCAGGAACATTTGAGTAGACCCTTCCCAAAAACTTGAGGTTAATACAAAGTACACCAACATAGCATACGGGTTGACCAGCGGCACCTTCAATGGGGAAGTCTGATGGCTGCAATTTCTGAAAACATAGGACAGGATGTTGGTGCCAGAACTCATCAGTAATTGTGGTTACTTGAGAGCCCAAGTCAATAAGAGCTTTACACATTTCTCCATTCACTCCAACCAGCCCTTCATTACAGGGACCTACCAGCGGGGTATCAGCTGGTTTTGACCTGCCCGTTTCATGTTTCTGGGGACTCTGTTGCATGTAACCACAGGCCCAACGCATTTAAATCCTGCCTGGACTCTGCTCCATTTTCATCTTGTGCTGCTCATCAGTCATCACAGTCCGACACAGATGTGCAATGTGCCCCGGTTTTCCACAACGATAGCACACTAAGTCCCTTACTGCAGCGTCACGACTATCAAGAGGACTCTGGGTTGGAGGAAGCACAGTCTGTGGTGATGCTCCAACTCTAGCTTCCAGCTGAGTCAACCTGTTGATCTACTCTTATTGACTGCTCACTAGTTTCTTCACCATGGCTGTGAGTTCGGTAAGGTCTGTGTTCAGCTTATTTCCTTTCTCTGTTCTCGGCTTTTCGCCACTCTGGTCATCACTCATAGCCGTAAACTGTGCCTGGGCATTCGTCTTTCTGGAAATTGGCTGTGTCTGAAACTTCCTTGTCTCCCGAGCAAGATTACGAAGTTCTGCTTGAAGTTCCCAAAAACTTAGAAGTCTAGGCTTCATCTTCGCTATCCTGTGAAAAACCTCTTCATCACTCAATCCTCTCATAGAAATCAGCTAATGGGTCCAGGGATATCTGCATATCACTATACTCAGCTCGTAGATCTTCAAAAGCTCTGCCAGCAGTCTGCTCATTAGGAGGGAGATTCAGAACTAGCCTCCTGGCTTCACCACTCAAATGTCGCACTACAGTAGCAAAGGACAGGCTTGCGGGCATTCCTCCAGCATCAAGGAGGTACTGCATATCTCTTATCCAATCTTCAATAAGTATCCTGCAATCAGGACCACCGCTGAACACTTGCACATTTCTAACTTGATGTGTCTGTGTAAAGATGGGCTGTGGCGTACTCATTGCAGAGGCATGAATGTATGCGTCTTGCTGTTGAGCCACATGCGGAAGTGCAGTCTGCGATCTTTGCACTGAAATGGATTGTTGCGCATACATATATGAACCATGAGGCACTGGCACGATCATAGGAGCAGAAACAGGAGGTGAGAAGGACACAACAGCCCAGTTCGAATGTATGGTATGCTGTCAATCGTTAGAATTTCGGGGTGTTTGAACTGAGTCTATTTTCTGCAAAAAGTTGGTTCCAGACAAGACAGGAGGCGGTTGGAGTATGTCAGGTGGTTTTGAGTACATGTCATTTGGCACACCATAACATAACGATGGAGGAACCTGAGTGGCTGTTGGATGACCAGGCAAGTTGATTTGGGGTGAAATAGCCATTGCAGCATGGGAGTGCAGGCCATGTGAAGAAGTGTATATATTGGGTGCCTGCACCATACCTGGATAAGTAGCAATGTAAGTTTTAGCACAGTCAATGCTGGGGGCAGGTATGGGTCATTTGGAGAGGGGGACATGTCAGTTGGCATTCTGTTGGTCACGTTTGGTGAAGCCTGAACGTTAGTGACCTTGGCATGGATGTCAGTTCGGGACAAAACAGTCGGGACATTAGATGGGTGTGTGCTAACTGAAGACATGTGCATGGTGGTTGGAAGTCCATAGACTGGGTTATCTGGGGCTTGGGCATGAGCTGAGGGCTGCTGTTGCACACAAACGCCAAGGCAAGTGCCCAACTGGCGCCAGCTCACTGCCGAGAGGGGCACATTCTCTGTATGTGGCACTAGCTGCCTAGTCTTTGGCCTGACAGACTGTTGGGGGTTATCATTTGGCTGGGATACAGTTTCAATACTCACATCGACGGGCACTCTTACTTCATACTGTTGGATTGTGTCCTGCATCACTGGCAACCATGGGGTGGCCTGGAAAGGCTGTCTTAGTGATACTTGGGGACGAGGTTGATGAGGGGTGGTTTCATGGAGCCCCTGCATTTCTCTTCCATTTCTTTCCATTTTCAAGTCTGTGCAGCACGCAATGTGTATGTAGTGTGCAATACACTGTTTGAAATGCAAAAAATATCAACAGTGTAGTAAAGTGCAAACTAATGCTGTCAGTGAATGCGTTATATATCTCTTATGTTTCTTGTAATCACAAAGCAAATAATCATAAATTAAGGTAAATGGGGGAAAGAAGAGAAAGAAAAAAAACCCACTTCAAGAGATTCAAATACACTCAAATGCACAAAAGAAGGGTATTGTTTCAAAAAAACTATTCACAAATTTGTTACTCAAGTCCAAAAATTATCAATCTTATAGCACAATATCAAAACTTCAGAGACAGAAAAAAATAAATCCTTCTTAAGCAAAACTCAGTTCAGTCCAACAATATATTTAACACTGTCACTTTAAGACAAAAGAGAGTAGGTGGAATAATGTGTATTTTTTTTTTGTTTTTGTTTTTTTTTACCCGCACTTTAAATTTGTCAGATTGCTTACTTCCGTTGACATAGAAACCAACGTACCGGGTTACGGCACCAAATGTAACCCTCTTCGTCAGAGTGCTCCCCCCAAATGTCTCTGCATTGTGTTTGTGTGATGGATGAATGAGGAGGACATCGAGATCGTGGCTGTCACAGTAGTG
This sequence comes from Ameiurus melas, assembly GCA_012411365.1. Classification (NCBI taxonomy): domain Eukaryota; kingdom Metazoa; phylum Chordata; class Actinopteri; order Siluriformes; family Ictaluridae; genus Ameiurus; species Ameiurus melas. Next base: position 10,053,002 of record CM022754.1, read on the forward strand.
AAGCTTTCCTTTATTCGGGCTCATGCACATAAAAGAATTGCAGCACCTTTCCACAAGGAAATACAACTGTTAGTTACCAATATCAAAAGAAAAATGCATACAAAATTATAAAACGAAATATAGTTTTTGCTGCAGTTACATTAACCTTAACATCACAGGGTTCTCAAACACTAACAAAACAACAACAAAAAAAATACTTCCAGCATACGACAGTTAAAGTTAAATGGCAGATGCATATAAAATACAAAGAATAAAACCCAAAAATGCTCAGATAAATGGTCAACAGAATACAATATACAGAAAAAATATATCCCACCACATGTAATTTATAACACATGAAATAATAAACCATCCATCGAAAATAACTGCACATATATGTTAGTTAACACCTTTAACATCGATATATTTCTTGAAATAACATGGATGGCCAAAATAATTTAAGAAATTAAATAAATTTTCTAGAGCACAGCCACAACCCTCCTTACCTTTCCACAAGGAAGTAGAACTGAATCAACAACAGCTCCACCCATGTAAAGAAGGGCTCACTCACACAATGAATCTCTCAGGACACAGCTCCCCCCTAAGGCTGGGAGAAACATTTCATATCTTCCCTACAAACATATATATATATATATATATATATATATATATATATATAGTATCTCACAACAGTGATTACACCCCTCACATTTTTGTAAATATTTGAGTATATCTTTTCATATGACAACACTGCGGAAATGACACTTTGCTACAATGTAAAGTAGTGAGTGTACAGCTTGTGTAACAGTGTAAATTTGCTGTCCCTTCAAAATAACTCAACAGACAGCCATTAATGTCTAAACCGCTGGCAACAAAAGTGAGTACACCCCTAAGTGAAAATGACTAAATTGGGCCCAAAGTGTCAATATTTTGTGTGGCCACCATTATTTTCCAGCACTGCCTTAACCCTCTTGGGCATGGAGTTCACCATAGCTTCACAGGTTGCCACTGGAGTCCTCTTCCACTCCTCCATGACGACATCACGGAGCTGGTGGATGTTTGAGACCTTGTACTCCTCCACCTTCCGTTTGAGGATGCCCCACAGATGATCAATAGGGTTTAGGTCTGGAGACATGCTTGGCCAGTCCATCACCTTCACCCTCAGCTTTAGCAAGGCAGTGGTCATCTTGGAGGTGTGTTTGTGTTTGCACTCAACTTCTTTGGTCGACCATGGCGAGGCCTGAGTGGATCCTGTCCTGTTAAACCGCTGTATGGTCTTGGCCACCGTGCTGCAGCTCAGTGTCAGGGTCTTGGCAATCTTCTTATAGCCTAGGACATCTTTATGTAGAGCAACAATTATTTTTTTCAGATCCTCAGAGAGTTCATTGCCATGAGGTGTCATGTTGAAATTCCAGTGACCAGTATAAGGGAGTGTGAAAGCGATGACCACCCTGCTCCCCATTCCCCATCCACCTGAGACCTTGAAACACTAATAAGTCACATGACACCGGGGAGGGAAAATGGCTAATTTGGCACAATTTGGACATTTTCACATAGAAGTACTCACTTTTGTTGCCAGCAGTTTAGACATTAATGGCTTTGTGTTGAGTTATTTTGAGGGGACAGCAAATTTACACTGTTATACAAGCTGTACACTCACTACTTTACATTGTAGCAAAGTGTCATTTCTTCAGTGTTGTCACATGAAAAGATATAATCAAATATTTACAAAAATGTGAGGAGTGTAATCACTTTTGTGAGATACTGTATAGCCATCCATCCATCTTCTATACCGCTTATCCTTTTCAGGGTCATGGGGAAATCTGGAGCCTATCCCAGGGAGCATTGGGCACAAGGCAGGGTACACGCTGGACAGGGTGCCAATCCTTCACAGGGCACACAAACACATACATACTGTATATAGTTTATACAATAAAGTGAATAATCATTTCCACCACAAGGATCCTTCCATGCTAATATTTATGATAAATTAAAAACAATTTTTTTGCTTTGTTTGTTTGTTTTGTGGCACCAGCAAAAATGGTTAAATAAATAGTATCATTAGGAAACCAAAAATGGCTCTGCATTGGCATCACTACAAAGAATCTGTTCTGGCACCTTTATTTTTAAGAGTGTAAAAACAGTAATTTTATCGATGTCAGTTACATATACCAGTTTACAGTTGTTTTAGATGTATAAAAGCATGTCCTTTCGTGAAGCTGTATAATTCAGATTATTTTCTCTGTTAGCTGGTTATAAATTGCCATTTTTCAATACGTGCTGCTGTAAAAAATGTGAAATCTCTCTACTTTAGTGTATGTGTTTGTACTGTAACAGTATTTAATAAATAAATGTACACAGGAGAAACCCAGTTTCAATGCACAGAAACCACTGATCATTAAATGCTCTTGATCTAGAGTTTATTACTAAAAATGCGGAGGTTTGATCATGGGTGCCTTTCAAGAGAAAAGCAGAGAAAAGAGAAAAGCCTCTTGTATTTTTGTCGAAGTGAAGGATTATCCATCTGTGCCAGAGAATCCATGTCGCTACCACACATAGAGTTTTGTCCTTATATGGTATAACTGCTGTTGTAACTGCAGTAATTATCAAGCATTTTCCAATATGCTTCATCAGAAAATCTAGTCTATATTTAGCATTATCTTTAATCCTCATGATGTTTGCCTTTACATATGAGAAGGATTAGTTGTTATATGGCCACTATAGTTGAGTAACGAATGGTCCTCTGAATTTCTAATTATGCAACAAAGCTCAATTTTTCTTCCAGTTCTCCCTGATTGTTATTTCAATGTGTAGCTGTGTAAAGTTGACAGGACAAAGCAGGAAGAGCGAGGAATCTTTTAACCCACAGGTTAATGGAATTTAGGTCGGCTCACATAATACGGCCTGTTCACCTCCCTGGCTAATGCTCATGCAAATGAGAAGTTTGGATGGCAGCCACTGTTATCTCAAGTGAGAAACGTTTCAAGTGATAAGAGAATAAGATTATACTACATGTGTGCTCAGTTAGTGCATTTAGGCATGCTGAATCCCAATGGACAAATACAAGAGAGTCATGGAAGAAAGGAAGTGAGAAGGTGATTACAGTTCGGTATGAGTTATACTGTATGTTAAAATAATATGAGAGTTGAAATATGAATATCTGTGAAAATAACCTTCTTCCCAGCTCTGGTGTAAGCGCTGCCTCCAACAAACATGAATAACATATTCAATCAGCTTGCTTTATTTAATTCACCATGAAAATTCTGGTTTAGCTCAGAAACTGATAAAACAGTATGTATGGTAATTTCATATATTCAAGTAACATCGCTTCTCCATTATTGTTTGAAAGCTTTTGGTGTTACACTCGCAAGCATCATTTTTCAAACAGGAAACACTGTTTTTTCTTTTTTTTATTCAACTTTCTACTACATATTACAGATTACAGATTAAACAGTGAAGAAAAGATGCATCTGAGTTTAGTAAGCCTCCAAAATGAGAACATTTTTTGACATGGCCCTCAGTGTTTTATTACTCTTAGACCAAAGCAATTTGCCAACGATCACAATTTTTTTATTAATTATAGAATATCATACTCTTTAATTGTTTCTAGTTACAAAGAATGTCCCGGAAACAAGTTACTTCCTGTTATCATTTTCCTTATTACAGCTATAAACGTCTTTTAAAAGTCTTTCCCTCACCAACCACAAATCCTTCAAACTTAAATTGAAACCTTTACCTCTGAAAAGCTCAATAGCTATACACACACTAAATTAATGCCTCCACATAGAAAACATAGCCATATACACAATTATACACTTTGTAAATCTGTTTATGTAGAGTATCCACTACACAACTCCCTGGATAAATTTCTGTAGAAGTAATAACATTATTACAACGATTGCATCAGTATAAATCTTGCTGCTGGAAGTACTGTCCGAAGTGTGCCGTTGTACAAAGTTGAATTCCTTCTGACCAATCAGAATTGAACATTCATCAGCACTATGATATCAAATATGATATATAACCATAACCATGTTTTTCAGGGAAAGATTTCATGCAAGAACCTATTTTCTACAAATGAACAGAACTTCCCTACTGAAAAACACTTCCAAATGAAAAGACTCCAACTGAATCTCTATCAGATCAATCTCTATCTCTATCTGAGTCTCTATCAGAGAGTGTGTGTAGCAGAAAAGCACTCATATTACTTTATTTAAACCAAAGCATAAGATGTTATTTAGGTTCCATCAAGGCAAGAATGTTTTAATCAAACCTAAAAGAGCAGGGTGTAAAAGCTATGGGATAGGATATGATACGAGTGACACTACAGTGGCCAGTATGTACAATATCTGGATAGAATTAAATTTGGTGCTTACATACTTACAATATTTCTATTTATTCTACGATCCTATTTACCTTTCACCTATCATATGTAATATATGTAATAGACCATTTAAACATAAAATATGTACCAAATATGGTAGTTGTATCTACAGTATATTATAATCCTTTTATAAAGCTCTTAAGCACTTCGTCTTATTTGAGTACATGCTTGAAGTAAATATGTCTAATCATGTGACCATTTACATCACCGACATAAAAATATTCATATGAAATCAAGACTATATATAATTAAAATTAGCCTGAAAAAACAGACATCATTATATCTTTTAGTGCTTTGCAAGCTTTAGGAATTCAATTAAACTTTTGTCACAGTGGGATTTATGTGGTGAGTTATGTGGTTCTTTGCATTATTACACTATAAATTATATTATTGCTCATTTAATACGGTAATCCTTGTAGAAAGTATGATACATATTACTACATATGACAGATATCTTTTAGATGACATAGTTTACAGTTAATTATTTTTTTATTTTTTATTTTTTTTTACCAGATATGAAGTAAAATTAATAGTTAATTCAGCAGGGAAAAGGGAAGCTCATATGTGTATGCGGGAAAGTGTTCAGGATGACGTTCTCACTGTGAATCTTTAATAAGGCTCAGTCCTCCAGAGGAGAGGAAAGGAGAGAAGAGGAGGCGGGTGTGTACCGTGCTGGCGGAACAGGCAGCTCTCTGTTGATTTGGCTCAGGGCAAGGACACATGGGGCAGGTGGAGGCCTACTCAGCAGCCGAGTAGGAAGTGCAGGAGGCATGCGATTTTGGCAAGCATGCTTTGAGAAGCTGCACCCTGGGCAGAAGGGATTGCTGCAGAGCCAAGGCTTTGTCAAGACGAATATGTGTTAGCTGCTGCGTTAGAGGCCAAAAGAAGATATTTTAGGCCTGGTTATTTTACCGCTGATGAAAATGTATCCTCCTTCATAATTTGAGGATCTGACAATCAGATGTAATATATGCAGTCGCTAGTCTTGCTCCAAGCCATATTGAGTTTGACAGTGTTAAAGTGGAACTTAGGGCAATTCTGCTGTAAAATTACATGAAGATATTGTTTAAGGGACAAAAGATTTCATTCTGTCAAAAAGTCTACATATACAGATTTATCAGGACTGCTATTGGGTGGATCTTTTTCGTGGCAAAATAATGGCAGTGCCACTGCTGTACTGAGAATGTTCCACAATCCTAATAATATCTGGTCAGTGCTTGTTCTTTTCGACTGAGGGACAGGGTAGGGGGCATGATATTAGATGAAAGATCTAAAAACAACCATCTGTCTATAGCTTGATAATGAAACTATTAGGGCTGAGTAATGCATTGTATCACAAGGTCTGTGCAGAAAAGTTTCATTCAAACCAAAACACACTAAACCTTTGGTTCTGTCATCTGTCCTTTTGTACTTTAATTGGACAGCGTGTACTTAGTCTGTGTATGCTTAGTTTCTCATGCAAAGATATTTTGGGGAAAATTTAATGAAGTAAATAATCCACCTCAATCATGATAATTACACGTGCGATTATATTTCACATGCCTTTACATGACATCTGCTGAAAAAACCCCAATAGAAACCATCACAAAAATTCTAATGGTGTTCACTACAAATACCATTACATGCCATCGGCTGTTAACCATTAAAACTATTACCATTAATGGCCCATAATGGTATCCATTAGGCATTAACATGTCACCAATAGAAGGCAACAGACCAGACAGGGACCATTACAGTTTCCATTAAATCTATTTTTTCCACATCATAACACTTATCACTGCATCAGTAACATGGGATGAAAAGTTTTAGCTACAAAGCACATGAAATTTAGTGTGTGTTTCACTCTGTGTAATCACCTACCATGGCTGTGTGAATCCACACTGAGTTAGAATCCAGTCTGGGTTAGAAAGAAATCAGCCCCAGATCACTTCTTCAAACAATTTGTTGTCATTTTTTTATAACCACTAGTGGTAATGTGCTTGGTTCCACAAAAATCTACAAAAAAGTGCTTTAGGACATTTCTTAACAGCAAATCTGTTGTGAATGCCATAATCTTATTACCTTTGACAGACAGTAGCCACCCCGGGTACAGCGTGTCTGACAAAATGTACACAGCAGATGGGCTGCAGTCAGTAACTGTACACCTTGAAAGTGGCCAATACAAGGTATTTCAAATAACCTGACGACTGAGATATATTCCAAAACACAAGATACAATGGAAGAACTACTCATGGTAGTAAATCTGGTAATTTTACTCTTAGACATGGTTGTAAAATAACCTTGTTTACTCCCTATATATTGCTGCATTATGAAAAATGCACTACCTAAGCAGCTGTGTAAAAAAAAGTTCAATTATTCACCAACCCTGAATCAGTAAACGTTTGCATCCTGTTGGCATTTAAACATCTGCTCTTCATCAAGTCGGAAAATTTCCAAATGTCATCATTGTTTTTTCTGAAGTGGTAAAAAGGTGAGGGTGTTGGATGTGCTGCGCAAGTGTATGCAGACATGCAGGCATTTGTGATACACAAAAAAGTGAAAAGACAAAGACAAATGTGAAAGACAAAGAGAGAAAGAACGGGATGGATGGCTTTGTGAGCATGGTCTGAGCATAAAACTGGACAAGCATGCTGTGGGTTTGGTTTTGGCTAAACTTTGGTCAATGTTATCAGAGTTTTGGCTCTCACCCTAAACTAAAGATCTTCACAGAGAAGATAATCTGCCTCTAACAGCCTCAAACACTGCCTTATTTACTAAATTCTCCAGCCCTCATTGATATTCCTGGAGGCTGCACTGCTGAGCTCAGGACAAACTTTGGAGCAGTAGATGCTCAGTACAGCCTCATTTTAGTCATACAGGAGCCATTATGATAACTTATTTAGGTCATGGATGCTACTAAACAGGGTTGATGCACATGCCATGGACTTGAAGATAATCTACTAGGCTGCATGCAGGATGTGGTTGCATTGTCATTTTTGTTTAAACATAATCTGTAATAAGTTTGATGCAATGGATTCCTTCATTTTGCTCAGTTTAAGCTTTTGTTTACATTTCATCTGGCCCTGAAATAAGCCCCGCCCTTGAATAGTGCTACTCAGCTCTAGAATGTTTCCTTAAAAGGAAATATACAAAGCATGCATAATTTCAAGCCTTTTTTTTTTTTTTTTTCCCACTGCAGGGCTCTAAATATTACAAATTGCAGGTACACAGTAAAAAAACAACAATGGTATTAATGTTCTTTCACAAGCATACATTGCAAATCAGTGTATGAAACATTCATTTCAACGCTCTGTATGTGATGTTCTGAGTGTAATTAACGAAACCCACCTCTATTATTACATTATTTGAATAAGATCAATATGTAATAAATTATTTTACCTATTTTGAAACATATTGAATGTAGTCCACTTCAAGTGTGAATTTTGGGCTTTTCACAACATATGCCCATGAAATAAGCCTAAAACAATTAGGCTTGCTAGTCACGTGGGAACATGGTACAGTAACGCAGGCATTTTCAAAATACTGTAAGTCTTTATTTAGGCTGCAGAGACTACAGAGATCTTCCGCGTTTTGTAAATTCCCCTTGTTACCATACCATGTTACAATGGGACTTTCAAGCCCCATTGTGTTTGCAGAGAAGAAGAGCAGTTAGGGTTATTTCATGGGCCCTGCTAGTTAAAAAAAGCACTTTACACATGAAGTGCTAAGTACGGTCGATATCTTCAATATGTTTTAAAGAGAAATAGAATGCATTTGAATGCATGTGTGATACGTTGATATGCAATGTACTATATGCTTGTGACTGAACTGATGTTCATTGTATAGAAGTTCGGGTAGGTTGCATACCATGAAAAAAATTTTTTTTAATACATTTCACAGTATTCATGGACTCTCTGTTTGTAGTGCTTTCACTGCTTCATTCAAAATTATTAGGTTTAATCTCCTTTGAAAGAACAGAGGTGTTTAGTTGGTGCTAGCTTAGTCTATAAGTGGCCATGCAAAGTATCACCTCACTCATTAGTGACATGGACATCTGAGAAAGGCCTTGACCTATATTCATAATTCTCAGTTTTCTGAGAATTCCGAAAAAAGACAAGTCTGAAAAAAAAATGCCTTAAAGAACTTGGAGCACCAACATGGTTTTGTAAATGCGAGTCATTTTGGGAACAGAAGGGAAAACAGCCCGTGACTTATCCATCTGCCAGCCTACCCTGCTAATGCCAGCTGTATGGACCAGTTAGCAGGTTTGCTTCCTCCTTTCCTCTCTCTCTCTTCTTTCTGGCTGTTTGGCTGTCTCTTTTTTCTCCCTTATGTATGCATTAAGCCATCATGGCCCAGAAAAATCCACAACACCTGCGGTTATAACGGGAGGCTACAAACAGCAGTGAGGAGTTAATTGCAGAGATTAGATCTTCAGTGGAGCAGGTTTAAACTCCAGAAAAAGCTATTATAATAAGCAGCATTAATAGTGTCTACTGCTCTATTGTGCTATATTGTATTGAACCATCTCAGCATCAATTCTTCCATTGAATGTAGTGAATTAGCGTTGAAAAAGCCTGCTTTTTTCCCCAGCATGCAGTTCCTCTGATGTGGCTTACAGCAACACTGACAAAGCTATAAGCACAGTTTTTAAATTCACTCTTTTTTATTTTCCGAAGCATGTATTGAATCCTAAGTGGATGGAAGCTTCTTCTATAATGGACGGTTCTGTGTGTTGACTCCCGTGTGGAGCTTTGATAACAGCGTGCAGCTCTCACTATTGAAAGCGTGTTGTGAGTGCAGGTGCAGTTTGTTTCAGTGTTGTAGTGTTCCACGTGGGAGGATAGTGGAGCTTTGCCAGTTTTAACATATTCAGTAACAGTTTCGATGAATCCTGCATTCACTTCACAGTGCAGCATAAACACATTGATAATTGTTATATAGCATACATAATTCCTTATACATGCCAGTTATGGTTGCATGCATGCTGCTTTTTAAAGCATGGTTAAATTGGGTTACATTGTGCATTATAATGTCTGTTCTCGTAATCTCGTAAGATCACTAGACTGTCTTTAAATCATTTAAAAAGTGATAAAGTGTTTAATTTCAGGCTTCACTTTAATGACCCGTTAAACCTTTTGAAATACCAGTGCTCAGTACAATATATTATGTCAGGAATAAAATATTAGCATGTCCCCCATGTGTTTTATTCCTCTTATGCCACCAGGCTTGGGGAGGAACGGAATACATGTAACAGCGTTACGTAATCAGGATACAAAAAACGGGTAACTGTAATCCGTAACAGTTACATCAAAAAACAAAGTAATCAGATTACAGGTACATTTAAAAAAAATGTGAATACTATTACAATTTATTTTCATTTAAATTAATCTTTTGACATGACACAATATAGACAAGTGCTTGATTATCTTTCTGGTTCTCTCTTGTCAGTCGTGGCTCACATGAGCAACCTTCTGGTGCATTTGGTTGAAATGAACACAAATTGTTCTCTGAAATGCTTTTGTTAGGGTGACTGTACGTCCTCTTTTTCACAGTCATGTCGTCTTTTTCAGACCTTAAAAAAGCAAATTTAGAAGCTGTCTGGGATTTGGCTTTAGTTTCATTATAATGTGTTTATGGTCTAATACTACAACATGTGTGTGCATATTTGCACTGCTTTAACCCCTGTCTGTAGTTCCCGCCTTCTCACACACCAAATGGTCAATTCTAAAAGGCTTGTAGCAACTATTGGCCAAATTCCTGCCTCTCAACTCAAGGTGAAGCACTGTTGTGTATGGCACTGTTGTGTCCATGGCCATTTAAGGTTGTTTTTATTTCGTGTTATCACATTGCTTCATATTACATGACCATTTAAATGTGTAACTGATGGCAGAAGGTATACTCATGGCAGCTGATATTTTATTTTATTCCATGGACATTGTAGAATGGAAAAATGTAGGCAGAGTTAAACCAATTATATATATTTATAAATATATATATTTATATATATATTTATGTGATGCTAATAGTGTGTAAGTGTATTAATGTCTGCAATTCATAGTAACACAGTATTGAAGATACGCGGTTAGTAAAACACGCTACTAAGACCACCACCCCCACCCCACCCAATGGAACAAATTCCTTTGTCTTGAATATGCTCTCGTGGTATATGAAAACTTAAATGGACAGATTTACAGTATGTCTGACTGCTATAAAGAGCTAATATTGGAGATTCCTTCCATGTTAAATAAACATCTCCTTACAGAAATTGTGACCATACATTGTGAATAAAAATGACTGTAGATGTATATAATGTCAGATGCAGAGGAAATATTACCCATTATTAGTTTATTTACATGTGCGCAGGCCTGTAAATATGAAAAAAGTATGTGAACCTTTTGGAATTTCATGGTTTTCTGAATAAATTTGACATAAAATGTGATCTGATCTTCATCTAAGTCAGAGGTATTGAAAAATATAATGTGCCTAAAAGAATAACACAAAAAAATTCTCATCTTTCATGTCTTTATTGAACACATTCATTCAACATTAAAAATGGCGGTGGAAAAAGTAAGTGAACCCTTAGAATTAATAACTGGTTACCCCCTTGGCAGCAATAACCTCAATCAGGCTCTTCCTGTACCTGTGGATCAGACCTGCACATTGTTCAGGAGGAATTTTAGCGCATTCTTCCTGGCCGAACTGCGTTATCTCAGTCATATTCTTTGGATGTCTCGTGTATGGTTTCTTCAAGTCATTCCATAGCATCTTTATTGGGTTGAGGTCTGGGTGCTGACTTGGCCACTTCAAATGACGGATTTTGTTTTTCTGAAGCTATTCTGTTGTGGACTTGCTCCGGTGTTTTGGATCATTGTCCTGTTGCATCACCCAACTTCTACACAGTTTCAGCAGACGTACAGACATTCTCACATTATCCTGAAGAATTGTCTGATATACTTGGGAATTCATCTTCTCCTCAATGACTGCAAGGTGGCCAGGCCCTGATGCAGCAAAGCCGGCTCAAATCATGTTGTTTCCTCCACCATACTTTACGATTGGGATGATGTTTTCATGATGATATGCCATGTCCTTTCTACACCAGATGTAGTGCTGTGTGGTTTTTCCAAATAGATCAATCTTAGTTTCATCAGTCCACAAAACATTTTGCCAATACCGCTGTGGAGTGTCAATGTGCTCTTTTGCACACTTCAGGCATGCAGCAATGTTCTTTTTACTAAGCAGTGGTTTCCTTCATGGTGTCCTGCCGTAGGATACCCTGCTTGTTCAATGTTTTGCGTATTGTAGACTCATGAACAGAGATGTTAGCCAGTTCCAATGATGCCTTCAAATCTTTGGCTGACATTCGGGGTTGTTTCTTTACCTCATTGATGAGTCTTCGTTGTGCTCTTGGTATCATTTTGACTGGGCGCCCACTTCTTGGTGGAGTAGCAACAGTCCCAAAGTGTTTCCATTTGTAGAATGTTTGCCTAACTGTAGACTGGTGAATTTCGAAAGTCTTTGAAATCACTTTGTAACCCTTGCCAGCTTTATGTAAATCAACAATTCTTGATCGTAGATCCTCTTTTTGGCGAGGCATGGCTCAAATAAGCGTGTGTTTCTTGTGCAGTGCAAACTCCAAAAATTTGAGGGGTTTTTATCAGTCAAAGTAGCTGTAGTCCACACCTCCAAACTCAATTTCTTAACGAGACTCCAGGTGTGATAAAACCTGACTCCAATGAGCTTTTTTGAGGTCATTAACTCAAGGGCTCACATACTTTTTCCACAAGCACTATGAGGATTTTTTGCTTGTTCTCAATAAAGACATGAAAGTTATTATTTTAGACAAATTATATTTGCCAATTCCCCTGAAGATCAGATCAGATTTTATTACAAATTTATTTATAAAACCATGAAATTCCAGAAGGTTCACATACTTTTTCTTTCCACTGTATAGCACTTTTATCCAAAACACTTTACACTGTGTCTCGTTCGCCCATTCACACACACCAATGGTAACAGAGCTGCCATGCAAGGTGGTAACTTGCCATCAGGAGCAACTTGGGGTTCAGTGTCTTGCCTAAGGACACTTAGTCATGTGGAGTCATGTGGGGCTGGAATCAAACCGCCAACCCTACAATTAGTGGATAACCCGTTCTATCACCTGAACCACAGCTGCCCAGCCAATCTAGCTGTATTACTGAAGTATCACCCCTTTTGCTACTTTACAAAGGTTTTTTGTTTTTTTTAGAGCAAGTTGGACTTGATTTAAGTAAATCTGATTTGGTAACATCTCTATTCCTGTTGTAATCTCTTAAAATGCGTGGCAGATTTACCTGACAAATTTTTTGCAGCATTGTTTCAGCGAATCTCACATTATTTCAGACTTAATCGGTCGCTACAGAACAGATTCCCACTCAAAGAGTAGACAAGCTGATTGTGTTATACATTTTTGTCTTTAGTGTCAAGAGAATTGATAAAAAAAAGTGTTGTTCGTCTCTTTAAAATGCTGTTTGTGTTAGATAGGATAAATCTCAAATAGTACAAATCTCTCTCCTTAATATTATAAGGTTTTATCTCCCAATCGTTCTTCTGAACCTTATAACACTAAGGTCATGTTATTCTCCAGAGAATATTGTGTTTTGGTTCTTTATTTTGAAATCCTACATGCTCTGTCTAATGACAAGTGACAACCCAGGAAGATTTCATGTTACTTTCCTTCTTTCTGAATAGCCCACTTTAAGAACTAATATGTTCGATTCATTTTTACAGGCGAAATGATTCTTTTGTTGGCAACCTCTTCCCAGATGTTTTCCCACAATTCTCTGACTAGTTTGGTTGGGGTTTATTGTATAGCTTTAGATGAACAATATTTAGTCCAACAGAACGAGATAAAAATGACTCTGGACACTGTGTACACAATGTTTATTTCTGAATACGCAGGCATGTTAAGTAGCAGATGTTTAATGGCTTGCACTGAGCCATCCATATTTCCTAATTTGTTTGCGGCTCGTTGGTGGATGTGTTTTCGGAGGAGGCTGTTTGTTCAGAAAAACAGATGAGTGCTCTGTCTGTCTGTCTGTCTGTGTGTGTGTGTGTGTGTGTGTGTGTGAGAGAGAGAGAGAGAGAGAGAGAGAGAGTGAGTGTCCACAATGTGAAGCATCAGTCTGCACCAAACCAGCTTTAGCCAATTAAATACTCATCAGAACTCTGAAGCTGAGGGTGCAATTTGTCAACTGGACTTTTCCTCATCATCCATCTTTTTTTTATTATCATTCTCTCTTTTTTGCTCTCGTACACTTTCCCATTTTCTTCCTATCACAGTCTGTCTCTCACCTTCTCTCCCAACCTCTCCTTATCTTTCTTACTGTCTGTCCCATCTTCGCTCTGGTTTTTTCTTCATCACTCATCATCCTTCATACTCCAATAGCAGTCTGTGACCAAAACTCATCTTAGACTTGCCCCTCTTCTTTCACCACCTCCATCTCTCCATCTCTCTCTCCTTCTCTCTTTCTCCTTCCTTTCCCTTTTCTCATCCCTCTCATTGCCTTCTTTTTTTTTTGTGGCTTCCACTTACTGTCATTTCTTCTCTCTCCTTATTATCTCCCAATTTTTCTGTCTATCCTGTCTATCACTCATCCCCTTTCCACTCATTCTGTTTCATCCTCTTCATGTCTCTTGCTTGATTTATCTCTCTTCCTTACTTTAACTGACTTGCTTTCTCATGCTTTCTTCCTCAATTTCAATTCCATTTTAATTGTATAGCACTTTCAACAATGGACATTGTGAGAAAGCAGCATAGCAGAAATCTATAAGTTCAGGATTTCAAATTTAAATGTATGAATTCATCCGTAATGAGCAAACCAATGGTGACATTGGCAAGCAATAACTCCCTGAGACAATATAAGTCATCCTCATGTGAGACTCCCTGAAACAATATGTCATCCTCATGTGACAATGGATAGTGTAATTATAAATAATTCCTTCTATAACTGTGCACATGAAGTCTATTTTGTTGAAGTTATTAACTGTTCACTGATGGAGGCTTGAGTTAAAAATTGTTTGTTGCAGTTGCAGTCCTAAAGCTGTCATAGCAATTGTAGTCCTAAGCCATTTTATGAAAACCATTTGTGTCAATTGCTATCTCATGTATCTTTAGGCTGTCCATGTGGGACCATGCTCAGCAACAGTGAGTGATTTCCAAGTGATGAGAACTGCAAAGAGAAGTAGGGCATCAAGCAGGTCCAGGGAGGAGAAGTGGTCAGAATCAGGAAAAGGGTGACACCATCGAAACATCCCAGTTCACCACAACACTATGTACCTGTGAACCTTCCAGATCTGCTCCTTTACTTAAAAAAATATTCACAAAAGGCTTAACTAAACAAATGTTTTCATCCAATTTCATCCATACTTCTTCTTCATCTTCTTCAACACGTCCTGTTCTTTTCTCTCCCTCATTCATTCTCTGACTATTTATCTTTCTTACTGTCTGCCTCATCTTCCCTTAGTTTCATTCTTCATCACTCATCTTCCTCCACACTCCAATATCCTCCACCCTGCTGAGAGACCCAAAGCAATCTTAGATTTGTTCAAATATATGTATCTAACATATGCATGTATTCATTTATAAATATTTATATTCCTTTTTCGCAGCACACTCGCTGCGCACCAAGGGTTCTACAGGGTTTTAATCTGCAGTGATATTCACACAGGAACACTTTAAGCAAGAGTGAAAATTTGTGAGGGGTTGGTGAAAGTGTTATGTAATCACAGGAACTGCAACATTGTGACATGAATATTATTATTATTATTATTATTATTATTATTATTATTATTATTATTATTATTATTATTATTTTAGAAACAGTGCATTTGTGGGCAAAAGTTTGCACTTCTTATAGTTTTTGCATGGGGAAACAAACAAAAGCGTGCCTCTAATGATTTAAGAATATACAGAATTCCATGAAGTTACAAATAAGAAGTGAGTATAACATGAAACAAGACAAAGGACAAAATCAATATTTTGATCATTTTCAGCGTGCATGCCTAGGGGCAAATCAAAGTTTTGTCTTGACCCTCTCAGTCTTGAAATGCCATCTGTAAAAGGCAGTATTAAACAGTACATTGTAAAGTTACAAGAAATTTGTCAAGAAGAATGGAACATGGGACAATTTCTGTTATTCATGAAAAAGAAGGAAAATCGGTGAAACATACAGGATAAATCTGGAACCTGAAAGAGTTCTTCAGTTTGTCCCTCTGTCCTTCAGGTTTTTTTCATTCTCTCCTAAGGTTATACAAACTTTTTTAATCAACCATAGAACCAATTGTATCTATGGATTTGGAGTATGTACATGAATGCACATTCATACATTGATGACGTGAAATAATAAGCTGCTGGTACAAACAGTACAAAGCAATTTCCATTGGCTCAGTTGGTCAGCGCGAAGAGTGGTGTTTTCTGTGTGGCATTTTGGAAATTACTTTTCTATGCCTTTCGAAAAGTTCACAGCAAGATCCAAAGCAGCCAATGTGCCTGAATTTACCTTTTGTTCTCGCTTGCTGCATAACTGAGACGAACAAGCGTGAGCTGTAGTCTAAACAAAACAAACCATGATAATTACCCCTGAACTTCTTCAAACTATTCATGAATAAAAGAGATATGAAATTACATTGGCAGTGGAGCTGGATATCTGGGGCTGTTACATTTGTATAAAAAAGAAATGTTATTTAATTTGAAACAAAAAGGCTTTTTTTTTTTTTTTTTAGAACTTTTGAATTTCAAAGTTGCATAAAATCCTACACTGATATCCAGAAAGTCGTGCAATTAAAAATGGTGCCTCGAGGCCAGAGAGGTGCTTGAGTCCAGCCTTGAATACTATGCTTGGATACTGTACTTCAACCATGCAATTGTATAAGCACTTCAACCATGAAGATAGAGTAATGAAGGAAAATAAAGAATAATGGATGGATGGATAGATTTTAGAGGGATAGCTGAAGTATAATACCTGAGTGTAATTTGAATGGATGTAATCCGTTTTTATCTATATTTTGATTTTAATTTTTATCTAAACATAAATAGAGTACAATACACAACTACTAAGTAAATTCCACTGATATTTTTCCATGAGTATTTTCTTTCTGTAACAAATAAGAACAAACAACAAAGTCATTTGCTACTACATGTGTATGAGTCATTATTTACAGAACTCTATAATTAACAGAATCAAAGATTATTAATTATTTAAAAAATATACCATTGTGAGTGATGAATCTACCAGTACACTAAACTGTATGTTCTTAGAGCAAGGCTGGTCAAACTTTTTACAGGAAAAAAAAAGCAAACATAATCTAACAATTGAAATATTTGGTACATTATTTAGACATAATAATGCCGATACGGGCCAGCAGCTTCGGATAATGTTCACATCGACCATCAGAATGGGGAAAAAAATGTAATCTTAGTGATTTTCTCCATGGCATTATTGTTAGTCCGAAACTGGCTGGTTTGAGAATGTCTATAACCGCCGATCTCCTGGGATTTTCATACACAACATTCTCTAGAGTTGGTGCAATAAGGCAAAAACATCCAGTGAGCAGCAGTTCTGTGGACAGAAACGCCTTATTGATGTGAGAGGTTAACGGAGAATGGCCAGGCTGGTCAAGCTGACATAAAGGCTACAGTAATGCAGATAACCACTCTGCACCACTGTAGTGAACAGAAAAGCATCTCACAATGCACAACACGTCAGACCTTGTGGTGGATGGACTACAACAGCAGAAGAACACGTTGGGTTCCACTTCTGTCATCCAAGAACAGAGGTCTGCAGTGAGCACAGGCACACCAAAACTGGACAGTTGATGACTGGAAAAATGTAGCTTGGTCTGATGAATCTGGATTTTTGCTGAGGCACACAGATCGTTGAGTCAGAACAGCAGGAATCCATGGACCCAACCTGCCTTGTGTCAACAGTACAGGCTGGGGGTGGTGGTTTAATGATGTGGGGAATGTTTTCTTGGCACACTTTGGGCCCATCAATACCATTCAATCATCGCTTGAATGCTACAGCCTATTTAAATATTGTTGCTGACATTTGTTTCCTTTCATGGCCATAATTTACCCATCTTCTAATGGCTACCTCCAGCACATTAATGCACCATATCACAAAGCAAAAGTTGTGTCAAACTTGTTTCAAGAACAGGACAATGAGTTCTTCTGTGTTCTTTGATGGCCTTCCCAGTCAATGGATCTGAATCCAATAGAACACTTTTGGGATGTGGTAGAATGGGAATCAGACACTTCCACACTAAAATTGTGTACTGTTCAGCGCTACACTGTCACTTACTGTGCCTATTGTCCTGTTTTAGTAGTTACTGTACTGTCCTGTGTTTTTAGCACACGTCTGTCTGCATGTGCACTTTATGTAGAATGTTTGCAGATCTTATTTAGTTTTGTGTCGTCTCATGTGGTTATTGTGTTGTTTTATGTAGCACAATGGTCCTAGAGAAACGTTGTTTCGTTTCACTGTGTACTGTACCAGCTGTATATGGTTGAAATAACAGTAAAACCACTTGAACTTGGGAGATTCTTGCACCATGATTGCATCTTTATTCCCAATTGAATCAGCTTTCTCCCAAAAGTTAACTTACTATACAGTGTTTCCTAATTAGATATTCACTTCTGTTTTTGTTTCAATCATCACATTTGATATGAAAATGTAACTGTTTCGTTTTCTTTTAGTATTGTATCCTTAAGACAAATCTCAACATTCCAAATTGCCCCCTTTTCTTTGCATAGAATGAGCTCGATATCTTTATGTGGAATTAAGAGACACACAGACAGGGGAAAAGAATGTAAGACATTGATTGAAGGCCACATTTGTCTCTCCTCCCCCCTCTCTCAGAGATTATCTCTGTGCTCTGTCTGTCGTTTTTTCATCAGACAGACACAGATGAGTTCGACTGAAATCACCACAGACAGCAGGTGTCAAAATGTGTCGACGTGAATCAGTTTGACACTCCCTAGGGAACAGCCCTTATTCTCCTCTTTTACCTGCTTCTGTTTCACACCTCTAATAATCTTCACTTCACTGATGATGACTTAGCACATGGCTAAAATAAAGAATCTGTACCTGCGAGGACTGAGATGAAAATAGATCAGGCCTCAGAACTTTGGATATGTAATTCGCTTAGTAAATGTATAGTAGGGTATTCATGTTGATATTTTGTGTTAAAGCACCCGTGCACTAAAAAATAGATGGGATGCCAGTCTATTGCAGAGCACTTTGCACACAGACATTCATGTATTCGTTCAAGGGGTAATTTCACATAGCTAGTAAACCTACCAGCATGTTTTTTGGAGATGGGAGTAAACTGAAGAATCTGGATAAGTCCCTGGACACGACTCCACACAAACAGTAATAATTTTTAATTAATGTTCTCAGTACTTCCAATATTTATGATTATTTTTTTAAACAGCCACAGAACCTGCATAAAACAAAGCTAAATAACTATAGGGATTAGTTAATGCTAGGGATATACTAAATCATGGTTATGTTATATTTTGATAGCTGTTTAATAAATCACTGAGAATGAAAATGCTTATCGAGGCTACAGTATGAGTGTGTCTGTGACAAATGTTTGCTAATTTACTAGCATTTAACTAGCCAGCTACGTAAACATAGTGGCATTTCATGCAAATCATGCAAATTCATGAGGTGTGTTGCCCTTTTCTTGGAAGACATATTCCACATAGATTATTTTAATAGTTTAAAATGACATTTCTGCAGTACTTGTATTAAGACCTGTGCAATTCATTGCTGGCTTGCTAATGGGTTGGTGCTTGTTAGGAATTTGTGCTCTTCGGGTTATGATTCTTAAGAAGAGAGAAAGTGAAAGTACACAAAAAGATGGCACCCTCACCCCACTACACGCTTCCCGCACGAAGGCCTTGGGAGAGTTTGGCAAATGGCACACAGACACACAAGACTCAAATGGCATGATCTCTGATTTGTTAAAAAAGAGGCAGAGTATATATCATGCATGCATAATGCACAACATAGACAATGGGGTAACTATTCATTGGCTAAGCGGATGGGCATATTTGAATTTAACACGGAGCATATCAATGTAGGAGAGGAACAACTCCATATATGGTATTCAGGAAGTCATGGAATGTGAGCAAATGTTATTCAGGAAGGTATGTAAATGCACGCAAATGGTATTCTGGGAGACAAAGGAATGTACGCAGATGGTGAGGGCTTTTATCTGTCTGTACCTGGTTGAGACTGGTTTCATGCAGTGGTGGAAGAATTAATCAAAGGAACAAAGAGGAAAAGTGCTAACAAGGGAACCAAGAGGGAAAAATGTTCACAGTAAACTCATCAGTGCTAATTTGTTTTCATGCAATAAACTCAGTCATCTCGAAAAATAGAGATTCACAAATAGATAAAACAAATAGATATTTGTTTAGAAAAATAAATATTCCACAATTTGAATATTTTATTGCAGTTCATTGTATAATTGTATTAATTTAATGCATTAATATCCGTATTGCTCCATCTATCTATCTATCACCTAGTGCATTGTAAATCGTCTTACAAAGTGACTCATCAAACTTCAGTAATATTCCAAGAAAATTAGTCTTGTCTTTACTTGATCGATATACTCACTTATTACTTTTTTCAGAACCAGACAGAGAAAACAGAAAAGGCCAATGCACAAACTCTAATAGCACACTCAAACAAAAATGTAATTACCCTCTACTATTCCAATTACCAGGAGATGATAATGAGATCTACAGCATGGGCTGTCAGCACAGCTGTTTACTTATGTGAGAGGCCCTGAAACTGGGTCAGACTGCATCGTCAAATTAAATTAATTTCCTAGCAGTCACCATTCCCATTCCTAAGTTACCAAGACAGATTACTCAGGTTAATATGCAAACACATTGGACTATCAGGGACATCTTTGCAGAAAAATATCAAGTTATTATTTTGCCTTAGGGAAGTCATGGAATATGTATACGTTGTTCGGAATGAACAGATAACGTGTTTGTAGTGAACAGGATGTGATGTGTGAGAATCCATGTACACGAGGTTTCCAGTCTCCAACCGTCCACAATCCAGAAATCAATAAGAATGTATGAACCAAAGAGTAGTCAAAAGGCAAGACAAGGATCAAAGATGATAAGACAAAGATCAAAAGCTCAGAAATGACACGGATAAGACTATCAGCAAGGCTTCGCAATGCCAGTGAGTAACCATGTGTTTTTTTTTATAGTGATTGAATATGAACTGAGCAATAACCAAAGAAAAGTCCTTAATATTCAGCAGGAGAGTGCTCTCTGGTAGCGTGATGGTTTATTGTCCATGAGCTGTTCTATACAGATACAAATACAGATTTGAAAAGGATACACGCTTCTAGTTTGTTTTTGTTTATCTAAATGGCATCTTGTTGAAACTAGATTTACTTTCACATTCATATATGAAGCTTGTGGGTGCAAGCGAGTAGTGACCGTGACTGATGCATTTACAGCAATGCATTTACAATGTTCATTCATTCATCCTTAGTAACTGCCTGGTCAGGGTCACTGCAGTTTTACAATGTTCATTCATTCATCCTTAGTAACTGCCTGGTCAGGGTCACTGCAGTTTAAAGTAGGCTACTAGTTTGTTTACACCTATATTTTTGCAAATAGAAGCAATTAAATTAATTAGAAAATATGAGTAGACGGGTGCAGACAAAAATAATAACTGTATGAGTGGGACTAAATACAATCCTGTATGTATTTACACATTAGGCCAGATGTTCAAATATGAATATAGATACAAATATTTGGAACACTAAACACATAACAATACAGTACTAGTTTGTTTATAGGTATAATGTAATCAGAATGAGGAGTCAAGGATGACCTTTATACTACTGAACTGCTATGATCCCACAATAGCCTCCATCCCAGTGATATATCAAGATGAATAGCTACCAGCAAATTGATTTAAGTCTGCCTGACTGCACACTTGCTGTGTCATAGATTTGACAGATTTTTATCATAACTACATGGTTTTGAAAGCACTCACACTAACACACACACACACACACACACACACACACACACACACAGAGAGAGCTTAAAATGGTCATCATTGCTTTTTCCATGGCTTAAAAATGCATGTCCAAGGAAAGACCATTCTCTTTTCCAATTTGCGATTGTGAATGCTTTCCTGAGTCAGCGAGAGCAGGGGAAATCTTCTCCATCACTGTCCACTTTCCTCTGGCAGCACAGATGTGGTGAGCTACAGGACAGAGACATGACATATGGTTATAATGTCTCAACACCGCTGCATGAGCTGCTGTTTCACTCAGCAAGGACAAAGAAAGGAGCAAGTGCACTCACCTCTTCAGGGCTGAACCATGGTTTACTGCCTGTTCACGCTTGTATCATTATTGTAATATGAGTTTCTACAATAAACACATCATAAAGGTCTGCGATAACAAAACAGCTTAAAAATTAATCATTGACAATAATAGAGTAGCAGAGTAGGTGTGTGTGTGTGTCATTAGAGTAGGACCACAGGAAGGCATAAAGCTGCAGAGTGGCCAAACATTCATGCAAACACCACACATGCTACTGAGCTGTTTGACAGTTATGGAAAAAAATAATATAGAACGTTAATAGGCATGCACTGCACTAAATAGTGTAATTATATAGTGTGCAGGGTAGGATACAATTATGTGTACCATTATGTAGGATTTGTTAGGATTTGTGAATCTTCGGGTTATGATTTTTAAGAAGAGAGAAAGTGAAAGTACACAAAAAGACATCGCCATCCTCGTCATACACTTCCCGTGTATAAAATTATCATATAGAAGTTGTTTGGGAAGGTATGTAAATGCAAGCAAATGATATTCTGGGAGACAAAGGAATGTGAAAATGGAGAGAGGCTTTATCTGTCTGTACCTGGTTGGGACCAGAGGAAAACAGAGGAACAAAGAGGAAAAAGTATTAAAATAAGGGAACAGAGAGGGAAGAGTGTTCACAGTAAATTTATGAGATACTATTTGGGATTTGACTTGGGGGGAAAAAAGAACCTGTGTGAAGATAAAGTTGTTGGATGTTGTATGCCTAATACTTGTGTAATATTTGCACTATTACAAGCAAATATTTATATTTTTATTACTTAAACATTTAAAAAAAACACCAGCTACTTTTCTAATATTTTATGTATTCTTAACATCTAAAAAGTGAAGTGCAATAAGTAGCAGTATGTATTTGTTGTTTTACTGTATTCTTTAAGTTATTTTTTTATTTTCTTTTTTGCATTTTGTGCAATATGCTTATCATTATCTTTTAGAAGAGAAATATTGTAATGTTATATATTTTTGAATAAACCTAAAAAATAGCAAAAACAGTTTATTTTCAGATTCAGTATGTTGCTGCACATCCAGAGACAGAATAAATTTGTGTGCTTTAGGTTTAGTGCACAATAACATGGGTAAATATGAAAAGTATGAAACTGTTTTATGTTTTGGTTACTCTAGCCTTTTCAGTCTGTTTCCCAGACATTTCTTGTCCACAATGAAATGCAAAAATAACAGAAAACAGTATGCTGGGTATGCAGACTGTCATTTCTACAATTTTTGTATGTTTTAAAGTTGTTATTCAATTTGACATCCATTGGTCTGTTTCAGTGAATATAAACATGGTTTCTTGCAAACCACAATGTTTCTTGTATACAATAATGCATTCGTATTATACGAAGCAGTCAAATATGAAATTAAAATAGTTAATCCAGAAAACAGTGTTCATAATGAGATCCACCATCTTGAAGACCATGAGATTTATATTCAAAAGCATTTTCAAAATGCTTAATCAACACTGCAATGTTAAAACACATCAAATCATCCACTTTAGAGAAGGGATTCAAAAAATTTTCAAAATGCCTTTATAATGTGGATGGAAAAGTAAAATGGATAAGAGAAGACATGGTTTCAAATTTACCTATGTTAGTACCTAATATCACCTCAAAATCCAAGAACGTTATTGTGTATAGTATTTTTTTGACAATATTGTGCAGTCCTGGTTCACACATGGCAGGTTTTGGTTTAAACCATTTTAACATTAAATCCACTAACAGGTGAAGTGAATAACATTGATTATCTTGTTACAATGGTGCCTGTCAAGGGTTGGGATATAATTAAGAAGCAACTGAACAGTCAGTACTCAAAGTTAATGTGTTGGAAGCAGGAAAAACTGACAAGCATAATGATCTGAGCGACTTTGACAAGGGCCAAATTGTGATGGCTAGATGAAAGGGTCAGAGAATCTGCAAAAAGTGGCAGGTCTTGTGTGGTGTTCTCGGGATGCAGTGGTTGGTACCCACCAAAATTGGTCCAAGGAAGGACATCCAGTAAACCAGTGACAAGGTCATGAGCACTCAAGGCTTACTAATTCATGTGGGGAGTGAAGGCTAGCCCATCTGGTCCGATTTCACAGAAGAGCTACTGTAGAACAAATTGCTGAAAAAGTGAATGCTGGCTATTATAGAAAGACACACAGTGGATCGCAGCTTGCTGGGGATGGGGCTTGTAGCAGCAAACCAGTCAGAGTGCCCATGCTAACCCCCGTCCACCGCTAAAGGCGCCTCCAATGGGCACGTGATCATATGAACTGGACCATGAAGATTTGGAAGAAGATGGCCTGGTCTGAGGAACCACTTTTTCTTTTACATCATGTGGACGGCTGATTGCGTATGCATTGCTTACCTGGGGAAGGGATGGCACCAGGTAATGGCACCACTATGGGACGAAAGTAAGCCAGCAGAGGCAGTGTGATGCTCTGGGCAATGTTCTGCTGGGAAACCTTGTGTCACTCATTTGGATGTTATTTTGACACATACCACTTACCTAAACATTGTTGTACACCATGCCAACAGTATTCCCTAATGCCAGTGGTCTCATTCAGCAGGATAATGCGCCCTGCCACACTGCAAATTATCGTTCAGGAATGGTTTGAGGAACGTGACAAAGAGTCTAAGGTGTTCATTTGGCCTCCAGAGCTGTTTTGAAGGCACAAGGAGCACTTACGCAATATTAAGCAGGTGGTGGCTGATGTTATGGCTGATTGATATATGTAATAATTTTAATTGGTTTCTTAAATTTCTATTTGATTTATGTAGAATACCTTATATATGTTTTCTCTGCATATATTTGAATTGATTTCCAGCCGTGACAGGCATGAAAGCATGAAAACTCCCAGTTCCACTGATTGCTTCTGTGCCACCACTGTGAAATCCTGCTGTGCTGGAAAAGAAGGAAGATTTAGCGTGTATGCATGCATAGTATATCTATTTTAGAAACTAAAATAGTGTCTGTTTTCTATGCACTAGTTGTCACCATTAAACTAATTTGAACATTTCAATTTGAGGTACTTAAATGCATGTTGGTACCTGAACCAAGAAAGCTCAATTTCAATAATTATACCTCAAAGGCAGCTTAGGATATTTGGACAGATATACTAATATAAATAGACAAAGGGGCAGATGGCTACATGCTTCATGATCTAAAAGTGTTTCTTATCTTCAAGGTTGAAACTCTGGAACCGGAAATCTCTGTCACTTTTGCTCTGTCGCTGCATGTGAGATGGTGGCGATATTTTCACTCGGACTGACAAATGAAGCCTTCTATCTCGGCCATCTGTCCTTACAAATGGGCCATCAGTTGTGTCAATGCGCTGCATTTCAATGCTCCGTTTCGCTGAGGAGTTAACGAAAGAGCCACAATGTATAGACTGACCATGGCCCAAGCCTCAGAGACCTGAGGTTCATGCAAATTTGAAATATGCGCCAATATTCATCGAACTACTAGCTGTCTGGGTTCTTTGGTTTTCTTTTGGAATTCTTAAATGTCATTAGTGTATAAATCAGGATGTAATTAATTTATGTTAGTTGGTCATATCAGTGACTGTTTAGCATACTAAATTTCATAGGAATGTACTGACCTCATGTAGGTTTGTATTGTCATATTTGCTATATGGGGCAGTGGTGGCTTGACGGTTAAAGCTCTGGGTTACTGATTGGAAGGTTGGGGGTTCAAGCTCCAGTGCTGCCAACCTGGCACTGATGGACCCTTGAGCAACACTTAATCCTCTTTGCTCCAGGGGTGCTGTAACATGGCTGGCCCTGTGCTCTGACCCCAACGTCCTGACATGTTGGAGTATGCCAAGAAAATAATTTCACTATGTATATGTAACCAATAAAGACTCATTTATACATTTACATGTATTCACTTAGCAGACGCTTTTATCCAAAGTGACTTACAAATAAGCAAAGCGATATATCAAGCAGGGAACAATACAAGTAGTGCTACTATACAAGAATTAATTGAATACTAGAGGAAGCAAAGTGTACAGAGTAGAGGTGTACGTGCGTTGTGTGCGTTTTTTTATTATTTATTTATTTATTTATTTGTTTATTTATTTATTTATTTATTTATTTTTTAGGAGTTGGTTAGGTGTTCACGGAAAAGGTGGGTCTTTAGCTGTTTTTTGAAGATAGTGAGAGATTCTGCAGTCCGGATTGAGATCGGAAGAGCATTCCACCACTGGGGAACGGTATGCGTGAAAGATATTCTGTATTATACAGAATATCTATCTTACTGCAATTATTTGTTTATTTAAAAAATGCAAGATATACTGGTTATGTTCATGGACTGAATGTACAAATGTAATCAGCACCTCACTTGAACCCCACTATTTTAATGAAAGGGACACTTAGTCTTGCAGTAAAGAAGGAGATTTTTCAGTTGATTTTCCCCATGGATGTCAGCATGTGCTGACCTCAAGGCAAATCCGCTATAAAGACCAAGACAATTTCATGAAAGAATGCAAACCAATAAAAAAATAAATAAATCACAATAGCCACAATGCAGTTTGCATTAAGAGATGCCTCTTTCTATGATTTACAGAATGCCAGTGCTATAGGAAGCATTGACCTTTCTTTTAGTTTTCCCAGAGCAGGAAGTGAAATTTTACGAACTTCTATTTTAAATTTGTATAAGGGCTGTACCTTTAAATATTCTGATTCATTTCTGTGGTGGTGAATTTTTGAAAACTGTGACCCAGTTACATACAAAATGCATCGTTTGATTCTATCGAGTGAAAAGAGATGAAAGAGCCCAGTGGAGTGTTATCGGGGAACCTGACAGAGATACAGTTCTCTGAGCTGGCACCAAAATCGACATGGTATTGACTGGAGTAGAATAGGTTTCATTAACAAGAGACGTAATTTGACGTTGCATGACTTCTGATCGGTCGTGTAGCCTTATTTTAAAATGGTAAATTTTTAACTCTGTGTATTTGCCAGTGAGGGGTTTTATTGATAAAACGGTTAGGAGTGATTGTGTTGTCAGCCTTGCTGGGTCTGTAGATCCTTTGAATGTTTTTGCTACTTTAACTTTTTGAATTCAGCAGGCTAAGGTTTGGTTCAGAGCTGTGCTTATCTGCAGGTCCCACACATGAACAAATAAATTTCTTCTCTTAACCTCAGCGTATTCCTAATGTATGATAAAGACTGCCACAATCTGTAAATCAGAATATTTGATTATTTAATTTACAGGAAGTTGCATTTGAAAAATTATTCACTAAATATGAAATACAGAGTAGACACTGGACAAGTAAAAGTTTCAATATGTTTGCCCAGTAGTTTGTTTCAGTTACCTGGGCACCAAAATAATTTGGCTAAAAAAGTAGCAACTAACATTATTTAACTAAAAAGCACGACAAGCTATTTAGCTTGTTATGTCCATTAACACTAGCATACATTTAACTCAAAGGTGTGCCAAGCTTGTTGAGTACATAAACACTAACTAGTATAAGTTTAACTTAAAAGCATGGCAAGATAGTTTGCTAGTTACTGTATTTGCTAGTAATTTGAGTCCTAGGGTGTGTTTCAACCAGCTCCCAAGTTCAGTAATCAGGGCTCTAATTAGGGAGTCAGCCTATTTAAGGGCCATCTCAAACACAAAATCCTTCTAGTGCATTGGAACATTCACTCTCTAAAGAATTCTATAAAGCACCCCAAAAACCAGGGATCATTAATGCTCACTATGTTTACTTACTGGAAATGACATCATATGCTCTGAAAAAAAATAGGCGGAAGTACTTTCAGCCAACTTTGTCTACAAATGTAGCTTGTTATTGTTTTTGTAGCCCTCAAATGATTACTTATGTTTTTAGCTTTATTTGATATTATATATACGATTAATTTGAGTCTAATGACTTTTAAGTGTTTAATGATTAAAAAAATCCACTAGCTAGCCTACGACCCTCCTTGAATTGCCATGACAGAAATGCATGTGATTAAGCTAACAAATTTATATGACACATAATGTCAAAAAGATTTCAGTAATGTCTGATGTTGGTAAATGCCAGTGGTGACATTTTACAACACGAGTACGTAGTCATGTCTACTACGGAAATTGAGCCACAGTACCCATATGTGTAGTCAGGGTCATTACCACTGCCCAAACTTGTGTACATGATATACTGATTTACAACCTAGGGAGCTAAGGAGCTGACTGAGACAAACCCCTAACACCAACTAGCATACACATGAATGAACAAAGAAAATTTGTTCATCAATGGATATTTAAATTCCCAGGTACAAAGAAGACTTCTTTAGTGTTTACGTTTGTCTTCTTCTGATCATGCTACTGATATTGTGTTTGCATCCTCAACGAAAAGTCAGTAACATTTCATCTATGAGCTGTGTCTCCATCCATAGCACATACTAAATGTTATATTTTGCTTGTGTTTAAATGTAAGGTTGCTGTTTTGTGCTAGCAGTAGTTACATGCTAGTATTTTAGTTGCTTCCAATGTCCAGAGTATGTTTCAGTCTGTAGTAGGGTTGTCACGATACCATAAACATATCATACAATACTATACCAGCTGAAGTATCACGATACCGATTAGTATCACTATACCATGCAATATTGTGTTAATTCATAATTCAAATCCAAAAAATGAACCAAAATTACAGAAATGAATAGATATAGATGAAAACAGACAAACTGAATTTTCCCCTGAATACTTTATTTCTGAGAACGAATAACTGCCTACTGGAAAAATTCAAGAAAAATCATACAATTGGCAAGCAACTAGTTCAATGTGCCATATATTGTTTCCTAGTGCAATGAAATCATGCAAATGGAATTTGGCCTTAGAGTATAAGAAGAAATAACTGAATTTGGAATCTCAAAAAAAAGCATAAAATTGGGAATGTTAGCTCACTTACTATAAAACACGGCTAATTTTAGTATTTACACATAGCGGTTAGCATAACTTTAGCTCACTTCGGCTAATTTTAGTATTTACACACAGCGGATAGCGTAACGTTAACTCGCTTACTAGCAAACAATAAATCATTAAGGATTAGGGTAAATAATCTAGATGAAATGAAGTGTCACTAACCTTTGTGTATTCTGCAAAAGCAGAAAAAATAACTGTTAAAATAGTATTAACTGGCACACATACAACATTACTTACATACCGTATTGACAGTACTATCATTTAAAAAATACAGTGGCATTGGCAATATTTTGGAGGGTTAGTATTGCATACTACCGTAGTACTATTATACCGTGCAACCCTATTCTATATTTGATCAGGCATCAGGATTTGGGGATGATTACTGTGCACTAGAGTAATGTCATCAAGGTACATCACTCCACTGATGAATATACAATACAGTATGTCTAATCATGCAGAAACACCACGAAACCAGTTATTAACCAGAATTACTGTATTATTAATGTTGGAATGTTGAATAAAACTTCATACTGTATATCAAATTACAAGAACAGCTTGGGTATACCATTTTCTCCTCCTATGACATTTATTGTTAGAGTATAATGGATGTAATTTATTATATTGTCACATACAGCTTTTTGCCCCAGCAAATGTTCTTATGCTCCTATTAGAAGTGAATTTCAATTTAACAGGTTGCATCTTCTTTACACAGCACAGAGAAACTTTGCAACTGGAGGGGAATCGTTGAGGATTTATGAGGATCTTTGCATATGTATTCCAATAAATTCTAACATGATACTGCAGTAAGGAATAAGCGGTTGAAGATGGATGGATGGATGGATGATACTGCAGTATCAATTTGACATTTTATATAAACCTAGCTACCAGAAGCAGTGTAGAATACCACTTTGTAAACGTACATACTTATGCTGACATCGTCCAGCATCTTCCAACACGTGACTGTATTGGTAATAAATACTGGCATTATACAGCAGTCATTTCATTCGTTTTACCTGTGTGTATGTCAGACTACATGATCACCATATAGTGCTATCTGTCAGAGTAACAGGTATCATGTCCTCCAAAGCCTTGGTGAATGTAATTGTTTTTCTATATTATATATAGAAGAAAAAATATAAAAAGTAAAAATAAAAATATATTTACATGTAATATAGAAATTTAATCATATGAATAATCTGCTTTATTCATAGAACACTACAAGGCTCAAGAATGTACAATAGTCTCAAGTTGGATTTGCCTTGTCAGCATTAATGCACTGAATTTAGCTTGTCACTTGTCATTATTGCATGCTGATGCTCATCTTCACATACTCCTGGGAGTATTTTGTACATAGACCTCTTTTTGCCCTGGATAACTAACACAACCTGCTGTGTGGCTTGGTGAGAAGTGTCTAGGGAACCATTGCTGTATAATGGTGGAATTTATTGCATATACTGCATCATATGTCACTAGGTGACCTTGGAAAATCTCAGCATGCTTGAACACTTGGACAAGGCTTGGTGTATCCGAAGGTTTTACAGTTTACCTGGTTCACAGAACAACATTTACACACTATATATAACTAGTATTATATTTTTTGCTTCCAAAATAAATGTTCAAATATCCAGGTTAGAGGATGAATGTTAATGTTACAACCGTTCATCTTTCTGTCAGAAACAAGATAAAGTCTAAGCTGAAGTTCATTCATTGTTTTATCTCTCTCGGGCAGCTCCACAGATCCAAACTGACATTTCTCCATCTGTCTCATATATCCCCCATCGATGCTCACTAAAACCTGCCTCCACACTGAGTTTAAAATGGGAGGCATTTTGGGAAAACAGAAGGCATTTATCCCTTTTCCATCTGGCAGCTGGCATGTACACGAGTGCCAGATGCAATGGGATGGGCACCCTGCACCTTGCAAGATAATGTGTTAACCTTGTACTATGATGTGCTAGCCTTTTGACTCAATTCCTCAAGCTGACTTTGATGTGTTTACCGTAGATGCATTCAGACTTCTCCTACTGTCCGGTTCCACTCTTTTCCCTTCTGTAGCATCCTTCTTTGCTCCTGGGTCCTTTCTTTCATTTAATTTCACCTGACCTTTAGAGCATTATTTGATGATATCTACTCTCTACCTTCCTCTGTATTTTCAACCAAACCTGGGAGGTTTGTGGCGATAATTCTTGACTCCAGCACATCTCCTGACTCATAACACACTGGTCTGTGTGTGTCCTTCCTCAAAAAGCTTATCAGCTCTCAGGCTTGTCACACAGAACTGCTGTGAGAATGAACAGATTAGTCAAGGTGGACTGACACCAGTTTGACCAATGTTGGATAAGGAATCCAACGTTTTTCCCCCTCTCTACTCCACATTTTATATCCCTCGGCACTGCAGTAAATCTATACACTTGTGTGAAATTAAAAAGAAATAATAGATCTTGTGATATTTCCTAAATGGCTACATGGTGATAAATGAGCTACATCTCATTTATCTTTTCATGTGACAACACTGAAGAAATAACACTTTGCTACAATGTAAAGTAGTGAGTGTACAGCTTGTGTAACAGAGTAAATTTGCTGTCCCCTCAAAATAACTCAACACACAGCCATTCATGTCTATACCGCTGGCAACAAAAGTGAGTACACTGCTAAGTGAAAATGTTCAAATTGGCGCTAATTAGCCATTTTCCCTCCCCGGTGTCACGTGTCATGTTAGTGTTACAAGGTTTCAGGTGTAAATGGGGAGCAGGTGTGTTAAATTTGGTGTCATCGCTCTCACACTCCCTCATACTGGTCACTGGAAGTTCAACATGGCACCTCGTGGCAAAGAACTCTCTGAGGATCTGAAAAAAATAATTGTTTCTCTACATAAAGATGGCCTAGGCTTCTGAGGTTGTCTTTAGGAAATAGACATATGAGTGCTGCCAGCATTGCTGCAGAGGTTGAAGTGGTGGGTGGTCAGCCTGTCAGTGCTCAGACAATACGCCGCACACTGCGTCAAATTGGTCTGCATGACTGTCCCAGAAGGAAGCCTCTTCTAAAGATGATGCACAAGAAAGCCTGCAAACAGTTTGCTGAAGACAAGCAGACTAAGGACATGGATTACTGGAAACATGTCTGATGAGAATGGGCCACGGGGCAGTATTCCAGCATGATAACGACCCCAAACACACCTCCAAGACGACCTCTGCCTTGCTAAAAAAGCTGAGGGTGAAGGTGATGGACTGGCCAAGCAAGTCTCCAGACCTAAACCCTATTGAGCATCTGTGGGGCATCCTCAAATGGAAAGCAGAGGAGCAAAAGGTCTCTTAACATCCACCAGCTACTTGATGTTGTCATGGAGGAGTGGAAGAGGACTCCAGTGGCAACCTGTGAAGCTCTGGTGAACTCTGGAGACACTAATGGCTGTGTGTTGAGTTATTTTGAGGGGACAGCAAATTTACACTGTTATACAAGCTGTACACTCACTACTTTACATTGTAGCAAAGTGTAATTTCTTCAGTTTGTCACATGGAAAGATACAATCAAATATTTACAAAAATGTAAGGGATGTGCTCACTTTTGTGAGATACTATATATTATCTTAAATTTGAAGTAGTGTGTAGAATTCTAAATATTCATAAACACTCTTGGAATATTTACAGTTTGTATATTGTTATAATGAAAAACACTTTTCAAAATAAAGTGAAGACTGAGCTTAGTAATCCCATGTTAGTGTGAAACCTTTTACTTGAAAACTGTGCAATAACCATTGCTAAAATAGTGGTAATTTTTTTTTTCTTTTTCCTGGGTCAAAAGGTTAAGTGGATTTCTTGTTGACTTAGAAAGAAAAGATTTTTTTTTTTTACATTGATTATGGTAATTATGTTTATTTTAAAAGATGTGGAGAGGCAAACAGAAGGCTTGGGTTCTGGCCAGAAAAAGCTGCCTCAATCTTCCTCAAGTCACCCAGAAGACTCCAGTGACAGCGCAGATGAGACAAAACACGTGAGTTATGCTCTTTTTATGCTGTTTAATACTTTACTGGATTCTAATACTCCTATTTGCTTGTTTATTCTCACACTTGGGTTTCCTTTTTATTGTATCAGCCACTCTAAGTGCATCCAGGGATTTTTTTTTATACTCCAGCAGACTAGACTGATGTTTCCATTTCCATTTATTGATTTGGAAGTCTTTTATCCAACTCACAAGTGAGGACAATCCATGCATGGTGCTGTTAAAGCAGCTGACAAATGCTGAAAGGTTAATTTTCCACAAATTTACCTTGATGCATTACCCCGAAGTGAGGCACGGTGGCTTAGTGGTTAGCACGATTGCTTCGCACCTCCAGGGTTGGGGGTTTGATTCCTGCCTCTGCCCTGTGTGGAGTTTGCATGTTCTCCATGTGCTTTGGGGGTTTCCTCCAGGCACTCCAGTTTGATCCCCAATTTAAAGACATGAGTTGTAGGCTGATTGGCATATCTAAATTTGTCTGTAGTATGTGATCGGGTATGCAATTGTGCCCTGTGATTGTTTGGCACCCCGTCCAGGGTGTCCCCCACCTTGTGCCCTGAGTTCCATGGAATAATCTCGAGGTTCCCTGTGACCCTGTGTAGTATAAGTGGTACAGAAAATGGATTGGAAATTCCATTTCATGGAAAGTGTGTGTGTGCAAATGAATGCACGCAAAACATATGGAGCTTCAAAACTGACAAAGGTACTTGAATATGAATTTTATATATACACCATTTTGCTAGTCGTTTATCTTTGTTGTGAACTTGCTATGGGAAAGATTTGCCTTTAAAAACATACATTTAGAAATTTAGGGATATAGGATTTGAGATTTAAAAAACCCTAAACACAAAGCGAGGTTAACCGGTCAGTGTTAAGTATATGCCCAGTGTAACTTTGCAGTGCTATGCTAGGTTGCTGGTAAAAGTTAGCTGCTTAATAGAAATGTATCTATTTCAGTAGAATATTTATGCATTTACCTCATTATAGTTCATACCTTACATTCTGACTCCACTTAACTCTCCTCACTTCACTTTATCTCATGGACCTGTGCATGACAGATGAAAGGCTAAATGCTGAGTTCAACAACTCTGAAAGCATCTAAGCATCTATAATTGGTAAACTTATGTATCCTTTAAACATTTCTTTCTGATTATATGTCTAGCCAACCAGATCGCTTCACTTCCATATCCTTTTAAATATCAATTCATTCATTGTAACTTTAGGTCAGTATAAAGGTCATCTCATATCTGGATAATGTCACTCTCCATGGGAGTCCAAGGGTGTAGCAGACTTAATAGAAACATTTCACTTTATCATTCAGGACAACAGTCACATCACTCACTAATGCATTAATGGATGGAGCTTTGTGTGTCTTTTGTATTCCAGACACTCTTCCATTCCCAAGGTCTGTTTACTTCAATTGATTTGTCTGCGTCTTGTACCGTGCAGACTAATGTAAATGCTGTCTTAATAAGTCTGTTTGAGATGATATGACTCATTTGGAAAGAGAATTAGAATGCTTTGTATGTACTGTGTGACTAAATGGCCAGTTGTTTTAGCCATAAATTATCAAACACATTTATTTAACTGTAGCTCATGCAGCGTTTTTTTGCGATGGATGAAGTTCTACATGATTTAGGTAGAGTAATACTCACATGAATCAGTGCCAGTACTGGAAAGTTTTTTATCATGTCAGGGTGTTTATGAACCCAGGAGAAATTATTAGTCAGCCCTTTCTTTAACTCTATGTGGACACTGAGGCAGTAAATTGTGTCACCTTTTTTCAGCTCAGTGTGACAGCTGCGTCCATAGAAATGCTTCTCGCCAAGATTTATGACATGATCCTAAATGATCTTTTGCCTCATAGCTCACATTCTCTTCCTACATGCTTCAACATTTTTGAATCAGCATCTGATGAAGACGTATATGAAGTGTATTTGCAGATTATATACACCGATCAGCCATAATATTAAGGTCCCCTTGTGCTGCTAAAACAGCTCTGATCCATCGAGGTACAGACTCCGCAAGACCTCTGAAGATGTGCTGTGGTATGTGGCACCAAGACGTTAATAGCAGATCCTGTAAGTTTTGAGGTGTGGCCAACAGGGATTGGAAATGTTTGTCCAGCACATCCCATAGATGCTCGATGGAATTAAAGATCTGAGGAATTTGGAGGCCAAGTCAACAACTTTAACTCTTTGTCATGTTCCTCAAACCATTCCTAAACAATATTTGCAGTGTGGCAGGGCGCATTATCTTTCTGAAAGAGTCCCCTGCCTTTAGGGAATACTGTTGTCATGGAGGGGTGTACTTGTTAGGTAGATGGTACGTGTGTCAAAGTAACACACACAGGAATACCAAGACCCAAGGTTTCCCAGCAGAACATTGCCCAGAGCATCATACTTCCTCCACCGGCTTGCCTTCTTCACATAGTGCATCCTGGTGCCATCTCTTCCCCAGGTGAGTGACGCACACGCACTTAGCCGTCCATATGATGTAAAAGAAAATGTGATTCATCATCATCTACAAGCCCCATCCACAGCAAGTTGCAAGGCACTGTGTGTTCTGACACCTTTCTGTCATAGCCAGCTTGAACTTTTTCAGCAATTTGTGCTACAGTAGTTCTTCTGTGGGATTGAACCAGACAAGCAAACCTTCACTCCCCTTGTGCATAAATGAGCCTTGGGCCCCATGACCCTGATGCCAGTTCACCGGTTGTCCATCCCTTGGCCCACTTTTGGTAGGTACTAACCAATGAATACAGGGAACACTCGGCAAGCCCTGCCGTTTTGGAGATGCTCTGTCAAAGTCGTCTAACCATCACGATTTGGCCCTTGTCAAAGTAACTCAGCTCCTTAAAGTTGTCCATTTTTCATGAGTTGTTTAAATAATGGACTTTACCCTGGAAATATGTTTTAACTAATAAAGTGTGTTAAAGTGTATAAAGTGTTATACAGACTGATTTATAAATTTTATTCAGCTAAAAAAGTTTTTTAAAAGGCATTAACATTAAAGTTGCAGTACTGAAGTTTTGCCTCTCTGTCGTCATCACTGTCTGAAACATAAAACTGCAAGTTATTTGCTGAGATTGTTTTTGTTTTTACATGGGATGTGCTTCAGCACTACTCTGCTGTGTGGATGAATCCGATGGTTTCAGGTATTCGTATGAATTGTAAAATGTAAAAATGGGAAATGTGCACTTATATAGCGCTTTTATCCAAAGCGCTACATGGGATGTGCTTCAGCACTACTCTGCTGTGTGGATGAATCCGATGGTTTCAGGTATTCGTATGAATTGTAAAATGTAAAAATGTGCACTTATATAGCGCTTTTATCCAAAGCGCTTTACACTGTGTCTCATTCACCCATTCACACACACACTCACGGTAGCAGAGCTAGCTTGCCATCGGGAACAACTTGGGGTTCAGTGTCTTGCCCAAGGACACTTTGGCATGTGGAGTCACCCAGGCCGGGAATCAAACCTCCAACCCTAAGATTAGTAGACAACCCACTCTACCAACTGCGCCACAGCCGCCCCTGTGAATTGTATATTAGCTCCAGTATTTGACAAAGGAGGTGCCGGCAGATACAGTTTTCTTGGAGTAGAGTTGAGTTGCTCGTTCTCATAGCTAGTAGAAAATAAGTGCAATTTACCACACTAACCCTAGCAACAAAAAAACCCAAAACCATAAGACACTTGATACGTAGCTGAATCAAGCAAACAAGTGTTCTAATGTTAGCTAGATACCCATTGAGCCACTGAAATACCTGTCTCACCTGTTCAGCAGACAAAAAAGCCATCTCTGCATCAGTATTCAATCCTTTCAGATCTCAGAATTTTCTCCACCTCTCAAAAGCCATGCCGATGTTTATTCCCATTTTAGCACAGGATCTGTCGCTTTCCCTTTTTGACTGCAGGCTCTCTGCAGTTTGAGGTTTCTTGGTTTTGACAACAGCTGATTCCACAGATGTCAGTGATGATTACATTTAGAACTATCCAGATTAAAAGCAGCCATCTAGATGACAAGTTTAACTTGTCAACTGTTAACTGCTGTAAGGACAAGCTACAAACACTAAATCCTCAGCACTCACACGCAATATACAGTAATTATTTTGCAAACTTATTTTTATACACTTAAAATTCTAGTATGCATACTTATTTTTCAAGTATGCATATAAACTTTGTGTCCATACTGAATTTGTGTACAACTTTTAAAAAAGCATACATATTTTGCATACTTATTGTTTAGTATTTGCAAATATTTGTACTGATTATATTTTCACATTTTTTTGCTTAAAGACTTCTATGTCTTAGTAAATTAGGTACATGTTGCGTAGTTAATTAATCCATATGGTAAGCTAGTTAAACTTTAGCTGATTCCTGCATCTCTGACCAGGATGAATAAATTGGATGAATTAAGTGTTTCAGCACGATTCAAATGCTCAAACTGACATATACAGAATTTTAAAAACCTAAGGCTTGATGAATGACTGCAGTGGTAAGTTGGCATTATGAGTAGTGTTTATACTACTTTAGCTTGCATCTGCTGCAGTGTTTAGATGGCATAATGCTTAGCGTAATGAGTTAATGTTCCAAGGGTTTCTGCTTCAGTGCTGAATTATGGTCACTTTTGCAGAGTTTCACAATTCCTCTTGCAGCCATGAAAGAAGTAGTGTTTCCCATGTCCTAAATTTAACTTTTACCCCTGAGACTTACAGATGTAGATAAAATGTTTTTAAATACAAACATACTGGATTATACTGGGAGTATATTTATTTCTCAAACTTATTTTTAAGTATGTATATTTAAATTTTATCATGCATAATTAAAATTGTAGTATGCATACTTATTTTTCATGTGTGCATATAAACTTTGTGTCCATACTTAATTTGTGTACAACTTTTAAAAAAGCATACATATTGTGCATACTTATTGTTTAGTATATCTGGCTCCTGCAACTCTGACCAGGATGAATAAATTGGACTGAGACTTACAGACGTAAATCAAATGTGAAATTCAGGATTTTCCTTGATTTTAATCAGATTCAGATCCAAAGTAAGTAGTAACTTGAGTAGTCTTATCATCGTATAATTTATTACTCTTACTCAAGTAATTATTAGTACTTTTACTTTCCACCACTATGTCTTTATCCCCACTGAACAGTGCTCTATTATGGTTCAGCTCTACTTGACCAGCCGACCTAAATGTTGGATGTGTGAAAAGGAAGGTATGAAAACGTCTTGGCCGAATCGTGTGACGAATCGCGTGATACAGTGTGAAAAACACGCATTCTTAAAGGACACACCTGTAGTAGCTGGGTCTCCTTCTTTCTGTTTATGTAAAGGTGTGATGATGTCAAAGGCTAGGCTAATTATGTCAAATTTTTTGCCTGTGAATTTTTTTTTCTGTGTTTCCTGTGAAATCGGAGCAATAGCTCAAATTCTAAACATTATTATAAGCTTAGTGTTGTAAATCAGGGTAAGGTAAGGAGACTTTTTTTTTTTTGGACTTTTTTAATCAAAAAAGTTTGATTCAATAAAATTTTTTCAATAAAATTTTATTTGTATAGTGCTTTGTACAATAGATATTGTCTAAAAGCAGCTTTACAGAAATAAAAACATGGTATACAGATAATGAAGGTGTGAATGTATCCCAACTGAGCAAGCCACTGAGTGGTGACGGTGGCAAGGAAAAACTCCCTAAGATGTTTTAAGAGGAAGAAACCTTGAGAGGAACTCGACTCAGAAGGGAACCCAACCTCATTTGGGTAACAACAGATAGTGTGAAAAAGTTCATGATACTGCAGCTATAAATGTACATTTACATTTACATTTATTCACTTAGCAGACACTTTTATCCAAAGCGACTTACAAATGAGAAAATTTACATTTTGGTGTGGTCCAATAGAACCTTTCATTTTGGTAAATCTTTGTCTGATCTTCTTGGTTTCAGCAAAAGTGTTTTTTTTTTACTTGTATTATGTGGATTTTATAAATATTGTCACTGAAATATGAAAAGAAATTGCTCCGAAAGGTTAAGGTTGGTTTACCCTGGTTCTAGCTTGGTACTGTCCTGGCTCTATCCAGGATTCCTGGTTTTCCAGTTTCCTCCCACCTCGCATTGTTTCTGGGATCAGCTCTGGATCAAATGCAACCCTGACCCGGATAAAGCACTTACTGAAGATGATGATGATGATGAATGTGCTGTATAGTAAATAATTTTCTATTAGTTCAATGTCATATTGATACATGCAAAGTAACAAGAAATTTAGTAATGAGAAGTATTTTCCTTCTTATTTTTAAATGAACAGAAGCAATGAAAAGCCCATTTTGTACCAGATGCAGTCTTGTAACACAGTGCAGCACAAGCACAGCAGCAGCACCACATCTATTGTGCTCCCATGTTCTTGTGGCCCAGATGGAACGAACGTGTTGTGTGAAGCATGGAGCATGAAGCACACAAACCTTTTTTTTTCAGTTGAATTCTATTTCTGCTATTGTTTCCAGTTAGAAAACTACACTACAAAACACAATAATAGTGTGATATTCTGTAATGTATGCCTGTTCTATACAGCAAATGAGGTGTATTTTGGCCTCTAAGTGCTCTGGCATCATTTGAAATTCAACCTTTGTGAAAGTTTTAATTGCCAGAGCATTGGAATAAAAAAAATCTTATGTGATCTTATACAGTTATACTGTATGTACTGTATGTTTACAATAAACTGACTGTCACATTTTTATTTAGAGATATTTGCATATTATATTCAATAAACCAGTGCAAGCACATTATTGAATGCTACAAGCTTGTTTTTGGTATAAAATGGGCTTAAGAAGGTAAATATAACTTCTGAGATTGAGAATGATGCTAGAATTGTGTGCTTCTGCTGCCATCTTACCACATATATGAGGATTTGTTTTGTTAAGGGTACTTTTTAGGTGAAAATAGACCCAACCCTTCTAGAAGCCTTCCTCTGCCCATTTGTACAACATAAGAAGGGCTGGACTATAATCAAGGTTTAAAATGGGATGTAGAAGCACTTTCTTGGATAGACTTTGTCACAGTTTTCTCTGTTGTGGATGACTATCCACATAAATGTTTTTCTATTCATTCAAGCTGTGGCAATATTTTGCTTTTAACTGGAAACGAAACCGTAAGGTTAACTCAGTTATACTCAGAGTTATATATACTTATAAGACATTTTGAGTAACACCAACAGAGCCCAGATTGGACTCAAATACTATGGGTCATTGTCATTTCCTACATGATTACTGAATATGATTATCCCTTTTTCAGTAGATAAAAGAGATTAGATAAAAATTCATTAAAGAAATTCAAGAAAGTCGGTGTATGGTCAAGGGGTCCTATAAATGCTAGTCCTATAAATGTTAATAGCTAAAAGTAGAAAAAATAAAACTTCGAAGCAGTAGCTCAAAAAGTCCAAAACTGGCACTTTTTGTTTGTTTTTTGTTTTGTTAATACCAAAAAACACTACAATGTTAGGAACACTTCAACCTCCTGCCCATGCATGAGGGTTAGTATAGCCTACCTGAGAACCATGTAAAATCCTCCATCTTCATTACAATTTTACATTCTAGAATCCCAACTATCGCTCTGTCAAAACTACATGGAAATTGTCAAACCTCTGTTTGAAGTCACGTCTTTCCTGTGGCTGAATCTCAGACCGTGTTCTATTAACCACTACATCAAGTCTACTACATAGAGTCTACTGAACCTTTATTTTATACTTTATGTAGTGATTATCTGTTGTGAATAGAAAGCCATTTGGGATGCTGTGTAAAGACATGCTTAAAGGCGGATTTTTTTGTGCATCCCTGTTGCATGACAAATTTCTACAGGTGTAAATATACAGCGCTCCCCATTAATATTGGAACCCTTGGTAAATATGAGCAAAGGAGGCTGTGAAAAATTGTTTTTATTGTTTAACCTTATGATCTTTTCTTAAACTTTAAAGAAGTATTTGTTGCAATGGCCAAATCACCAAATAACTTACATTAGCCTACATTACATCCATTTCTATTAGCCAGTTTGCAAAAACATGTGAATGGCTTTTTGCAAACCCACTCTCTTCTTCTCAGTGATGAGCGGTTGTCAGAAACAGAATGTTGTGCAGCGCAACCTTGTTTATCAGGATATTTCTGCTTTTCAATAAGCACCATCTACTGTCATTGAGTGAATTTACTATTTCATTCAGTGGGTGTGAACACAAAAAACACATGGCAAAAAACACTTTTATACTTTCAAGTCAGGGAATTTGTTTTGGGATAAACCTGTGTTGTGTTTGCAATTATATGATATCCATGAGAGCAGAGTATTTTTGTGAATTCTTTGAACAACAGATCAAAAGGTTAAACAATAAAGACAATTTTTCACAGCCTTCTTTGTTCATATTTACCAAGGGTGCCAATATTAGTGGAGGCCACTGCATGTGTTTTTACTCATTTTAAGTAATCAGTTTAGTATACTATGTGTTTTAACTGATTCACAGTGCAGCAGCAAGCAAATCTGAGTGTTTATTAACCCAGAGGTCCATTTAAATGTAGAGGTAGTCAGAGGTGGAGAGGAGGGAAACTGTCATTTTACTAATTATCTAAAATCAGATAGACTCTAACTAATTAGAGTTTCTGATTCTGCAGTACGGAAATGTGGAGCAGGAGATCCACTGACTTAGAGTAAATTAAACATGTGTCTCCAACTAGCACTTTCCTTTAAAACAGCAGATTGCGAGGTATTAGAGCAGTCTAATAAAAGCAGCATGAAGTATGAAGGGTTTAGTTTGTGTGCGTGTGAGTGTGTGTGTGTGTGTGTGGGGGGGGGTAGTGTTCTTTTGTGGCCTGTGTTCTGCTTGTTGTTGATAATATACTGCACTCTAATGTAGAATGGACATAGGCATGTTGTTCCCATTGAGTCCCATTGATTTTCTCCTGTTCCAGTGATTGATTTTCTTCCTGTCCATTAATCCCACTCTCACTACACCTCCCTCTCATTGGCTACACCGCAGTCTTGCTCAGGTTGCTTCCTTACTCAATTTTTTATTTATTTTTTTAACCCTGAAAATAGGTATTGAACAGAATTCAGTTTATTTACTATGCTCATAGACATTTATATTCTATAATAAATTTGTTCTTATATGCACTTCCTGATCACTTTGTTTTGGACATTGTGGGTTTTTTTGGGGGGGGGGGGGGTGGAGATAAACACTTTCAAAACATTGTGGTTCACCTTAGTAAAAATCTAAATTGATTTCTGCAGTCCTGTGAGAGTCATTATGCTGGTCTTTATATTGCTTGTCTGTTGTGCTCAGCATAACCCATTGGTCATATGAGGGGTTACAATTCAATGCAACACTGCTTACTGGACACTTTTGTGGAAAATACAGCCTTATAAAGCTTTCAGAGATTCCCTGGAGCTGTGAAATTAAACATCTCACAAACTTATGTTTGAGCTGGAGTGTCTTTATTCAGACTGACACTGAAGAGTGAATTCTATTAAAATATTGGAAATAAATATTGAAATATTGGATTCAATCTAGAGATAGTTTTGTTAGTTGTGGTCACAAATTAGACCTGGATGTGGATTATGAGGAGTCATTTTTGATTGGTTGATGGAAAGGTAAGAGAGGTAGTGTACTGGATATGTTATTGGAATGTACTTTGTCATATACAGTTTATGTGCTCAAATACTGAAGCGGGAAAACAGGTGAACAGGTGAAGTCATGCTGCATGCATTAGTTTATTATACAACAGTTAGTTCCATTCAATTAATTTGATTGGTTGAGCGTCGTTCCAAGAGTGCCTATGTTTCCTATCACTGAGATGTTTCACTGTGTGTGATGCTCTGCTGGTCTGTGTTTGCCATGTAAACTACCACTTCCTAATTCAAGCAGTTACTACATTAGTCGTAGTGACATCAGCGGACATGGAAAACAATACTTTACAGGAATATAACTTTGGGATTAAAACATGAAAGCTCATCAGTTGAAGATGAAAAGAAGGGACACTCATTTTACCAGAAGCACCTTTAATGGGAATGTACAAATCAATCTGAGCTAGCTAATGAGCTAGTCAATGTGCTATAAAGTGAGTGTGGCTTCTTCGGGATCTGTTTCTGCTAATGGAGCAAAAAAAAAGCAAAGAACATTTGGCCATATTGTGTCCGAAATCTCACTTACTCAATATTAATTCCTTGTTTATAGAACTATTGTATAAAAGCAATATCACACTCCTAATCATACAATTATGCTGAATATCGGCACACCTGTGATTACCTATGACCAAATCAAAGCCGTGCTGATATTCAGTATGCAT
Source organism: Ameiurus melas (assembly GCA_012411365.1). Classification (NCBI taxonomy): domain Eukaryota; kingdom Metazoa; phylum Chordata; class Actinopteri; order Siluriformes; family Ictaluridae; genus Ameiurus; species Ameiurus melas. Next base: position 10,095,969 of record CM022754.1, read on the forward strand.
TCCTGCACTCTTACTTGTGCAATATTTCCTGATTACACAAATACATGCACTAGGGATGTGAAAATATTATACAGATTGAACTATTTAAACTAATTGTGTGCATCAGGACTGGGATCCTGCAGGACAAAGCTGAAAAAGTCACACGAATCTTGTGGGAAGGGTTGCCAGGTTTCAACAAAATTTCCTACCTCAGTACAATAAAAATAAATAAATAAATAAATAAAAACAACACACACAAAAAGACTTATAACTAGCCCAAAATGTTCATGAATGGAAAAGGTAGATACATTTTTCTTATTCTATTCAGTTTTTTCCTGGGCAACAAGCAAGCCAGGGACCAACTTAACTGTAAAATCAATTCCCCATCATTTGCTCATTATTTAAATGTTCACTATAATATTATTGAAATAAAACTTTATATTCCTGAACTTTCCTCCAACAGAACACATTAAGACCAGGCAGACATTATTTATAGATTTCAACTTTCTTTTCTTTTCTTTTTTAAGGCTTTGGGTAAAACTCATTCAATTCAAGTGAACAGGCTAATAACTAGTTTTGAGTTGTGATTTTTCACTACTGTAACTACTGTTATATTTTTATTACTACTGTTTTATTTTAAATTGCAGAACCCTGGGGGAACCTGGACACCAGTTTGGGAACCATTGCTTTAAAGCATCATGGATTATTTAGTATTTGAGTCATTTTTGAGTTATTTAACCATGCAAAAATATATACAGTATCTTAGCAGGACTTGTCTTTATTGTTTAACCTTTTTTGTTTAAAAAAATTCATAAAAAATATTCTTCTCTGATGGATATCAAACAATTGTTTATAAAACAACACAAGTTTATAAAAAAAAAATCTTTGTTAAATATAGGTGTGCAATAATTATTGGCACCCTTTTAGTCAATACTTTGTGCTACCTCCCTTTGCCCAGATAACAGCTCGGAGTCTTCTCCTATATTACCTGATGTGGTTGGAGAATACATGGCAAGGGATCTGAGAAAATTCCTCAATGCAGAATCTCTCCAGAACCTCCAGAAATTCGAGGTCCATGCTGACGGACTCTCCTCTTCAGTTTATCCCACCTGTTTTCTATCTGTTTCAAGTCGGGGACTGGGATGGCCATGGCAGGACCTTCGTGGTCAGTAAACCATTGTTGTCTTGATTTGGATCTAACCATGACAAATTTTAATCTTTTTGACAGAAACAGTCAGGTTTTCATTTAATATCTATTGATATTTGATAGAGTCCATGATGCCATATATCCTAACAAAATAAGCAGGTCCTCTGACAGAAAAACAGCCCCAAAACGTTAAAGAGCCACCACCGTATTTAACTATGGGCATGAGGTACTTTTCCATATGGCTACCTCTTTGTCTTTGTGCCAAATCCACCTTTGGTGTTTATTGCCAGAGCCACCTCTATTTTGGTTTCATCTGTCCATAGAACACGATCCCATCTGATGTTCCAGTAGTGTCTGGCAAACTAAAGATGCTTAAGATTGTTTTTGGTTGATAGTAGGGTCTTTTTTCTTGAAACAACTTATGGTGATGTAGGTGACTTCGGATTGTAGTTTTGGAAACTTTCTGACCCCAAGATGCCACTAACTTCTCCAATTCTCCAGCTGTGGAGATTTTTCCTTGGGGATTTTTTGGCCACTCAAACCATCCTCTTCACAGTGCGTTGAGACAATATAGACAACCGTCCAATTCCAGGTTGATTCATAACATTTCCAGTTGACTGGAAAATCTTAATCATTGCCCTGATGGTGGAAATGGGCATTTTCGATGCTTTTGATATTTTCTTATAGCCACTTTCCATTTTGTGAAGCTCAACAACCTTTGGCTGCACATCACAGCTATATTCCATGGTCTTACCCATTGTTATGAATGACTAAGGAAATTTGGCCTATGTGTTACCTCATATTTACACCCCTGTGAAACAGGAAGTTATGATTGAACATTTACCTGTTCCTAGTTATGCAGGTGGACTAAGAAAAACTTAAAATATCAATGGGAATATACTTCAAATATATTTTTCTCATATGAAGTCATGGGGGTGTAAATAATTGTTGCACACCTATATTTAACAAAGATTTTTTTTTTTGGTAAACCTGTGTTGTGTTTGCTCACATTTAACTTTATTTCCAAATGTCTTAACATGAGTAAATATTTTTATTAACATAAAAAATGTCAACAACTGAGACTTAAACTGACCAAGTTTCACACACATTTTATGAACAGAAATAGAATAATGAGTCCCTGAACAAAGCGGGCGTTGATATCAAAAGTAACAGTCAGTATCTGGTGTCCACCAGCTGCTTTAAATACTACAATGCATCTCCTCCTCATGGACTGAACCAGATTTGTAAGTTCTTGCTGTGAGATGTTACTCCACTCTTCTACCAAGGCATTTGCACGTTTTCGATCATGTCTGAGGGGGAACACATGGTTACATATAATTTTCCACTGGAAGGACGATCAGCTGTCCTTCCTGTCTTCCTGTAGCAATGTCTTAGGCGTCTTACATTACAGACATTGCAGTTTATTGCTCTGGCCACATCTGCAGTCCACATGTCTCCCTGCAGCAGGCCTATGGCATGTTCACGCAGGTGAGCAGCTTGAAATTGTTCTATTAGCAGAAAATTTAGATTTTATCTCAAATAAATGCTTGAAATAAACACAGTTGGGCTATGCATTTAATTATAATATATAGCCCAATAAATAATGACTGGACATGGGGATTTTGTATGCAGTCTATTTTTTATTCTCTATTTTTGATGATGATTTAGACATGACAAATAGACAAATATTTTCTCTCATTACGTTCTATGAGGAGGTTTTGCTGAATCTGGTGATATAGTGTACAATATAATACTTTATGTTACTGTCAAAGTCATGGCATGATCATACAAAGCAAGCATGAAGACAGGACATTCTATTTTTAATGTAGGTTTGAAAGGGTTAAACATTTTTTTTTCATTATAATGAATGTATATGGAACTTTAGCAGAAGCAGTGATTCAGAAGATGAACATTTGATAGTAGCCAATACACCATTACACTTAATACAGTTCTATTACATGGCTCCTCCGGCAATTTCTTGCATATTAGTCAGAAGGATATGAAACTGAGACATCAAAGTAATTTCTTGTATAGCGTGTCCTCGAAAAATCAGTGAGTTAAGGTTAAAATTAAAATAGAGCATTACAAAGAGAAACCTTGTATGTAAGTAATGTATTTAGGTATCTTAATGCATGTTCTATAGCTGTTTAATATTTACATGTTCTTGTCTTTCCAAATTATGCATTCATATATTTAAGATTCCTTATCATCTTTGTTATCATCTAGTGCTGTGAGTGTGTGTGTTGTTCTGCTACTGGCCTTGGAAGGGTTGACCTAAGATTACTCAAGCTCTTGATGTATTTTAAGGCAGGCAATGCTTTACAATGTGTTCATGGGAAGTTAAGATGAGTGTGTTTGTGTGAAGAGACCCATGGGAGCAAAACTCCAGAAAGCTCACATCCACTCACATCCATCTGGCCATGTGTATTAGTGGACTGGCCTTTCATTGGTGTGTGTAAAGACTTTGTACAAGTTCTCCACTTCTGAGGGAAAGAGACTTCTGACAGCTTTTAGCGGTCTCCAGACATAACTTAAAAGAATACTTTTGAGCTCAGCATGAGCAAGAGAAAGTTCTGAAGGACATTTAGTTGAGGTGAGCTGCGATGAGATGAGTTGAGTACAACTTCCAGGCACAGATGACTTTGAGGAGAGATCATGTATATATGTATTCTTAATTAAAATGTCAGACGAATACCTCATGCTCCATTGACAAGACTAAAGGAAGTTGTTCTTGTGACAGCAGCAAATTAGGGACAAATCTGTGAAATCAAGCATGCATAATGTGCATATTTAGTCATAATGGACACCCTCTTTGTTGTGAGGCTGTTTTTCCTATAAACAATTAACACACACACACACACACACACAGCTTTAAGTTCATGTAATATCACGTAGCTAAATCAAAATCAGTCCAAATTGTTCAATATTTAAAAAGAAAACAGCATGTTTCCCTTTTATATGTTTTTTTTTTTTCACAGCAGTTATTGTCACCTGAAAGTTATTTAAGCAAAATGGCATGTGCAAGAATGCGGTTACACTGAATATCAACAAGGCTGTGATTTGGCCATAGGCACGATGCCGCGGCACCAATATTCAGCATGACCTCATGATTGCAAATGTGATATTGCTTTTATATAACAGTTCTATAAACATGAAATTAATATAGAGTAAGTGACATTTCTGACACAGTATGGCCAAATGTTTTTTTGTCCACTAAAGAAAGTATCTCCCGGAGAAGCCACACTCACCTTATAGCACATCAGCTACCTGGCTAGCTAGCTCATGTTGATTTGTACATTCCCGTTAAAGTCACTTCCTGTAAAACTGGCGTCTCTTCTTCCTGTTTATTTTCACATGATGGAGCTTTTTAGTCAATATTTTAAGTCAAAAGTCATATTCCTGGAAAGTATGGTTTGCCATGTGTGCTGATGAACACTACTGTAGTAACTGTTTAGAATGAGGAAGTGGAATTTTACATGGCGAACAGAGACGTGCGGAGTGATACACAGAGGGAAACTTCCCAAACATGCAATGATAGGAAATATTTGCACTCTTAGAACGCCACTCAACCAATCAGATTAGTGGCTCCGAACAAACTGTTGTATAATTGAGATTTATCGAATGATACTGTAATAATGGATATCTTTTGGATGTTAAATCCCTACAAAGTGGCTAGTAATAAACATTTTACTAAAGAAAAAAAAGGAAAAGAAAAGTTACACATCAATAGTGTGGTTAAATTGAAATACTGGGATTAGGGTTGAGTTTCAAGATTCTGTGTGTACGTGTGTGTGTTTGCACGCGCACATTGGCATGTAGGGGGATTTGCATGGATTTTAAATGGTTACATCTCACACAATTTTTTTAATCCATCCATCCATTGTCTATTCCACTTATCCTACTGGGTTGCAGGGAACCTGGAGCCTATCCCAGGGATCATAGGGCACAAGGCGGGGTACACCCTGGACAGAGTGCCAGTCCATTGCAGGGCATGATCACATACACATTCACACACCCATTCATACACTACGGACATTGTGAACATGCCAGTCAACCTATCATGGCGGTTGTGGTTCAGGTGGTAGAGCGGGTTGTCCACTAATCGTAGGGTTGGCGGTTCGATTCCCGGCCCACATGACTCCTTGGGCAAGACACTGAACCCCAAGTTGCTCCCAATGGCAAGTTAGCGCCTTGCATGGCAGCTCTGCTACCATTGGTGTGTGAGTGTGTGTGTGAATGAGACACAGCTTTGGATAAAAGCGCTATATAAGTGCAGACCATTTACAATGCATGTCTTTAGACTGGGGGAGTGAACTGGGGAACCAGGAGGAAACCCTCGCAGCACACACTGGCGAACGTGTTAACCATTAAGCCACCGTGCACCCCAATTATTTTCATATTACACAAAAATAAGTAAATAGAAAGACCTATACCCCTGTTTATTCATGCAATTATCCAGTCAGCAGCATAATGCATAAATTCATGCAGATACGGGTCACAATGGGGGAAAATGTGATCTCAGAAGCAGTGGTATGTTTGTTGGTGCAGATGGGCAGGTATGAATATTTCAGAAACTGCTGATCTCCTGGGATTTTCACACACAGTTTACGCAGAGTGGTGCAGAAAACAAACAAACAAACAAAATCTAAGGGGCACGAGGTTCCATGTGCCCGGTTTCAATGAGCTTGCACTATACACTGTACGGGGGAAGAGAGGGCAATTAAAAGAGAATGAAAAATAACATTAATGCTGACTGGAGAACGGAGTCCCCATCTACCAGAAAGCTGCAAACTAAGCATCCATGCTGGATTTATTTATAGATTGTTCATTTATATATCATAGAGTTGCTTTACACGACATTTTCTCTTACTGTCTTATCACTTTTTGGATTTTTTGCAATATAAATCAGAATAAATAAGACATAAGAACATTATGTTTTTCTTTTTTTGTCATTTGAAAACAAAAATGTTTTCATAGTTTATGAGTTTATGATACATCCCTTACAGGATAAATGGTTTTTCCATTCAAATTATTTTTTTCCAAATATTTGCCTAAACTGTTGTTAATATCATTTAACCTTCACATTTTTAAAATAGATTTTCCCCTAGAAATCCTTCAGTAATACTGTGTACTATAAATAGTGTGAATATCAATTTTACATTCAAGCAAGCTTTCCATTTGCATCCCCCACAGTGTAACAGTTTTCCAGCTGAAAGCACTAAGAAGTAATGATGAGTTATGGAGACTTCTGGGGGGAGAACTCTAGGCTATTAAATGAAAAGCAATTACATTAAAAATCCAAAATCTGCGGGTTAAGCCTCGGTGAGCATCTGTGTTTACCCTACCGAGACTTCAATTATCCTTAGTAAATCCATTTGTTATATTGTTATTGTAGCAAACAGGAAATGCACAATAATGTACAAAGCAAACACATTCAGAAAGAGGCTAAACATTTTTGTAAAAAAATATTATTATTATTATTATTATTATTTTATTATTATTATTATTATTATTAATTCAGGTTTGTTTAATGAATGCACTTAATTTTTAACCTGAGAATAGTGCAGCTGCATTGACTTGTTATATAAGAGCAATTGTTTGGATCTCTTCCGAAATGAGTTTAACGCGTTCACATAACTTTGTATACAGTATATACAGTATATTGCATAGAAATCAATACCAACCTTGAGATAGCGAGTTCGAATCCCAATGATGTGGCTATAAGCAAAATGCTCTCTCCCATGTTAATCACAGTGACACTGATCAGTCCTGGGCTTCTGTGAGTTCATGTATGTGGAAGAGGGGAGATATCTTTTCTTTTCTTTTTTTCGTCCTGTGACACAGGACACAGTGCAAAAAGACTAGGTGGCTGGCTTCATGTGTCTCAGGAAGCAGGTGTTAGCCTCCACTCTCCCCGATTAGTAGCTTTTGGGTGATAGAGGAGAGCTGGCTGTTGGATGGAAATTGGCAGGTGACCAAATTGAAATGGCATTATTTACTACTTGACAAATTTTTATTATTCTTCTAGATGTAGCCATTTTATTATTTTAAAACCATTATCTTAGTTTTACATTTTGTTAATTGTGTTGTTTAACATCCCCTTCTCTTTAGTGTTGAAGTTCTGAAAAATAGCTCAATGAGAACAACCTTTCATTCAGCATAAATATAGCAAACAAATATGTCACATGCCCCTGAAAAACCCATTGGAAGTCAGTACAACTGCATTCTGGCAAACAGCCACAAAAAATGACAAAATAAAATGACAGTAATAACAAGAAATTGTCCTTGTAGACACAAATTAATATATTAAGACCACGAGTTACGTTTCTCAGACTCTATTCTGTGTCCATGAAATACTCGTGCCAATTATTGTATTATAAAATGAGATATCAATTGAATTAGCTCTTTGTGGCTACAGGAACATAAGCATGGAGATGATTTATAATCTTGCACTTAAATCTTTCAATGATGCATTAATACATCCTGGAGTCATGCATATTCCATTTGTATGCTATTAGCTCGTGTCACTTTTTCGCCCGTTCCTGCCAAAAACTGGAATCCATGTATTATGTATGACGTTCCCACAGGATATTAAGTTGTGAGCTCAATTTATACGATTAGTGGCCATGAGATACTTAGATTGTGGCCTCAAAATATTAATTCGTGGACTCCATGTATTCATTTGTGGCCATGGCTTATTAAAAATAACCACCATGTCACCTCAGTGGCTCTATTGAAGGACATTGAGTGTGGTTCCCTTTTTCGATAAAAACGCTGCCCAATGAGAAAGGTGTTTTTGAAGGATTTGGCTACTCTGACAGTTTCCTTTAGACTGTAATGCGGCTTAAATCTTGCTGACTTTTTCCACTTGCACTGAACATACTGTATGCAATTCAAGACAGGGAGGCTTCAGCAAAATCTATTAAAAATCATGAATGCCTTCGAGAGAAATATTCTAAGGTAACTAGTTTTCCTTGTGAAAGTTTGCGCAAATTTGTTGCACAGATTCTAACAGATCCTGAGCCTGACTTTTCAATAAGAAACATCAAAAGTTATTACATAACAGAGTCTGACATGCCTTTGTTTACTACTTCCAGAAAGACAAACGCAGTCTTTACTGCTAACTCCTACTTGCCTCTTTATACTTTATCTCCAACCACCATTCGACCCCTTGTCCTGCACCACTCGTCTTGCTCCTCTCTGCTCCATGCCCTGCTAATCTAACAAGGTGGAATACATTAACCTTGCCCATATTCCTGTCACATGTCTCCAGCGGTTGCTGGGTGCCAGGAGCTGGTTATCATTCCTGCATTGTCGACTGATGCTGATGAAGGCAGAGGGAATCCAGTGCTCATTTATTTATGAGTCCTGCACTCTTCCTAACACCGGGGTCAATAACATCACACACTCTGACAGCAGTAGATAGCAGCAACACGCAGGCCAAGCACCAGTGAGGCCAATCATTTAGACACCTTTAGCCGAGATTCTGAAGCCTCTAGCATCGGAACTGAGACAGGGGTCATGGCACATGGCTTAATTGGACCGGAGACATTTTTTTGGGCATGGCCTCATTATTTTATGGAGCTCAGAAGGATTGTTGTCACGTCTTAAGAATCTTATGTGCTACGAATAGCACTCGTTGACATCATTAGAGATGTTTGAGAGGTTTGTGTTATAATAGTGAAATAGTCACGGGAAAAAAATGCCAAAATAGCATGTCACAGAAGCGATGCAGATGATTTGAGGAATGTTATAGGTTATAATTTAGGTATAATCCTGGCTAGAATTATGTCGTGATGTGTCTAGAAGCTGCCAGGGATTTTTTTAATGCACTTATCGTTTCTCGCACCCTATTATCAGGTGAGTTATAAGCGAGGTGAATTTTGCCATTGTAATTTGGGCTCATGTCCATCTTCACTGGTTTGTCATTTTAGTGCCAGCTGTCTCATTTGTGTGTCTTTATCAGAGACAGATTCTGGGCTCCAGCATTACAGATATAAACATTACATGATTGTCACGCTTCACTCTTTCTCACCCACACACACTTACACACACACACACACCGTCAATCTCTTTCTCTCTCTTTCTCTCAAGTGCACTATTTGTCTTTTCTAATCGTCCACCTGTCACCCTCGTTTGCCGAAACACAGAGGTGTTAAGAGTTTACACAGTCTTTGAAGCGTAGCAGATTTGATTTGATTACACACATTACCCAGGCATTTATGTGTGCGCTTGTGATTTAGGTACTACTTTTTACACACTGCTTGTATATTGAACAATCCATTACAGACAGATAGAATAACATTTTTACGTTTTTAATTGCATTCCTTTCCCGCAAGTCCGTCCAATGAGATTTTCCCTCTAAAGCAGCAGGATTACAGGAGAAAGTTCATTAATTGTACATAACTGCAGCTAGCTAAAATATCATTTGTACTGCCTCTCAGGACTTAGTGTTTTGACTTGTAACCTTGCTTCTCATTGTGCTCTGCATTGAGGCACTGTCTTCATGGTGACTGTTTGGCAGCGATATTGCAGGGATTAGGAGACGAAGCCTGACTGGGATTAGTGTTAATAGGAAAGCAGAAACCTGTACACACCGTCGAGTCTTCCCTCCTGTGCCTCAGAGACAACTGAGCAAAGAGGTGCTGCGTAAACAACAGCATTTTGTTTTCTGTTGGTTTGTCCTGTGAGAAGCAGGCTTATTAGGCTCATGTTATTTTTTTTCTGTAACATGACGAGTGTGCATTTGTCTCCTGATTTTAAGCCTTTTTCCTTTATGACAGTGAAATCATTTGTCTTGTGAAGGAACTTTCTTTGACAAGAAGTGAGAGGAAAAACATAAATCTTATTGTGCTGCCTTAGGTGATGTACATGGGATTATACCATAATCCAAACTTCAATCAGTTCAAATCTTCAGTCAGTGTATATGGCTAAGGAAACATTTTAATGTTCATTCATTCATTCATTCATTTTTGTATCTTTATCCTAGATCTAGAGCCTATCCCAGGGATACAGTGTACATGATGGGAGTACACCCAGGACAGGACTCCAGTCTACCGCAGGGCACCATGCATACACACATTCGCACTCTCACTCACACGTACTGTCAGTTTAGCTAGCCAATCTCCCTGGCATGTTTTTGGAATGTGGAAGGAAACTGGAGAACGCAGAGGAAACCCTCATAGTGTAATGGTGTGGGTGTTTGTTGCATTTAGACCCATGTTTGGGGTTTTCCCAGCTCCTGCTCAGTCCAATTGTGAGTGAAGTGAGTGAAGCTTACAGAATATAGCTTCATCTGTTAATGCTAATGTGTGTCATGTGGATCATTTATCACACACTGTAGGTTACAGCAGTCACAAGGAGTACATGTGAAACTAAAAAATGTGAGCTCAGGATCAAACTGTGAGTCAGTAGTGCTATCTTCTGTGGCACAGCTCTGACCTAAATGTTTATCCATCCATCTTATACCACTTACTCCTTCTTCAGGGTCACGGGGAACCCACTAATCCCAGGGAGCATCGGGCACAAGGTGGGGTACACCCTGGACAGGGTGCCAGTCTGTCGCAGGGCACAATCACACTCACACACACCCATTCATACACAACGGACACTTTAGAAACACCAATCAGCCTACCATGCATGTCTTTGGACTGGGGAAGGAAACTGGAGTACCCGGAGGAAACCCTGCAGCACTGGGAGAACATGCAAACTCCACACACACGGCCCTGGCAGGAATCAAACCCCGGACCCTGGAGGTGTGAGGCGAACGTGCTAACCACTAAGCCACCGTGCACCCCCTAGATGTTTATAATTAAAATTATTTAGTAAGTCTATTTTAAAGAGTCCTCTTTTTGTCTTTAATTGATTGAGGGAAATCTGATTAAACACTGATTTTGAAGTTAGTCTTCACTGTTTCTCTACACATACCTATAGCTTTTAATTTCGAACCTGGTCTCATTTATATTTCGGACAAATGGGTACAGTGTTTTGATTTTGTTCAGTTTCATACAAACACAGTTGTAAGAAAGGATATGACTTTTACCCCTACCCCTAACCCTGACTATATTGTGAACTGAGCTGAATTTGCAAGTGAGTGACCATGTTTGCATTTTCAGCTACCATTATAACTCATACGGATTTAAATTCTTTCATATATAACCGCATTTTCAATTGTTTCTAAGGCATACACATCAGCACACATTCAATGTTATTTTCTGAAGCCAGAATTTATTTTAATCCATTCTCTGATGCTTTGAATGAAGTGATTAGAATTTGCTTTGAATGCAAGAACAAGAACTTTGAAACGATCTAAGTGGTATGATAAAAAAAGACCTTGAATGAAAAGTTAATAGATTTTTCACTTATTTGAAGTAGCATTTTTCAAAAACATCCTCTGTGTCAAAATATCTTCTGAACTACTGGAGTTTTTATAACACACAACAGAAGAACCGAATTTCAGCAGCCTCTTCAGAAAAGAGACCATTCAGCTGAATTCTGATGCAGAACTGAAGTGTAAATCTCCTCTAGTGTTCTCTCTCTCTCTCTGTGTGTGTCTGTGTGTGCTTGCTGCTGTGAATGTGTGCACGTGGAGTTTTGAGGACTTGTTTTCTCTATTCCAGGGTGACGAGTTCGTTGAATCTGAACAGGAAAAATATGGCAAGCCAGAGATCCAAAAACTTCTCAGCCAAAAGCTCCTCAAGTTGCCATGGAAACCAGAGGTAAAGCCTCATTTGGTTGCTTTCATTTCTTTTCCAAGCTGTAATGTTTACCCTCCAGAGGCTGGGCGAGGATGAAGTGTACATAGTGGTAGCAGCGTGAAGAGATTTTGTTTTCCCCAGTCGTGTTCTGTCTCTTTCTTTCTTTCTTTCTTTCTTTCTTTCTTTCTTTCGTTCTTTCTTTCTTTCTCTCTGTTGCTACCTCTGTCTGGAAACCCATACATTTCATTAAATAGGGTGCTATTTTGTAGTCAAGACTAAAACAGTAGTTTCCCAGTAACATACACTTACAAAAACAGGATACACTATGAACATAATGTGACCTATATAGTAACTAGGTTCTGGTGTAGGACATATCTACAGTGTACTGAGAATTGTGAGATATTATGATAGTGTTATGTGGCAGACTGTACCGACACAAAATAATGAGTTTAGTCTATTTAAGGTAAGGACCATACGCTACTTGCGGAACTCACATTCACTAATTAGCAATAGCACAGTATCAGGTAATCAGTATCTACACTTTATTACATTTACATTTACATTTATTCATTTAGCAGACACTTTTATCCAAAGCGCCTTACAAATGAGAAAATACAAGCAAAGCGATATATCAAGCAGAGAACAATACAAGTAGTGCTACCATACAAGATCCATTAATTGAGTTCCAGAAGAAGCAAAGTGCACAGAGTAGAGGTGTAAGTGCAATTTAAAAAAATATATATAAAAAATTTATGGGTTGGTTAGGTGTTGATGGAAGAGATGAGTCTTTAGCTGTTTTTTGAAGATGGTGAGAGATTCTGCTGTCTGGATTGAGGTTGGAAGTTCATTCTACCACTGAGGAACAGTTAGTTTGACGGTTCATGAAATGGACCTTGCGCCACGCTGAGTAGGTACTACTAGCCGTCGGTCATTGATTGATTGCAGATTGCGTGATGGAACATAAGACTTCAGGAGAGAGTTGAGGTAGGATGGTGCTGTTCCAGACAAGGTCTTGTAGGTGAGCATCAAGACCTTGAATTTGATGTGGGCGGCTACAGGAAGCCAGTGGACTATCCCACCTTTTAGTAACTAAAAATACCCCAAACTGGCTGAGCAATATAAACTACATACAAATTGCATGACACGTTAGAGTCTTTTACTTCAATAGCATAGATTGAGCAGTAATCTTTCTTTATGTATGTATTGGACCACATTGTATATCCAGTGTCATGCAAAAGTTTAGGCACCTCTTGTCAAAATTTCTGTTACTGTGAATTGTTAATTGTGTAGAAGATGAACTGTTCTCCAAAAGGCATAAAGTTAAATATGAAACATTCTTTTCAACATTTTAAGGAAGATTAGTGTATTATATTTTTTTTGTACAATGTTACAGTGAAAAAAAAGAGGAAAGAATCACCATGCAAAAGTTTGGGCACCCTGAGAGATTTAAGATCTCAGAACACTTTTACCAAGGTCTCAGACCTTAAATAGCTCGTTGGACCTATGGCTTGTTCACAATCATTGTTAGGAAAGGCCAGGTGATCAAATTTCAAAGCTTTATAAATGTTAAAATTTTGTCCCAACAATCAGCAGCCATGGGCATATGCCCACAAAGAAGGAGAAGGCTATAAGAAGATAGCAACGCATTTTCAGGTAACAATTTCCTCAGATTATATTGCAATTAAGAAATGACAGTGGAGGTCAGGTTGGAAAACCAAGAAAACTTTTTGAGGATTGATAGAAAGGCAAATCAAAACCCCCATCTGACCACAAAAGACCTTCAGGACAATTAGGTAGACTCTGGAGTGGAAGTGCAGTCTTCTATTGTGCAGTAACACCTGCACAAATTTGACCTTCTTGGAAATGTCATCAGAAAGAAACCTTTCCTGCGTATTTACCACAAAATTCAGCATCAGAAGTTTGAAAATGAACATCTAAACAAGTCTGATGAAATTTGGAAACAAGTCTTGTGGACTCTTGAAATTAGAATAGAAATTTTTTGGCCACAATGAGCAAAGGCATGTTTGTAGAAAAAAGAGCACAGATGCATGAAAAGAACACCTCTCCAACTATTAACCACAATGGTGGATCGATCATGTTTTGGACTTGTGTTGCAGCCAGTGGCACGGGGAACATTTCACTGGTACAGGGAAGGATGGATTCAATTATATACCAGCAAATTCTGAAAGCAAACATCACAGCATCTGTAAAAACAAACAAAAAATGAAGCTGAAGATGAAAAGAGGATGGCTTCTACAGCAGGATAATGATCCTAAACACACCTCAAAATCGATAATGGAGTACCTCAAGAGACGCAAGCTGAAGTTTTTTTCATGGCCCTGATCAAAACATCATTATTATTATTGTTGAAAATTTGTGGATAGACCTCAGAAGATCAGTGCATGCAAGACGGCCCAAGAATCTCACAGAACTAAAAGCCTAACACAAGAATTGACAGACCCTTATCTGGCTACAAAAAGCCTTTCCAAGCTGTGATACCTGCCAAAGGGGGTTTCACTAAGTATTGACCATGCAGGGTGGCCAAATGTTTGATTTGGGCCCTTTTACTTTTCTGTTATTTTCAAACTGAAAAAGATGGAAATAAAAAAGTAATCTTGCTTAAAATATTAAAGAAATGTGTCATCTTTAACATTGTGCCTTTTGAAATTCCAGTGATCTTTTACCAGATTAGCTATTTACAGAAATTTCTAACTTTTGTATGCTACCCTATACTGTATATACGGTGAAGTCCAAAAGTCTGAGAGCACTAGTGAGAGTTCATCATTTTTGCATTATTTTCTAATTTTATACAACAATTGTCATTACAAATTATATTTTTGACAACAATAATATAATTACCTGAATATATATATATAATATATTTACATTTCAATGTCAAAGTTTTTAGTACTTGGTATGTTGTTTGGTCTTTTCTCTTAACTTTTTTTTCTAAATGCATGGTTTATGTTATGGCCACTACATAATATGTCTAAATAATAGCCACTATAGATACTGATCATGGTATTTTTAATACTGCTGTTTAATAAAGTTGTATGCAATATAGGATATAAGTCAGATGCAAATTCTTATATTCATATGTTTCCAACATTACTAAAAAAAACAATCATAGATTATTTGGTATGGAACCCTGAGGGGCCGTAAGCAGGCATTTATGTAGCTTATTAGGTAAGACCATACATTAATTAGTCCCAGTGTGAATTCCTGCACCAAAGGAATTCATTCTGCAGTTATTTTTGTTGTCCTTAAAATCAAACTAAAATGGAAATAAAATCCCTGCACGGTGGCATAGTACTGTGTGAAAGAGCACATTGAGTGCTGCA
Organism: Ameiurus melas; assembly: GCA_012411365.1. Lineage (NCBI taxonomy): Eukaryota > Metazoa > Chordata > Actinopteri > Siluriformes > Ictaluridae > Ameiurus > Ameiurus melas. The sequence continues at coordinate 10,111,133 of CM022754.1, forward strand.
GGTTGCAGATTGGACATTGCTATTAAGAATTGGCACATCTATAAATAGTGTAAAATTATACACGGATGTATTATTTTGAACATTTATTGAACAGATTTATTTATTTTTGTCATTAACATTGTAGCTTAACTAAGCAATGAAGCTGGAAATGTAATGTGTAACCTGTGTGTTGATGTGTGGGTTGACACATTCCTTGCTGTTGTTTATCATTTAGCATTTAACTGAATAAAATAGCCTAAAAACTGCCGAAATAGTGTTTGCTTTAACAGTGGAAAAGATGACTAGTTAACATTTTTTTTAATTACTGATCAACTACTAAAAATTTATTTGACCCCCACTGGTAAAAAAAAAATGCCTTCACATAGGAATAAAAAATATTTGAAACTGCAGATATAGTCTATGTGATAAGTACTGTGTAGTCTATAAAATAATTTGCTGAAATCACAAGTCCTCTTGCCTACATGAATAACTTTATAGTAGTGTTGCTCTAATAAAGGGAATAGTATAATGAGGGTGAAGACATTACGATGATAACTCTCTAAGATAAGTCTAACCCCCTTCTCGGTCTATCTGCCCCCGATCAGAATAATCTGTGATTTCTCTAAGGAATCATCCGCCCACACTTTTCCTATCCCTTTAGGAATTATGCTAAAATTACACAAACAGGTGGCCAGAAGGACAGGAGGAAAAGCAATGATGCACCTTCTGCAGCGCGGTATGATTTCTCTCCAAATATAGAAGTGTTAGTCACCTGCAAACATGAGAACCTTCAGTACACATAGTATACATACTATAAAACTAACAAGCCAGGTCAGACTTTCTGTATTGTTAGTGTTATAACATTATTTAGTGTAATCCCTTTGGATAAATGTAAGTTGAATGTGTTATTGACCTATCTGAATAATCACCAGAAAATGTTTGAGCTCATCACACCAAGTCAATGCCAAAGCGGCAACAAGGCTGCCAAGCTCTTATCAGCCAGTAATGAAGAGCACAATGTTCTGCCACTCGCCGTCTCATTACTCCCCCTATTAATTAGCAAAATCCCAGTGTCCTGCCAGTTCTAAATGTGTGATTATCTGGCATAACAATGTCTTCAAAACAGATAATTGCCATGGAGTAACATTGTTGCTAGAGAGCAAGGGGGAAAGATGTGATATATCTGAGGATGATATCTAGAAGATACAGGGTAATGGAAATCTGTTGCTTTTTCAAGGGCATGTTACAAACTAACATAATTATAGAAGTACCAGAGGTGTGTAATATGTACACAATTCACAAGTACAGAGATAATACCTAAATAGAAGATGGGTAAAAAGTAGAGAATTGTTTTAAGCTAAGCGTTGAAAGAGGAGTTGAAGGATCAATGTGCGAATTTGTAACTGTCAGAGGTAAGATGTTTCCTGACATGGGAAAGTCTTCCCAAGCTGTTATGTCATATTAACTTCAAGAGAAAAGAAAGAGGCTGGTGGCTTAGTGGTTAGCATGCTTGCCTTGCACCTCTGGGTTTGAGGGTTCAATTCCCACCTCCACTCTGTGTGTGCAGAATTTGCTTTGGGGGTTTCCTCTGGGTACTCCAGTTTCTTCCCCCAGTCCAAAACATCTTTTTAGGCTGATTAGCATCTCTGAATTGTCTGGAGCGTGTGTGTGATTGACCAGGGTGTCCCCTGCCTTGTGCCCCGAGTCCCCTTGGATAGGTTCCAGGGTCCTGACAACCTTGTGTAGGATAAAATGGTACAGAAAATGGATGGATGGAACCAAGTTGTTTTGTGGACGTTCCACAACATTAAGTGTAACTAAGACGTTGTTATAGATGTATAATGTCCACTCGGCAAGTTCTGAATCTTGATTTAGCTACAGTACATTCAAACTGCTGTATCTGCATCTTTAATAGTTCATAACTTATAGGTTTGTAATTTAAAGCATTGTACACAATGTGACTCGGTGTGTAAATCTTATAATAAAGGAAATTATAATATTGATAATAAACATCATAAATGATATAATGGTAATTAATGTAATCCAAAAATGTATGAAAATAGAGGATACCAGTTTCACAAGAGTGATGAATTGTGTCTTCAAAAGAAAACTGGGGTAATGTTACATCTCCTCTCCAATCAAGTGAAAGAAATTTGCAACACCCATGTCAAGAGTTTTAAAGGCATGGATCAATGCTTCAGTGTTGAAAACATGTCAGTGTGATGGGAATGTCTTAGTGCATACACTCTCCACTGCTGCAAACCATCCTGCTGAATAATAATAGATGATATGTTTGGCTTTGCAAGCCATGGTGTTGACTAATCACTGTCTCTGTGTAGCACTGTAGGTAGTCTGAATCTACTGTTTCCCAAGAGAATGGACACATGCAGTGAAAAGGAAGAGGTATCATGGTGAGAAAGATTTGGTGTGGTCCCAAGTGGCTCTTCTTCTAGAGTGTGGGATAGATGAATTGCCAGATTCAAAGTAAAGCTAACCAATGGATGCCCGTTTCAACCCGTTCTTACATAAAGGGAAAGCTCAGGAGAGTGTCCTCCATTAAATGACAGTGTCTCTGATTCGAGTGATTTAAGTATAAGGATTGTGTCTCATGTTGGAAACATGCCTCTAATACACAACACATTCCAATCCTTCCCATAACCCTTGGCATAACCCCACCCCGGTCCAGAAATGACCTCTGGTTTCACATCATGATTTACAAGCTCCTGAGCACTGTTATTGAATTCCATTATTTGTCCGTGGGTAACGTGTGGGGAATGCATCGGCGGGGCTTCATCTGGAAGTGTGGAGAGATCATTCTGATAGAAGGAAATGTCCTATCAACCACACTCATCCCCCTCATGCACCAGTGGCTGAAAGCAAACGCTTATCCAAGCTGAATATATTTAAGCGCTACTCATTTTTCTTTCCGAAGATGAATGCTGTCTAAAAAACCTCCGGAAATTACTTCTGATAACATGGGGTTTTGGAGGTTTTGGTGTATATTGTTTTGTTTTTTTTAAAGAATAAGGCTACATATTAGGACATGGATGATGTTATCAGTTTCTCTGCAGGATTGCCTTGTAAACAGGCTTTTTACAACACATTTGGAGTTGTGCAGGGCTGGCCAATGTGGAAATATTGTGTTAGGGGAAATTTATCTTGTTGTAATTGAACTAAATGAACACTGTTGCATCTTTAAATTTTTCAGTACTCAGTCATGCATTTTTGCAACTATTCTTACCGCATTGTGTGTGCAAAGAAATGTAGTGAGCCTTCCTTATAAGTAAATTTACATGCAAAATGTTTTCCCCCTGAAATATCTAGATTTTCATGAATACCATATTTCTTGTGTAAATGGTCTTGCTAAACAATTTGCAAGTAAATTTGTTTAGATCCAGTTTCATAAATGAGACCCAGTGAATGGAAAGTGGAATGGCAAGCAGTCAAGGATATGATTAAGAAGAATTATAAGCTCTGTTCTAATAATTTATTAACCCAGGCTTAGTGGAAAGTCGTACTGATATTATTACGGGATTTGCTGAAATATTTAACGGCTAAGGTGGAAATGTGGTACAATACCTATGTGATTGGCATGTATGAGACATAGGACAGCACAGGAGACCATGGAGTGTCTACCATGTCTGTCTGAGATGAGTCAGGTCAGTCGTGAAATGCCCGCTGTCCACCCCCACTAGGGGTGAGTGGGATGCCAAGGTCTACATCCATACTGGCTGCAATTAGAAAGGCTAAAATTAAACCTAACAGTGGCAAGAGACCCGGAGCTGACGGGCAGATAGGAAGGGTAGCGTGTGAGAGCATGTCAGCAGCTCTGTGCACTATTATCTTCTCACTTCAGTAAGAACCAGGAACATTTACAAATTCATGAATTTTGATTATTTGTTGGAATACTAGAAATTGCTTTAGGTGCATTCTAATATGAGGGGACTTAGCAATGTTCAGCTTCACCTGTTTTCTCTCTCATATATATATATAAATATATATATGTATGTGTGTGTGTGTGTGTGTGTGTGTGTGTGTGTCAATCAAAGATTTTTCCTTTCCCATGAATTCCTGAGCAGGTTGGCACACACCATATGTGACTACAGGTAGAAGCCGTTATAGATAAATGACCCCGATGGCACAGCAAGAGGAAGCCTGTATTCACACCTCGCATGGCGTTGATTTGCAGCCAAATCCAGAGCAGCCGCTGCAGTTCTTTCACACACTCTCTACCTCTCTTGGGGTTGTTCCTATTCACAGACCTAATTTCAGCAAGATGGAGCTTGCATTAGCCTTAGCTGGATATGCGTCGGGATATGCTGGGGATGTGTATCAAGCGCAGCTCTCTCACTCTCTTCCTCTCACCTGCCTGTCCTCTGTATTTTTTTGTGTATTTTTTTTTTTGCCTTTAAAAATGAGAAACAGAGGAGAGATCTTGAATCTGAAATCTTGTCTGAAATCCTGCCCTTGAAGCAGAGATAATATATACCCTGTTTCTTTCCTTATATTCTCGCAGTATAAAGGCCAAGCCAACCTGCATGTGTTTGAGGACTGGTGCGGCTCATCAGTTTCTCAGCTCAGGAAGAACCTGCACTTTCCTTTGTACCCACATGTGAGTAAACCATTGGGTCTGATCAGCTTTGTACATCCTAATATTCTATCAATAGTCCAACTCACAGTTTAATCACAATAAAAAAAAATATATATATATATATATATACAGTATCTCACAAAAGTGAGTACACCCCTCACATTTTTGTAAATATTTGAGTATATCTTTTCATATGACAACACTGCAGAAATAACACTTTGCTACAATGTAAAGTAGTGAGTGTACAGCTTGTGTAACAGTGTAAATTTGCTGTCCCCTCAAAATAACTCAACACACAGCCATTAGTGTCTAAACTGCTGGCAACAAAAGTGAGTACACCCCTAAGTGAAAATGTCCAAATTGGGCCCAAAGTGTCTATATTTTGTGTGGCACCATTATTTTCCAGCACTGCCTAAACCCTCTGGGGCATGGAGTTCAGCAGAGCTTCACAGGTTGCCACTGGAGTCATCTTCCACTACTCCATGACGACATCACGGAGCTGATGGATGTTAGAGACCTTGTGCTCCTCCACCTTCCATTTGAGGATGCATCACATATGCTCAATAAGGTTTAGGTCTAGAGACATGCTTGGCCAGTCCATCACCTTCACCCTCAGCTTCGTTAGCAAGGCAGTGGTCGTCTTGGAGGTGTGTTTGGGCTCGTTATCATGCTGGAATATGATCATGCTCTGCTTCAGTATGTCACAGTACATGTTGGCATTCATGGTTCCCTCAATGAATAGACGTATGAGTTCTGGCAGCATTGCTGCAGAGGTTGAAGGAGTGGGGGGTCAGCCTGTCAGTGCTCAGACCATACGCCACACACTGCATCAAATTGGACTGCATGGTTGCCGTCCCAGAAGGAAGCCTCTTCTAAAGATTATGCACAAGAAAGGCTGCAAACAGTTTGCTGAAGACATGCAGATTAAAGACATGGATTACAGGGACCAAGATAAACTTATTTGGTTCAGATGGTGTCAAGTGTGTTTGGCTGCAACCAGGTGAGGAGTACAAAGTCAAGTGGGTTTTGCCTACAGTCAAGCATGGTGGTGGGTGTGTCATGGTCTGGGGCTGCATGAGTGCTGCCGGCACTGGGGAGCTACAGTTCATTGAGGGAACCATGAATGCCAACATGTACTGTGACATACTGAAGCAGAGGATGATCCCCTCCCTTCGGCGACTGGGCCGCAGGGCACTATTCCAGCATGATAACGAGCCCAAACACACCTCCAAGACGACCACTGGACTACACCCTATTGAGCATCTGTGGGGCATCATCAAACGGAAGGTAGAGGAGCACAAGGTCTCTAACATCCACCAGCTCTGTGATGTTGTCAAGGAGGAGTGGAAAAGGACTCCAGTGGCAACCTGTGAAGCTCCGGTGAACTCCAAGCCCAAGGGGGTTAAGGCAGTGCTGGAAAATAATGGTGGCCAAACAAAATATTGACACTTTGGGCCCAATTTGGACATTTTCACTTAGGGGTGTACTCACTTTTGTTGCCAGCGGTTTAGACATTATTGGCTGTGTGTTGAGTTATTTTGAGGGGACAGTAAATTTACACTGTTACACAAGCTGTACACTCACTACTTTACATTGTAGCAAAGTGTTGCAGTGTTGTCACATGAAAAGATATAATCAAATATTTACAAAAATGTGAGGGGTGTACTCACTGTCTATATATTTCAATTCCTAATCACAATTCTTAATTTGGAATTGAGTAAACAGATTTAGGCAGTCCTGAATTCTTAAGTTTTTTACTTGACCAAGATGGGTAAATTACTTTTACCTAAATTACATAAATCAATAAAACATTCTGTAAAAGAAAAAAACAGATTTATGTTTGAAAATAATTGTAAGTTCAGATTGGTGGCTCATCGGATCAGTATTCGGTTTATATGAAGCAGAATGATGCATGATGCCTTTTTTTCTTATCTGCAAAAAGGATATTTGGAGTTTGCTAAGACTGAAATTATGTATAAAAAAGTGAAGCTACTTGTAAGACTCTCTCAGGACTCGTTGGTATGATGACATTGACACTTTATGTCGCTTCTCACATGCTAATTTAGTTTGGATTACATGTGAAAGGGTTCAACAGAATGCAGAGTTTATGGTGGATATAATTTATTCAGATTGAAGATTCAGAAAGTAATTGATGCAAATCTTTTTTTGCATGTCTGTGTGTGTGTGTGTGTCACAGGTAATTGCTTTAAGACTGCACAGGAAGCCCAGCTTCTGTTAAAATTTCATTAAAATGTGGAAATGAAATGTTTACCAAAGTGTCTGTTATTCATCAGTCTTGGTGGAATTCAATATTTTTGAATATTTTAGCCAATCAAATGATTGCAGCATTGCACTGTTTGTTCATTAAACTCAAACTCTTCCTGTTGAACAGCTCAGTCTGTGTGAAAACTCTCCTTAGAAGCCCCAGACACAGAGCTAATACACACTGAGTGTAGCTTGTCCTTCCATTAGTGTCTGTAGGTCTGTTTGTGTACTCGTTGTTTTAACGGGACAAATATTAACGATCATTGGACAACAGGATTTTGAATGTAACTTTCAAAGAAACAAACAAAATTCAGTTTCAGAGTGTTTTTCTTCTTTCTCATTGTATATTTTTATAAGTTTTCAATTCCATTGAAAGTCTTAGATTTGATATATAACAATCTAACAATAATGTGTTAGAACGTGCACATTAATATTGATCTATCCTTCATGTTACATTTATACAACAGCTAATTCTGGAACTGTGTGTATATGAGGTTCCAGAAGTTAAGGTCAGAATTATATTTAGGTGCATCAATAATTATGTCAGTATAAGGTCATCCTAACCAGTATGGTAAGCTGTGTGTGTATGGTATGTGTGTCTATATACATAATACATATGTATATCAGTATCTCACATGGCACTACTCTTAATCATCTGCTTTTTTACATATTGGAAGGATCTATATTTCTGGGTCTATTTAAAGTTTAATCACACTCTAGAGTATGTTATGTGTGCAGTGTAAATTGAAGACCCTGTGTTTCTCACCTTTGAAATCTGTGACCATTGTTTAGTCACAACTTTCATTTACTGCTGCTAATAATGTCAGCAAACTGCTTTGGAGGTGGGATCATGTGGATAACAGGGTATTATATGGGACTAAGAATAGATATGGTGTCTATTCTTGTATTTGCTACTTTTTTATTTATTTAATTTTTTTGCAGGCCAGAACCACAGTGAAGAAACTGGCTGTGGTTCCGAAGTGGAAGAATTACGGCCTCCGCATCTTTGGTTTTATTCATCCATATAAAGACGGTTTGTTACAGTGCAGTCATACAATAGTTGGTAATACATACTTGCATTTGTGGAGCAATGCTTTTTTTTTTTTTAGAGAAATACACTTACAAAAATGGGCTGTTTTTAGGGCATTGCTTTAGGCAAGATTCGGAAAAGCTTCAATAGAGAGAAAGAGAAGGAAATAGAAGTGAAAAACTTCATATACTTATTATGAAACTGCTGATGTAAAGAGTAACACATTCTACACCTGCATTTACATTTGCATTTGTTGAGGATTCACATAGGAGTTTGTCAGTGTGCAGATCAGTGATTTGCATGTGTTGTGTATATTTATTTTCACATTTGCTTTTTTCTCCAGGAGATTTCCAGTTGGCCATATCTTCTGATGATAACTCTGAGTTGTGGCTGAGCTCGGATGAAAATCCGCTCAATGCCAAACTCCTGGCGTACGTGGGGCTGGTGGGTACTAAATATTTTACAGCTAATGTTTAGTAACCTTCCAGCCAATGGTAATGCTTTCTTTTATAGTCCCCTTAGTTATACGCAATAACTGTGTCAGTGTGAGTGGTATAAACTGTGTGGTACTGGGCAATTATTTTTGAGGTAAAAGGATGCTAATAACCAAGACAATTTAGTGAAAGTGCTTTTAACATAATTGTCACAAAGAAATCCAGATGTGGATTTAGATCTTTAATGAGCAAGCCAGAGGCAAGAGTGGAAAGGGAAAGCTCCCTGAAATGACAAGTATAGGAAACTGAAAGTATTGGAACAGCAAGGCCAATTCTATTGTTTTCACTAAGTATACATTGAATCCATTTTTGGTTTGAGAGGAGATATGACAGCCATTTTTTCCAGTGATCAAAAATATTGGAACACGTGACTGACGGGTGTTTCTTGCTGCCCAGGTGTGCCCTGTTAATCTGATCCCTAATTTTCACCTGTGAAGACTAAATTTGTTATTAAAATGGTTAATAAACCAACATTAAGACCAGAGAGCTGTCTGTCTATGGGAGAAAAGCAAGCCATTTTGAAGCTGAGAAAATAGCGAAAATCGATCAAACCCATTGCACAAACATTGGGCATAGCCAATGCAACAATTTGCAATTGTCTTGAAAAAGAAAGAAACCACTGGTGTACTAACATCCAGACATGGAACAGGTCGACCAAGGAAATCAACAATGGTTGATGACAGAAATATTGTGAGAGCTGTGATGAGCAACAAGACATTCTTTATAGTTACAGCAACAGGTTTCAAAAGTATTCTATTTTTGGCTCTACTTAATGTTAATAGCCATAACCTGTCAGGCATTTCAATGCAATTGAAAACATCTTGACACCATACACTAACCCCTTCACTAATCACACGCCTGACCTGATTAATACCCAGTACTAATACCCAGGGGAACTGTTATAGAACTGAATGCTCTACTGCTGTCATCGTTCCTTTTATGACCATATTCCTTGACATGAGCTGGATTTTTCAATTATAAATTGACAGAACAACCAAAAGCATTTTATAGATTCATAATAACATTTCAAAATTTTGCAAATAGCCAACAGAGCCAGCTGCGATACCAGCAATTGAGTTAAATGTCAGCACTTAGCACTGGACGTATAACACATTGGCATCACCAAGTAATGACCTACAAATTAACATTACATCATCATGCCCGGCTTACAGTGTATTTATTAGAAAACTGAAATTCACAGACTTTCATGTGGTGTAGCTAAAAAAAATAAATACACAGTGACTTAACATTTATTATAACAAAAGAACTGACAGTTAGCATGATGTTAACTAACTAGCTAGCATTGTTTTATGATCTTTAAAATCTGGATGAATCAATTTGAAACGTTTCTTCCAGCAGTCTTATTTATGCCGAAGCCAAGTAACCTACAGTATATTGAGATGAATGTTTTGTCTGTGTTATACTGTAAAAGTCTGATCTTTCACTTTTAAAATACAGGAACAATGCTTGAGTTTTGCTTTTCAAATTTGTTCCAATGTTTTCATGAGTTAGATATACTGAATATTGGGCTTGATGTACTGAAACTAGGACATTAATGATACAAGACGTACACGAGACATTAGACAAAACAAGATTAATCATTAGCCGTGGGTGACAGCAATGATCATGGAGTGGTGTCATATGCCTGTGATATCACTTCCTTCTGTCATCTATTTAGCAAAAAAGCCTTTCTGGAGAGAGAAAAAAAAATCTACAGATCACTTTTTAAAAGACCATAATCTACCCTTCTGTGTTTTAGTCAGATTATTATGGGTCTGTGTTTATCTAGCTAGAGCATTCCCATCAGTTCAGCTTCTGAATGGTAATGAGCTTTCATGTTCACACTTTGCTTGGCCAGAAATTGTGAAGAATACGCTAGTTTCTGTGTACACCGTGACAGTGGGAGAATTATAACACCAGCAGAGTATCACTCTGGTGCAAATAATGTGTAACAATTGACAGTTTCAGAAAGAAGCAGGTGACAGAGCACAATCTTTCTTTGCAGCACGGCTCTGAGTGGACGGCTCCAGGTGAATTCAGCAAGTTCAGGTCCCAGACCTCAAAGTCTGTACAGTAAGTAAATGGGTTTTTTTTTTTATGATAGTTTTACATTAATACAGTCATTTGGACTATACTGTAAATATAAAGAAGCTCTTGTTTAGTCTTTATACTAAAGGCAAACACTTGGCTTGAGTATAATTTGTAATTGCAGTTATCTGTAGATTACCTTTCACTAAATTGAGTAATAGCAGAAAAGTAAAACGAATATATAAAATGCTAGAAACGATGCTATCATGAAATTGATACATACAGTATGCTAGCTACAGATGAACAGGAAAAGGCTCTGTTATGCTGATGGGTCCCTTAAAAGCAATTATCACAACAACATAAATAACATTCATGTTAACTGAACACCTTATACTAGACATATTCACTTAACACATAAGTTCACTTTCCAGGAATTGTGAATTTGTAAAGTGCTTTGATTTAATACTTGATTGTAGACCTATTTAATAATTGTTTACAGTCAAAATTTTCAGCCTTGGTCAGAAATTTGCCATTTCTGGGCATTTTCTTTTTGGTGAATGCAAACATTAATAGTGTGGAATGGGGGAGGTGGGTGGGGCTTCCAGAGAGTGTCAGTTATTATCAGATTATCAGAGATCAAAACTGTTGAATGGCTAATCCACTATTTTTATTATGAAAAAAATGCAGCTCTTTTCCTGTATTTTGGAGTACTGCAATGTTAAAATGCAGAATTCCTATGCAAAATGTGCCAAGGTTTACAGGTCTAATATAGTCATTAAAATTTTTAAATTTATTTTTGTATTTTCTATCTCACCCCTCACCTGTACACCCCCCTTCCTCCAATTCTGGGGTGCATCCCATAGTATAGTATTGAGTACCTCTTCCTTATACTATGATGATACGTTTCTAAGGGACACGGTGACTTGGAGGTTAGCACGTTTACCTCACACCTCCACGTCTGGGGGTTCGATTCCCACCACTGCCCTGTGTGCACAGAGTTTGCATACTCTCCCTGTGCTTTGGAGGTTTCCTCTGGGTACTCCAGTTTCCTCCCCCCATCCTAAAGATATGTGTTCTAGACTGATTGGCATCTCTAAATTGTGTGAATGTGGGGTGTGCGATTGTGCCCTGAGATGAGTTGGCACCCCATTCAGGGTGTCCAGCACCTTGTGCCCCGAGTCCCCCGCAATCCTGTGTAGGATAAGCGGAAAAGAAAATGGATGGATGGATGGATACATCTCTATACTGATGGGAGTGGGATGGATACATCTCTATACTGATGGAAGTCTCTTCCAGTATGACCCCAATCAACATGGCATCAAAGAATCACTGAATGGTTTAATGAGGATATGCTATGGCCTTCATTGTCATCAGATCTCAACTCAGTTGATCACCTGCAAGAGATTTTGGACAAATGTGTTAGACAGCATCACCAAAACACCAGCTGGGGGGGATATCTTACAAAGAAATGGTGTTCAAACTATTCTGTACAATTTCAGAGCCAGTGTACTTCTGAAGATGTTGCCATTTTATTTTCTTGTAAAATGAATAATAGCTATTAAATAAAAGAACTAGCAACTAAAACCAGTATATACTGCAGAAAATAGAAAGGAATTTTCACAGAAAACTTTTATTTTAAGACAGATAACTTGCTTGCTTATGTTAATGTTTTTTCAATTTATAGTACATTTTACTATTTTCTAATTTTAAGAGCAGACAGATGGGTATAAAAATGCCACATTTACTGGTAAAGCACAGACCTGTTAATACACTGTATGTTTGCAGTAGATAATTAGACGCAAGGATTATAATATCTTCTAATTGATCTGACCTCAGGCTGCCAACTGATCACTGAGCTAATACATGTGTAAATATAATTGATCCTTTAGGACTATGTGATAGTAAATATGTGCTAGCTCGACTGATTATTAATTAAATAAGCAGCAGCGGAGCAGGTTAATTTATTCGTCACTGCTCCTGTAGGTGAACTCTTCTTCACTTCATTCAGTTCAACTGGAGCCAAACATGAACATAAGCAGTGTGTGCACGCATAGTACAATATAACATAGCCAAAGCAATACACCTTAGCTCTCTCTTAATTGAACGTGTTTGATGTCTGTTTTATTTTCCCCCAGTTTTTTACTTCAGTGCACCACAGTGCAGTCACAGCTCACTTGCCCAGCTGAAAACAGTTGTCAGCTGCACTTGTGAAAATAAGCAGCCAGGCAGTTTTCCATGTGATATATCACAGGAGGTGCATTAAAGTGCCATTCGTCAGAGCCGGGTGTCAGTCACTCAATTTAATTGCTTCTGTCTCTCTTTTTCGAGGTGACGCTGATTGCCATAGAAGTCGAGTGTTCTGTGTGTAGCATGATCTGCTGAATTATTCATCAGTAGAGTTCGCCTTAGGATGAGTGCATGCACGCTCCTGACTATCTGAGTGGCATTACATGGTAAACATTGTTAATGCCATTCTATTGGGACTGGCAGACAAAACTACAGACCTATGTCCACTTGCCCTTCTGGGCAGTCTCCTGGCAATAAGATAGTAAGTCAAATATGATGTAATCGGTTGAGGAGTTATTTGTATGGTAAAAGCATTTAGTAGTAGACTGAGCGTGGCTTAACTTGTAACATGCTTCTCAAGATATCAAGGTTTTGTGAGAGAGAGAGAGAGAGAGAGAGAGAGAGAGAGAGAGAGAGAGAGAGAGAGAGAGAACTTAAAGTCTTGAAACTTCTGCATCATAAAATACTTGGATGAGTATCTTGATCTTCATTTCCAGATAAATAATTCCAACTGGAGAGGAGGATGGAGTAAGGTGAATGAACATTCATTCATTCATTCAGTAATTGCTGTATCCTGGTCAGGGCTACGGAATAGCTCCTTGGGTTAAATATTGTAGGAGATTATTTTGATTGTATCACCCAAACACAGCATTTCACCAAGGCATCTAACTAACACTCTCTCTCTCATCTTTTTCTTTCACCCCCACCCACCTTTCTCTCTCTGAATCTCTGAATCAATGAGTGGATTGTTACTCTCCTCCATCAGAGCTTGTTAGTTCGTCACCAGACAGAAGACAGAGCCTTGTGTGTGTTATAGTGTAAAGGGTCGGTTCTTGCAGAAAATGAAGACATATATGACAAAAGAAGCCCATATGACAGGCAGAGTTCTCTCAACTCAAATTTTCCTGTTGCTGGGCAAAGATGTGCTAATGAAGCTGAGCGGAAAGTTTCTAGAAAGACTTGCATGCAGAAAAGAAGCACATCTATCTGAGGCTGCGAAAGCAGATACTATGAAGATCTTTGTAATAAGAGAAAGGTTATGTGGAACAGAAATATCATAGCTGAGAGGTTAATCTGTTTGGAAAACATGGAAATGTCAGATGTGCAGGAGATGAAATGTCTCTTTCTGTCTCACTACAAATATAATGATGATAATGATAATAAGTCTTTATTGATCATGTATACATCACAGCACAGTGAAATTATTTTTTTTCAAATACCCCAGCATGTTAGGAGGTTGGGGGCAGAGCGCAGGGTCAGCTATGATACAGCGCCCCTGAAGCAGAGAGGGTTAAGGGCCTTTCTCAAGGGTCCAACTATGGCAGCTTAGCAGTGCCAGGGCTTGAACCCCTGACCTTCCAATCAGTAACTGTCACGTATCGTAGGGAAGGGGCACGGAAGCAGGTGCAAGCGGCGGACGAAGCGTAGAGTAGAGGATAAACTAGATACGTAAACGAGTAACAGGCGGGGGTCAGGCGATCGGACTAACAGAGTAAGAGGGGCAAGGCAAAGAGCGTGGTCGAGGACGTAATCAAAGGTCTAGGTAACGAGGTAATCAAAGACGGGAGTAAAGCTTGGTAACGCAGAGAATGAGATAACTGAGCGTATACTTCGCAGTGCAACTCTGTGACTGGCAAACCTAAGTAGCAGTGCCTGAGTGTGAGTCTGTGATTAGCGGCAGGTGTCTTGGATCAGAACTCCGGGGATGGGGAGCGCATGCGTGCCTGAGAAGCATGCATTGCATCTTGGGACTTGGAGTTCTGATCTGGCTGAGCTGTGACAGAACCCCCCCTCAAAGGGCTCACTCCGGGAGCCACGTTCTTTCTAGGTCTCCCCCGGGGGCGAGGGGCCGGTAGGTCAGGATGCGAGGCGTGAAAGTCACTAATGAGTTGCAGGTCAAGGATGTCCTGCTTCGGAATCCAACAGCGTTCCTCTGGACCGTAGCCCTCCCACTCGACTAAGTATTCCAGCTTACCCCTCCTGTACCTGGAGCTGAGGATGTTCTTGAGAAGGTAAGCCGGTTGCCCTTTGATATCCAGGGGAGGCGGAGGTGTCTCTGAGGGCACATCCAAGGCTAAGGGTCCGGGAACAACTGGTTTCAGGCATGAGACGTGGAAGGAAGGGGCGACGCGGCTGTGCCGGGGTAGTTGCAGCCGGTACGTGACCTCATTGATTCGTTTCAGGATCTTGAAGGGACCAGTATATCTCTGTGCGAGCTTTTTGCAGCTGTGTGGTTGCTTCAGGTCCCTTGTGGATAACCATACCCTATCACCGGGTTGGTAACTTGGCTGCTCGCTGCGGCGACGGTCAGCTTTGCGCTTGTACGAGTTGGTGACCTGTGTCAGATGCTGATGGGTGTCTGCCCATACCTGTTCACTCCGCTCAAACCACTGATCGACTGCGGGTGAATCCGTGACATCTGCATTCCACGGGAATAAAGGGGGTTGGTATCCCAGTACGCACTGAAATGGGGTGAGATTAGTTGCTGAGTGACGTAACGAGTTCTGGGCATACTCGGCCCATGGTAAGAACTTGTCCCAATCACTGGGGTTGGCTGCGCAAAAGGTTCGGAGGAACCGGCCCAATTCCTGATTGACTCGTTCTACTTGGCCGTTGGACTGTGGGTGATAACCTGAGGTTAGGTTTACTGTGACCCCCAACTTATACATGAAACTAGTCCAGACTTGGGATGTGAACTGGGGGCCCCGGTCACAGACGATCTCTTCAGGGATGCCGAAATACCTGAAGACATGGGTGAACAGCAGCTCGGCCGTCCCAAAGGCAGTGGGTAAGGCGGGTAGAGGGATGAAGCGTACAGATTTTGAGAACCGGTCCACTATGACCAGGATGGTGGTGTTCCCCTGGGATTCGGGTAAATCGGTCACAAAATCCACCGCAATGTGAGACCATGGGCGTTCCGGAATGTGTAGGGGCTTGAGTTTACCCGTGGGAAGTGTTCGAGGGACCTTATTCTGTGCGCAGGACGAGCATGATGCCACCATTCTGTGGACGTCCCTCTGCATGTTGGGCCACCAGTATTTCTCCTTTAGTAGGAGGTACGTTCGGTGACCTGTGCCGATGGTGGTGTGTGCCCAGACAACGATTGCCTGGCGATGTCCCTCGGGTACAAACTGTCGGCCTGCGGAACATGCTTTGGGGATTCGAGATGAGGGGATGTTCTCCAGTTCCTTGTCTAGCTCCCATTCGAGGGTGCCGACGATACATGAGGGGCGAACAATGTATTCTTCCTGGTCCTTGTCAACTTCTGGGTGATCCAGACGGGAGAGGGCATCGGCCTTTGTGTTCTTTGACCCAGGCCGGTAAGACAACGTGAACTGAAATCTGGTAAAGAACAGTGCCCAACGGGCCTGCCGAGGTGTTTGCCTCTTTGCTATGAGTAAGTACTCCAAGTTCTTATGATCGGTATAGACGACAAAGGGGTGTGCCGCTCCCTCTAGCCAGTGACGCCATTCTTCGAGAGCTAACTTTACCGCCAGGAGTTCTCTGTTACCCATATCATAATTCCTTTCCGACACTGAGAGTCTTCTTGAGAAGAAAGCTACTGGGTCTAGCTTCGGCTTATCCCCGAACCTCTGCGAGAGTACCGCTCCTACCCCAGTTTCTGAAGCGTCCACCTCCACGACGAACGGTCTGGATGGATCGGGATGCTTGAGAATAGGCGCTGTAGTGAAGGCGGTCTTGAGCTTCTCCAGGGCATTCTGGGCTGCTGGGCCCCATGACAGGTGCTTGGGTTTCCCTTTTAACAGAGAAGTCAAGGGATGAGCAATCCTACTGAAATTGTGGATGAACCGCGGGTAGAAATTGGCGAATCCGAGGAACCTCTGTAATTCCTTCACTGTCTTGGGTGGAGGCCAATTCGTGACTGCTTGAACCTTTTCCTGGTCCATGGTGACCCCTTTAGGGCTAATGATGTATCCCAGGAAGGAAATAGTGTCTCTATGAAACTCACACTTCTCCGCTTTGATGTATAGTTCATTTCGGAGCAACTTCTGCAACACCTGGCGGACATGGTGAATATGTTCCTCCTATGACTTGGAATAAATTAAAATGTTGTCGATGTACGCTATTACGTTGCATCCCAGCATGTCACGCAGCACGTCGTTGATGAGACACTGGAAAACCGAGGGCGCGTTGGATAGCCCATACGGCATGACTAGGTATTCGTAATGACCAGACGTGGTACTAAACCCGGTTTTCCACTCGTCCCCCTCACGAATCCGGATGAGGTTATAGGCACTGCGTAGATCCAACTTGGTGAAAATGGTGGCTGAGCGTAACTGTTCCAGGGCAACAGGGACCAGAGGTAACGGGTAGCGATATTTTACACAGCACTGGTTGAGGCCCCGATAATCGATGCAGGGTCTTAGACCTCCCCCTTTCTTCTCCACGAAGAAAAACCCTGCCGATGCTGGGGACGTGGATGGACGTATGTAGCCCTCGTGCAAAGCCTCTTGAATATACTCCTCCATGGCCCTCTGTTCGGTTAGGGATAGCGGATAAACTCTCCCTCGTGGGGGTGTTGTGCCTGGTAATAGGTCGATAGCGCAATCGTAGGGCCTGTGAGGAGGAAGTCCACTAGCCTTCACTTTACTGAAGGCTTCACGAAGGTCATGGTATTCGGGGGGAATTTGGAGGAGCTTTGTCTACTCCGGGCTTTCTATGGAAGTGGTTGCCACCGTGACGACAGGAGTTTGCAGACAATGGTGCATGCAATGGGGTGACCAGCGCACAATTTCTCTGTGAGACCAGGAGATCTGAGGATTGTGAAGATCCAACCAGGGCAGACCGAGAACCACTGGGTGACGAGCGGACACTGTGACATGAAAAATGATCTGTTCCTGATGAAGAGCGCTGGTATGGAGAACGATGGGTTCTGTGCAGTGAGAGATAAGTCCGTTACCCACGGGGGCGCCGTCAATAGCTTGGATGCGACGCGGGATAAGGAGGGGACGGATGGGGATGTTGTACTCTTGAACGGTGGTCTGATCAATGAAGTTTCCTGCCGCTCCCGAGTCAATCAGTGCTTCTAGGACACAAGATACACCTGAATACTCAAGTCGGATTTTCATGACGAAAGCAGATTGAACGGAACGCTTGAGGGGGCATTGCTGAACGAAGTGTCCCTCTCCTCCGCAATAGAAGCAGCAAAGTTCGCGGCATCTTCGCTCCCTCTCCTGTGTACTTATCTTGGCATGACCCAGCTGCATGGGCTCTGCGGGAGGTTCAGGTACTGAAACCTGAAAAATCCGGGGAATGATCAAAGACTGTTCGAAATCGTGTGGCTAGCTCCTCGTAAGTGTGAATTGCGGTGGATTCCTGCTCCCACTCGGCTGTTGCCCAGAGTAAAGCTGTCCCGGTCAGAAGTTCCATGAAATGGATGATCTTACGGCGCTCCGGCATCCGGGTATGTGGAAAAGAACAGCGAGCATTGCAAGAGAAAGCCTCGGCAGCGCGCCGGATCTCCATCGTACTTTGCCGGTGCCGGTGTGGGAGGTAAACGTGTAGAAGCCGCCGGCGTGGCTTGGTTTAGCCGAGTTACTTGCTCGGTGAGGGCGTTCAGGCGTTGAGCGTGAATGCTGATCATCCGGCCGTGTCCTTTGATAGCTTGAGGCCAACTTGTGCCGCTCGCTGCCTCCATAATAAGGCGGCGAAGTATTCTGTCACGTATCGTAGGGAAGGGGCACGGAAGCAGGTGCAAGCGGCGGACGAAGCGTAGAGTAGAGGATAAACTAGATATGTAAACGAGTAACAGGCGGGGGTCAGGCGATCGGACTAACAGAGTAAGAGGGGCAAGGCAAAGAGCGTGGTCGAGGACGTAATCAAAGGTCTAGGTAACGAGGTAATCAAAGACGGGAGTAAAGCTTGGTAACGCAGAGAATGAGATAACTGAGCGTATACTTCGCAGTGCAACTCTGTGACTGGCAAACCTAAGTAGCAGTGCCTGAGTGTGAGTCTGTGATTAGCGGCAGGTGTCTTGGATCAGAACTCCGGGGATGGGGAGCGCATGCGTGCCTGAGAAGCATGCATTGCATCTTGGGACTTGGAGTTCTGATCTGGCTGAGCTGTGACAGTAACCCTTAACCGTATATAGTAAATATAGTATAAATATAGTACAGTTTGATAGTAGTTAAGTGTGATTACCATGGTGTAATAACCAGAATATTTCAGTTTAGTGTTTACCTAAACCGGGATTTCTTTACAGAAATAGAATAAAGTCTAATCCCAGACAAAACTATCTCTCGATCCTCAATCTCGATCCTCTTATGTACAGTATATTATTATATAAGACTTACTCTAAAACTATGATATCAAGAGCTTATATAGAGTTTATATTAATGAAAAGATTATTATAGTGTCTTATAGAAAATAAATATTTGCATCTGTAAAACACTATCTTCATAATCAGTCACCTTATTATATCTGCTAGCTTCCATGTCTTATATATATACTCTTGTAATTAATTTACTTCAGTTAGTAATTTATTTTGTATTTGACTCTGGCATACAGAATATCTGAAGTAGTAAATAATCAATTTAAGAACTGCAACTTGCGAAGTATAAACACAAAAAACAAATCATATTGAGTGCTGCTAATGCTGTTACTGCTGCTGAAGATTCCTTCCTGCCCTCATAGCTACATTGTGAGAAAAATCTCTCCTATTCTTAAATGTGGCACCTGGCAGTTATGGGATTGTGCAAGGTCAAGAGCTTCACAGGTCAAGAGTTACAGATAAAGTTCATATCAATCATAAAGGGGAATAGGTTATCTTTCACTGTGGTATGGTTGTTGGTGTCGCATGGGCTGGTTTGTGTATTTCAGAAACTGCTGATCTCCTTTGATTTTCATGCGCAAAATCTCTACACGGAATGTTCCAAAAAGTAAAAACAACAACAACAACAAAAAAAATCCACTGAGTTGCAATCATAAGACGTACCTTTATCTGCAGTTCCTCAAACAAAAGTTTTCCATTGAGCAGCATGAAGAAACCTTACAGTATAAAAGACGGATGAATGTGCAGGGTTTGAGCTTGGATTTTACCAGACCATTCTTATCATTCCTGTAAACAACAAGGGTAAATTCGAGGTTGGTAATTAGCCCTTGGCCGTAGCATCAGATTTTATTGAGTGTGGAGGTTTAATTACTATGATTGGTATACTAGCTAAGAAGGCTGAAACACCTTTCTGAAGAATAGCTCATTAAAGAGCCATGTGCAGCCAGTTCAAGGTTTTCAGCCTTGCTCCCATTTTGTCAGGAGGGAACTCAAGCGTGACTGAATTTACACAAGACTATACACCCTACTCAGTGTTTCTTCCTCCTGCTTTATCTTTCGACTTTCATCACTCAGTCCGCCTCGGTTATTGAGAAGAATGCTTGCCAGGCAATTAGTCAACCAATTAAATCCCATTGTACCCCTCTCTCTCCTTCAGTCTTTCTATCGCCCCTTCTGTTTGGACATTCTGCTATCATCTCCCTGTCTGTACTCCCTGGCTCAGTTTGTATAATGTAGGCCTGATCAGCCATGCATTCTTTCTGTTCACATCATTTCTTATGGTTACTCTTTTGTTCTGGCTCTGCAACAGCCTCCAGATAGACATGTAGCATGGCACACACCATCACACAGTTTATCAGATGGAAAACACGCACACTGTCTGATTTCTGTGCTGATGTCAATAGGGTGTCCTCAGGTGTTAACAACAAATTGTGTGTGTGTGTGTGTGTGTGTGTGTGTGTATGTATACATATATAAAATTTATACAATTTTCTTTTTTTTTTCTTGTCCCCAGGTGTGTGTGTGTCTAGAGTATGCCTGTCATTTATCTACTTTCTTGCTTCTCAGAGTTGTCATTTCAAATGACATTCTTTCTTTCTGCCTCAATTCCTTATTTTCTGATTATAATCTTCATTGTAATGTAGCTGCTTTCACCAAAAGATCTGCCTCAGCAAATGTCAAGCTAGAATTAAACATAGAGGAGGAGAGGCATTTTGGGCTTGCACAAATCCAACATATGATTATTACAGTATAATGCATTATAGTAACGCATACCAAAACAAATATAGTAAAGAAAACTTTGAATGTAATATGTCACTTTCTTAATCCTGCAATCAAGCCCCCATCTTTAGAAAGCAGTATATCACAGGTTTTTTAAACAACTCTTATAATATATGAGCTCCATGAAGAATATATCACATATCATCTGTCAGAGTTACAGTAACGCCTCCACACCCCCCCCCCACCCCCCCCTTTTTTTTCTTTTCTTTTTTTTTTTTTTTTTTTTTTTTTTTTTTTTTTTTTTTCACCAACCCGCTTTACGTTCCCACTTTCTTTCTTACTTGCCCTTTAGCTTTTATTGCAGTTTCTTCCACATATAGTCTAAAACTTGCTGGAAAAACAGGCACAAGACGCGAATAAAGGGAAGAGCAATTCCAAAAAGATCTCCTTCATCTTGAATTTACAATTCAGATAATACACAGTAGAATTGGAAAGCCAAGTATGCACTAGTGAGATGAATAAAATGGGAGCAGCGAGTTATGTGAATTATGAATCTAATTTTTTTGGTAGGTTTATCGGTGTTTGTTTTACTGTTTGTTTCATTAACACCACCTGGTGGCATGGTAGCCAAGCAGTACGTAGTAAGTAGTTTTTCGGTTTGTCCTTCTGGGGGGGACCTTAAAAGATTTTTTATATAGAACTCTATATATGCTTCTCTTTTCAGAGAGGATTTCAAGTAGAACTTCTTTAGAAAGCTAAGAACCATTAAAGAGCTATTAGATGAACTATTAGCAATATATCACTGAGAAACCAAAGAGTGTACTTTTTAAATTTACTCCTTCACTACTTCTTTACACCATGTAAAATTAAGTAAGAATGTATGGATCATTATAGGCATGCACATTCTATGCATTTTGCTTTACATTGCTTCACATTGCTTTATGTGTGTGTGTGTGTGTGGGGGGGGGGTTTGGGGGGCTTAATGGATGACACAATGGCCTCCCGAGTTGGGGGTTTGAATCTTGCCTCCACCCTGTGTGTGCAGAGTTTGCATGTTCTGCCTATGCTTTGGGGGTTTCCTCCAGGTACTCCGGTTTCCTCTCCCAGTCCAAAGACATGTGTTATAGGCTGACTGGCATTTCCAAATTGTCCATAGTGTGTTAATGGGTGTATGACTGTGCCCTGCATTTGGTTGGCACCCCATCCAGGGTGTCCTTGGGATAGGCTCCAGGCTCTCTGTGTCCCTGTGTAGGATAAGCGGATGATGGATGGATAGATTGCTTTACATTCAAGAGTAGGAAAAAACATTCAATGGATAGAAAAGCCTTATCTTTGTGGGTGGGGACAATGTTGGGGCACATGCAAATGGGGTAAACATGTTGCTGGAGAATGCAGGAATAAGCTGGAGATGGGGCTGGACTCTGCAAGTATGAGTAAGAATTGGATTGAAGCATGTGGGGATAGGTGAGAATTGTATTTAGACACATGGGAATGGGTTTGGGATATTGATGGGGTATGCAGAGGAGGCTTTGTAGCATTGCTGTGATAAAGACAGTGTTGGAACCTGTGGGAATTTGGTGGGAAAATATGCAAAAGTGGTGCAGATGGGATTGGAGTCTTTTGGAATGGGTACAGATCACAGAGATGGGGTGGGAACTGGGGCAAAGTTCAAAAAAAAATTTGAAGGCACATGGGGATTGAGTTGAGACCAAAATGGGCATACAAGCAAGGGAAAGGATTCAGATGGTACAGGGATGGAGTTCAGAAATTGCACCTATGAATGGGGAGAGGGATTACTAAGGTAATGCAGGTTGGGTTGGGAAAGCTGTTGAGGTACTGGTGGGTTGGGTTATGAATTTGAAATGTTCATGGATATGGGAGATAGTGTTTTGGGGATGCAGTCATGAATGGGGACAGAATTCCGTTCTGGAGTAGCTTTCTAGTTTGTGCTATTCTTTCATATCAGTGCATTGCTTTTCTGTTGCATTTTGTTCAATAAGTTACTGTGCTGCAGAGAAAGCTGTAAAAAAGGATATTAAAAAGCTAAATTTCTAGCCCTATCCCAGATCTCCGGCCCAGTGAGGAAACGGGCCAGCAAGCAGATGGTTGTGCCACTGTATCTTCTGTCATGGCTCCTTGGAGACACTGTACCTGACAGAGTACTTAACCCAGCATGTGTTCTCTTACGGAGCTAGAGCCGCACTGTCCTCTTTCTCCTTACCTATCTGACTCTCCCCTTCAACTTCTCTTCTGTACTGATGGTGTGTTTCTGTGTCCTCTCTTTCTCTTCTTCCTTTCACAGCTTGATGGCGTCTAGGCGGTACTACTTTGAGGTTTTACACAAGCAGGATGACAAGGGCTCAGACCATGTGGAGGTTGGGGTAAGTTTAGCAGTGCAAGACTGACATAAGTCTGGTTTGGCCCTCAAATTGGCTACCCCAGGCTTAGATTAATAATGCCTCCTGGGCTAATCCAGAAATACACACAGGGGTTGAGAAATCACTAGCCTGGGCTCCAGGGACAGTAGATTTCATGTCCAGGGTATTAGTTTTTAACTTATATGTTCAAGCCTTCCTCATTATTGAATTTCATTTGGTATGGAGGCTGTGTTTAAACTTAACATGCTTCATGGTCGACTCACCTTGATGCTGTATTTTTAGCACAAGCCAAAACACCGTCTGCTGTTGTAGAAGTATTATTACTAGTTTGTTCAGAGGGCAAAATAGGGTAATTTCCTGTTTTTTTGTGTGTATGTGTGTGTGTATGTTTTTACTAATTCAATTTAGGTCTTACTGTCCCAAAATATAAGCACTGCATACCAGTGACTACTCACGTCAATGAATGGACATATATGTACCAAAAGAGGTCATGGTTGAAAAATATTAATTAATTACTAAATAGATTATGAAAAAACTGTTGATTCTACCAATCATGTTGGAAAATGATCTTTTGATGGCTGAAAGTATTTGGTTTGTGATGTCCCAAATACTTGTCCACGTTATGTCAGGAGTTCCAGCAGGCTGTAAACAAGTCCCGAGGTGACACATTTGTTCAATTATTGAGTGTGCCACAAAAAAATTATGTTTCAAGATAAAATTTTATCCACAGATAGACAATTTATTACTTTAGTTGGTGATATTGGCACTGTTTTCTTTATATGAAAGCACTTTTTTTTTTGCACAATTGTCAGACTGTAGATGCTGAGGTCTTTGCTATTGTGGGCCTGGAGATATAGGCTATTTTGCGTGAAGAGATGACAGAGAATGCTTTCAGAATCAGTACATGTAAACACTACATTCAGACATAGTACTTGTAAACACTGACAAAACCAAGCAAAGCTATTGTATACAGTAGCACTGCTTCTAGCACAGCATGCAGATGCCATAAGAAGTGAAAATTAAGATTTTAGCCAGATGCAAATATTTTTATTTATGTACGATGTGAGGACAAAACACGTCATGATAGTATGCGGTGTTACATGATCATGTCACTTTTTTTGTTTCTCTTTGTATTGATGCACAACTACATACCTAGCTCCCTATATGTTACTACGTGATGTTAGGCACCATTGTTTAGTCTATTTAGGTATCTAGGTAATCAAAACATGGCAGTGGGAAGCACACTTTAGTTTTTACTTGCATAGTGGACTAGCTAATGAATTTATTAATTGTCCCACAGAACACTGTGCTTCATCGCCAAAGTACTCTTGTAATCTTCTTCTGTCTTTACCCTATAATAGTATCCTTTTGTTGTCTCCTTCTCCATCCTTTTCTCTCCAGTGCTCCTTTTTGTCTAACTCTGTCCCTGTTTTTTTTTTTTTTTCTGTCACTTTGGAACTACATTATGTAAAGCAGTGACAAGTTGCAGAATGGAGGCAATTAAAAAAAAAAAATCTAAATCTAAATTACCAACAGGATTTTGATTTAAGGCTACAAAATGCTATGGTAATGGCCTGAGCTGAGTTGCTGCTCATTGACAGTACCAAATATTTCAGTGAATACATATTTACAGTGGACATATAATTAAAAATGAGGCCTTATGAATCCGCCATGCATGCTTTGTAATGAATCCTCATCCATAAAAGTGTTTATTGATACCAGCGCTCACGGCAGTACTGCATATTTGATTTTAAATAGTATGATTATGATCAGCCTAACAGCATACCTATGTGCTTTTATGAGTGAGTTAAACTGAGAGGGAGCACTGGAATGGAATGAAATAAGCACATATAAAAAGAGGAGATGGAATTGTACCCATAACACACAAATAAGACATAACACTTTATGTGAATGATGTCTACATAATATATTCATAACATCCAACATAAACACCTCATGACATATTCATGAAAGTTCACTGTCTACAGAGAATGGTAGCATGTTATAGCACTATGAAATGCTTTCAAGGCACAATGTGTCCCATCATCAAAGTTGTACATGGTTGTCTTCATTAAAAATAATGAAATGTAAAACAGTTGTTCATAGAACATGTTTATAGTGTACCACGTATTTGAATATTGTATGAATCACCTATGAATATTGCCTTGCATATCACAGTAATCATGCTATGTACAATCAAATATAATGATTTGGCTGTAGAAGCTTTTCCATTAACATTTCTCCAAGTAAAATGACATCAAAGTCCATATGAATGCGGTTTATTACTGAACCAAGGGCAGATGAGTAAAACATGTTATTACAATTTGACTTACAAGCTTTCCCTTCGGACAGCAGTTTAGTGAGTAATGGAAAGAGAGAAAAAAAAAAGCGAATGTCCTTTTCAGCATTTACGCCTTATAGTTTTTTTTTTGTTTTGTTTTTGCTGGATTTTACAGCCTAAAAAGGACAGAGATAAGCACATAACTGAAGAATACAGATTGAAAGGACATGAGGGTGTGTAACGGTTGAAGTGATGCTCCTTCCTCCTGCTGTTCATGTTTCCCCAGGTACCCATCAGGTAGAAAAGAGCTCATCTGTATAAACATGGATCACTTAAGCACTCTGCAAAAGTCTTTCTTTGATGAATTATTAATCATAAAGTAAAACACCACCTGTGCTCCTCTCTCTGAGTGTATCTCAAACACAGTACAAGTGTGACAGCATTAAATCAAGGCTGTAGTGAATTAGTTACAGTCAGTAACCTCAGACTTCAGTTTCAAGGGCTTTGTATCTACAGGGGTGAATATTTTTATAATCAAGTAGCTCATCTTAACTGTTTAATGTTTTATTTTTATTTTTTTAAACAAGTATTATTATATCATCATTGAGACTCCATTGAAATACTACGTCTTTAGGACCCGGGCTCTCAGAACGATGGAAAAAGACTCAACTCAAAGAGGTGACACACCCACCTCAGAGTTCAGAGCAAAAAGCAAAGCTACAAGATGGAGTGTTTCTGCTTAAGGTCTGTTTTGTCTCCATTAAAAATTATCGATGGTGTGTAGGAGTATGTTCAAAGACAGGAGACGTGTGGCATGAATAAATTCATGGAGTTTTGCTGTCAAAGGAGAATTTTCTTTCCTCCACGAGTAAGATAATCATCAGGGACTTTACTTGCACTCGCTGTATCTTACCAAAAAATACTTTCACATTTTTAAACATTTTTAAAAGAGAGAGGGCCCTTAATTAAGCATGGTGAACAAGGGAAATCATTTATTCATCAAAGTCCTGAATTAGTAGTGCAGCATATGAATGTAGCTTAATTTTTTTTTTCATGCCATCCCTCAACGGTAGCTACTGAATTCTTAATGAAAATGTTCCCATTTCTTCTACTATATACTGTAGGTTTAATGTTCTGTATACTTGATATTTGTACCAGAGATGCTCTAGTTCATATACTGTCATGTCTCAAGTTGGTCCATATGGGGACAATGTCATGATTCCCATCTAAAGTAACATCACCAGAATGTATTTGCCATGATCTATCTAGTGGGCTCCATTAAGATAATTAATTGAATGCTTGATTGATTGATTGATTTTATTTTATTTTATTTTATTTTTTAGAAAAAGAGAGAAAGAGACCAGAGAAAGCAGAGAATGATGAAACGAGCCTGTTGCTGATGCAATGCACACAGAGAGAAAGCACACACGCTGTGCAGTCAAGGGATTGGCATACGTATTTGTAGACTTGTCAAGGCCAGCGTTCTTATTTGTCCAGTTTTATCTATTCCTGGCAGCTCAAGGTATTATTTATGACAGCATAATGATTCCTTTACAGTTTAAGATCCTTTAGTTTGTGTTATGTTAATTTGATTCTTCGGTTCCAGACTCACATTCCACACTCATGTAAATACACACCCTCATTGAAGTTATTAAAGAATATGCTTTAAGATGAATAATTAAATAAAAAGCCAAGAGTTTAAGGGATAACCTACTGTAAGTTACACAATTTCCTTATGGTGCAGTACGTGGGGAACACAGCACAATGTGTAAACAGTGTAGTGTGGTTCCAGGATGCTAGTTGGGGTTCAACAATGGTGCTGTTATTGCGTCATCAGACATTACATACTGTGCGCTTTGTGCACAATTTGTGATAGTTTGACAGCTCAGCAGTACAGAACATGCGTGTTTCCCTGAGTATGTGTATCCCAGATCCTGCCATTGTGCAGTAGCAGCACTCCAGCGATTCCCAAAAGGCACAACTGACCTTGAAATATTTATGCAGAAGTGTGAAGGGATTACTAAAATATACATATACCAACCATATGGGGATGAAAGTGCATGCATATGTGTGTGCATTTGAATGATGGACAGCACAGTTATTCTCTTTGGTTGTGTAGTAGCATTGGCAGAGTTGCATCTGTTCTACATTTGCCTTATAGTTATCGTTTGCTATTATGTCACTAGGTTTCTGTTGTTACTTGCAAGAAGAAGAGGCAGGACACATTATGCGAGGGCACGGTGTATGTTTTATTTGGGTGAACCAATGACTATAATTGGTGTCCATAACTGTGGTCAAAAGACAGGCAGACAACATAAAATAAGGGATAAACCATGGTCAAAAACAAAGGGAAAGAGGAAAGGGTCAAAACCAGGAAATCACAGAATTACATGAAACAAGACTCAATGACAGTGCTACAAAAAAGCACAAACTATAACCAAAAAGGGTATACATAGACAAACAAACACAACAGGGCACCAAACCAATGACAGGATGGGGTGGAGACAGGACTAGAACAGAAACCAAAACAAGTACTTGCACATGGTGCTTGACACCATGGGAGCCATGTCACAAAGGGTGTATCTGTGAAATCTATATGGTGTGAAAGATGCAGCTGGGTTTTGATTTGAACTTTTATATGGGAGGAATTCATCCATAATTTAGGATTAATATAACTGTATAATATAGTAAAAACTCCTAGAGTGCATCACACAATTTATAGTACTCTTACAAAACATTTATGCGAAGACAATACAAACATTCAGTCATGTACAGTAAGGTCTTTATCCTGGTCAGGGTCGCAGTTGATCTGGATTCTATCCCAGGAACACTGGGGGTGAGATGTGAATACACTCTGAATGCTATGGAAGTCTGTCACAGGGCATTATGCACATAGACATTTGGATATTCTCACATAGCGGCAGGAGGGGACAGTGACTAAGTGGTTAGCACGTCTTACACCTCCAGGTTTGGAGGCTCGAATCCTGCCTTTGCCCTGTGTGTGATGGGTTGGCATCCCATCCAGGTTGTCCCCCACCTTGTGCCCTGAGTTCCCTGGGATAGGCTCCAGGCTCCCTCATGACCATGTGTAGGACAACCCAGAGAAAACCCATGCAAACACAGACGAATATGCAAAACTCTGCACAGACAGTAACCCGAGAACAGGATTGAACCAGGAACCCTGGACATGTGATGGAGCCCAACTACACATCGTCATCTCCAGTCCCAATTTCTTTAAAACTTTTTGGTTTGTGTTTCCTAGAGAGATGATATAGTTACCATAGCAGCTTTAAAGGTATGCACAGTATAGTATATAGATAGGTGTCCTAAAGCCATTGGGTGTGTGAATGCTTTGTGTCTTAAGTGACTAATTAACATTGAGTCTTCTTCTTCCTCTCATTATTATCTGGTAGAATAGACGTTTTTAGTTCTTATATCACTCGAACCGGGCGCACGGTGGCTTAGTGGTTAGCACGTCCCTGCGATGGCACCCTGTCCAGGGTGTACCCTGCCTTGTGCCTGATGCCTGCTGGGATAAGCTCCAGGTTCTCCGCGACCCTGAAGAAGGAATAAGCGGTTGAAGATGGATGGATATCACTCAAACCTCCGTAGTAGATGTTTGGACTTTAGTCCAGTATCATTCTGTAACAGTATTTCTGTATATATAAATGACATGCTTTGTGCATCATTAAACTAAGAAGCTTTCACTGAATGATGGTATCGGTGTGACTTCTTCCTGGCCCAGACTAGAGGAAATCAGCCAGAGCAGGGTTCGAATTTTGGTTCTGACTGGTATCGGACAAAGAACTTAACAGTAATAGAAATGTTCAAGACATTTGTCTTGAGTAAGAAAGTGTGTCTATTTCTGTGTGTGTATGTGAAGGCTACAGCTTGCGGCAGTGTAATTAGAGTTTTTTGTTCTGGTAAATGACCTGTCTCTTGCAATCACAGCAAGGCTAAGAAGATGTGATGTAGTAATTGCACGGCCTCTTTAGAAGAATTGCAGCCTGTCTATCTAACAGCTATTTTAAAAGTGGCAGAGCCATCTCTGAGCACCTCATGGACTAAAGCAATAATGGACCCCAGATATTTCTGTCTTCTCATCAGCTTCTATTACTTTCCATTTCTCTTTCAGTGGAGGCCGTTTTTGCCTGGCTTGAAGTATGATGTCATCGACTCAGCCTACATCTCTCTGTATACTGGTAACTGCATCTTTCTTTTTCGAAATAGTCAGATGGTGAGATTTCTCAGCACCTTCTACCTGCATTCTATACTGTGCCATGAACTGTATACTACACACTATTCCTCAATGTAATAGGTAGTAGCAATAGAAATATTCATGTCACTTCATGTCACTATTTGTCATTCCAATCCACTTCTGGATGCAGTTACCTCAGGATGACATTATTCCGTCATTTGTGAGTTTTCATAGGTGCTGTGATTCAAAATATGTTAATGTTTTGTGGTTAAAGTCAATGTTATGCAAGGAGGCAGCTTTAAACGGCTTTAAGACAGTCAAGAACTATATTTCATTTTGAAACTGATGTGCGATTTAAATACAGCGGTGACACAACTAACACAAAAAGAGTTTGTATTAACCATGGTGACGTATTAACCATAGTGATGAGAAAAAAAAGAAATAAAAAGAAGCATATTGAACCATGGTGGTGGTAGTATCATGTTGAGATACTTTTCTTCATGTTGAGGAAAGTCTGATGCTAGAAGAAAACCTGTTCTAGTCTGCTAGAGATTTGAGATCTTGAAAGGTTCACCTTCCAACAGAACATTACCCAAATCATCCTGCCAAAGCTACACTGGCAGAACCAAGAATCTAAATTCTGCTAGAATACATCAGTCCAAGAGTAGAATTCAAACCAATGGAGAATCTGTGGCAATCCATCCAATCTGACAGAGCTTAAGTAAGAGGAATAAGTGGAATAGGCAAAACTATCAGGATCCAGATGCACAAAGCTCATAGAGATATATAACAGAAGATGTGTACATGTACAGTAATTGAAACCAAATGAGTATTATATTTGGGGCAAATAAGTGTATTACCAAGTATTGACCCATAATACTGTATAGGTGTCAAATTCATTCATAACTATCAATTAAATCATACTATAACTATATAACTACCATTTAAAAACATCACATTTGTTTCTGTTCTCTATTATACTTCAAACTCAATTCCAACACAATATACATCAACAGAGCTTTATATATGCATCAATAAGACAAACAATGTCATGATTTGAATCTCTAATTTCACTGCACTTGCAAGTACTTGCAATGGTAGTCAGAAAACTGTGTTGTTTTCATGTCCTCCACTTTCTCTTTTCTGCATTCACACGTTTGTACCCTCAGCCCCTTACATTAGCCTCTATTGGCAAGGGAAGGGACATTCATTCACACCTGCTTTTACCACAAAGCCATACAAGTGTCTGCCCACATTCTAGCGTTGCTTCATTTTTATAAATTTTGAGGATAAAGCGCTTTTTCCTTTTAATCCTTGCTATAGTTAACAAGCTGAGGGAAAGAGGGACGTGCATTAGAGAACACGGCCTCGTCGCCCCCGCTCGCCCAGAGAATACAGTGCAAAGTGTAACACGCTGTCCCAATCATTAATCACCCAGGCTGCTCTGTCAGAGAGGAACACAGAGAACCCACACACGTTCAAACACACACTCGCAAACTTGCAACCAATCGATGCAACTAATTAAAGTGTTTTTTTCACCACTGGCCAATCGAGACACTTGTGAGAGTTCACATAACGTTGGGAGATAAAACTTAATGACTGGAAAAGACACACGCACATACAAATGTGCACGTCATTCAAATGACTGGGTGTGTAAGCAGTTAATATGCTCAGAGTGATACATACTGCTAGTCCATTATGTAGTGCTGTCTGGACTCAGCTGTCAAACCCTCACGGCAATGCCTTAGTCTCTTCCTCAGTCTCTTGATCTGCTTCATTTACAATTCCAGTGCACAGAACACACAGACACAAACAACACATAAACCCACAGCTGATCAATACCACTAATTAAATTGTATTTTCATTACTGGTACGTTGGATAGACACTTGTGAAATTTCACATAGTGTTAGCAGACAAAACTTTATGAAGGCACACACACACATACAGACGTACACACATAGACACACACACACACACGCCACAGGTCTGTGTCCTTTTGTGCATAGAATAAACTATAGGCACTTATGTTATGGAGGCTTTTAAAACGCTCAAATTCACATATTTAAGATTTGATTACATTGAGGGAGACACTCATTTATAAAACAGCAGAGCGTAACAAAATTCAGCATCAAAATGAGAATGCAAATAATAGACAAAAATATAAAACATTTGTTGTTGTTAGGATGCTGATGAGTCGATGTTTACTCATGACGACTCTATGGATACTTGTCCTGAAAATGCATCTGGTCTTCAGAATTGAAAGTGGGGCATCAATGGCTTTGTTGATTGTGTCAATCCACCATGTAGAAGGCCTTACTCTTCTACGTTGACCTTCCACTTTGCCCAGCATGATGTCCTTTTCCACTGACTGTCCTTTCCGCATGATGTGATGCAGAAGTAAGAGAGTCAAAGCTGTATTGTCCCTGCACATTTTTTTCCTAGGGCCATCCAGAGTAAACACAGGCTTCTTCGCCAGCACCATTGTTCAAAGACGTCAATTATAAAACAATTTGAATAGCAATAAAATAATCAATAACAACCAATTAAATTTATAATATCACATTTTCCCTATTGCATACTGTTGTGGAAATTAGACAACACTCGCAGACTCATCCTCTCAGGTTTATTACAGAAGGATGAATACAGGAGAGAAGAATGAGAGTGCTCTCATCTGTATAAATACTGTATATCCATGGATTATACTGTATATGTTCAAGGTGGCCATTTTTGTAGGCCATTAAGCAGTCTAGGAACTGGAGTTTGACACCAATTCCAGCGTTGACATGACACACTGATAGAATTCTAAAGCAAAGAAGTTGACTTCTCGGTCAGAATTGCACATAACTGAGACATGCTTTTGTTTTTGATAAAACTCTGTCCGTTATACACAGAAGCTGTGCAACTGTTTACTACAAGCAATTTCAGCCTTAACTCTGAATATGGCCCTAAACAAAGACCTAGCATCACATGTGGCAAAACCTGTTTCATCATGATGCACAGGCAAAGATAATAATCCCCCAAATACCCAAATCCTAAAGGAATTAATGGAAATTCATGTTTGTCTCTTTCATGCACAAGCAAAGACTTTTCCATTGTGTTTATGTTCATTTCATGTGATATATAAAATGTGGTCCATTGAACACACAGAGTGCTTGCTCATCTCTTTCCTCATTATTCTTTTCCCCTCCTTGCTGTGTTATTGTCATCACAGTGTCAATATCTCACACTGCAAGACTTGTGTACATTTTCGATTATAAAAAACTTTGGGTTTTTTTTTTTTTTTTGAAAGAATCAGGAGGTCTGTGATCATTCTAAAGTGTGACTAGGAGGATTACGATTGACTCGACTTGATTATGACTGATTCTTGCACACCACTAGTGCTGGCCATTGATTATCCCAATGGTCAATTATTCCCAATTCTAAAAATGTCAGAATGTGTAAATTAATTAATAAATGGTGTATGGCATTCCAGTGTTCTTTAGTTATATGAGGTTCCTTATTATATTTCTAATTTCTATTTTGTATTACAGTTATGATTGGTCTGTGATTTCTCTGACCTTTTCTTAAATTCCAATTAACGGATACACACAAAAAATATGAACACATACTTTTGTAGTGTCTCAGTCTCTCATATATTACAACCCCAATTCCAAAAAAGTTGGGACACAGTGTAAAATGTAAATACATGTAAATTAAAACAGAATGCAATGATTTGCAAATCTCATGAACCCATATGTTATTCACAAGAGAACATAGAACTGAGGAAATGTAACATTTTAAGGAAAAACTATGGTGATTTTTAATTTGATGGCCGCAACATGTCTCAAAAATGTTGGGACAGGGGCAACAAAAGGTTGGAAAACTAAGTGTTATTAAATAGAAACAGCTGGAGGAACATTTTGCAAATAATTATGTTAATTGGCAACAGGTCAATAACATGATTGGGTATAAAAAGAGTATCTTAGAGAGGCAGAATCTCTCAGAAGTAAAGATGGGATGGAATCTGGATAGATGAATTAACCTAACCCTGCTAAAACCTGTATTTACCTTTCAGCATTGATGGTGCCTTTCGAGATGTGCTAGCTGATTATTCCATAAGCACTAATGCATCCCCATACCATTAGAGATGCAGGATTTTTAACTGAGCACTGATAAAAAAAAAAAGTCAGATGGTCCCTCTCCTCTTTAGTCCTCTTTAGTTTAGAGGATGCAGCATCCATGGTTCCCAAATAGAATTTCAAATTCGATTCGTCTGATCACAGAACAGTTTTCCACTTTGCCTCAGTCCATTTTAAAGGACCTTTGACTCAGAGAAGACGGCAGCGTCTCTGGATTATGTTCACATATGGCTTCTTCTTTGCATGATAGAGCTTTAACCAGCATTTGTGGATGGCACGGTGAACTGTGTTCACAGACAATGTTCTGGAGGTGTTTCTGAGCCCACACAGTGATTTCCATTACAGAATCAGGCCAGTTTTTAATGCAGTGCTGCCTGAGGGCCCGAAGATCACAGGCATGCAATATTGATTTTCACCCTGGTCCTTTGCACACAGAGATTTCTCCAGTTCCTCAGAATCTTTTGCTGATATTATGTACTGTAGTTGATGAGATATTCATAGTCTTTGCAATTTTACATTGAGGAACATTATTATGAAATTGTTCCACAAATTGTACATGCAGTTTTTCGCAGATTGGTGAACCTCTGCCCATCTTTAGTTCTGACAGACTCTGCCTCTCTAATATACTCTTTTTTATACACAGTCATGTTACTGACCTGTTTCTTTTTAGTAACACTTTCTTTTCTGGCCTTTTGTTGCCCCATCCCATGCGTGTTGCGGCCATGTTGCAGCCATCAAATTCAAAATTACCTTATTTTTCCTTAAAATGTTACATTTCCTCGGTTTAAACATTGGATATGTTTTCTATGTTCTATTGTGAATACATATGGGTTTATGAAATATGAGATTTGCAAATCATTGCATTCTGTTTTTATTTACATTTTACACCGTGTTCCATCTTTTTTGGAATTGGGGTTGTACATTTACCTGCATGACTAGACTCAATACACTTTGACATTTTCTAGTAAGTGCAGCAGTATGTTTTGCCTTTCTTGCACTTCTTGCCTGAGTTGATCTCACTGACCTACACTGTCATCTTTCATCCAGCAAGCTGCTGCTCATGTGTGTGAAGTTGACTGCATGACCCTTTTCTCACTTTCCTCTCTCTTTCTCTCTCACCTCAGACGAGTCCAGCCTGAAGATGAACAGTGTGAAACACATCCCTCAGACCTTGGCCAGCCACACACACACTCTGCAGGAGGTCCACAGTTCACACACACATGCTGCAGACATGCTCAGGCCAGACCCACGCGACACATTCTACAAAAGTGGGTACTCCTATGTGAGTGTGTGTGTGTGTGTGTGTGTGTGTTTGTGTGTTTATAATGTTATAAAAATGGGTTTGTAATAATCAAATGATGTCAAATATACCTTAGAAAAAATACAATTAGCAATATTGCCATACTGTCAGCCCAACCAGTTAATCTCAGGCTTTTGTTTATATTTTGCCTGGCCTGAACCTAGACCCAGCTAAACAAAGCAGCTCAATGTAGAAGCCATATACTGCTAAAAATGGAAGTAAATTTTACAGAATCATGCTTTGGGTTGAGCAGTACATTCACTGAACAGTTTATTAGGAGCACTATGCAAAAACTGAATAGGTCCTCCAGTTCCACTACTACTCAAAGGTGTTCTATTGGATTCAGATCCCGTGACTGGGAACATTGAACACTGAACTCATGATCATGTTCATGAAACCAGTTTGAGACAACTTTGTGACATGGTTCATTAATATATTGGAAGTAGCCACTGGGTTAATTGTGGCAGTAAATAGGCTGTGGCATTCAATTGATGATTGTTTAGTATTGGCCCAAAGTGTGCCAGTAAAACATTCCCCACATCATTATATCACCACCACCAGCCTGGACTGTTGACACAAGGTAGGTTAGGTCCATGGATTCATGCTGTGATTCTGACCCTCAAATCTGTGACCAGGCTATGTTTTTTTCCAAACTGTCCAGTTTTGGTGCGCCTGTGCTCACTGCAGCCTCAGCTTTCTGTTCTTGGCTGACAGAACTGGAACCCGATGTGGTCTCCTGCTGTTGTACCCCATCCACCTCAAAATAAAAATTTATTTTGAAATTGATGCATGTAACACATTCCAAAAAAGTTGGGACATGGCAATTTAGAACTAATAGCGATGTGACAAGTTGAAATAAGAAGGTGATGTGAAACAGATGAGGCAATCGTCTAATCATAGTATATAAGGAGCCTCCAAAAAAAGGCCTAGTCCTTCAAGAACAAGGATAGGCCAACAGATGCATCAGCGAATAATCCAACACAGACTTTTCTAGGCTCAGTCTGAGATTGACAGTAGCACAGTGGAATCGTGGTTTGTGGTCTGACGCACATATTTTTTGGACAAAACAGCTGTCGTGTTCGCTGGACCAAAGAGGAGCAGGACCATCCAAGCTGTTATCAGCATCAGGTCCAAAAGCCAGCGTCTGTCATGCTATGGGGGTGTGTCAGTGCCCATGGCATGGGTAACTTGCACATCTGTG
Organism: Ameiurus melas; assembly: GCA_012411365.1. Lineage (NCBI taxonomy): Eukaryota > Metazoa > Chordata > Actinopteri > Siluriformes > Ictaluridae > Ameiurus > Ameiurus melas. Next base: position 10,147,294 of record CM022754.1, read on the forward strand.
AGGGCACCATTAATAGCAGGACCCAGAGCAGGACAACACCAAACCACATTTTGCCTAGATTACAAGCACATAGTTGCATAAGCAGAGAGTGTGGGTTCTAGCATGGCCTGCCTGCAGTCCTGATCTGTCTCAGATTGAGACTGTGTGGCATATTATGAAGCACAAAATAAGGCAACGAAGGCCCCATACAGTTGTGCAGCTGAATAAATGCTAAAGTTGTGCAGCTGAATAATGGATTAATGATGGAAAATTCCGCTTGCTAAACTTAACCAACTGGTGTCTTCAGCGCCCAAAACGCTTAATATGTGTTATTAAAAGAAAAGGTGATGTTACACAGTGCTAAACAGTTGACTGTCCCAACTTTTTTGTAGTGTGTCATCAGATTTGAAATAAATTAAATTCACAAGATAAAACATCAAATAATGTGTTAACAATGTGTTTTAAATATAGTACAGGATGAATTTAATTTAGTTTTTTGCATTTTCCAAAGTTGGGATATTTTAAGTTTATTTACTCGGCTTCTGATTCAATACGATCCTAATGTGGAAATGTCCCTCCTTCAGATATATGGCTATGAACCAATCGTGCATTTTCACTGTCTGCTGCACATCTGGAATGACAGTAGCTTTAAGAAGTCATTTTTCAGAAGTCTATCAGATCTTAAGTAGTGAGAATTTTGGCTCCTGTTTTGAAAGTCTATAGTCAGCCTTTGTGGTCTGCATACTATTTCTCTCATCTGTTTTTCAATTAGAGGCTGCATTTCTGTAGTGAGTCTAGTCAGTTGGCTTGGGTGTTTGGCAATAGACAACAGGGAAACAATACTATGTGGATGGTGTGCTCAGTAGAAACTGTAGTAGTCTGTTGTTATCAGGCTCCAATGCGCTATATGCAGACAGAAGGACCATCTCACCATTGACTGCATTTTGTCAGAACCAAAACTGGAATCCCTTGGCGATTTCAGTAAATCTTTCCTTAGAGGCTTGATCACAGCTTGTTGCGGCATGAAACATGAAGCCTTTGTGCTCTTGGCTGCAGTGATGGCACAATGTGGTCCCCAGTGCATCCCACATATCTTCTTCTACTTTTATTCTTGCTGCTGCAACATTGTGAATGCACTCACCTTTTTCTTCCTAATGGGCTCTGCAGCCATATCTGCTGTTAGATTCATTCCTCAATGCGCCCATGAAGCACCAGAGAAAGGTGATGAATATGCAGCAGTATTTGAATAGCCTGCTTTGCTGCAGTTATGGCAGAGCTCCATTTGCACATGTTCAAGTGCTATTTGTAGATGTTCAAATCCCAAACAATTTTGGCATTGATCCGGCCCATCATCCATAGGGACTTGACAGAACATATAACTCTTGTAATTAGTAATACACTAATGCACACAAGCTATAAATGTGTGGAAGATTGGGCAACTTAAACAATAGGCAGTCTGTCTTGCACAGAAATACAGTCGATTATGGCCAAATTAGTTCTAGGTTAAATATTAGAATTACCATCACCCTTTACTACCCTCAACACACTCACTCCGACTTTGCTGGTTTTAACAATAACTAAAAAGCAGATTTGCTAAAATTCTAAGTATTGCAACACTATGCACTACCTCAACTCTTTCACAAGATACAAATGGAAAAAAGGATGTGCGTGACATAACACTGGCCTTTTATAGACTGCAAGCGTGAGGTCAAGCTAATGAGGTGACAACTTTGCTATTAGTACTCGGCTAGGAAACCTGGGATCCATAACATATGCATGTAAAACCAGTCATACTGTATCAAAAAGTGGTATGGACACAACGGTATGTCTAAGCTTTTAGCAAATCAATTCCTGAAGCTGGACTGTATGATCGTAAGGTACTCAATGGGTTGAGCATTATCGAACTGCTGAATTTTCATTTTGTCAACATTATGTTGTGCATGATGGTTCACTTCTGTGCTGATTTACATTATCATGACTGCATGTCTGCGTACTAACTGTCTAATGCAGATTTATTCTATTCTGTAGCTGGTGCAGTCTATGCTTTGAGATTTTATGTGTCTAACTATTGTGGGCTTGGTGCATGCAGCGTAATAATTTGCTAAAATTAACAGGTTTGTGGTTGTATTGAAGTTGTGTTGTATTGTATTGAGGTTGTTTGTTAAAATGGTGCTCTCAAATTTACACAAAGATGTGAGTTTGCATGTGCTCATTTTGAAAAATGTAAGTTTTCATGAATAAGGGCCAGTATGTTTTAGCTTAACCTTATTTTTTCAGCACCATGTGCACGTGTTGGAGTCCAGAACAAATGTGCGACGAATAAAACACTGACTCAAGACCTCTTTTTGTTTCCGTTCCAGTAATTTTAGCATGTTTATTTCACCTCTTTACATGCAGGTTATAATATCCTCAACAGAATAGCCCTTATTTGCCAAAGTTGTGTAGAAATGAGGATTGATTTGAGTACAAGAAAAGATCTATGAGCAAGTCTGCATTTTATTCTTCATGGACTTTAGCTCCCACCCACTAGTCCTCTGCTTGAATGTCATATATATATATATATATATATATATATATATATATATATATATATATATATATATATATATATATATATATATATATATATATATATATATATATATATATATATATATATATATATAAATAAAACTGACAGTGTTGTTGTGATAGTGGGGTGAAAAAAGGGAAAGCATTCAGCAGGCTAACCAGATTTGAAGAAAGAAAGAGACATCCAAAATGGAAAGGGAGAAGAGGGAAAAATAATAAATTTCATTAAAGATAAAATAAAAGTGCTTTTGTATGAAATGTGTTGCTGCAAATAAAAGTATGCTCTGATTTCTAGAAAGGCTGCAATATCTGGTATGCAAATGCGGATAATACTCAATTAAAGGACTAATGAGCTGATAAAAATCCACATCTAAGCATTCCGATTAACATTTATAAACTACATATTGATGCTAAACCATGTTATCTGTATTTAAGTATGAGATTCCTGCATGCACAAATGTGATTATCAATGCGATAGACTATTTTTTATTACTTATATACTCCACCTATTATGACCAATTTGTTTGATGATACTGACACTGATTTTGATTATTTGCAACAGACTTTTTTACATTTTGTTTTAACATTAAACTGCAAAAAGTGCAAGTTAAAATATATTGAATATAGATTTATCTAGTATAAGATACAATTATAAGATTACAATTAACCAACTATAAGATTATTTAATTTATTTCTAGACATTTCAAACTTTGCATTTTCTTATTCTATTGGCAGATTATTTTGCTTCTTTTTCAAAATAAATGCTTAAAATTAGTCTATTTCATTTAATTAGACTATTTCAAGCTTGAAATGAGTACAAATGTCTAGAAATCGGTTTAAGTTATCTTACATTTGGTTTGTTGTAATCTTCTAATTTTAAATACTAGATATATTTGTCTATATTCCAGATATTTTCACTTGTAATGATGACATTTTTTGCAAAAATTTACACTGAAACTGATGTTCTAAATATTTGAGTACAATCATTATCTAATCATATTTGACTGAAATAATTGTTAATATCTCGAATATAAATACACTCTCAGAGAAATATATAATTTAGAACACTTCTTCAGTTTAATCCATAAAGTTTATATGTAAAACCTGATTGTTTCTCTATCTGAATATATTCAGTATATCTTTATATCTATCTTGTTTTTTATTTAGATTTTATTTAAATGTGTTTTGGACACAAATTACACATAACCGTTCATTTTTAAATTGCACTCTTTTCTGAAAACAGAAGCAATTTTATTTTGTAATATATTCATGAATTAATTAGGTATACAGCTAAACAATTTGTATCAACATAAATATAATCTGCTGACAATAGTATATTTAGCTTTAATATCATTTATTGAATTAACTTGAATACATTTTATCCCCTCTTAGTCCCCATGATGGATCAGTCCAGGCTGGAGAAGGTGCTGCCATCTTGTGTTTACTCTCCTACCTACGTAGTGAGAGATTTCCCCATCGCACGCTACCAGGGCCTGCAGTTTGTGAGTAGCACTGACTCACTCTTTCTTTACTTTATTTATAAAGTGCAATTAGACACACCAACAGTTGACCAAAGTGCTGTACAAGATAAATAATAATATAAAGTATAAACATGAACAAACATGAATATATAACATGCCTAAGCTCCCAATATGTATCATTAAAAGCCATAGATAAGAAATGTGTTTTTAACCATTTTTTAAAAATAGCTAAAGTTGAAGCTGCTCTGACATGCAGAGGTAAACCGTTCCAAAATAGTCTTCTTTTCTTCTTACACGCTCGTGTTGACTCTCATTATTGATATAATCCTTTTAGGTGTATCTGTCCTACGTCTATCCGAATGATTTCACCAGACTCACTCATATGGAAAGAGAGAACAAATGTTTCTACAGGGAATCTCCAGTGTACCTGGAAAAGTATGGCTTACCAGTTAACCGCCTATTCATTATATCTTATTATATTACTTTGACCATATACTTTACATGTTTGAGTGACAGGACTGAGTGCTTTTAAAAGGTTTCACCTTGTACTCTGTCTTAACAGGTTTGGCTTCTATAAATACATGAAGATGGATGAAGAGAATGATGACAGGCCTCTTTTCTTTCCAAATCCTGATGGTGTGTTGTGACATACTACAAAACAGTTTCAGGAGCGAATTTAACACTTGGCTTCTTCTGGTTTAGACTATTCACAGCATTGTCAGTGATGAGGATATCACAGCTGAGCTTGTGATAATTGCTTTTAAAAAAAAAGACTGCATGTGTGATTGTGCTTAAGTGTATTAGCAGGATGGCAGAATGGCAGTACTAATGCTGTATTGAGACTGATGTCCCATTAGTTAAGAAGCCTCTTGGCTATTTAAGTATCTTGTACATTTTACATATCAATAAACTTTGTCTAATGACTCTTAAACATGAGTTTCCTACTTCTCTTTAGATTTCCTAGAAGAAGAAGAGGGTGTCGATCTAGAGGAAGACTCAAGAGTCAACTCTAACCACCATCCAGTCAGGAGGACAAGTAACACCACCATGTCTGATCAGCTCTCAAGTGCTTCATTTAGCACAATCTCCAGTAAGGACCAAACTGGCAGAAATTCAAAAGGTCACATTTTAACCCAAGAGCACCCATACTCACATTTCAAAGTGAAGCAAACCAGAAGGAGGATTAAAGGAGAAGACCATGGCAACCATAAACACACACCACAGGAAGATCAACAGAGCAGAATAGAAGAAGAGAGGCAGCTGAGGCAGCATAGACGCATTATTGAGGAAGATCATGAGACTCTCACAGGCCATAGAGAAAGTATGGAAGAAGGAGACAATGCCACGATGCAAATCTATGGACGGCGTTCTTTAAAGTGGGTTCCACTAAGCCCTATGCAGCGAAGCAACAAGATCATTCCTCTAAGTCTGAGCAAAACATTCAAGAATTCCCAGCGATCCCCGCTATATACATTGGCGAGTCACATTCTGAGCAATGGGGCTCACCCTGCATCTCAAGAGAAAGCGGTTAAGTCAAGCAAAATCTACGTCACTAGACCTCAACCACCAAAAAGTACACCAAAGCCACCGATGGAGATCTTCCCTGGGGTTTTTTTGTATCAAACCGCAAGTGGAAAAAAGCTTGTGGATTTCAGTTCGAGGTGGAAATTCATGAACAGGCATGATTCCTGGCCAGTGTTAGACCATAAATCACCTACACAGCAATTGAAGCACAGCTCCCTGAGTGAAGTGAAGGATTTCCGATCATCCTCCATAACAGACCTGCCTCCATCAAGCTCAGAATTTACCGGGACAAACTCGTCTGACAGAAGGAAACCCATAGAGATCAGGACCACCAAAGCTTTAGAGATGGTGGAGGAGTCGCAGCAGACGGAGGTTGCTGAGCTTAAAGATGGTGCCACTTCTGAATACAGCTACGAGGACGACGAGTCACGAAACGGCTGGACTGAGGAGGCCATCAACTGGCAGCGTACGTTCAGCGTGAACCCGGTGGACTTCGAGCTTCTCAGGTCTGACTGGAATGACCTGAGGTGCAACGTGTCTGGAAATCTGCAGCTGGCTGAGAGCGAGGCACTGGAGGTGATCTCGCAGTACGTAGAACGGATAAACAAGTGCAATGGCGGGTGAGTGTATTTTTCATGCATTTCTATTGTGGTTAGTGCTGAAACTAGCGATAGAACTGTTTATACATGTGTTTCTATGCACTTTCAGTGCAGCAAAAAAAAAAACTGGGTTAGATGTTAATTCCATTAATCTCCATTACAACAGCAGTAGGAATTCGTTAAATATTCATTAGCTCTCTTAGCAGGGCATCTATACAGCATTATTGTAATGAGTGACACAATCATATTGTATCTCTCGACACTTTCATATATTAAAAAATGTGCAGGGCCTGCTGCTCAGTGCTGATTCATCAGTTTTACACTTACACTTACTGCATATTCCTCCTTTTCTCTTACTAATCTCTCCCACTTCCTTTCTCTGTCTTTCTCCTTCTGCCCTGTTCTGTCTTACAATTTCAGACTAGTTCAGAGACACTTTATTGTCTCAGTCATAGTCCCAGTACTTTTTTATTATTTTGTAGAGTCATTATTAAGGATGTGTGGCATATTGACTTAGTGGTTAGCACATTTACCTCGCACCTCCGGGGTGTGCAGGTTCGAATCCGGCACGTTCTCTCTGTGCTTTGGTTTCCTCTGGGTACTCCAATTTCCTCCCCCAGTCCAAAGACATGCGTTGTAAGTGGATAGACATTCCCAAATTGTCTGTAGTGTGTGAGTGTGTATTTGTGTGCCCTGCAAATGGTTGGCACCCCATCCAGGGTGTCCCCCCACGCATATCCCGAGTTCCCAGGATAGACTCCAGGTTCTCTGGCGACCCTGTGTAGGATACGCGGTATGGAAAATGGATGGACTAGAGAGGACTTGAGAAAGTTTTACTAAATTACATAAATGTTTCCTCCAAAAAGTTTTTTAAATTCATAAATACATTTTGTATTTAATATCTATTTTTTTGTATTTAGACCTTAAAAACATTTATATTTCTTTTGTCCGGTTACTAATTTAATTACTTTCCTGTGCATTTTTATTTATTAAGTATATTAAGAACATTCCATCTGATTAATACTAGTTTTTATACAACAACAGCAACACCAACATCAACAAGAGCAATAATAATAATAATAATAATAATAATAATAATAATAATAATAATAAATAATAATAATAATAAATATTGTGGCATTGCACTGTATTCTGATTCATCATAGTGCACCTTTGGTTATTTGAGTGTACTATTTGAATGAAGCTTGCTATTACTTACTTCTATACACTGAATGCTAATAGGGTCCTCTCTCTCTCACACTCTCTCTCTCTCTCTCTCTCTCTCTCTCTCTCTCTCTCACTCTCTCACCCTCTCAGCATCTACTCCCTCCTCCATATTGTTAATGTTGAGAAGCGCAGAGATCCGGCACGGGGAAGCCGTTATTTAGTGGAGCTGGAGCTGATGGAGGCAGGGGAAAGAGTGGTGCGCCTGTCCAAGTACATCTACTTCCTTCACCAGCGCAGCCGCCATGAAGAAATTGTAGAGAGCAGGGAAGTCATCACTCCTTCTGCCCCCACTAGCAGCAGCTCCAGTGCACAGTCTCGGTCCTCCACATCCTGGAGAAGCCACTGGCCAAAGCCACTGCTCTGTCAGCCTATCATGCTAGACTGGAGGCATGACATCATGGTGCACATTGTGGTTCCAGGTACTGAAGCTAAAAGTTCATAGCCCTGCCATTTGAGAGCCTATGTCCTCAGAATAGCCTTGATTTTGTTTTCTTTTATTTATATTGTGAAATTGATCATACCATTTGGCACTTCAATCCTTTTCTCTCCATACATACTGCATGAGGCATGTCTATCTACAGGTATACAAGTGACACATTTAATCAGGAAAGTGAGGATTTCACTTACTGGTTTTATTCAGTTACCTAGGAACCTAGATGGGTGAATCAATAAACTGCAGACATGCCATTATTTTCACTCGAAAAGCTCTTTGTCTCACTTTGTCATAATTGGTCAGCACCACACAACTGCTGCATTTCATTTGCATTTCATCAAATATATTTCATTCATTTATTTTGGTCTCTCCCCATCAGCAGCAGCCCATGACCATTTTGATTGGGCATAGCAACATTAACAACGACATAGCCTCAAACTAAATTAAGTCAAGAGGCTATTACACTTGACTTCCTTTTTCTTGTGAAAGTTTTTCATTTTGATTATTTGTTATAAAACATCTTTTCTTTTAATCATTGGTCACTCAAAAGAGCTAATTAGACTCTAATTACAGTAAACCTCAGTGTATAAAGTTGTGAATGAGGACTTTATGAAGATGAATGTTTGCTAAACGACTGATATAAATGCTGTGACATTCCTCAACCTCCCCCTATGGATGCCACGGCTCTACATTCAAATAGATAGATCTAGTTTGACTGAAAATAACTAGCCAAGAGATGGCCACCAAGTAGATCTATTTCTATCCAAGGGATTTTGATAAAACTCACCACTAACTGCTTTATGCTGATTGGAGTCATAGAATTTGAAGCCTTTCCTAGAAAAATGCATGTTGTATAGGCTGCTGCTCCTTACAAGCAAGTAATATTAGTTATATTATTATTATTAATATATAGTATATTTGAAATTTTGGCATTGTTAGGCTGGTTACTTTTATAAACAGATTAATTTGCCGTTATTGTTCATTGTATTTAAATCATGTTCTCTACTCCACAACACAATCATAAAATTGTGAACTGTAGCGTATCTCTAGGAACCTGATCACTCTTTCTCTGGTAGTGAAGAACCAGGCACGGTGGGTTCAGCAGTTCATCTCCGATATGGAACTCCTGCACCGAGAGACCAAGGATGAGAACTTTAGCATCATCATCGTGGACTTTGAGAGTGAAGACATGGATGTGGAGCAGGCCTTGAAGCAGAGCACAGTTCCCAGGTAAGCTCCTGTTTACTCTGTCCTACTTACACGAACTTATGGGTGGTTCAGGTCCATTTAAACCAGTCCATAAGGGACGAACACCATACAGAAGCTCCATTTGTTCTGCTGTTGTGTATGGTTTCAGGACCTTTCCTTATGGCAGGCTCTGCTTTCATATGGTGTGTGTGTGTGTGTGTGTGTGTTGGGGGTGTTCAGGTATGAATATCTGAGACGTGAAGGAAACTTTGAGAGATCTTCTGGACTACAGATGGGGGTGGACAACATAGCAGTAAGCACATATGAAACAGACCACACTTCCCTTTTTAATCTATATAAAATTACTTTAAATGTTTGTGCAAGTCACATTTCCGTGACCTCTTCAGGACAGCCACAGTATCGTCTTCCTGTGTGATCTGCATATTCACTTCCCGCTGAGCATCCTGGAGAGCATCAGGAAGCACTGTGTGGAGGGCAGACTCGCATTCGCCCCCATCGTCATGAGGCTGGACTGCGGGAGCTCGCCGCTGGAGCCAGACGGTACCTGTACCTGTTTTAATTATTGAAATGTACTCTCAGAACAAAAATAATAATCAGAACAGAGTGGAGGCAGAAACTGATTTTAATTTTAATTTTGAAGATTTTTCTCTTCAACTGTTGCATTACTGTGTTCTGAATGTCAAACTAGCTTGTTACTGGTCTCATAATATCTTCTTGTGTACAGTTATGGATACGGTTATCTTGGTCTACGTCACAGGGGTGTCAGACGTACCAAACCGCCCGCTAGGGAATTCAATCCGGCCTGCAGGATGAATTTTGAAAGTGAAAAAATGCATAAAAGACACGAACTAGAATTTTTTTTTTATTATAAAATGCTATTCCTAAATTATCCGCTAGGAGCGCACTGTCAAAAAAAAGACGCGCCACAATTCTGGGACTCAGACCGAACAGCAGATGGCAGCAATGCGCCTTCTGCTGTTTACTATTACAGTGCAGTCTACCCTATTTTCTACTCACCCCCACACCCTCTTAGCCAAAATGTCTGCCAAAAAGGAGAAAAGTGGATACAGAGTGTAGAGTTTTCCAAGAAAAATGGACCGCTTCCTATTTATTCACAGAGATGAATGGGTAATAGTTAAAAAAAAAAAAATGCAATTTAATGTTAGTCAACAGCTTCACTACAAGAGTTTGGTTAGGTGGAATCCTATTGTTCATGCAATGCCATAAATTTTAAAGTGCAATACTATATTTTTCAGTTACGAATACCTGTGACTTAATTTTTTTTGCATTTGTACAAACACTGTGACCAGTTGTAATGCACACATGTAAATGATCAGAAGCATGTCGCATATGTTTGTCTCAAGAAATCTGAGGTTTTTTATGAAAGGATATTTCATTACATATGAAGATTTTACTAATGTACTTGTACTTTTGCGACAACCTGCATTTTTTGGAGAATGTAAGCTTGAATATAAAATAGTTTGCTAACATAAATAATTAGCTAACATGCTAACATACTAGTTAGCCTTGTTTTGATTAGTTTTCAGACCAGACCATTCACCATTTCTGCTGTGACAAAATAAAAATTGTAACTAAAACTCCTTTATGCTGTTCAAATTTAGATCCCACAGTTCTAGTTAGAGCTCCACTACTTAGGTTGAAAATCAGACTAAGGGGTTAGAGGCGATGTCATTTATTGAATAAGGTATATATATTATATAATAATATATATAATAATATATTACTGTATCTGTTCAAGCTGTTGACACATCAGGAAGTCATTTCTACTCACTTTAAATGTAAATTTGACTTGGACATGTTCCAGTTCTTGCACATTAGCAATCCCTATATTAGCTTTCTGACAACAGGAGCAACATCTCAGCACTTGATTGAAGACTCTTAGAGAATCACGGTGTAAGAACATGTCTTTGTGTAGCCAACACAAGGACCAGTTCACATTTAAAGAGGGTTTAGTGGTATGGCCTGAAAAAGTAGCTTAGACCATAATCATGATGTGCATTACTTTTATTAAGAAAACTTGAAGCAAGAGTAGGACTCTTGGAAAACCTTGTAAAACTCTTGTTTTATGGTGATCTGTTATAAAGGATGAGACTTGTCATGCATGTGATTAATAAAGCTATAGTGTAACATCAACAGATGTGTTGCGAGATGGGAAAATATTAAACACTCTTTTCTTCCTGCCTTGCATTTACAGGCTACTGGGAGGTCAATGGATTCGGCCTGTTTGGGATTTATAAATCAGATTTTGACAGGATTGGGGGCATGAACACTGAGGAATTCAAGGACCGCTGGGGAGGAGAGGACTGGGAGTTCTTGGACAGGTAAGAAACATTATAACAATGTTTTATTCGTTCACATTCCAAACTCAACCCTGTACAGGACGTCCATTTAAAAATGAGTTGAGGCTATAACCTGAGCAAGTTTGCTTTGGTGGAGCAGAGATTTTGACAGCAAGTCTTCTAACTCCCACCCTCATCAGGTTTTTAATCTGATCTGACCTTAACATTTGTCTCCAGAGAAGAAGAAAAACACTCAGTAAATCTTACCAGAGACACAACAAGACATGTATCATATAGAATGTGAATATCATATAGAGATAAAACACTTTCACATGAGAATGTCTGGCACATTTGCCTCATTCCACTGGGGTTGGGGGTTTGAATCCATGGAGTTTGCATGTTCTCCCTATGCTCCAGGGGTTTCCTCTGGGTACTCCGGTTTCCTCTCCCAATACAAAGGCATGTCTTGTTGGCTGATTGGCATCTCTAAATTGTCCAAATTGTAGTCTCTCAAAGGGTGTGTGTGTGTGTGTGTGTGTGTGTGTGTGTGTGTGTGTGTAATTGTGACCTGCGATGGGTTGATACCCTGTCCAGTGTGTCCCCCACCTTGTGCCCCTAGGCTCCCCATGACCCTGTGTAGGATAAGTGGGATGGGAAATGGATGGATGGATGGATCGAATTGTGCTTACAACTTTAACAGCCCTATATGGTTTAGCTCTGGTGTATCTTGCTGGTCTCCTTGTTAGTCCTGAGGATCACTCCAAGCGGAGTTTTTTTTCACCGACTGAAAAATTATTGAAGAAAATATTAGAAAGAGTCTAGAACTGTGCAAGTATTTTTAAATCTTGATTAAAATTATACTTGTTTCATGTGGCAAAGTCATAGTTCTTGTTGGATTATATTTTGCTAACATTATATAGTAAATGTAATAGATTTAACATTCATTCTCTAAGGATTAAACCCAAAAGGTAAACAAACAAAAATGTATTCTGTGTAGATTTATACTTTAATTGTGAGGTTTTTACAAAAACAACAAAACAGAAAAAATACATTTGATGTTTGCTCTTTCTTGTTTCTCTTTTTAATTCTTCTGAGAAAGATCTGAGTAGTCAGTGATTAATTATATTTAGGTAATATTATATATTCTTATTCTTAATTTTCTCTAAAATGTACAGCCTTTGTACTTAAAAGGAAACACTTCTATCATCTTTTACCCATATGAAATGTTATTGTTTTAATGTTTATATACTGTTCTTCACTAACACTCGATTTGTTACTCCCTGGCTCACCCACTATTGCATTTAGCAATCTAAATATTCTCCACAAGGGGGAGCTGTGTAGCACTGCTTCAATCACACTGTGTCCTATATTTAGAAGTGCTTCCTTCTGCCATTTGTAAATAACAAATTTTACACAATAAAGAAGATCTTCTTGAATTGTCTGGGTGGTTAGAGTTTATAATTAATTTACTCAAAATACTGATAGAGGGAGAAAAAAAAAAAAAAAAACTGTGTCTGATTTTTGCTCTTAGGGTTCTGCAGAATGGTTTGGAGGTTGAGAGACTGAGACTTCGGAACTTTTACCACTACTACCACTCCAAACGAGGCATGTGGAATACTCCTATAAAGAAACCGAGTCAAGGCTAGCCAGCTGGGATGCTGTGGTTGTCTGAGTTGGATCAGATGGGGCAGGTTTGAGCTCTTCGAGCTTTCCAGAAGCTGCCAGAAGAGTTCCAATGCACAACCTGTCTGCCTTAAACACACTGGGTCAGTTAACACAGATGTCATGGTGCAATCCAGAATGAAGTTGCAATGGTTAAAATATCATGCACTTTTATAGTTCCAGAGAATAACTATAAAAAAAAGTGCCAAACATACAGTAGAAGCACATAGTAGAACTTACTCAAGTTCTGGACATTATGAACAGGATTTGTTTTTTTTGGAGGAGTGAGAGTGCTCAGGTAATCTGGTGTTAATATGATGTTTCCATTAATGGATTGATGTGTTCACAAATTTTTTTTTTTGGGGGGGTGGGGTGGTGCTTACTAACAGAGACTGTGTTTTATCAACAAAAATGGTGTCCAGTTTACTATACTATATCTTCTCCCTCTTTCTTTATTTCTTTCCATATTTCTGTCTCTACAATCTCAATCTCTCTCTCTCTCTCTCTCTCTCTCTCTCTCTCGGTCTCTGTATTTCTTTCTCTGTCACCCCTCAAAATGTTTGTACTGTAGAAATTTGCCAAAATGCTGAGCTGCTGCCCTTAATTAGTCTGGAATTTATTATTAATGTAAATTTCAACACAAGGAGGATGTCTGAAAAGAAAAGTAAATGTAGTTGTCACTAATGCCATATTTAAAGGATAATTTCTGTGAAATTGTATGTAGAGTATGTAAAGGATGTACATTTATTTCCTATTATTTTACTTTCTTATTTTCAAGAATAAATGGAGGAGTAACTGGGTTTTTGTAGTGATACCACATCTCTCCACAGGAGAGTGTGTGTCCCAAACAATGCAAATCGTATAATTGTATTCTTTTTTTCATCCATCCATCCTCTGTACCGCTTGTCCTACATAGGGTTGCGGGGAGCCTGGAGCCCATTCCAGTGGACTCGGGCATAAGGCGGGGGAAATCCTGGCCACGGTGCCAAACCATTACAGGGCACAATCATGCACACACACCCTCACAAACCCATTCACACACAATGGACAATTTTTTTGGAGATGCCAATCAGCCTACAATGCATGTTTTTGGACTGGGAGAGGAAGTACCTGGAGGAGTACCTGGAGGAGTACCTGGAGGAAACCCCCGAAGCATGGGGAGAACATGCAAACTCTGTACAAACAAGGTGGTGGCGGGAATCGAACCCTGCACCCTGGAGGTGTGAGGCGAAAGTGTGTTTAAAAAAAAAGGAATATTATGTCAGAGTAGAGTAATTATAATAAAGGGAAAATATATGAAAACAAATATGGGAAATAAATAATCTGAAGCAAAGTTATTGTACTCTTGTATTTTTAGGCCGCATTTGTCTTCAAGCATTATGATCCATCCATCCATCTTCTAGCACTTACTCCTTGATCAGGGTTATGGGGTAACCTGGAGCCTATCCCAAGGAGCATCGGGCACAAGGCGGGGTACACCCTGGACACGGTGCCAGTCCATCGCAGGGCAACAAGCATTATGATCCACAGTGTGGATCTACAGCTACAGCTCATATTCCATGTATTTGGGAAAAATATATTAAATGGCAGTTGTCTTGTTGAATTGTTCACAAATGTAATACCTCCCATAAAAATCATACAAAAGCAGTACTCTAGAAAGTGTAATACAGGCAAACAGAAAATAACCATATGAAGAAGATATGTATAATATTTAGTTTTGTCCAAAACATATCAGAACATGTTAACATTTACATAAAATTTGATCATCAGTTTTTAGTTAAAAATGTAAACTTGGATTATCTAGACTTACTCTATATATATACTGCTCAAAAAAATAAAGGGGATACTTAAACAGCACAATGTAAATCCAAGTGTTCCCTTTATTTATATACTGAGAGGTATATAATGAAAATGTACTATTATTGGGACAGTATTAATGCACAGACATTACAGGAACAGCAGATGTTCAGAGAGTAAATTATCCGTGCAGGCTGTTAATAATCTTTCCTGAGATTTCTCTCCACCTTGTGAGTTGTGAGAATTTTGTAAATGTGCCAGTTTGAGAAATCTTACCTTAAACTAGAGATGCACCGATAGTAAATTTCTCAGCCGAAACCGATAACCGATTATTCAGAGTGATATCGGCTGATACCAATACCGATAGTTCTGCCTTTCATGCCTTCTTTTAAATTAATAATTAATTCCACAATTCTGAAAGAAATGCAAATAAAAACTTTATTCTCTCCATTTCAACAAGTTGTTTTACAGTAACTGGTCTCATAAACAGAAAACACATTACTCACATTAACATTAACACATGAACTCAATTCTGAAAATTAAATGAAGATTTCTTAACCTAATGAATGTTATTAATTCATATTAACATTGACTGAATTCTAAAAACAAAAAAAAAACCCTCCTCTTAGGCTTCACATTCACTCACCACAAACAAAAGCATTTATACTTCATCACTGAACATCAAACTGGTAATATATAGGCCTAATATAAACCTTTTTCTGATGATATTAACTAAAATGTATAAAACACAGATCATCCATAACATTAAAACAACCTGCTTAATATTATGTAGTGTTAGTACTGCCAAAACAGCTCTGACCCATTGAGGCATGGACTCCACAAGACCTCTGAAGAGACCTCTGCTGTGGTCTGGCACCAAGACAACCCTTAAGTCCAGAGTTGGGGCCTCCGTGGATCGGACTTGTTTGTCCAGCACATCCCACATATGCTCAATTGCTTTTTCAGCATTTTTGCTACAGAAGCTCATCGGAGCAGACAGGCTAGCGTTCGCTCCCAATGAGCCTTGGGCACCCATGACCCTGTAGCTGGTTCACTGATTGTCCTTCCTTGGAACACTTTTGGAAGGTTCTATCAACTGCATACCATGAACACCCCACATACCTGCCTTTTTGGAGATGCTCTGACCCAGTCATCTAGCCATCACAATTTGGCCCTTGTCCAAGTTGCTCATGCCTATTTTTCCTGCTTCCAACACATCAACTCCGAGAACTGACTGTTCACTTTATCCCACCCCTTGACAGGTGTCACTGTAACGAGATGTTATTCAATTAAATGTTCTTCACTTCACCTGTCAGTGGTTTTAATGTTATGGTTGATTGGTGTATAATAAATAATTTGTGTAAAACATTTCTAATACCACAAACCTTCCACTTTTTACTGGGGAAGAAAACCACAAAGGGTTTCCCATCTTTACATATGTGTACTGAATTACATGTATATCAGATCTAAGTGATATTCAAATATTGCCCACACTCTCTTTCCTTGTCTCTGGGGTTGAATCCCTACTGTAAGAATGAAAATGGTTGTTAATGAAAATATTTCGGTTTTCTGACGCAACGATTGGTTAGTTTCCTCGCTTGTTTGTGTCTGATTGGCTGAGAGAAAGGCGTCAGCTGATTGGCTGATAGACAGGCGTCAGCTGATTGGCTGAGAGAACGACCTCAGCTGACTTCTAGTCAACAAACTTTTCAGCTGTTGCTTCAGTTCAACTTTCCCCAAAAACACTCCAGCTGGCAGCGCGTGCAAAAGTACGGAAAGCAGATGGATACACGTTAACTCTGACGTTAGTGCACGATTAGTACTGCAGTTTTAGGAGTGTAACTGGAGCATCTGTCTATCAGCTGAACCGGAATGGCCGCCTTAAGCAGTGTTAACCTGAAGACTTTGGAAGATTTGACGTTGGATTCGGGATACGGCGCGGGAGACTCGTACCACTCCCTCAGCCTCTCATCGTCCAAGTCCAACTCTCAGCTCATCTCCGCTGCTTATCGGGCAAACCGGTGCCGCCGCTCCGCCTCCACCAACAGCCGCAACGACAGCTGGGACTCCGTGAACACAATACCGGAAGACCCGGAGGACATCTTCTCCAGATGCCCGCGATTGCCGGACCTCGAAGAATTCCCCTGGACGGACGACGAGGTGGATTGCGTGCTGCGTAAAGTCTCTGGAGAGCGCGAGCCCTCAGCTTTTACGCGTGACATTGTACGCGCTGTGTCCAAGCTGCTGCGTCGTCCGCTGTTGCGCGTGGCGCGCGAGGCGCAGAGACTGAGCGTGCTGCGCTGCAGGTGCACGCGCTATGAGGTGCAGAGCGCCGCGCGACTCGTGCTCAGCTGGCCGCTCGCAGACGCGTGCGTCTCGGCCGCAGCGAGCGCCATGTCCCTGTACAGCATGAGTGCAGGAGAACTGCTGCGTAGGAGCAAGTCATCGCGTTGTGGTCTCATCCTATCCGTGGGTCGCTTCTTCCGCTGGATGGTGGACACTCGGGTGTCGGTGCGTGTCCACGAGCACGCGGCCATCTGCCTGGCCGCGTGCATGCAGAGACTCATGGAGGAGGTCGGTGCCAGGGTGCTGACAGCGTGTGACGCGGGTAATTTCGGATGTCCAGTGCCCACAGAGGTCCTGGAAGCAGCAGTGAACGGCGACCCCGAGCTTTACGGGCTCCTGCAGAACTATGAGCATCTGATCTGCGGGAAAAACGCCAACGGTGAGGGGGAAAGCGCAATGAATAGCCTATTGCAGCGTTTAAGTTTTCAAGGCTTGTTTACATTGAATGTGAATGTTGTTGGTGTTGCTTTACACCTGACATTCATTTGCAGCATTGCAAGAAAATGAAAACTAAATTTTCCTTTTCCCTCAAGAACGTTCAAATTTCTTTTCATGTTTAAGTTGCAAATCTCCACAAACGCTTCATATGAAGCAAGTGAAGGCTAAATGACTTAATTTTCTTTATGTGACCGTTAAGTTATTTGACAAGGGTTAACTTGGGTAAGGACTTTTTTTGTTTGTTTGTTTTTTTTTTTCAGATGACTAAAAAGGGGGCACATTTCACTTCGCATTTGATGACATTTAGACTTGATTATTGTCAGCTTCTGGAGTTGTAGTTATGTATAAGTCTTTATGGCAGTCTTAGGAGTGTATGACGGTACACACCAGTTTCTGACCATAGGAATGCTGTTGACCGTATATTTTTGGTTGATGGACTGTGTTGACTGCTTGACAAACTCGGACTAGCACAGCACATAATATCGTGACCAATTGTCACCACCATCGTTATCATGGTCACTAATATGCCGAGGATCGTCCATCAAATAATATCTAGTCAATGGTCTCTTTTCATGCCGAGTGTAGCAACAGATTGGCTACAGTCAGTAATCTTACATTCAATCGTTCACTAAACAGGGAATGAGGACACAAAAGTCCATTGTTCTGCCATGTGCTTTCTGTGCCAAGCTGTTTTCGGATGGCAAAATAAGCAGAAAGCAGTGAGCAAAAGAGTTCAGAGTGCAGGGGATTTAAAAGCCATCCCACTGTTCTCTCTCTGCTCTGGTTTGAATCAGGATTTGGACTGGGTCTCTGACAGGCTGGCCCTGCAGAACTGTTCTGCATCACAGTGCTTTAAAAGAAAAGATGATGTGAAATGGCTCAGGAGAGGGGAACTGGGGAGTGTGTGGACGTGTTGCTGTTGTAAAACATAGCACCTGTAATAGTGTATTGCTTCCCTCCCCATGTTATTGTATTGAATGAGAGTAGCATTAATGAGTGCTTCGAGCTCTGGGTGAATTGAATGTAGTTTTGATGACCCTCCAAGGAGAAATCTTCGCCTAATTGAATCACACACACTTGCTCTCGGTGTGATTGAATATTACAGGACAGTTGTGGGGGGAAAAAAAATGTTCCCAGACACTGACTTCCTCATTAATTTTTTCCACAGGTGACGCTCAATATCAATACTGTTTGAAAGCAAAATATTGATATGGGCGCTTGATATTTTGATTGCTTGAGAATCCATTAAAAAAAAAAAGAGTGAATGAGTGAGTGTCTTTACACTCATATGTTTCTTTCACATGTTGGGCTTCGGGGAATTGGGGGGGGGGGTTTGGGGGGGGTGGGGGGGGGCGAGTGGAGCCACCACTGCTTATGGAGAACAGATTGAGACCTGTAGGCTCATGGTTGGCACACTCACTTTCATACAAAAGCAGTTCGCTCATACACTGAACAGGCCCACATCTGGAAGTCTTTAAGACCTAAGTGACCTCTTCGACTCCAGTAACAGAATGGCCCCATTTTCTATTTCTAGTGTGAAAGATAGTCTACAGTCTTGTCCATTCATTTCTCTTTAGCAGTCCATATCCATATGGCTTTTTGGCAGCTCAATTTTTAAATTATTAGAGCAGAAAATGGCCATGGTCAACAAAAGGAATTTCAGAAATATTGTCTGCTCAGTTATAGATGTACAGTTCTTACAGTTCCATTCAGGGTCTTTCCATTAATTACTTCCACCCTTTTTTTTTTTTTTATCAGTAAGCTTGGAGCTAATCCTGGCCAGTCTAGGTGCTGTTTCAGCAGTTTCGGTTTGGTGGCTTTGTGCTTTGAGTGTATGAGAGCTAGAACTGCTTAGATCTTTTCAACTGTATAGATTTACAGTACACGGCTTGGGGAAGTCTGTGAAATTATGATGGGTCTCAGCTGAAACTATATTAAACCCACCAAAAACTGGAAGGAATTCAAATATGAATAGAAAAACAAGGATTTCCCTCAAAATAGGAGGATCGACCAAGGGTGAGGTTTTACTAAGATATTTCGTCAAACCACTGAAAGCTAAGAACCATCTGTTTATCTCATTAGTCAAGTTTAATTTCTTCTTTACTATTTAACATTCTAGATGTAAATCAGTTGGTTCTGTCTGCTACAGAGAGATGACTGGAAAGTACTGTAGAGTAACATGGACGAAACCAGTGTCTCCACATTTAATTGTAGGAAGCGTTCATTAACGATCATAACCGTGAAAAGACCACACCAGAAACTTTAGAGTGCAGATGATATCAGCAACGTCATGTGGAAACCCAGAGTGAGTAAGCATGCCCTGCGGCTAGGTCCTAGTTGTTTTCGTCTGAACTATAACTAAAAGGAAGTTGTGAGTAAACAGTGAGGTTCTTTGAGCTTGACCGTAATAGCTGACCAGATAGTTGTAAGAGAGTGTGGGAAAATTAGGGACCACAGGTAAGATGGCCCCATTGGTCTGACTGGCACAGTGGTGGGAACAGAGTTACAGTGGTGGGAACCAGAGTTTGGTCAGAGTGATGAGCCTAACGATCATCCCTGCTTAATTACCTCCGTAAAGTGTTCCGCAGACAAAGCCCAGTTTCTTTGAGCTTCACTACAAACTAAAGGAGTTGGAGCTTTTCCAAACTGTGCAGTTAGGGACCAAATGCATGCATTTAATTTGGATTTTTCTTAACTTGAGTGAGTGGCTCCTATAAAACCCAAAACGATGTGTTTATTAAGCAACAGTTAGTTGGATTAGTGAGTATTTGGCAGCTATCTAGGCTTGAACATTTTTTTTTGCTTGAAGAAGCCATTACTGCCACTATCATCTGTTTTCTAAACCACTGCACAAAGCTTTAAGGATTTAATTGTATCCTCTGCCAGCTGACCTAGGCAAATGTTGCAGTCTGAGCAGGCTGAGGAAGAGGAAGTTTGCAGTGACAGCTGGTCTTCTTGCCACTGACCTTCGTAACCTCTCAACATGTAGGTCTGGAAAAAAAAATGCCACCTGGTCCAGAGAGGTGTGATGGAGCCTAAATATAGGCTTAGTTTATAGAAGTGGCACTTCTTTATGTTTTTATGTATGTCAGCAGGAATCTATCACAATTTCATTGTAAGGCATACCTCTTCACGTTTATATGGTAACTCCGCTGTTTTGTGTTTCGTGTCTGGCAGGTGTCCTTCATGACACCAGGGTTTCCTTGTCTCAGTGAGCTTTCTAGGCTGACCAAAAGAGACATCAGTAAGCCCTGAGACTAATTTTGCATTGGTCACACCTCAGAGTATTTGAAGCCATGGAACATTTTCAAAAAAGTCTATAAATTATGATCAACAAAATCCAATTATTAAAATTTGCTTCTATTTGCTTCTTTATTAGAGTTTTTAGAGTTTATTCCTGAACCTGGATCTGTGTCAAAAATGTAGATACATAAACCTTTTGCATCATTACCATTGTTTGTAGTTGTATTAAAGCCCAGAGCTAGTTTTAACCTGTTTAATTCAATTGACCAGCCAATTAAGCTCTTACTTAAAATAAGTATTTTGCACAACTTTGATAATCATCGATGGTGATTTCCACCACTGTAAGATGGGTCAAAGAAAAAAAAAATGTATATTTTTATATATATATATATATAGGCGTGGGAATGTACTGTCCTGCACAATTTTAGTTACTCTACTCTTTTGCATCTGTAGCAACAAATTAGCCGCGTTATTTATCATGATGAGTTGTAGTGTCCTTTGGAACTGCAAAAAAGACCCCCACCCCCTTTGCCAAGTATTAATTTCTCGGTGTCAAAAGACTCAGATTCAAAGGTCCACAAACAGCTCATTAATAATAAAACAGGATAGTAACAGTTCATTAATTCCATTCCTGACCTCCCAAAAATAATTCCATATTTTTGTGGCCTTTGGCTTTTATACCTCATTACCTCATCATGTGTGCAAAGACCAAACCACAGGTGCGTCATAAACTTCGAAAGCCTCCAACACCTTAGAACATTTCATACAAGCAGTGAATCACACACACGGCACTCTTTCTGAGCACTCCTGTGGGAATGGCACTTAAGTGACTTCCTCTAGTTCTTAACAACTAATAAAAGTTAAATGAGGTGTTAATCAGCCAGTGATGCGAAACAGTACTGCCCAGATGTGGGCTGAACTGTAGCCAAACATTTGTTTTTTTTAATTATTTTTTTTAAATCTCTGCCTTAGACTTGACAATTAATCATACAGCAAATCAAATCACTTAGAAGGCAGCAGGTTAACCAAGACCTACGATTAATCTCTGCATTGTGAATTATGTTTGGTTGTGAACTTTGCCTCAAAGGTTGTGAGTAACAGGTGTGGCAGCAGGTTTCAGGTTTGAGCAAAATAAATAAAAACCAAGTTAATTAAGTGCAAACCACATAGCTCACGAAATATTTTTGTTTTCTCATAGCTTAAATATCAGATTTGATGTATTTTATGATATACTTGTCATATTATTTGTTTAGTAATATTCATTTATGCCTCTGGGTTAACCGTGGAGAACCTAACAATCAGATATAATCTCTCATCATCACTGTGCTTAGCAAGTGCCCAAGCTTTGATTAATATTACAAACTGATGCACTTAATTACATCAAACCATCTCTCATCGGCAGCCCTGATAGCTGGTGAAAGCATGATGGATGGTGTTTGAGAAATTATCATTAGGGATAGATTCTTCTCTAACCCCAGCCCAGGAAATCCACTTTTCAAGCGTTGGCATGTTAGGAAAAAATTGCTACAATTGAGATCAAAACTGTGGCCCCATTGGAAAGTGGCTCATGTGTTTAGGGCAGAATAGTGGGGGCAGATGTTGAATCTCAGGGAGTACCATAATGCTAAGCTACTTCTGGTTTTTCCATCCCATCCTCGAGTGGAGTTTAAAGGGAAGGTTTGGCCGTGGCGTTTAACACCTCTGCCAACTGGCAGGCTGTGGTTCTGGCCACACTCTGCTTTTTGTCTTCTGCTGGAGCTGGTGAGTATAGGTGGCAGTGAGTTTAAGGGATTAAAAAGGGGGTATGTGCACTCTGACTTCAACATCTGGGTCACATTAACCCCCAGTTTGTCCTGTAGTCAAGAGGTTTTAGAGAATCGCATGATTAAAGATGGCTTTGGCCAGTTTGCACATAATGGTTGCAGGAATTGAATAAAGAATAAAACATGTTGGGGCATGCTGTTATAGGAAAATAATCCATGACAGGGTGGTGTGATGAGAACTGGTGTTACATGTCAAGCTTTTCAACTGTTCCTAGTTACATTTAAGGTTGTGGTCCATACATGAGATGAGTTAGTTCTTGTCATCATGTTATAGCAGTTATAAACAGCCTTTTTTTCTCTCTCTCTCTCTAAAACAAACAAACAAAAACACAGCTTGTCATGTTCCCAAGAAACCAGAGAGTGCAAAGCCGTCTATCCTGAAGAGTTTCCTGTGGTAGAAAACTTACTGATTGCTACAAAGCACTGATACTAGAGAATGTTAAATGAACATCTCCTTAAAGATACGTTTTTAAACTACTGTACATAGTTATCATTTTTCTTAGATTATGTGGAGAGGCTGCTATACAAGTCTTTGTGAATGCGCTTATTCAGAATTAGAAAAAGCTATTATTTGAATTACAGGTGGTACTATTGCCAGAACTGCTGTAATTGGAAAGTAATGAAAACTTTTGACCAACCCATACATCTTAAATGACGCTTATCCTATACAGGGTCGCCGCAAGCCTATCTCAGAGAACGGGATGCACCCGGTAGGCAACACCCTGGACAGGGCACAATCGTACACATATTCACACTCTACTGACGTTTTGGAAATGCCACTCAGCCTACAGCGTGTGTCTTTGTACTGGGGAGGAAACCAGCGTACTCTGAGGAAACCCCCAAAGCACAGGGAGAGCATGCAAGCTCCAGACTGCTGGGACTACGGCTACTCCTAAGACCTTACAGACCTCTTATAAATCCATAATGAACCTTTTCACACTATCTGTTGTTACCCAGATGAGGATGGGTTCCCTTCAGTGTCGGGTTCCTCTCAAGGTTTCTTCTTCTTAAAACATCTTAGAGTTTTTCCTTGCCACCGTCGCCACTCAGTGGCTTGCTCAGTTGTGATAAATTCACACCTTCATTATCTGTATACCATGTTTCTATTTCTGTAAAGCTGCTTTGAGACAATGTCTATCGTAAAAATCGCTATATAAATTAGAAAAAATCCATGCACACAGGGCGGTGGCAGGATTTAAACCTTCAACCCCGGAGGTGTCCAGCAAACATGCTAATCACTTCGCCACCATTTCCGCCTCTTTTGACCAATCAGAATTCAGCGCACTGTTGTATAAAGTAAATAAGAGCACCATTAATATTGAGAGTATATTATCCAAAAAAACAGCTTCAAGTTCATAATATACAGTACATGAGAGATGCTTGAGGAATTTGAATGCGTCCTGTTAACAATGCTAATAAATTCCTCATATTGTAGTTGAAGTGTATGGTTTTATGCCATGCTTAGATATTTATATGTAGTCTAGAATGAAGGTAAAATAAAAAGAGTGAAAATCCCAAAATAAAAAAAAAAGACTGGAGCCTTTGTTGATTTTGATTAAATTTGTAAGCTTTTCCACTGCAAAAAAAAAATAAATAAAAAAAAATTATCACTCATAAGTCATTTGGTTGATTCTCAGGAGAAATACAGCATTGCGTGAGTACGCAGTCATGCAAACCCATCCAGGCTTCGTTTCCCCTTGGTGTTTTAGGGTAAACAAGCCAACCTACATGTTCATATTCACAGAGCGCTCTAAACACATCAGCATGTAACACAGGGGCTGATTGAGCTTACCTGTGCAGCACACTGGCACCATTGTGCCCTGCTCAGAATGGCACTGTTGTACCATGGTGTTGCACTCTGACTGACTTACTGTTTTCACACCATGTTGCTGAAGAGAGGGAAATAGGTTAATCACTCATATTTAGGCAAATGAGGGTGGCTGCGTTTTGGGGTTTGAGTGGAGTTTCTTTCAGACATTGTTCTGTAAAAGAGTAGGCTCTTTTACAAGACTTGAAATTCAAATAAAGTCTATGCACAAATATTTTCCTCTCATTGAAAATGGGTCAGACCGAAACTAAATCTAAATTATTGTTTCAATCCTATTAGTGGCATACCTGCACTGAGAGCTGCAGCTTGAAGCGGCTTAATGATGTTCAGATGTTCAAGGGTTGTAGTTATAAAATAGGGATGATAGGTTTTTTTTTTTATATCAAGTAAAATATTTTATCTTCTAGGTTGCCGTTTTATCATATTTCTTATCAGTGGTGGAAATTGTGGTGAGAAATGATGTGAATTAAAGCCAGTGTGCTCATTCAGCATGTAAGTAAGCAGTGAAAGTACAGATTTTACTAGCTGAAATTGAAATGTGATGACCGATCCAAGATATGCATAAGTATTTTGCACTTTGCCAAGTTCTTTCCCCAAGTTTTAATGGATATGTCTTCGAAAATGTAAAAAGAATCATTTCAAAAGTTTTTCGTTTGAAATGAAGGTAGATTTGAAAGTACAATAATTTATTTTAACATATTTAAGTAGGTATGCATGGTTTATATATATATATATATATATATATATATATATATATGTGTATATATGTGTGTGTGTGTGTGTATATGTGTGTGTGTGTGTGTGTGTGTGTATGTGAGAGAGAGAGTCAAAATTGTTACATTTGTAAATTAACCTATATTCCTTCAAGTACATATGTCAGGAGGCAAAGTCAGACGTGAGAGCAGATTAGGTTTAATAAAGAGTAAAACAAACCCCAAATATAAACTTTGAACTAATGGCAAAGATATAAAGACTAAAAAACATAAACATAAGACAGAAAACAGGAGACTTGAAAGCATACGTGACAAAAAAAGACAAAATGTGATTTACATAACAGTGGTAATTAACCAAAAGTATCAACCATGATCATGAAAAAAACGATTAATCCCATATTTAGGTATCCTTAAGTATATTAGTGTTCAATAGATGAGCTTTAACTGGAATTCAGTCTAACGGGTCAACAAGTCGTCTTCTTTATCTTCTTCTTCTTTGGTTGCTCCCATTAGGGAGCGTATGGGATTGCCATCCATCTCCATTATGGAAACCCGGATTATGATCCGCATATTTGACTTGGCACAGGTTTTAATGTGGATACCCTTCCTGACGCAACCCTCCATTTTATCTGGGCTTGGAACCAGCACCGAGAATTCACTAGCTTGAGAAATCCCAGTGGCTGGGTTTAACAGGTCAAAGTAATTAAGAAAAAAATGGATTTGAGACACTATAAAGGATAATCTATTCAGTAGCTAGCTAATTTATTTAGTCAAATACATTTCTAATATGTTCTTTCGTAATAAAAAGCAGCTGACTCGAACCCCATAGAAAATCTCTGGTGGGATTTGAATAAGGCAGTTGTAGCACGCAAACCCAAGAATATTACTGAACTGGAGGCCATTGATCATGAGGAATGGGCTAAGATTTCTCAGGAACGCTGCCAGAAGCTATGCATCTCATTTGCAGCTGGTCATAACAGCAAAAGGGTGCTTACCAGGTACTAAAGATGCTTGCCATGAAGTTGTTTAATAATTTTGTGACTGGAGAAGTCATTATAAGTTGCATTTTGAATTTAGGGAAACCACTTGAAGCTTTCATTGTGTTGAGCAATTTCAATTGCCTTTGTTTGATTTGTTCATTGCAATCAGCTGAAAATTTTGACAATAAACCTGATTTGCAATGGAGGTTGAATAATTCTGATTGCAACTGTATATATTACACAACAGGTTTAATGCCTGTCCCTGGCTCTGCTTAGCAGCTTTATCTCTGATTTGACCCAGTGCACTAATACAGATTTCCCATCCTCCCATTAGTGGTCATCGTGATTTGTAGTTGTAAGTGAAACAGTCTGCCAAGTTAAACCTCAGTCCTCCTTATCCCTTCTCATAGTGGCAGTGCACATGCATTTCCCTTTCCCTCAATCCTCTATGACGAGACCAGACGTGTGTGTATGTGTCTCTGTGTGCACTTGGGCGTGTGTGTGTGGCTGTTTATGACGCACATGTTAGCCTCAGGGCTGCCAGTGTTGGAATGGCTGGTTATGGGAAAGGCACTGGGTTGGATGTGTTGGTGAAGGATGGGTGTGGATGAAGGGGTTTGGGTCTCTGGGCTTACCGCGTGCCCAGCTGTACAGCACACCCTGTGGCTCACAAAAACCTATCTGACCTTTGCAGAACCAGCATGTGTATAGACCAGGCTATAGGCCTACATAGCTGTGCTGATTTGAGGCTGAATGTATTTATACTATATATTTAAATTTGGGCTGTGAGCTAATGGCCATGATAGGAAGCACATGTGAAATGAAGGCTCTCTGGTGCACATTGCGGTCTCAGAAATAAAGTCAGCTTTGGTTTTCTCTCTTAAATGTATCCTAATGTTTAAAGCAAGCCAGTTAAATTTTATAGATTGTATTATATTTCAGAAATATAGTTTTTTTTTGTTATAGTTGTTTCTGTTTTTATTCTTCTGCTCTTTCTGTATTTCTGAGTGTACATTTATCATCAAACTGAAAAATACTGCAATTCCCATCACTGAGTTTTATTCAGGCCATATTAAAGCACTCGGCCATCCAGCTCTACAGAATTCGAATTCTTATTGTGGATATTGTGCATTAATTCGTTCAGAATTTGTTTATTTATTTATTTATTTATTTATTTATGTACTTATTTATATTTATTTATTTTTTTATCTTCTTGTTATTCTCTTCTTGTATTTTATTTTAATATGCTACACTGTGTAATATTATTAGGTATAAGTCTTTAAAAGGTAAGGACATTATATTTGTTGAAGTGGGCAGACTATTTATTAGATTTGAAGTCAGCAGGGGACTTTTTTCTTACTGGAATTTTTTTTTCTTTTTAAATATTTTAGTTTACTCTAGGTCCACTTTGTGGACAACCCTAGGGGTGATACACTGCTGTCTCCTTTCTTTTATGGAGACTTTGGGTGTGTGTCCCTCTTCAGCTCCAATTGGCTATTTATATTCTTATTCTTACTTCAGTTCTTGGGTTTTATAATTTTTATATAACCAGCGACAGCTATTGAGTTCGCTTTATTGTACTGATTCGCCAGTCAACCCATGCCGAACTAAGCATTTTCTGCTCACACTTTATAGTCCTGCATAGTGTGTTTGTGTTTTATTGATTTGACTCACTTCCTTCTAAGGAAATATTCTCAGAGTGTATCCATAAATGTGACCTAAATATATCCGATGGCTGGGATCTGGATATGTTTTCACCATACCAAGTGTGTGAATTACTTGAATGAATGACTGCACATGCCTGGACGAATGCTCAATAGTTTACTTTAATTTTGAAAACAAATCCATTCCTTTATCCCCCATTTGATCCCTTTTGTAATACCTACTGCCCGAGAGTTCCCAGGGAAAGGGATGGATTTTGAATCATGTGAAAAGAAGAATCCCCAAGAAAGCCTTCTATCTTATTTGAAGCTGAACATCCTTTATAATTCGGAAGCCAAGGTTGACCGCCTATTATTGTTTTGCTCAGAGTATGCTTTATATCCCCTGCAGCTTGTAAGAAAGTAAAGTCAGACATGTATTCCAGAGGCAATCATCTGCCATTTAGTTCAGCCTCAGATTCATAACTTTATTAGAGTTCGAGTGGGAATCAGGAGATCTGTGGAGTTCTGAAGAGGAGCAGTCCATCTCAATCATGGGAAAGGATTCAAACACAGGAGGATAAATAATTAAAGCCATCTTTAAACTTGACTGTAGTCAGCAACATGTTGAGAACAGTAGCACTAAAGCCCTAAGCTGGTTTCACTAAAGTCAAACCGTTCCAGTCAAACTAGTTGTGTAGAGTTTATCCAGAAGTTTTTCTATAATGATCATCTGCACAAAAGAAACAATAGCTGTATTTTGCATAGAAATTTAATTGATCAATTAGTTTAATTACTATGAAATCATTTATTCATCTTTTGTAAACCGATCTGGAGCCTGTCCATGGAAAACACCCTTGTCCATTTAGTCCCCTCTGAAACTATTGGAACGGCAAGGCCAGTTCATTTGTTTTTCCTGTAGACTGAAGACATTTGGGTTGGAGATCAAAAGATGAATATGAGAAGAGTTATTTATTTTGTGGTATTTTATATGTAATGGGTTGAAATGGGTTGTCTGATCCTGGTTTTATGTTGTTTAACACATCTAGATGTAAATACCAGGAAATAAAACCTGAAATCCTAAACGCACGTCTCATATCCATCTTTTGATCTCAAACCCAAATGTCTTTGGTGTATAGCGCAAACAAACGAATTGGCCTTGCAGTTCCAATAGTTCCGGAGAAGGCTTTATATGATTGTTGCACAGAAAACTGAGTTTCAACCAAAGAACATAACAAAAAGATAACACATCATGTTTACTAAACACATCCATCTTCATTAAATTTTCTGTCAATGTGAATAAAAGCAGTGTATCAAGTTACACTCTAAGTGCCCAGTAGTGGCATGCTGGCAGTCCTGTGATTTTGAAATCCCAACCAGTGATTTAGCTTAGAACATTAATATATGAGACCTTCCTCAGTAATTGTCACATTAAGGAGAAGGAAGAAGGGATGATGGAGTGGATTGCATTGTGTTCACACTCCCTAAGGGATCCTTGTAAAGGAAATTGCAGCTAGACTTCAAAGTTCTTCCTCTTCTTATCTCTAATAGAGACTAAGTCTATGTGAGGTTGTGGCTTATTACTCTAATGGCACATTGGCTCGCTCCACTAACCGGTAATAACTTCAGGCCTAGAAAACTAGCCCTATCGGTTTTGCTCCATCATGGAACTAAGGATAAGGCTTGATGTTGGTTTTAGGGCATTGTACCATTAAATGCATGGTGTCTGTTATAATGCCATCTTGGGCTGTGACTTTTATGCCATTCCTATCTTGCTTGATAATTAGAAATAATTAGAATCATGTAATTTGACCATAAGTGTGGGTGTTCCTCTTCGCTAAATGGTTTATTTTCATAGTGTTTTCTCATATCTGATTGTGGTTTTTGTGTGTAGGTGAACTCTCCCTGCCAGCCCACTTCAGCCCGTATGCAGAGGGTCATAGTCCAGGGTCAGAGGCCAGACATGAAACGTGTGTTCAGATGGAGGTGCGGACGCTGGAGCAGGCCTTGCTGGCCACCTGTGCAGGAAGCATCTCAGAGCTCAGTGAGTATGACTTCCTTAAATGAATCAAAGACCAACCAGGAGTCATGTTTTTGAGAGAAATTCCTGCCTAGAATCCATGTATAAAATCTTGGTGTTATTATGGATTCATGTTGTACCATCAGTAGCTATGTTAAAGGAATACCTAAACCAGCATTTTATTGGGGATTCTTATCCAAACATGACTTGTAGAAACCCATCCATGTCTTCTTTTTTCATGGTCTATTATAATGATTTCTTTATAGGCAGTCCCAAAATCATTCTAAATTTAAAAAAATTATAATAATTTGCTGAGATTGCTATGGCTGGAATTTTAATCAAGGAACCGGAACATTCTGCTACTACACAATCAAGTTTATAAATCAGCAAATGACCTACTTAAATATTCTTGAAACATTAAAATCTACAAGCAAATTAGAATTATTCGCACTTTTCAAAAATATGAACAAACATTTACATAAGGGAAGTTTTCAACCAATCCAGACTTTCAAAACCTCTTTATAATAACTGTCATTATTTTGAATAATTGTGTGTTGTAATGTCTGTTACCTTACATCATGTGTTTTGTTTTTTTTAGATAACATATTATTTAAAAAGAAGTTCTTATGAGAATGGTGTTTGTTAGAGGAGAGATGCCCTATATGGCCAAAAGTATATGGACACCTGAGTATTGTGGTGTTCCCCCTTTGCTGCCTCCTCCCTTCAAGGAAGGCTTTCCACCAGACGATGGAACATGTCTGTAGAGATTTGCCCACTCTGTAGAGATTTTGCCCAGTTCTGTTGCACAGCTGTCATTCCAGTTCATCCCAATGGTGTTTAGTGGGGTTGAGGTCAGGGCTCTATGCAGACCACTCTAGTTCTTCAACACCAATCTTGGCAAACCACGTCTTAATGGAGCTCATTTTATGCACAGGGCATTGTCGTGATGGAGCAGGTTTGGGCCGCTTAGTTTCAGTGAAAGGAAATCTTCATGCTTTAGTATTCAAAGACATTCTAGACCATTGTGTGCTTCCAAATTTGTGGTAACCGTTTGGGAAAGACCCACATATGGGTTTAATGGTCATGGGTCCACATATTTTTGATCATATAGTCTATGTAGACAATTCTGGATGTTCACTGCTTTTAGATGAACAGTTATGGGTCAGTTAGAAGTCCTAACAATACTACTATATGATATATATATCTCCTATAATTTCTATAATAATGCTTAGTCATCAAAATATCTTCTATAAATCTTTTAATCTTTGTTTATTATCTTGGTACACTTTTTATCCATGAATGCACTTTTAAAAACTGAAACACATTATTTTTAGCTAATTGAGTGATTTTTCTTTTTTCTTTTGGTGTTTATTTAAGTTAATCATGTGCTGTTTTTTGCCATCTTAACTGCGGTCCACCCATCAACCCCCATCCCCAGAATTGTCTTTAAAAAGAGCTTCTTTGTGTCATTATCATTGTTGATCGTGCTTGACTTGCTCTACTCTAAAACACGTGGCTGTACTGCTGGACGTGTGTTTATTTTCCAGCCCACAGCTCAGGGTGAGGGCAGCGTGTGCTCCTGGCCGCTGCTTGGTCCAGCCCTCAGGCGGTCTGAAACACTCCTCAGTTGTGCTCCTGCTACAAGAACATCTTCTGTTTGGTCCCGAGGAGGAAAATACCTCCTTTGTGCCTTGTGTTTGCGATAAACCTTCAAAATAACACCACACCCAATGCCCCTGAGAGCTGAAAAGCAAGTCTTTGTGGTAGATCTATCGGAGATCATTCATCCGTATTCGTTTTGATATGGTAATTAAGGAGTAAGTGTAGAGCGCCACAGTTAGCCTCAAGGCAGATGGGCTTCCAGTTATAGAGCATCACTTTATTTAAAACCTGGCCAAAATCTGGCCTTTTAAACACCGCACAAACCTGGAACTCAATCACTATAAAGACAATATCAGTCCCTGTTTATTAGATCAGTGTCATGCTCCTAAAGCTTGCTTCCTCTATTCAGTGTGATGTTTTCTCCATGTGGCCACTGTACTTCATCCCAGCTCCTGATTTTTTTTTTTAACGATGAACCCAGATGATAAGGAGAGGATATCTGGCTTCCTCTGTTTATCTTCTGCTCATCCTCCTTACGGGAATAACACGAGCCTGGATTTCTACACGAGCAAAGCTAGCAGTATTGATTTAGGTTTCCACAGTGTGTTTTAAGGTCTGTACTCTATATATGGTCACATTTCCACCTCTGCAAGGAGTCAATATGAGACACTGTACTGGATTGTGGATTTGTAATTCTTTAAGGATGTGAAGGGGCAGAAATTGTGTATCTACTGATGTCACCTGATGGAATAGAAATGAATGAGCTGGCTTTAATATTATTTAAGTAGAACCTCTTAATTGTATGAGTGTAAAGGTCTGATATTTTATTACAATATATCTGACACTTACAGTATATGCAGAGGTAGGTGACAATGATGGATAGATCTTCTTTTCTATAATGTACATATCAGATTTGGAATTGGATCAGCATTTATGTTTAAGGACCTCACCAGATGCTGCAAGATCATTTAGATTTTTTTTCCCCTTCACAGTGAGGAGTAGTTTCCGAGTCAATATTGGCTCCTATATTTTAAAGGAAGGTAAACCTGATTTAACCGGTTTCACCAATAATTATCTTATTTTGACTATTTTAACAACAATAATTAAATAAATAAATAAATAAAAATCATGACTTATTACTTGGTCTTCAGTGTTCTTCCACATAAGTGCATTTAAGGTTTTTCTATATTTAAGGATTATTAGAAAAATTTTCCTCAAATCTTCTTGATTAGCACTCCTAGATTTCTAAAAGGATCTTGTTGTGAATGGGAAACCCCTGGAGAACATGCTTGAGAGACAAACCAAGAAACCCTTAAGTGTGTTGGTGGAGTTAATGAATCCATGGCTGCGAAAGATTTCAGTGTTTTTTAAATGGCTGGTTTATAAATCATTTGTAGGAACATTTAGAACATAGCCATACACACATTTAGGGTCCTTTTATTTTGTTCACTTACTAATTCTCAAAAGGGGATTTTTATTTTCATATGTTGGGGTCAGGGGGCACGGTGGCTTAGAGGTTAGCATATTTGCATCACACCTTCCAGGTCGGGGGTTTGAATTCTTCCTCCATCTTGTGCCTTGGGGGGTTTCCTCCAGGTACTCGGTTCCCCCCCAAACCCCCCCAATCCAAAGACAAGTGTTGTAGGCTGATTGGCATTTCCAAATTGTTTGTATTGTGTGATTGTGCCCTGCGATAGGTTGACACTCCATCCCGTGTGTCCTTCACCTTGTGCCCCAAGTTCCCTGGGATAGGCTCCAGGCTCTCCTGTGACCCTTTGTAGGATAAGCGGTATGAAAACGGATGGATGGATGTTGGGTTTAGAACACAGCACCTCTGGTGAAGCTACTCACAAGCCCATATTTGGCCAACAGCCTTCTGTTTTTATGTTCTCAGGTGACCTGGTATCCCGTGCCATGCGCCACATGCAGCGTCTGCTCTCAGGGGGATGCATCCTCAGTCCTGGCCGTCCCAGCCACAAGCAGCAGCTCTCCTGGTCTCCCAATGCCTTGCACACACTCTACTATTTCCTACGCAGTCCACAGATGGAGTCTATGGAGAATCCAAACTTGGAGCCACCCAGGATGGCCCTGAGCAAAGAAAGGTGTGTTACAGTACAGAGTACTTTTGCTAAACAGTGAGTGAATGAATGAATCTGCTACTTGTATGTACATTTTTCCAGTCGATTTCTTCATGGAATTAGATCTGCCAATGAAATTGTTAAATTTTTCCTTTTTTAATTTTTTTTTTCAAGTATGCATTATTATGTTTTTATAGGGATTCCATTTCTGTGAGGATATTATAATGGTAATTCATGTATCCGGGAAATACATCTTTTTGTGTCACAGAATCAGTATGTGGAAATGTCTGCATTTATTCTTGCTGGTGAACGCTGATGACTTTAGCAGGTGTAATCACTTATATTGAGTTTCAGTACAGTACAGTACACACAGTAGCTGCTTTTCTGGCTGGCTTTAGGATGAAGGAAACTGTAGATTTTTTTTTGATGAAATGCAAAATCAAGGTTAAAATGTTTTTGACACACACGTCACTTTGGCTCATGTTACAAGTTATTTAGAAGAGAGTGTGCACCACAAGACAGGAGTGCTGCTACACTTTAACCATCTGTGGTTAAATTAACACCCCAGGGTGCAAGGTTACTCTATAAGGGATACAGAGAGCTCAATTAATGGAAAAATCTGTTCTTCATATAGACCGTTCCCTTTACTTCCCCCTCTGATGGAGTGGATGCGTGCTGCGATGGTTCACGCCGAGCATCGGCGGAGTCTGTTAGTGGACAGTGATGATGTGAGACAGACGGCCAGGCTGCTCCTGCCCGGACTAGACTGTGAACCCAGACAGCTTAAGTATGTAGAATTTTTCATGGTCTTATAAGCGTTCTCTTTCCCATCATAGAAATAACCACGTCATTTGCTTTGTCTTTCTATCTTTCTTAGGCCAGAGTGCTGTTTCAGCTCCTTTAAGCGTTTGGACTCGAAGTCCGCATTAGATAAGTTCAACCTGGACCTGGGTTTCCGCATGCTCAACTGCGGACGCACGGATCTGATTGGCCAGGCCATCCAGCTGCTAGGTCCTGATGGAGTAGACACTATGGATGATCAGGTTGGAACTATTCTATATGAATAACAAACCTTCCAATCCCCTCCCAAACAATGCCTTTCATTTTGGAGTTAACGTGCAGGAGCCTGGAAAATATAAACAGAAGCCTGAAATGTGGACACGAGACTGATTCACCAAATGACCATATTATGGATTTTTTTCTTCTGAAATATCTTTGAATATTATCATTGCTATTATTATTATTTTTTAGTATTATTATTATTATAGGTCTACAAACACGCTTTAACTTTGCAAGCTGCGCTCTTCATGAAATAATTTGGCATAGTTAAAAATAAGTAAAACAACTGACGTCAAATAGAACTGTGCTCATGAGTAAATTTTAAAATTGGTCCATAATATTAAGAAAAGCTCCAGCAATATCCTTCTATTTTTCCATACTGATTATCCTACCCAGGGTCATGGGGGAAGTCTGGACCCTATCCCAGGGAACTTGGAGTACATGGGGTGCCAACCCATTTCAGGGCATAATCGCACACACATTCACACACCACGAACAATTTGGAAATTCCATTCAGCCTACAACGCATGTCTTTGGACGGGGGGAGGAAACCGGAGTACCTGGAGGAAACCCCCGAAGCACGGGGAGAACATGCCAACTCTGGTGGAGGCAGGATTCAAGCCCCCTGGAGGTGTGAGGCAAAGGAGCTAACCGCTAGGCCACCATGGCCCCTTCCAACAATATCAATAAGTGTAAAAAATAAAAATAAAAAATTCTTATAAATGATTATTAAAATGAAGTAATGTAGTGCTAAACATGCTGATCACAGTTTTTGTTCACTTGGAAATTTGCACTTTTGGGTGGGGAAAGTATAAATATAGAACCCGAAAGGTTCTATCTAGAATTTTACATGTTTCCCTTTCTGTGTGTGGGTGTGGGTGTGTGTTTAGGGCATGACTCCACTGATGTACGCCTGCTCAGCAGGAGATGAAGCTCTGGTCCACATGCTCATTCACGCAGGCGCTAATCTGGATATAGGGGTAAACAATGATACATACTGTAGAGAGAGCTTTGTTATATATAACATTGTTATATATAATTCACATGACATGATTATTCATAAGAATATAATAGTGAGTATAATATTGCTTTTACTAGCAATAGTGATTCTTCTTGCCCTTCACTGCAGGTACCAAGCTGCTCATCCAAACACCCATCTGTTCACCCTGACAGTCGCCACTGGGTGGCACTAACCTTCGCTGTGCTGTATGGAAATTTATCAGTGGTACAGGTGAGCTGTAGATCCTCATACGCATATGCTCAATGCATTGTATTATTGTTCTAGTGAAAGAAACCTGACAGCAGAGGGTTCGAATGTGTATCATGTTAAATATGAATTTGTAACTATTTCAGCTGCTGTTGGATATGGGGGCCGACGTGGAGGGCCGTGATCACAAGAGCGGGCACCAGGGCTCAGCCGAGACACCGCTTCAGCTGGCATCTGCCGCAGGTACGAATTGCACATAGAGGAATAGTGAACACTCGAACTTAGTTAACAACTTGGTTTTATATGTAAATGTGACACAGCTTTTCAACAGTCTTACAACAATTATTTATTTATTTATGTATTTTTTTTTGGGGGGTATGTTTAGGAAACTATGAGATGGTCAGCCTGCTCTTGTCCCGTGGTGCAGACCCCATGTTTCGAGTGCACGGCGGGAGTTCTCTGACATCGCTGTATGAGGATATGAACTGCTTCAGTCAAGCTGCAGCACATGGACACAGGTAGAGTAATGACAATATAGTATTTGAGTCCAAGCTTATTTTGCATATTCACCCATTCACACTAGCAAAAGGCATGCCATGCAATGCCAAAGTCTTTTTTTTCACATGCTGTTGTCTGGGTTAGGAATGTGCTGAGGAAGCTACTGAGCCAGCCCAGGCGGCTGCAGGAGGATGTGCTTTCTCTGGAGGAGATTCTGGCTGAAGGTGTGGAACAGGTACAGAAGCCAGAGCGTCATTCTGTATCCACTCCCAGTGCGGGGGTAGTCCCACTGCTCACCAAGGCCCGAATCCGAGCCCTGCAGGAGGCCAGCCTTCACAGCGCAGAGCACGGCTACCTAGATGTCACCATGGAGCTCCGAGCACTGGGTATGGCCTGAAGCAGAAGCTGTCTACATGCAGATGGGTAGAAAGACAGACTGGTAGTTAGACAGGTGGACATCCAGACAGATGGGTAGACAGGGCAGATAGATGGGTAGTCAGGCAGAGAGAGGTAGACAGACTGGTAGTCAGACAGGTGGGCGTATAGGCCGA
Source organism: Ameiurus melas (assembly GCA_012411365.1). Classification (NCBI taxonomy): domain Eukaryota; kingdom Metazoa; phylum Chordata; class Actinopteri; order Siluriformes; family Ictaluridae; genus Ameiurus; species Ameiurus melas. The sequence continues at coordinate 10,184,102 of CM022754.1, forward strand.
TTGGCAGAAAGGGCAGATGTATGGGAAATCAGATAGATAGGCAAATGGATAGACAGACCAGTAGACGGAGACGTGGATGTTTAGACAGGTGGGTAGACAGGCCATACTGATGGGTAGAGAGGTAGACATAGACAAGTAGACAGGAAGACATGTAGTCAACTAAACAGACTGGTAGTCTGACAGGTGGACATATAGATAGATGGGTAGAGATATACAATAATTACAGTAGTTAGGCATCCAGACAAATAATACATTTGGATAGACAAACAAACGTACAGAAATGTAACCAAACACTGTAGATGAGTGGAATGACAAATGGATATATTAGACAGGCAAAGGAATATGCCAATAGATAAGCAGATGGAAAAACTTAAAAAAAAAAAAGACAGCTGGACATGCAGAGAAACAGAGATACAAACGGCTTGTTGAGAGTAAAGAGGTTAACAGTACAAGAGTCCTTATTAAGGTGTCCCATACAAAACACAGACATGTAACTTAACAATATTTCTATCTATCTTCAGGTATATTTAACGTGTGTGTGTGTGTGTGTGTGTTCGTTCCAGGTGTACCATGGAGGTTACACATGTGGCTGGAGTCTCTGCACACAGCACAGCTTCAGTCCAGAACTGAGTTAACTCTCTCCCTCCTGAACGACTTCAGCTCTCTTTGGGAGGAGAAACACTGCGAGGAGCTGATCTCTGATGGCCTTCCACTGCTCTTCTCCATCATCACAACCACCAAGGTAAACAAATCTTAACAAACAGACAAGCCTTTCAAGGTCTGCTTATGACTTAAATCTCACTGCCAGTAGAAATGTTTATATATTTGATCTGGTAAGCACGATCTTAGGCTTCACTGGAGCACTACTCCCTTTTTACCTTTTTGTTTAAAGAGTGTTTATAATAACCGACTTTGCCAGTGTTAGCTGTAAGCTTACAAGTGTCTGTTTTCCCCTTCAGAATAAAGAGATCCGTGAGAAACTGGGATCTGTGTTTAGTCACTGCTTTGGCTCTGCTCCTCTGTTTCCTATTCCAGACCTGAAGAACACATCAGCAGCTCAGCTTGGTAAGACACTTCATCTCATATTCACAGTTTTTCCAAACACCATGGAATAACCTTTGCATTTAAGGCATTATATAAATAATAAAACATGATGGTGCGTGGTATTATAGGAAAAGTCAATAATTGGGTGACATGATGCAACCCATTTTATTTCTCTTATACCATTTAAAAATGCCAACACATCATTTTTCTTTTTTTATCTATTTATGTAGAGCGTACACCAGTACAAGTCCCTGTCAGTAGAAATAATATAGTAGAACAAGCATGCTAATATAATATTAACAGCTGCTGTTACTGTATATCAAATTACTCAACCCCTTCTGACCAGTGTTTTTTCTGCTCCATATTAACCCCTATTTCCCCAAAATATGGCTCTCATTATCATATGAATCCACATTTCCCAAAAACGAATCTTCAGTACTCCCCCAAAACGTGCAAAATATGAAAGATTAGAATAGTTTTGATTATTTCCCACTGGGCATGGCAAATATCATCATAAATCTAATGCAAAATGCCTTACTGACCAACAGACATCCATTTCCTGAATAACTCTGAGATGTCAGATGTGACGTTCCTGGTGGAAGGCAGGCCATTCTACGCACACCGAGTGCTCCTCATGTCTGCATCACAGAGGTTGGATAGTAAATCCAGCTCAGCTTTACAAGCTATACCAATGCATGCTAGCGATCATGTAATTATACAGTATACTCAAACGTTTGCTTCTTGTGTCCCAAATAAGGTTCAAAGATTTGCTCAGCATTAACGAATCAAATGGCACAGATCATGTTGTCGAGATCACAGACATCAAGCACAGCACTTTTCAGGTGAAACAACAAGCAAAATGCACCACAGTGAAATAAACGGTGTTTTAATGAAAACTTCTTTGTTTACTAAAAGCTTAAAATTGGTATTTCAGATGCTGATGTCTCACCTGTACGGTGGAGGAGCGGAGAACTCGGATACAGCCATCTCTGATATGTTAGAGGTGAGAGATTGATCAAATCTTCATGTGGAACACTGGAGACTCAGTAGTGGTATCACTGAATTATGTACCACAGCACTGTTGAATTCTTGATTCTGATTGGTCAGATGGTGCTGATGAATTTTCTAGGAAAGTATTTCCGACTGCAAGGTTTATATTAATGTGCTCGATCTAATACATTATTGTTTATAGTAACAGCTCATTCACGAGGACCTGTATGGCAGACACTCCACATAAACAGACTTAAAAATTGTAATTGTTGATGGTGAAATATCTTTAGTATTTTGGAAGGAGTCTCCAGTGTCAGTGGATTGTAACAGTCAGAGGTAAAACTGTAACATTTCTGAGATCGGGAAGTTTGCATGAAGGAGAGCTTTGCACTTTGCAGTTTCTCAGTAACATGACAAGCTGCAATTTTGTCTTTTATTAATGTCGAGTAAGAAACAGAGGCTGCTGAATGAATAACTGTATATATCAATACAAGTGATTGTTTTGTGGATGTTCTATAACAGTAAATGTTAGTGTATATATGGATAAAAAGTACACTACATTCTATGTATGTATGTATGTCTGAATATATGACTGTTTGAGTGAATGAATGAAAAAAGTACATTACATCATTCATTCTATGTATGTATTAATGACCGTATGAAAGTATGTATGATGTCTGAAGGAATGTATGTATGTATGAATGAATGACTGTATGTATGTATGAATGAATGAATGAATGACTGCATGGATGTATGAATGACTGTATGTATGTATGAATGAATGAATGAATTCATGAAAACACTCCAGAATCTGTTGTTATTAGAAACTGTTTCAGGCCACATCACACCACCATGCCAGTGATTATTTTAAGTAAATAGTGGTTTGGGACACACTTTGTACAAAAAAGCCTCGCCCAATCCCCAAAAGAAATGCATTTCCAGTAAACTAATGCAAGTAAAGTAATTCTCTAGTGTTTTGTATATGTGTGTGTTTTGTAACATAATCTCTATCCACTGCATCTGTACCATATTTGTAATTATTATAGCTAAGAATTTTGGTATATTTTCCTGTTCTTAGAAAAGAACTCACTATAATGGAAGCCTGAGGGCAGTTATTGAACTTTGCTGTGATAATCTAATGCAAATTCAAAATTCCAACCATGAATTCAACAATAAATGTCTCAGGATGACACAGATATGAAATAATGTTCTTGTGTACAGTAGTTGTATCAAGGTTTTGTGGTACATATGAACAATTAGATCCACACAGCTAGACAGTTTACACATAACCTGAAATTATTAACTCACAAAAAGTAGTCCCATCTTAGAATGAAGAACCAATACACGTTTTGGAGCTTTAATTAAAAAAACAAAAAAAAAAGATTTGATGGAAGACTCCATAAATATGCATTTTGCATAAATTTGTATAGACTACATAAAAAACTGGCTCTATCCCGTGCTCATACTGGCAGCCATTTATCGTCTTACTGTACATCACTCAACCTGCTGTACAGTTCTTACTTGTGGCTGTTCCTATTTTAGTTTACTGATGTTTGTCATATCAGTGTTCGAATGGAAATAATCTGATATTCACACAGGCTAACTACAGAACATACCACTCAAAATCACAATTCAGATGACTAAATCTAAAATACTATGTAGAAAATGCATGCATGTAGTGCATCACCATCTCCTAATGTTTCTCTCTGAACGATTTAAAAATGTACCGTTTAAAAATGACGATGTATCGGGTAAACCGAACACTTTGAGAGTGTAGCACTAAAACAAGTAGAAATAAATATGTGGAACAAAAAAAACACTGATGTTTCCCAGAAAAAGAAACATCATGTCAGCGTCCCTCATTCTTATTTGTAGCTGCCAAACTGCATAATTTCTCATTAGCAGAAAGTAAAATGTATGCTAAACTTGGTGTTGTCTCTCCTACTTTTCATTTCTCAGCCTTATTACTACATAAGTTTTGAATTAATAGGTTTTTTTTTCTTTTCTCAGTGAAATTCTTTTCAGTGCTAATCACGCATAGTTAGAGAAACAGTAGTGATTATGCTGGAGTATGTGTTTAATTTGTATATGGGTTACTTCATCAAGGGTGTCATTTTCATTTTCAGCTCCTGCCAGTGGCTGAATCCTTCCAGCTCGGGGCTCTGAAGAGGGTGTGTGAGATACACAGCGCTGAGCGGATGACCGTCCAAAATGCCGTGTCCATGTACCATGCTGCTGTGGTGAGAACACCTATCTCAAGCCACATCTGCAAAATAAAGCTCACTGTTTGTTTCTTCGTCCGAACTGGTTTTAACAGTAATTATTTTTAGCCTGGGTTGCCAATAAAGTACTGTAAAATTGACAGTAAACAACTGTAAAACACATTTACAGTAAAGAACTGTAATATCTTACATAATATAAACACAAAATGAGTACATTCAGTCATTTGGTTGATGCAGGATACAACTGAGCTGAAGGGTCTTGCTCGAGGACCCACTCAAGGCAGTTTGATGGTGCTGGGATTTGAACAAATACCCCCTTACTGTATCTATGACTCAAAACCTTAACCACTGAGCCACAATTATCTCAGCTAACTTGCATTGATTGAATGCAGTGGAGTCTTATTGGAGTTAATTCCGTGGTAGAAGTAGTTGAATCAATGCAAGTGTAACCTTGAACTCAATTGTATCCTGCATCAAACAAATGAGCAAGTTATATTTTATTTAATACAACATTAACTCAAAGTAGTACTTCACTGTAGTAGAAATTTTGCAGTATTTGACCGACAATCCAAATTTGTTAGCGTGTTTAACATTAATGACATTCTTCTTTGGCATTTGTTTCTTTGTAACAGGCAAGTGAGGCGATGGAGCTGGTTGCCTTCTGCCAAAGCTTCTTCCTCCAGAATATGCCCGTCATGCTGCAGAGACGAGACTTTGAAGAGCTGCTACTGGGACCCAATTGCAGCGAAACTCTGGAGGACCTGCAGGAAGTGCTTATCTTCAGGCTTCGCTCTCTCTGCTGTTCAGGAACAGGGTGAAGGGGATGGGATAATCCAACAGTCCTGTCTGGAACGTTGGACAGTCAGGCAGTGTCTTCTCACTGCTGTTGGAGCTGAATCTATCAACTGTCTTGAGGTGCATTTTGGACATTAAACTCATTTATGCAATTGAATACTTTTCTGTAAAATGACACAGTATCCATTCAGCAAGAAAGCAGATGCCATACAATAGTGCCCTCTAGTGGATTAAATGTGAATCAAATACTTGTGTTTAAGATCGAGGGTGGCCCAAAAGTCTGAAACCAATGAGGGAAAGACTACATATACTTCATTTTGTATGTATTATTATTATTACTAACAACATATACTCTATATGTGCACCCTTACACTCAGACTCCCATTGGTTCCTGACTTTTCAGACACCCTGTAGTATAACCTGTACATACTTTTCTATACATACCGTTTTATAGTGTAAATATATGTATTGTGTGTATTACACAAGTGGCATGCTGGTACTTTTCAACCATCTGTAAAGACTAATTTATTGTATATATAATTTGTACTCATGCTTTCTATATTATTATTATTATTATTGTTATTATTGACGTTATTACAAATACATGGCAATCGTAAGTTCTAGCACCTTCTTAGTTTTTTTTTCCCCTATGAGAGTTTTATCTAGAACATGACACCAGAAGCTTTCTCTTTCAGAAAAGGTTCCCTTTAGAAAGTTAGAACCATTCAACATCCAAAGAACCCCCCCCCCCCTTTTTTCTTTTTCAAAGATTGTCATCCAGCATTTAACCCATTCATGTGTCATAGTGTTACTCGTTTATTTAAACTTTTTAAATCGTATTATGCTGTAACGACACTGAAAGTATTAGGCAATATTTGACATTACAGTGGTAGGGAATATAAATCTGGACTGACCAGCAAGTTCTAGGTTTTTAAAGGGTTATATTTATGAGCTATGCCTTGAAGGGTGTTAGTTTCTGTCCCAGGATTGCCACTGTTATGCTCAGCTTCATGCTTGGAAAGTATCCTGCCTCATGTTAATCACTTTTGAATAAAATCATCTGCCAAATGTCATTCAAAACCTTTTCAATAAACAAATTCTCACATCCAAGCTAATCTATACGTTCATAACTGATGCACAAATCCAAAGAATCCAATGGATTTATTTCTGTTTGCACTGAATTCATTCACAGTAGTTACAAGGGGATACATTGTTTGTTTGTCTTTTTGTTTACCTGCTCATATTAAACAATCTGTATTCCAGCTTAACTTTTCTCTCAAAGTAGAAAATAGGAAGGATAAGAATAGGTATTGCTTAGTTTATTTCTCTTTATCTGAATTCTGCCGTGTTGTAGATGCTCACCTGCAACAAGGTGGGTTATGACATCAGCACACCCTCTCAGAGAAAACCATACAGAACAGAAGGGACAAAAAATACTAAAGAACAAGAAGGGAATGAACATGAACATAAACATAAAAACAAAACAAAAAAGTGAAGAGGAAAACAATTCAGTCATTATGATTTTTAAAAATGGGGGGATAAGGGGGGGAACAAGAGAGGGCAAATTGAACATATACATCATCATCATGCAGAGAAAAGCTGGATGTCTGACATGCAAACGGCAAATACGAGAACACAGCCATGAGCAGGACGATCCCCTTGGTGCCTTAAGAAACTCATTGGCAAAGTTATCTATTTACATCACATGGTTCAAGTGTTTTGATCTGTTTGAACACACACTATGAGATTTAAAAAGTGACAAATAGCAAGAGTTCATAACGTTATACCCGCCCCATCCCGCGTAGAGGCTAAGTCTACATTCTTAAATTACTGGTAAATAATTTAACATATACTACAAGCTCTTTTTCTGCTCAAAGTCAGAAAAGAAAGAGTGCTTTGTTCACAAAATTCAGATGAGTCCTAACAAATGATAAATGACAACGAAAACAAATGCAAACAATTTGACAAATAGCTCCGATACGAACACTAAACTACCCGAATTTGGTTTATAAATAGTCCCAGCTGCATAAATTAACAAACAATAAGAACAAGAACAAATAAAAACACAATGATAAATAAGTTATAAAATTGATACACAATTATGGCCAAAGTTCTCTGAATCCTGCAGATGTTTCTCCAAAAAGATTTTTTTTTCTTCCAAAATGCAAAACGGACATCAAAAGTAAATCATTCGGCATCATTTCATTCAACGGTGACAAAATATTTCATCACTACATGGCGAGAAAAAAAAAATGGCAACATAATTAGTTCAAGCAGAGTCACAACTAGACGAGGTTTACATGAAGAACATACTGTATTACAGGCTGTACAAGAGAATAGAGCATTTACTGAAACATTTCCCCTTTCTGATCCCATCCCAAAGCACCCCGGAATAGGCTCGGCCATATTATTTTCCAAATAAGATTTCAAAATCTTGTACAGCAATGACACAGAGTTCATAAAATAGTTCAATTCTGTCATTCATAAAGAAACACTACATCGAAAAGAATTACAATCCAATGAGAGTCCGTGTGGGCTGCTCCTCAAACGCCTTAATGTCCACTTCACTGTCAGCTTCTTCTTCTCTCTGTATGTGTGTGTGTGTGTAAAGGGGATAAGCAACAGCCAATAGATACAATACAGAGATTAAAGGAATATGAAATGCCATAAAATAAGAATTGCAACATTTGTAGATTAGATTTTTTTAAAGGCGTTTGTCAATTTTTCAGACAGATGTAGCTCTGAGTAAAAGAGAAGAAGGTGAAAGGTGAATGAATCACGTTGGTTTGGTGCGAGTTGGTGTTGAGGAGCATCCATCTGTAGCTTGTACTTGCTGTGTAATGTGCCTTCCATCAACATACTGTACACGAAGCTCATGCGAGAGCAGCAGTCGGGTTCTAACACGTTTTCTGGATAATCCCTGGCAGCAGAAATGTGCAAAAAGCATCACAAAATGGAACAGAAAGACACAAGAAACATGAAATGCAATACAAGAGAGTAATAAGACATTTTGGTAAAGAATCAAAGAACATCTGGATGCGCTTCCAGTTGATGTTCTACTGCAGGAATCATCCCAAGGTTAAAAAAAAAAAGTTTATTGAGGGTTTTGATTGACTTTTATCGAGTCAAGAGTGTTGTGGACATTTATTTGGAAATTAAAGAGTGGACTAGAAAAAAATCTAGTCATCTACTAATACTCCTGGTTTTAAGGCTGCTCCTGTGTCCCGACTGAAGGTATCACCCTGGTTTTGTCTTTGCTCTTGGAGGCATTAGAGTCGGACTTCTGCTGCTTGGACGTGCCGGGGGGCTGCGACACCTGCCCGGACTTCTCGTCTGAAAAGAGCTGTTTAATTACGTCAAAGAAGCTAGTCAACGGGCTGCCTGGGTACACACCGGGAAGAGAAGAACGACAGAGAGAGAAAGAGAGAGAAAGAAAGAGAGAGTGAACAAACAAATGAACAATGTGGATCACGAGGAAGAGGACACAATGAGAGTGAGGAGACAAGATAAATGAGAAATGTTAAGCCTCGTCACACTCACACACTCTCTCTCTCTCTTTCTCTCTCTCTCTCTCACATACACACGTAACACAGAATCACAGTCTCATCATTCCACAAAACTGAAATATGTCATGAGGCTTTAAACAGTCCCCCATTTGATCTTGTCTGGATGAAGTGAAAATAAATGGCATTTTAACTTTTCATGTTGACATTTACGGTAGGACCCAGTAAACAGTGTTATCAGTACAGGCTCTACTTTTGCTTTTATAGTGGTATGTTTGCCTGTTTTCAGGTGCATTTACTGTCATGCATTCATGAGACTGCCCTTTAAAGAAATACTTCGCTGATTTTCAGCCTACTCCCTAACCGGTGCATCTGTAGTGTATATCTATACTGTATATCTACACTGTACCATACACACACACACAAGAATTTTGACATTTTTCACTGAAAAAGAAGACAAAAAGAAGAACTGTTTACACAAAATTCACTCATTCATTCGTGCACTGTAAGTAAGTGCAGAGTAATTGCTTTATCCTGGTCAGGGTCGCAGTGCTCAAGCTCATGCAGACCTAGGGGCAATTGAGGATAATCAGCTATCCATCTACTGGCATGTTCCCTTTGAAAGGGAACTCGACGTTGCGTTTAGCATAACATATGGGTGCTCCCATAGTGTTATGCTGAATGCAATGTCTCGTTCCCTTCTCAGGGAGCAGGGTTACATGTGTAACCCAGATGTTTTTTTAAGAAGTTGGAAGAAAACCAAATGGTCACAGGGAGAACATGCCAAATGCCACACAGACATAAACTGAGCTAGGGATCAAACTGGGACAACTGTTACACTAAACACATAAATGGATTTAAAAGCTTGTTTAAGCGAGTTTTCGTTGAGGAATTTGATTTTCTTTTGTAACAGTTTTTGACATGGGAGAGTCTTCAGGACAAACAACTTTGCAGTTTCTCAATATCATGCTTTGTTTGTCTGATTAACTTGAAAACAGAGAAAAGCGAGATTTATAGCTGAGTAAAACATGTTATTTCCTATTATAGGAAATAATCAATTTTGGGTTGTAACAGGAAATCTGCTTAACACTGGGCCACATCCAGTTGCTTGTTTTCCCATAATAGCACATCCAGTGTGTTACAGTTACATTTATATAACGCTTTTCTAGATAGATATTTTTTTTTTAGGGGTGTTGTCTCTTCAACCACCACTAGTGTGTAGAATCCACCTGGAACATGTGACGGCAGCCATATTGCACCAGAACGCCCATCACACACCAGCTATTAGTGGAGAGGAAAGAGCGATGTAGCCAATGTATTTTATTCCATACATGATGTCAGTAGACATTCAACAAAATATCACCTGACTGTGGCAGTTCACTGAAATTTCAATGATAATTGGTGTATTATAGTCACTTGATAAGCAACAATGGGCCATCGCAATGCACCAATACCACTCTTCTATCTGATAAATTCATCGCATGTCTAAAATAATGAATTATACAGATTTTATACATATGGTTTCTATACAAGTTTGATTTTAAATTGAATAACCACCGCCTTCCATTACATGTGAGTCTTAAGTAAACGGGTTTTCTTTATAGGGAGACGTGTCATTAAAAACTGTCCAATGGAATTTGAACACACGCTATAGATACACATGCAGAAGTTCAAGATCAGGTTGAAAAACCCTGGAGAATTCCTTTAAGTGTAAATAGCAGTATTCTTTTAAAGGTGCAGTGCAACACTCCAACACATCAAAACCAAACCATTCTGTACAAATGGGAGAACACTTAAGGGGGAAAAAAACAACAACATAATGTGCCTTAGTAAAGCATCAAGCCACCATGAGCCATCAGAACAGCCAGAAAAGATTTTTCAATTGGTGTTTTGATGATGGTGGTGCAGAGCGCTGTCTAACATGTCCCACTGTCTACAATCTTCCATAGGTGATCAATTGGTTTGAGAGCTGGTTATTGTGAATGTCATACCATATAGGAGATGTGGTAGGACTAAAGCTTGGGCTTGGACTTTTTTGCACAACACCCACTACCTCAGCCTGATGTTACACAGCAGATATTGCACAAACAACAGCACACATCTGCACCTTATTTAAAAATACAGTTGTATCTGATCTTTGCATCCCTTATATAATTTATTTTAATATTAAAAAAAACTACATTCCTTTCCTACCTGGTATAGAGGTAAATTCTGGTTCATGTATATCCTATTTTTATGTCACAGGCAATAAAAAAATCATTTCACTGCAGGTTGTACTGTGTATGGTTGTGTATATGTGACCAATACAATTTTAATTGGAATTACATTTACATCATTTTTATACTCATAAAATCATTTAGCGAGCACTTGTGCCCTGTGAATGGGCAGGGGATCATCCTGGAAGAAACCACTCCCATCAGGAGTGAAACCTTTTCTAAAAATGTTAGGATTGGATAAAGGTGATCAGGTGAACTTCTCAATAAGGGGACAAGTAAAACCTCACCACCTACAGAATAATAATCACCTATTTATATATAACCTGGAAAATAAAATCAAAAAGTCTTCAAAATGTTTTGGGTGAACTTAGAAAAGGCTATAATTATGAGATCTATATTGTGAGAGCACTCTCTCTCTCTCTCTCTCTCTCTCCTTTAAACTGTAGACGAGCGAGCCCTACAGAAGATTGTTTCAATTGCAGCACTTGTCTCTGAATCAGGCCTTTTTCCACCATTGCTGCTGAATCTGAACTGCAGTGTTTTCACACAGTTCCATCTGACACCTAGAGACTCTTGTCCATTTGATCTGGAGGAAAATGCCATGAAAGTGCCGTGACCCAAAGATACCTACCACAAGTCAACCTTCCTGCTTATCCTCTGCTCTTAAAAATAACAAATAAATAAATAAATGCTACTTTTTATGCACTGTTATCATTTTTAGGCTACTGAAATGAAAAAAAAATGAAATGAAAAAAAAAAATGCTATATAAATCAAATGTATTATTAATATTGCTATCTAGCACAGCTGAGTCATTGCAGATGGATATTGTGCAATCCAGTGGCCTCAGTGATGCAAATGATTATTGTATGCAATTTAAAGCTACATTAATTACAATTACAATGCCTTTTGAATCATTAAAATTGTCACTGATCTCCTTGCAATTTAGCTGATTATAGCAAGTAAAACTTGAATAATAGAACACACCTTGACTCGTTATATTCCTTGCATAAGATAAATGCTGGATGCAGGATATTTAAATATTCATAAAATAAACTCAGCTCTAAAAGAGTGCAATGTTAATAGTGTGGCACTGCTTTATCTAACAAGCTGCTTGTTAAGTGGTTAAGTAGGTCACAGAGACAGCAATACCCTTCCAAAGTGTGTTTGAATCGGTACAGTGGGACATGAAATAGACAGCAAGTCAGCATGGGTTAACAACACAATTATAATCCAAAATACTCTAGATAAACTCAAATAGAGGTTTAGGATTTAAAAAAAAACCTATCATAGTATTCGGAGAGTTCTGATTTAAAAAGAACTCCTTCTGAAGATGGATGACTGAAAGCTCTAGTTGAGCTCGGCTGACTCAGAACCTGCACACTGCACCTTAAACCAGAATGATGCAAGAATTAAACTAAGGCAGGAAAAACACCATAAAGTATGCATGAGTGCTGAAACGCCTTTGGATGGGAGACTTTAAACTTTCATGAATCGAGACTTATGTGAGTGAAAGGAAAGTGTGCACAGATAAAGTGCTCATATTAAGATATAATCGTTATTTGAACTAGTGCTCGAAATAATAAAAAAAAGTGCTACATTCATTATAAATTAGAGAAATGTCTTACCACTCTTGGAATGTTTGCCTGTCAGATCAATGGTAGACGTTATAATAACATAATAACACTATTACAACATGGTAATAAAACTCTCAACTTCATTCACACCACTTAGCATATAATTATTAATGTCTTTTAAAGATGCAGTCTGTAATAACCACAGTACTATTTTAAAGGTGTAGTATGTATTAGCAACAACAGAATTTGTTTAAAGGTGCAGTTTACAATAATAGCAGAACTCTCTTAAAGGTGCAACTTGTCACATTTACAGTACAGGACACCTTCAAAGGTGCAGTTAGTAATAATAACAGTACTCATAAAAATGTGTACTTTGTAATAATAGCAGTACTATATTAAAGGTGAAGTTTGTAATAATAGCAGTACTATATTAAAGGTGAAGTTTGTAATAATAGCAGTACTATATTAAAGGTGAAGTGTATAATAATAGCAGTACTTTTTTTTAAAGCTGAAGTTTAGAATAATAACAGTACTCTTTTAAAGCTGAAGTTTATAATAATAGCAGTACTCTTTAAAGCAGAATTTTGTAATAATAGCAGTAGTCTTTAAAGCTGAAGTTTGTAATAATATAAGTAGTCTTTAAAGCAGAATTTTGTAATAATAGCAGTAGTCTTTAAAGCTGAAGTTTGTAATAATATAAGTAGTCTTTAAAGCAGAAGTTTGTAATAATAGCAGTACTCTTTAAAGCAGAAGTTTGTAATAATATAAGTAGTCTTTAAAGCAGAAGTTTGTAATAATAGCAGTACTCTTTAAAGCTGAAGTTTGTAATAATAGCAGTACTCTTTAAAGCAGAAGTTTGTAATAATAGCAGTACTCTTTAAAGCAGAAGTTTGTAATAATAGCAGTACTCTTTAAAGCTGAAGTTTGTAATAATAGCAGTAGTCTTTAAAGCTGAAGTTTGTAATAATAGCAGTAGTCTTTAAAGCTGAAGTTTGTAATAATAGCAGTACTCTTTAAAGCTGAAGTTTGTAATAATAGCAGTACTCTTTAAAGCTGAAGTTTGTAATAATAGCATAGTACTTTAAGCTGAAGTTTGTAATAATAGCAGTACCTTTCTGAAGCTCTAATAGCAGTACTCTTTAAAGCTGAAGTTTGTAATAATAGCAGTACTCTTTAAAGCCGAAGTTTGTAATAATAGCAATAGTCTTAAAGTCGAAGTCTGTTTTAATAATACGGATTACTCTTTTAAAAGCCGAAGTTTGTAATAATAGCAGTACTCTTTAAAAGCTGAAGTTTGTAATAATAGCAGTAGTCTTTTAAAGCTTTGTAATAAGGTAAAAATACTCTTGTAAGCGAAGTCTAGTAATAATAGCAATAGTCTTTAAAGCTGAAGTTTGTAATAATAGTAGTACTCTTTTAAAGCTGAAGTTTGTAATAATAGCAGTACTCTTTAAAGCAGAAGTTTGTAATAATAGCAGTACTCTTTAAAGCAGAAGTTTGTAATAATAGCAGTAGTCTTTAAAGCTGAAGTTTGTAATAATATAAGTAGTCTTTAAAGCAGAAGTTTGTAATAATAGCAGTACTCTTTAAAGCAGAAGTTTGTAATAATAGCAGTACTCTTTAAAGCTGAAGTTTGTAATAATAGCAGTACTCTTTAAAGCTGAAGTTTGTAATAATAGCAGTAGTCTTTAAAGCCGAAGTTTGTAATAATAGCAGTTGTCTTTAAAGCTGAAGTTTGTAATAATAGCAGTACTCTTTTAAAGCAGAAGTTTGTAATAATAGCAGTAGTCTTTAAAGCTTAAGTTTGTAATAATAGCAGTACTCTTTAAAGCTGAAGTTTGTAATAATAGCAGTACTCTTTTAAAGCTGAAGTTTGTAATAATAGCAGTAGTCTTTAAAGCTGAAGTTTGTAATAATAGCAGTAGTCTTTAAAGCTGAAGTTTGTAATAATAGCAGTACTCTTTAAAGCTGAAGTTTGTAATGAAGCAGTACTCTTTTAAAGGTGCATGTTGTAATAACAACAGTACTACTTTAAAGGTGCAGTTTGTAATAATAACATTACAGTTTATAATGCTGATCACCGTTTCTAGACATGTGATTATTATAGTCCTTAGAAAAATGTGATTTGCAATTTACACACGCAATAGATCTGGTTACTCTCTTCAAGCTTCGACAAGCATTTTCGGAAATTAGCGCTATTCCCAGATGCTCTGTCTGAAACATGGATAAAATAGAAGGTTAATATTTTCACTGGAACCACAATTCATCTCAGAGGCAGCAGAGGGCTCTAAATATTACAAACTGCACCTTTAATATTCCAGTGCATTATTCTAGTATAATAATCCAATGAGTGCACTTCCTGTTCTGTTATCTGTGATCTGAACTGTTTCAGGATCGATTGCGATTTGTCTTGGGTTTCGTGTCTTTGCTGTGCTGCTCTGTGATTACCAGTGATCACAAGCCATTCATCCATCACGTCATGTGCACATGTGCTTTCAGCAACATGGGAGGTGAAGTGAAGTTGCAGGGCTGTGACGGTGACAGGAGAGACTGGCAGGATGGTAAGATGGCTGAATTCCTCATAACATCTTCCTCATTTTTAAGGCCACACCTTAATATTACATTTAGTCGGAATGTCATATTTTATATACAATAAAATATTAGAGGAATTTATCTCAGAGAAGCTACTGATACAGGTGTTGGGTTAGTCTTTTTTTTGTTTTTAACAGTTTTTTTTTGTTTTTGCTGTTGTGTCTCTGCTTGAGCTACAAACAAGAAATGCTTATTACACTAGAACACAGTTCTTTTTCTCCAGCAGAAACAGCAACTTCAAAGGATTACATTTTTAGATCAATAAAAGACATAAAAGTGACTGATAACTGCATGTAGTAGAGCATTTACTAAAACAGGATATAGTTTTAAACCATGTGGCCACTAGAGGGAGCTGTTATCAGGTGATTTGGCACAAGCACAAGCACAGCCATGTGATGAGACAGACAGAGATAAAGAACAAAAGGGAATTCCTCTTTCCTAATCCGTTCTTCGTCTCCAAGTGGACCCGGAGTGTGTCCTACCAATACGGCTTTTCAAAACTCCTTTTTCAAAATCCTTTTATAGAATTTATAGGCTTTCATTGTGAGGACACAGGGTGAGCTGTCACTCTAAAAGAAATTTAAAGGTAAATATCCAAATCTGTTCCAAATATGTGCCCATTGAGTGTGCTGATGAGTGTGTGTACACACGTGGGAGAGAGGGGAAGGAGAGAGAGAGAGAGAGAGAGAGAGAGAGAGAGAGAGAGAGAGAGATCAAGAGCAAGAGAGAGCGAGAGAGAATGAATGGAAAAAGGGTTTCAGTGCGGTTCAGTGCTCTCGGCTCAGGTCAAATAGGCATTTGTCTCATCTTTGTATTAGAAACAATTTCAAATACTGAAAAAACACAGAAAACCGCAAAACAGAAACTACATTAAAGCTGAAGTCTGTAATATTTTAAACTGTTTTAAGACTTGTGTCATACTGTGCACTTTCAATATAATGTACATCATAAAAACAAGGATGTATAATATAACCATGAGCATTATATTAGATATTTCCTGATATTAGTGTTTTGGCCGGAAATTAGTGCCATACCTAGCTAGAATATGTGTATTTTCTTTAAAAGGTCACATATGACTCTTCCACAGTTTTAACATTCAGAAAAGTAAAAGCCTAGTTAATATTTTCAATAAAACTGCAATTCATGGTACAGGTGGCTAGTGGCTGTAAAAATTACCAAATTCTCCTTTAAGCTCTAATATACAGTATGTATAGTAAACGTTATATAATTATAGTGTTTCTTCTGTCGGTATGTTGTATCCTGTGAAGGCTCTTATTCTTAATCTGTAAAAAAAAAAAATAAATACACACACTGCAGAATACATTTGAAATTATCTCCAGTACATAAAACATTTCCAACACATCAAAACACCTATTTGACCTTGGTGAGTGCAAGTGCTGCATTCAAGGTGCTGGAGCATGGTGGGCTGGACGCCATGCATGCGGCCGATGCTGTGTCGGAAAGCAGGAGAGAAAGAGGCGAAGAGAGAGAGAGATAAGGAAAGACAAATAGAGAGAGAGAGAGAGAGAGAGAGAGAGAGAGAGAGAGAGCATTAGCGGTGTGTGTTGGCGGACGGATTTTCTGCTCACCAGACAGCTGCTGGACGGCAGGCTGGTCATGTGTAGTTAACAACTGAGCCTGAATCGTCTCCACAACTCGCTTGAAACGTCGGCTGGGACCTGCCGGACACACACACACACACACACACACAAATTTTCAAAGCTGTTTAACTATATGGTCTGCTATATGAAATTTGAATATAGTGCAGTAAATAGAATACACTGCCATATACATTCAGTATATTAAATATTTGTAATGTACTGCACAATTCCATCTAATTAAATGAATTCATACATTCTATGCTGTGTCGTGTGTCAGCTTTATTCCCCTTAGCAACAACCTCATAAAGTCTAATGGTTTCATGGTGCATGTTATGGTGTGGTGGCCAACGGCTCACTTTCTGATGCACACATTAAGTTCAGTGACTCAGAGAAACATTTCCCCTCAGTCTCTAGTCTATAGGTGAGAGAATGTGAGCATGGGGAAAGAATAAATAGAAAGAAAGAGAAAGAGAGAGAGATGGAAGGGGATTGTCCTTTGAAAATCAACAGACTGAAAATAGGAAATGAATGCCATAAGGCAAAAAATTTCTTTTACTTGAACCTTTGCCAGTACAGCCCTGAGGAGCATGGCTTTCTTAACCTTCACGAGGAAAGAGAGGGGGTAAGGGAAGGAAGTGGAAGGAAGTAGACAGGAAAAATAAATACCATAAAAAAATGATTGTAGTTGACATGTAATTACCTGAGAGCAGGGTGAAGGTGACAGAGTAGATGCCGTTCTCCTTGGTGGCCGACGTGCTCTCCGTGTAGGTGATGTCCACTTGAAATTTCACAGGCTTCTGGAAGACGGCAGGGCCGGCCGTGGACTTGTACTCCGCCCGAAAACTCGTCTGAGAAACCACACTGTGGCTTAGGCTGGGAATCTGAGGAGCGAGAGGAAAACTATTTCTCCACAGAGCCTGATTACGATCACCAGGATCTGACCTAGGTGGTCACATTAACCCTTTCTCTCAGAACACAGATGTTACATTGGAAGTCTTCTTATTGGACACTTTTAATCAGTATAAACAAATGAATTATTTTATGTCTGCAAGTCTGTTTTAAGATTAGTCAGGACACAGGTTGGGTTTCTGTGTGTAGAGTTTCATGACTCCTCTTCAGTTCCCCCCACAGGTTTTCTATGGGTTTCAAATCAGGAGACTGGGATGGCCATGGCAGGACCTGGATTTTGTGGCTCATAAACCATTTTGTGTTGATTTGATGTATGTTTTTGTTCATTGTCCTGCTGGAAGATTCAACCATGGCCCATTTTAAGCTTTCTGGCAGAGGCAGTCAGGTTTTCTTTAATATCTGTTGATATTTGACAGAGTCCATGATGCCATGTATACTAACAAAATGCCCAGGTCCTCTGGCAGACAAACAGCCCCAACACACTAAAGAGTCACCACCATATTTAACCGTGGGCATGAGGAACTTTTCCATATGGCTACCTCTCGGAGTGTGCGCCAAAACCACCTCTGGTGTTTATTGCCAAAAAGCTCTATTTTGGTTTCATCTGACCATAGAACCCAATCTCATTTGAAGGTCCAGTAGTGTCTGGCAAACTGAATACTCTTGAGTTTGTTTTCGGATGAGAGTAGATTATTTTTTCTTGAAATCCTTCCAAACATCTTCTGATGATGTAGGTGACTTCGGATTGTAGTTTTGTAGACTTTCTGACCCCAAGACGCAACTAACTTCTACAATTCTCCAGCTGTGATGCATGGAGACTGGAAATTCTTAATTATTGTCCTGATGGTGGAAATGGGCATTTTCAATGCTTGTGGTATTTTCTTATAGACACTTCCGATTTTGTGAAGCTCAACAACCTTTTGCTGCACATCACAGCAATATTCCTTGGTCTTACCCATTGTTATGAATGAATAAAGGGATTTGGCCTATTTTTTACCTCATGTTTATACCCCCATGAAACAGGAAGTCATGGCTGAACAATTTTCTGTTCCTAGTCACCCAGGTGTACTAAAAAAAAGTTAAATATCAATGGGAATATACCTCAAATATATTTTACTCAAATGAATTCATGGGGTGCCAATATATCTTGCACACCTATATTTAATAAAGATTTTTTTTTTATCAAACCTGTGTTGTTTTTGCAATTGTTTGATATCCATGAGAGCAGAGTATTTTTTGTGAATGTTTTTAAAAATAAGATCAAAAGGTTAAACAATGAGGACAAATTTTCACTGCCTTCTTTGCTCAAATTCACCAAGGGTGCCAATATTAGTAGAGGACACAATATCCAAAGAATACTGATTTCAATCAGTGATGTAATTATGAAATGTCTAATAAAGTCTCAGCATCATAACTGATTTTTCTTCTCTTCATAACACCATTAAGGCTGCGTCTGAATTATTAGCAGCTTTACAAACTAATGAGGTCCTGTAAAGAAACCCAATACAAACTAAGCCCAGAACAGATGTGATGAAGCTGAAGCTTTTCAGATAAGAGACAAACACATCTTCAAAATGAACACCTTAACTAGCAAATAAATCATTTCATATTCATTTAACCCATGTTTATTTGACTTTTACTTATATCAGTAACACCTTATTTTAACTAACACATATTAGAGGTCGATTTAGGTTTTGTTCTTTTTTTCACTAAAGCCCAAACTGGACACTTGTAATGAATTAGCTTTTTATTCAGAAAGACTTCATAATGGGAAATCTGTTATGTGAAAATGACTAACAGATGCATTATTAATAATGAGGTTATCAAATGCCCCTGTTATGCAAATTATTGAGCATGAATTAAGCACCCAAATTCACACTGTATGAGTGACAACACGTTATACAGTACTTGTAGGTTCTAGGTGGTTCCAGCTTATTTCTGAAGACTTCTGAAGGCACGAATACTAAAAAATGTATTCCCATATTCTAGTATTCATATGTTAATTTTCATTTCAATATTAATTCTTTACATTAAAATTCAAATGCTCTTTACGTGAATGCTCTCTATATTGTTATATTTCACCAAAGATAAGACAATTATTATGTAGTGCTTTTTAGTTTCTAGTTAGTTACTAATAAAACACTACTTTACAATACAGAGAACATACTGTATATATATTAGTGATTTATCCAGCTTTTATAAGATCTTGAAGTAAATTGCAGGTCATGTGATTCAACCCACAGTAGAATCTCCAGGTGTAAAGATATAATAAATCTAAAATGGTCAAATAAAATCTATTTAAGTTTCTGAAAGAATATAAATCTTTTAACCCCTGAAAGTCCCAGATTATTATTTATTCAACCTCATGCATATTATTCATCAATTGCTATGAATTTAATGAGTAACTACAGTGAAACTAATGGTAGAATGTATATAATTATGAAAGTGAGGAATGTAAGCTTGGACCTGCCTATGGGTCTTTTAATGGGAATTTAATGGGGTAGGAAATTCTTGATAGGTTCATATTAAACACAAGACAAATGTCCTTATGACATTAAATATAAGAAGTTATCATATTCTAAAATGCACACACACACACAGGACTTACAGAGAGAAAGGCTTGCACAATATCAGCTTTGATTGAGCTCAGAGGTTTGTCCTGGATCACCACAAAGATCTGCTCCTCTTTCTCCAAATTGATGAAATTCCCAAACCAAGATTTTTTCGCAAGTCTGAAAAAGCAAGCAAGACCAACATGGAGTGAGAAAACAACTACGATGTCTCCAATGCAGATAAAAATGATGCATGAGTATAATTCAACGAGAATAAATACTTCACAAACATTCACAATATTGTGCAAAATGTGCTGTACGTGTCATGCCTTTTAAGAGCCGGAAAAATCAAACTGTCAGTTGTACGTGAGTGAATTTGCACCCTTCAAAAAGACAAGGCAGAGGAGAAAAATAAAAAAAACATTTTTAAAGTACAGTGAAATCATCACAAGAGTGACAGATCTTGAGGCAGATTCCTGACAGATCGTGTCTGTGGTAAATAAGGCATTTCACGCGAACATAGTTTCTGACATTTGCCGAGCTTGAGCTCACTCACGGTTTAACATACAGTGCTGAACACAGCAAGACAGCTATGGACTGACACACGAACACACACACCACTTGATGAGAGATATACATGATGATCAGATCAAATCAGACTATACAGTACGCTGTCAATAGAAGAGCTGAGAAAAATCATCTCATCAGGTTCACTGAGGTCAAACTCCTCGGAGCAGATATACAATAGAATAAATAAATAAAACAGTGTGAAGTGAATAGTAAAATGAACCAAACACCATAATGTGCATCCATTAAACATGCAGCTAATTACTAAACTTCCTGCCTTGGAACTGGATTGACAGCTCACACTGACGGTTAAGAACTGCAGAAAGATGAGTGAGTGAACTGGTACTGCTTTTCTATTAAAAGAAAGCTTTAGGGGATGCCAGTCACAGGCCTTTGGTTTGAGGTCTGAAGGCTGGTGCATGGCTCATTTCTCCGCCCCTCTTGAACTGTGGAGCACGCTGGGATTTTGCCACAGAGAATGCTTATCTAGGACAGCCTGAAGCCAACACGGCATGGATCTACTCTCTCTAAAACCAGAGGAGTTAACATGAAGGCTGCCTTTAAAACTACTGGATGGCTCAGCAGTGGCAAGTAGCCATGAAGTTAAGTAAGTGGAACAAAAACATTCATGTTTTAAAGCAGAACAGCAAGTTCCTCATAATTACATCATTAAAAAGAAATAATAAATAAAAATGATGGGTAAGAATAGGAAATGTTTGATATTTCCACACTACTTTTACTTTAAAGTTTAACTCTAAACTTTGCACATTTATTAAAGTGAAAAATTATTATAAAGCCAGAGTCGGGCATGTTAAGTGAGGGTGCCAGGTCCACAATATTAGGATGCGTTTTGTAACATGCGTGAAGACACAGGATACAAATAATACATAAATTCAGCTCTTTCTTAGTAAATCCCAATATTCATAGTCATAATCCACACCATGTGTTAAATCACAAGCAGGAAGCATCAAAAAAGGATAAACCATAAACCTACGTTCACACATACAGCGCCTCACAGCAACAAAGCAACCAGAAGCCATTCATTTTGAATGAGAGCTGGCGACTTCCACTAAGCAACATGAGTCCATTGCTGACTAGATGTGGGCGTGTCCAGAGATGCAACAAAATTGAGAATAGTTGAACTTTATGCAAATTTGGAGTGACTTGCTCCTGCGACTACCAACGGGAATGAAGACAGTCGAGTGCACGTGATCCGTGATCCACCATGCTGCCTGCGAGTCCGAATTGTTTCATGGACTCCAGCACTCACGTTTTTTCCACAGAGAGATGGCTGCTATGGCAAAAAGCACACACTGCTTCTACTTCATCTTGTAGGATATGATGCATATATCGACTGGTGGATTTTATATTCAAACGCTCTCCCTATAGAATGTTTCATTTTAGCTGCAAGAAAACTGGTTTGCTGTCAAAAGTGGATGCTAGTTGCACCACCCACTGATAAAGGTTAGTAGGAACGCCTACCGGAGACTTCATAGTACTGCGACCCGGTGACCTGCAGCCATAAAATCACTGTGCTTAATTGTAATACGTGACAACAAGCAAGGGAAGTACTCGGAACCAAGAAAAGAGAACATGGGGCCAAAAACATAGGCTCAGTAACAAACATTTATGGTGAACATGAGAACAGAATGTATATCTAACTCAGATCAACTAATCACGAGCTTAACGTAGAACACTTGGACACAATCAGGAAACATACGAATGACAAGACAGGGGCGGAGACAAGACTTGAATCACAATAAAGACACATGTCAACATAAACAAAAAAGCATGCGGAGAGAAATCATATCAAAATGGCTTATTTTAGCAAAACCGCATTTGCAACGTTAAGAAACGTTGCTTGGGTTTGTATGTGTTTGCTGTGTCCATTAGTGAAAATATGATAATACATGTAATAATACTAGACTATTTAAGGATTTTGATGTGTAAGAAAAGTGCATTGTTATAATATTGCCTTATCAGTTTTTTTAAATGATCATACACATTTATTACGATCCAAAATAACAAATTCCAATTTGCACATGCAGTAGAATAAACTGCGTCAATAGTGGACATTATGGATGAAAGAATAATTGTACAAAATGATTTCTGCAAATATAATAGCTGCTTTTCAGTAGGATTAGCAAATCATCCTTCTAGTTTTAGCAAATCATATCATGTGCGCTAAATTGGTCTATTTGCATTACCACCTCCTGTATTTAGAACTTCTAGCTAGAAATACACAAGATTCCATTGTAATTGTATTCATTTCGGCAAACCTTCGTCGGCCCTTTTGCACACTTTTTGCCATAGATTTAAACAAGTTTGCATGTGTTTAGCACACACAAATAGAGAGAGAGAGAAAACATTTGAGGCTGAATGTGCTTGAAAGCTTATTGTAAGCAGTTTAAGTAACAGAAAGACGTGTGTTATAACTTACTCGGGGGAAGACTCTGGCGTCAGACTGGACATTTCCTCTTGGGTTGGTACTGCAAAGAGCCATGAAGATACAGTGAAGCATGAACCGAATTATCATATATTATAAAGTATGCTAAAATGTATTCACAAATGCGACCAGAGGCGAACGCTGATGAAGTTAATTATTCGAAACCTTAAGAGCTGCTTAATAACCGCTGCAATCAGTGAACCTGATCCTGGCCTCCAGAGAGACAAAAAGAGACAGGTAGCAGGAGGTTAGATTCTTATCATGTGAAGGTTTCATCATCACCACTACAGATAAAGCAGATAATAGTATATCAAGCAGCTCTTAGACTGATAACTATCGATCACAGTCTGGAGAGAATATACCTCACTTAACAAACTGACTTTAAATGAATGCAAATCTATAGAAATCAGTTGTTTTGTTAATTCATGGTAATGTTTTGTTATGTTTGGTTTCGATGTTGCTGCAAAACTGCTTTGTACATGACACAAACGGTTGTGTTTGCTTAAGCACGAAAAGCAGGATAGAGGAGGCGGTGCTTACTCCACCTTCAGTTAAGTAAATAGCATGAGTCTGGTCTAGTGCTGTTTTTAGAAATAAACAGAAACAATTTAATTAATTAACATTATTTACAGGATTAGTGGATATTATATAGGTTGTTTCTAGTTAATTGGTGGATGAATACCATCTATTACATTAAATGTAATTTATTATGTTAATTTATGTACTAAATAAACAACCACTCCATTGTTGATTATTTTATAATACCTACAGAGAGTTCTTTATTAATCTTAGACCCCAATAAATTTCATATGATGTGGCAGATCAACTAGAGAGTGGTAAGAGTGATGTTCACCGATTCACATTCTGTCGAATTATCATGTAGCGACTTTGATTTTCCGCTGATTTAGCACACTGAAGGGGAAACAGGGGAACTGAGCTCTCCTGTACACTATTTCTGGAAAATCGTGGTACATGGACCAAAAATCTAACTGACAATGATTCGAATTTTTTTTTCTTTGGTAAAGAACAACACTTATTTTATGTGTATTGTTAGGGTACGTCAAAAGATGTTTAACAAACAGGTCCCTGTAAAGCTCTTCTTTTAGAAATGGCAAATATATAATAACAATTCACAGTAATTTAAATAAATCTTTTTTTTTTTTTAACAGCACATTTTTATACACCCGTGATTTACCTAGCAATTATCAGAGCCGCTGTTGTAGAAAATGATCGACACATTCTGAGTGAGAATTCACCAAATTCACCAGTGTTTATTTTAAAGTTAAATTCCATGGTTTTAAAATGTTAAAGAATGCTGTAAATAAAGTTGGTTAAGCAAACCTTGATGTGACGTCTTTAATTTAATATGTTTAATTTAACGTGTAAGCTCTCACCAGGACAAGTTCCTGACACCAAACCTGGACAATAAAGGAAGTTTTTTTTTTCAGGTATTTTGCTAAAATGATCATATATTTTCTAGTGCATCATTCCTCCCTGTGGTTACCTTGCAGTTTCCTGCGGTGGAAGCGTGGCGAGCCGAGGAAGCTGTTCTTTATGGAGTTAAGTCGCGTCCTCCAGGGCATGCCCCCAATAGAGGGACTGGGGGGTGGTGTGGGACTCGGCGTACCTGCTGGACTCTCCTTGGGCGTGTGAACGGGTGTCCCTTTGGGCGTTGGCAGGGGGCTGGCGCGGGGTGAGGGGTGGGGAGTCACCTGTACAGTGGGGATACATTTGCCGTTGTGGTCAGTCATGGCCAGCGGGTGCAGGTGGTGCAGACGGATGGGAGAGAGAGGCGGAGCCTGTGAGAGGGGCACTGAAAGCTTTGGGGGCACAGTCAGGGGCGGCCGGCGCACAGGAATGGCTGGGGAAATGGGGTGACATGGCGTGGATGGCGTCGATGGCTCAGACTTGGCAGTCAGCGGTGTGGCCATGGTGTTAGGAAGCGGGTTTGATCTAGTACTCTGGAGGGGCTTTTCTGACCCTTTGGGCTTAGCTGGGAGCGTCTGAGTTTTGTTGTTTTGTGCTGAATTTTGTGCTCCCGTGCCTGGCTGGAAGGTGCCATTGAGCCTTGGGTTGTGGTTGGGCGACCGCATGAGCTCCGAGGATTGTGGGGGAATGAAAAAGCGCCGTACAGGCTGGGAGAGCGCATGCACCGAAACCGGCAGCAGCATCACACAACCCGCAGCCCACAAACACGCACGCATACACCACACACACACGCACATAAGTCCGAAATTAGCACGCACCACAGCACAGGCACGCGCACCAACAGCACACAAGGATGGACGGTGGACGAGGCAGCAGTGTTGAGTGAGGGAGGGAGAGTGCAGAAAGAAGGAAAGAAAAAAAAAACATGCCATTAGCACACAACCAGCCAAGAGGCAGCAAGAAAATGTGGAGAGAAAATGTGCAGTGTTCTCAAAGCAAAAGCAGCCACAATAACAACAAAAAGAAGCTCTGGGTCTTTGTTGGAAAATTGCCAGAAGTGACCGAGCAAGCGGGAAATGGGCATGTGCCACATGTGAGCAATATTAGGATGAGTCAATCATTTGCGCTATTGTCAGAATTGTTCAATATTTAAACTTTTCGCATTGTTGTAGATCATCCAGAACTGCACAAGTGTAATCAGAGTGTATAAAATGATTCAAATAGGTCATTCACAACAATAGCGCCACACTATTAAAATGGCCACTTCAACTCAGGGCCATTAAGTGCAAAGCTGAGAACAGAATTGTGATGCTGCTGCTTGGAAAATGATGTGAAGAATGTTGTGGAGCCTAATGGCTTTAATTTTTTAAACTGAGGATGTCGATTTCTGTTTTCCAAATCAGACTGAGTGATGAAATGACCACTAAATTGGTATTCAGTACCACTTCAATGCAAGGACTTACATATTAGACGTGAATTCATAGATAATAATGAACAGCGTATTTGTGCTTCATCCAGTGTTCTCATTCTTACCTTAGATTGTAGGTTTTATTTATTCATAACTATTGTTTCTGGAAATGCACAGGCTAATTACTCATTAGTCAAATGATTAAAATTTGATGAAACATATGGTGAAGACAGTCGAACACAATAACAGGAAAAACGCCTGTCGGGTTTCGAGGAATAAAGAAAGAAAATATGTAGTAAACATGATATTAAGATAGATCTTTGCACTGAAATATTTGTTGGTTGGTGCTGTATTTTCATTATTCCAGTAAAGAAATTAGCTCTGATGTTACAGCTCTTTGTCGTTCCTACAAAGAAGAGCAAGAGTTTGTTTTCTTACCCATTTCCAGCAAAGGTTACATTAATGAGCTAACCAGTTTAGAAGTAGTGGAGTCAGCAAACGTTGGACTCAAAGTCTCAGAATGCAATGAACCATGGTGATGCCGTGGATGACTGTATTAGCATGAAAGTTGAAGCTTTGAGACATGATTGGTTTGACCGGAGTGTACAGATGATGAGGTGAGAGAGCCCGACAGACTAAATGACTAAATGACTGCATCTCTCTTTTTAGTCACAGATTAATCCCAGTCATACCACTATTGGTTCTAGAAATAACACAGCATTATGGGTAACATAGGAAACCATTAACCAAAGTGAAAATCGACCAACATGTCAATGAAAGAATTAAAAAATAAATAAAAAAACAGTCATTAGAAAAGTCGAACACACACTAATATAGTGTATTTCATATTAGTAAACTGAAAACATTCTCCGTTCACCATGAAATTGGGCGGCATGATGAGTAACGAGCATGTGAGATAAGAATGCAGGGATTTCCGGAAGTATTGGTTCATTTTAAGTTCAAAACCACTGCGAAGATCATTGCAGATGCAGGTGGATCTATATATTCCTGAGTGATTAGTGTGGTGCTCCAATGCAAAGTGAGTAAAGGTTGTCAGTTCCTTTAATGAGAAGTGGTTAACACTACAATAAGGTAAGAATATGAGAACATTAAATATAGCACTAATAAGCTGGTCATTTCCCAAATAACTGTTGTATTCACAACTATGCACATTTATTTACTGTGAATTATTGTCTTATATGTGACACTACTGTATACACTGAAGGAATATAGGACTCATTCAAAGCATTGGCATAAATGGTTCAACCATAAATATAAATCAGAGACAACCATTTCTCAAACTCCACAGAACAGCTGAGATGCAAGTGTGGAGAGCTTAACTGTTGACCTCAAAGGCCTTCTGCCCTACATAGTTTTCACAAAACAATGTTCTATCCAACAGAAATCGGGCAAGAGAGTCAATAAAGTTATGTCTGAGTTTGGAACATGTTTGAGACTGGAATATTTGATCAGGGCAGCCTCAAAGCAGGGGTTAGGCTAAATCCTGCTGTCATTTCGCATATGTAACTCAAAGATGGCATATTGGAAAGACTTAGCAGTGGATTTGTAAATGGTTAGGCGCTTCAAACAAGTCAACTGTAAAAGCTCTACTGTAAGTAAGGAAAGGAGGATTTTCAGATTTTACCAAGCCATTAGCAGCTTCAAATATCCCAGAGCTACAATCCTCTGAATAAGGAACAGATTCCAGCTAATTATGCTGAGCATCACTGTGCAATTGCACTAGCAGTTAGGACCAGTCTATTAGTATCGACAGGCAGCAACTTTACTGCAGCACCAGTGTTTTAAATTAAATCGCAGACCTTGAGCATGGCTAATAAGCCATACTATTTGGAGTTTTGCTTTGAAGTTGTTGACATGTAGTCCATAATTAAAGGAACATCCATGGCACTAGGTTACGACTAACCTATAGTGTCTTTTCCTTTTGCAGTTGATGCTAATTGGCTAAATCTCAGCATTCTAGTTTTTTGGGGGGTTTTGGGGGAAAATTAAAAGTATTCCTGCTAAGACTGAGAGAGAAGGAGTCATGTTTAAGTATGCAAGGGAAGTCGAGTGATTTGCTTGGCGTGGTTGGTTAGTACAGGATTAATGCTGTATAAAGTACATATTTTAAGGCAGTCACTGGAAAGAGATTAAAATATAATCCTGTCTTTTACATCTGAAAACACAATTGTTATACTAATACTAATATCTTATACAATTGCACTTGATGTCAATGAGCTTTCCATTCATTTACATTCTGTAGACAGACATAGCACTCCGACGAGTGGCCCTTTCTAGGAAATATCTGGCTGTGATTTGGGACAAACCCGAAGACTTACCCGCGGACTGCTGAGGGGACTGGTAGACAGTCCAGATGAAGCACCACTGATGGACCGTGACCTAACACAACACACAGATTCATACAATCAAAATGCAAAATTTGCATAATTATCAATCTCAGAAGCCTTTTAAAGGGGCAGTTTATCATTTTCAAGGCCTCTGCTGCCTGTAAGGTGCAATGCAATGCAAACAAGGACAAGTCTTGTACAAGTATGTATGTCTGTGAGTTTACAGATCTAAGCAATTCTGTTCTGACTGTACAGTAAGTGGAGCTAATTTCCAGCCCAGAAAAATGTAAAATAAATAAATATATAATAAAAGAAACCTGAAATAAAAATTACTTATTTTTACTTCAGATCTTTAAAATTTTGTGATTTTTATACATCTAAAAACCACTTTAAAAATTACAAACTGCACCTTTAAGCATCAATATTGTCAACACATCTGCAGCTGTTTCCAAATTTGTCTCGAGTCAGAGGGAGGTTTTCTTTTGAGAGCTTGCCAATAATGTGTAATGATCCCTGCATAATGATACTGAAGCTTGTCAAGTTAATTGGCTTCTACTGCTTACTGCAAAAAAATAAAATAAAAATGTAAACCTTATCTCACTGCTGAAAAGTATTTTAATCTCCAGATCTGTTGTATATCGTATCAACACACAGCAAATGAAAATGAGTATTTAAATATGTAGAATCTCATATTGTATAATTGTTTACAAATAGCTACTCCTCATGAATCATAAATGGTAAAAAATACTGTGAAATGTGAAAATATTTGATCTCCTTCATATTCAGATTTTGTCCTTCTTTTACCGTGTGCGGTATTGGACACCAGCAAATGTCTGGAGTTTAACTGGGCATGGAGGCGAAAGTGTTTACCATCAGACAAAACTGAAACAGTTAATCATTATTAAATGTGTCAACACACCCTCATGCGATTCTACTCAGAGGAAATTCATAAACTGATCAATCACATGTTACTTAAATGCATATTATCCTAAAGGCACAAAATGTGTTGGATCACTCAGGCAGAAAATCACAACACCGAAAACATTTCGGCTTGATGCTCCTGAACACCCTCATTTCCTCCCTCTATGCGTCACTTAATTAACTACGAGTGACACAACACACAATTTGAGACATTAGAGCACGTGGAGAAGCAACACATTTGATTAGTCTGGGAGTGAGGAAAAAAGTGAGAACACACACAAGAGGAAAGCAATTATATGAGGAAAGATAAACCTCTATGGTGAAGCGGAATATCGGCTTTTCTACTATCTACTGACAAAGGATTGAAAGAGAGAGAAATAAAAACAGGAGCTATATCTCTACATAAAAGTCTATTAGTTGAGAGGATTTCTAGCTGTTAACTCAGAAATTAAATATTTTGTGACAAGTGCGCTAAAGATGCAGGGGAGCTTTTCAGAAAAAAAAGTTAATATTTTGGTGAATATTTTCTAAAACACTCATTTTAATGCATCACATGATAAAGCTGTTTTTAAACTGTATTGAAGTTTACTTTACATGTTAATAATTTTTTTTTTAAACGTTCGGTGACTTAATGAACTATTCAAAGTGGGGAACAGCTATAAATTAATGCCGCCTTCTTCTAACTCATTAATTCAATTAAGTCATTCATGCATATATAGTGCGCCACAAATCTTCGTCTTTCGGCTGGACACACACACACACGCACACAAACAGTAGCGGGACAAATGCAAACAAAAAGTCAAAGGAGAAAAGTGCAGGCAGCGCAACACAGACCCAAGGAAATTAACCTCGCTTTTGGGATACTACCATTGGACAAAAAAAAAAAAAACATTTTTTTTTTTTTTACGAAAAATGCCAGACATCAAACGGAAACATGAAAGGAACGAGAAGGAAGATAAGATGCTTTTGATGTTTGTGGAGGAAGCCAGAGGGGAACAGATTTGCCAAAACTGAGGGGACAAATCAGAGAAAAATAAGGATCTCGTATTCATTCCAATATGCCCTATTTCTGAAAAAAAGTTCATCTCTATTCGTCAGACGAATAGCGCTACTAAAAAAAAGTGCCGCAGCACACAGCTCTCTAATGCACACTCTCAATCTACAAACCTCACTTCTAAATCTCGGCCCTATACTAATCAGAGATCAATCCAATACACAGATTTTAAAACCCCACTGCATCTTCAGAGCTGGAGAGAAAGGACAGTGCTGATTTCTACCTTTCTTCTTTGCTTCGCACTTTGGGGTTGGCATCTGAAATATCCAGGCTTTTACTGAAAACAGATTTACTACAGCAGGACAGAAAAGAACAGAGAGGGTAATTACAGCGCTATCCTGAGCTACTTTTATAATTACTGCTCTCTTCTAGAACATGCTGTGACTTCATATAACACGCAGGCCCAATGCTGTAATCGGATTCATCATCCGCGTGGTAATCGTTCCAGCAAAATCATTATGGATGTCTTCAAAAGCATCGTCAGTGGGAAATAAGTGTGAGGTTTATGGAAACAGGTAATGGCGAAAATAAAATGAGATAAAGACGAATAAATGGTATCACGAACACAGCATAGAGGTACAGTTAAAGTTTTAGGGGATACTCTTCATCTTTATGGCTATTGATCCTGAAAATGTCAGTTTTAATAATGCAGCGTTCTATAGGGTGAGCTAAACCCAAACTGCACAGCTAACAAAGGATGCACTCGGTGATCTTTATGCATTTTCTGGGTGTTTATATTCTCTGATACCTCTGTCCGTGCTGGTTCATGTCGATAGCTCGCCGTACAGGCACGGGGGATCCGCCCTCAGTTACACTCAGTACCTCCATGGACTTGCGCTCTGGTCTCCTCTTGTTGTGTCTGGTCAGCAGAGGTGAGTCCACCCGCTTCCTTGGAGGGTCTGTGAGAAATCGTGACAAACCATTAGTCCAGTACAGGAAATATGTGAACACATGCTAAACACATCCTCTAATGAGTCTGAGGAAAGTAAAGCTCATTACCAATCTCATTACGTGGAGGCAGGTTCTGATCCTCATGGCTGGGATACCGCTCCTTACGGTCCAGCAGGAGGAAGTAGATCATCTTCTCTTGGTTGTCACTAGAATGAAGAGTTTGGAAAACTGTAAGGTGTAATCTAGGTGGTGTTGTCTTCTGTAATCATCTGACACAAAAGTCACTGATAGGTTACATGAATCTACAGTCTGGGCTAGACAGATATCAGGCCTAGCGTCGCTTCTTTATAATATTCATTTTTCTTACAATTATTGGTAGTGCTGTGGCACTTGGGTCTACAAAAGTCCCAAATAATCCACAGCAAATATTCTGATGTGGAATGCCAAACATGAAACATTATACTGGTGTCGGTTTTGTTTTTGAAAGACAGGGATGGTTATCTTTGCTAGCACATTTATACCAGCTGCCCTGGTGATACCTTAACCCAGGGGTGTTAGCTGGACTGTTAATCATCCATAGGCTGAGCCCATATTCTTCTCCATCAAAAAAGTTTGAAAACATACTGCTAAATAGACTGTTTCCAGGCAATTTTTTTTTCTTGCACATGAAGGCTAAATTGAAAATTAGACGAAAATTTGGATTGTTCATAATACGCCTCGGGTATGATCACTTTTGCAGGACTACCAGACTGATAAAATATAAAATCTTGTGGCTATCTAATACAAGATTATGCTACTTTGGTGTCACTAACCCTTTTATTGTTTAAAAAAAAATATATATATATATATATATATATATATATATATATATATAAAAATTTCCCCTCACACTAACTGACTGCGTAAAGAAGAATTTGGTGGAATTAGCCAAATAAGACAATAGTCAGCCAATAAGACACGAGTATTTCCAAGTATTTTCTTGTAAACCCTGTCTGATTGCCCTTATCTCCTTTCACTGAAGATAAAATATAACTCTCTGTGCACTGACTATACAAATTTACAACACAGCTGTCTTCATTTACTGACATCCAATTACAAAGTGACAAACCGTTCCAAGTAGAGAATTATTCGGGGGTTTAAAAAAAAATCTGAATGCCCAGGTCAGGTTATGCCCCTGCCTTAACCCCTTAAAGTTCATCAGCTATCAGTGAGACTTACATGTCCTCACACTCATAACAACATGTGATATCAGTCCAATCAGGTTTATTGTACTTACTGGATAATGTATAGTAGTTACTGAATAGTACGATTTAAGATGAAGAATATGGACACTAAGCTGAATACTAATTCTTTGTTTTAATATTTATCCAAAATATTGCTCACATACAGTACAGTAGTTAACAAAGTGTAAAAAATGTACAAATGACTGAGAGCTTAGAAATGAGTACAAATGCCATGGCTCTCCCTGTAATCTTGGCCATATGTTTTTTTCTGGCCTGATCTCCATGGTTTTTGGTCTGGTTTTTACCATCATGTCCACTATTCACAGGGCAGATTTAAAGCCTTGTCCTTTGATTGCTGTATTTGGGATTCCTGAAGCTTCAGTTCCTTTGAGCTCGATACAAAAGGCTGTTATTGCTTTCACATCCCTTATAGCAAGACGTTCCCTACCGTTACATTGGAAGTCTGCTAAATACCCATCTATCTCCCAGTGGATAAAGGACGTGATGTTTTTTCTAAACTCGAGAAAATAAGATATTCAATGAATGGATGTACGGACAAGTTTTTTTTTTTTTAATGGCATCCCTTTATTGTATACTTTATGGAGTTACAGACACCTCCCACTTAAATTTTTGTGCCTGTTGTTGGATCTTAAAATATCTTTATAACCAGCGATAGTTATTGAGTAGCCATGATGAGCCGGGGGCGTGGGTCATGGGTTTTCTATATTTTTAATTTTGTTTTCCTTTGTTAGTGTAAAAAGAAAAAAAAACTTTGAATGTTTACTGATGTGTTGCTCATTTTGTGTTTTTTTTCTTCTCAATGGAATATTTGGGAAAGGGAGGGGAGGACAGAAGAGAAAAGGCGATGTTCAGCAGACATGTAGACGTTCAGCAGAAATGTTCAGTAGAAATGATCGGCAGAAATTTTCCGTACAAATGTTCAGCAGAAATGTTCAATAAAAATGAAACTGGAAAAAAAAGAAGAAATGAGTACAAATGAGTGAGAGCTTCATTTCATTCTGCTTATGTTCCCTGATCCATTGGACAACTTAATTTGTATGAAATGAAATCTATACTACTACCTCCACTCTTAAATGTACAACTGAGAAAAAAATATTTTCCTGGTGAGACTATAAAACAAAGTCAAGGAGCTCTGAGTAAAATTAGGTTCTTGGTGTGGGAACACAGTTAAGACAGAGCGTATGAACTTGCAGGGTAGAGAGTAAAAGCCGACTCATAATCACAGTCTGGCTAAATCATGCCGGATTCATCCATCAGCCACATTAGAAAAGTGGGTGTGCACAGCTGAGTGTGCAGGTGGTAATTGTGGGAGGTTTGGGGGATGAAGGATGAAAGAAGGTAAACAGGCTTTGCTAAAGGTGCTGTGGGCTTAATAGCCGTGAGAAACAGAGCCATAAAACATTTCTACGCTTGCATATGGCGTCTCAAAGCAAATATTGTCAGGAGGAGCTTGTATGAGCTTTAGAGAAGAGTTACTGCAAGACAGGGGACTAGGCAGAAATAAGACAGGAATGCAGTAGTTTTTTTCAAGCTAATCTCTGTCTGCTATATCTGTATCCTGTGTGTATATTTAGGGGAAATGATTTCAATACTTCGCCATTAAAGATATTCATAAATTACACTCCAAAGCAGAGAACAGAGTTGGCGACTTAAGTGCTGACATTTTCTGGACTCCGTATTCAGATTATGTAAATCATCTGCTGATTGCTCACGCCTCCGAGGTCACATGTAAAAAAGCCTTTAAACACAAGCAAACTCCCTTTAATCCCGAAAAAACTAAATCGGGGATCGAAAATGCAGGCAGAAGAAGAAAACTGTACTTTTTTCTTTTAATTTGTTCGCTAATGTAAAATTATGTAACATAAAAAGAAGAGACCATTTTAAAAATTAAAAATGAAAAGACATGAAGAGGTGATACATAAATTAAATGATGGCAAGTTTAGAAATAAATCTAATAGGGATTACTATTACAATTTACAATTACAATTGCCTATTACAACATGAATAGTCCTAGTTGTAGCTATCACATTAATCACTGCAAATTTGGATTCATTTAACAATATGGATTCCACTCAAATTATTCAGAAGAATATAAAATAGCACTTCAGCCAGCACATCCTATTATCTTGTATTCTGCAAGACAATTTTTATGTATTTTTTTTTTCCTTTTTTAAATTTTTAGATATTTATATGATTGTAGAGGGATGCAGATGCAAGTGCAGATAATTTATTGTGTAAAGTCCAAACAAAGCAACCAAAGCTGTGAAAGCAAGAACCATAAACATGAACTGTGGAGATGAGGAAGAAAACTTACAGACTGTAAGCGATCCTGTGACACTCACGACAACAAATGTCAACTACAACAACATGTTGACAGGGAGACACTTGCTTCCCAATTCGTTAACTTATACTATGTACTTAAAGTATGTTCTATTTTTCTGAAGAAAAAGTGCATACTATTGAGTGTGTATTAAAAGAGTATGCCAGTACTGTGACATACTAACTCATCATGGAAGGATTTGGGACACACTAATTCTAATCTCGGATAATATATAGGACAAATAGAAGGTTCGTAGGCAAATTGGGAAGCACCAACTGAACAGTTAGGAAGTCGTAATTACAAAGTCAGGTGCAATCCAGTCATGTTGGTCAGAAAAATCTACCTTCACTTAATCAACTACAAAAAATACTGCAAGTTTTTTTCTTTTTATCTACTTCCAAAAAAACAACGGACAAAGAATGCGCAACAGGTGTGTTGTGGTTTTTTTATGTTTTCAATCGATTATTTAGTCATTGTAAACTTTATCATAATTGTCCAATGCTATCATATTTTGTACGGGCAATTAGCTTGTTTTATCGTACATAAAAAAACAGGAAAATAACTTGGTGCATATACCAAATGCATAATAACTGAAATCAGCTTCTGAGTATGAGTAAACATTCAGTTTCAACTAACTTACCGTCAACTACAGACGTTGCATCCATTGATTCCACCATGTTTTCTTTCTGACACGCCCCCAGCACAAATAAAATCCTAAATTTCCTGCTCGTAATTACAACTTTGTGGTGGTGATCTTTCCGATATGACTTGAATGCACCATCAAATAGTGGTGCTAAACAAAGCATAACATGACAGGTATGTGACGTGCTGGGGCTCATGGGTAATGTAGTTCTAAGACCACTGGCACTACCATGACACATACCAACACTTACTCCTTACGCACAACTTAAATTGCACATATTACGGTTTTGAAACGTGCCTACTTTTGTTTTAAAGGTCTCATACAATACCTTTATATGCATTCAAGGTCAAAAACGCTTTAATTTGCTCATAATTAAAATGGCAGCATTACTTTTTTCTCACATTGGCACAAACAACTTGTTCAGTGATCCGTTCTAAAGGATTCGTTCTAAACTCCACCTTTCAGAGAGCATACTCTTTTCTGATTGTCCCAGTCTGTTGTGATTGGCCTACCACTGTCAGCGTGTTTCAAAAAGGAAATGCCCACTACCATAATGAGTTTCAGCCCCATCTGTCAGCGAGCAGCAGATGAAGACCAGTGGCGGGGCTTTTTGTTACGAACCTATGTAGTTTTGTACAGGAAGTAAGTCTGGAATCACTAATGACTCGTTTCACCTGTTCAGAATCGGTTCCTTCTTTTGGGAGTCGATAACTCTGTTTATCATGCACTTTGTCATCTTTGAAACTTTGCAGATGTTTTTACATTCACAAACAGCTCTATAACACACTACATGAAAGGTAATATTTGAAAAGCCATAATAGGTGCACTTTAATAAAACCATCATGATACGGACGTGGATCTGATCGCTTACAGACACCACAGAATTTATTATTATATTGCCCCAGTGATGGAGAAAACTACATTAAACAGCTTTAGCAAGACTTTCAATCAAAGTGTTTTATACAGTATTACCACTCTTTACTGGTAATGCAGTCTGTACATCCGCATAGTCATTCCTCATTACATCCTGTTTTAGCCCTCTGTGTTACTCACTCATCAGACAGCAGGTCTTTCATCAGTTTGTTCCTATCCCGGAAGCAGCCGAGAGAGTGCATGCTCTCCAACACGTCTGGGTCGATGTCTTCAGCCGAGGGTAGCGTGCGGATCGCCACCTTCCGTGGAGCAGGCTGCTCCGGCTCTGGCTCGTTCTTCCCCCCACTGTGAATGAACATATGGAAATAAGAAGAATTATTTTGATATCAGTACGCACTGGATCCTGTGTAATATTAATGCATATCAGTATGTGTAAAATCTGTGGCATGACCATGAATGAATTTTGAACGCATCCAGTTAGCACTCTTTCAAACAAAGGATGAGCATGAGGATAAATGGAGTCAAGTAGTGGTAAGAAGAGATAAAGGGAGCTGTAATGGATAGATGAGAAATGAGAACGCTTGTCGAGGTTGCATCAGCTCAGTGAGAGTCTGTGGTCTTTAATAAAGCTCTGAAAAAGAGGCAGAGACGCACACTGAGCCGCAGGAGGCTGCTGTTACATGCACACAAACAATTTCTTTCTTCATTATTAAACCTTCGAACACCATTTATCACAGCAGCTTAAACGCATGCAAACACAAAGGGTCAAAAAATAGTATTTTCATACAGAGCAATGCAAGTACTTTAAGCTAATATAAAACAATATACTGTTATTGCTTTTATTTTAAAGCTCAAATATTTAATAAGAATGAAAAGTTCTAAATGAAAAAAAAAATTATGTTATTTTAACTAAAATTGTTCTAACAAGAACCTCTTAGAGACAAACAGCAGTTATTTTGGTGTTTGTTAGTTTTGTACGTTGGTGCTGCTACTGTTTCTCTCATTAGTAGATTACAGCCTCAATGTTAATGTTGTACAATATTCCATACAGTCAAATGCACGGAACATAGTCTAGGCTTGATCACATCGGGATTTGGTACAAATGGTAAATGGTAATCTGCACCTATATAGCGCCTTTTAACCTTAGCGGTTCTACAAAGCACTTTACACTGTTTTTCATTCACCCGTTCACACACATACATTCACACAACAATGGCACTGGCCTGCCATCGGGAGAGGCAGGGGCAGAGCTACCGGGGGGCAGAGGAGCTACTAGGGGCAGTGGTTAAGGGCATTGGACTTCTGAACGAAAGGTCATGAGTTCAAATCCCAGAACCACCAAGCTACCACTGCAGGGCCTTTGAGCAAGGCCCTTAACCCTCAACTGTTCAGTTGTATAAATTAGATATATGTAAGTCGCTCTGGATAAGGATGTCTGCCAAATGCCATAAATGTAATGTAAAAGTAATTGGGAGAAACTTGGGGCTCACTGTCTTGCCCAAGGACACTTCAGCATTTAGTGG
Organism: Ameiurus melas; assembly: GCA_012411365.1. Taxonomy (NCBI): domain Eukaryota; kingdom Metazoa; phylum Chordata; class Actinopteri; order Siluriformes; family Ictaluridae; genus Ameiurus; species Ameiurus melas. The sequence continues at coordinate 10,221,767 of CM022754.1, forward strand.
GGCCGGGGCTCAGACCGCCAAACCTGCAATTAGTGGACAACCTGCTCTACTGTACCACCTGAGCCCCAAAAATGGCCCCAAACCACCAATTGGTGATCAATAAACATTTTTTTTGCATTAATAAATAATGTACAGAGACCAAAAGTATTTTCAGCCCACATGGCCTTCCTGTGATAATAACTTTAGCTCTATACAGTATGCTTGTTGCAAAATGGCAAAACCTGGAGAGTACAACATTCAATTTTTCAAATTGGCTGCGTGGAAATATTTGTGAAACCTCAAAGCTGTGAATGTCAGGTTTCACATCAGTCTCACCAGTGACTCTCAGTGAGAGTCACTTCCTTGTCTACCTTCAACCACAAGAAAAACAAACATGATTTGGACAATATTATTCGAAAAGGAAATAATTTTTTTTCCAAAAATGATGTCAGTGCAATATGCATTTCATAAGTTTAATTCTCACTACACGCTTGTGCGTTTTTAAATAGTTAGCATGAAAAATCATGATATTTACATTCACGATATATATATATATATATATATATATATATATATATATATATATATATATATATATATATATATATATATATATGTGTTAGGTTTTTTTTATGTCTTTAAAACCAGTTTTTGACCCATATGCAACTGATAGAGCACAGCCAATATAGTCTATGGCCACACACACACACACACACACACACACACACACACACACACACAGATAAGATGCATTGATTCATACTTACATATACCATGTGTGCTTCTGTATCTGTTCTAACTGTAACGAAAGAAAAGACCATCAAAACTGCAGGAAATCCACTTCCACCAATATCATTCAATTATATTCATATGACTGAAATTACAGAATTGTCAACTGAATTAAAAATTTTTTTTAAAAATAGAAGAAAAAAACACTGAAGACATTTCATGTTGTCTCCTGCTGGCCAAGTCTAATTTCCGCCATCGGTATCCCCGCCTCTGATCTTCAGGGTTTATCTGGAAACCTAGAGAGACTCTGAGCATGTCTACTCAGCCTCTAATTAGACTGCAGGACGACAGCTAGCACCACGACACAAGCTCACAAGGGTCATGACTGTCTTATGTGTCAACGAGAAAGATCGTAATGATATTAAGCCGTGACTTAATGACACCAGGCTATAAATATGATCCTCAAATATAATCCACTGCAGTTGGGTGATAAAGCCGGGATTGCCTTTTGGGCTGAGCCACGGGGACATCATGCGAGCTGATTAGAAAACAACAGGAGTCTGACAAGGTATCAGTTGCACCATATCTCATTGACTCATCAGCTTCATCAGGGCACATTATGGAAATTCCCTGCTATCATTGCGAAAACATTATGGAGTGTGTGCCAGGGATGTGAATCTCTGAGCTCTGCACTCGGATTTAGCAGACAGAAAAATAGAAGGAATGTGCTGTGCGGTGAACATGTGGATTTTGAACATGTGGATGCTTTTAAATATGTTAAAATATATGAATGTTGACGTAAAAAAAAGCCTTATTTTAGCATTTAGATTCTAGTAGCAATTATTGAGGGGTGGCACAGTAGGCATCTGCTCCTTCCCTGGCACAGTCCGGACCTGTACTGTCTGTGTCTCTTGTTCACCCCATCTCTGTGGGTTTCCTTTGTTTTTTCAAGCCCAAAGGTGTGGTAACTCCTGTATACAGTTACTGAATAATATGCTCTATTATGAATAACTGAATAAGCCAGGAGATTAAGCTGTTAAATTCTTGATTCAATTTAATATTAGTTCATTATGACGTAAAAGCTCATTCACAGTGTCTTATATCATCTGTAATAATTCTAAAATGTTTTTTTTTAATTATAGGCAAGTTAAAATCATAAATATAGCTATATTAATTTATATTTCTGGATGCCTGGAAAAACCCCAAACTACCCAAAACTGTAACAAAACATCTGGGTTACGCATGTAACCCTGTTCCCTGAGAAGGGAATGAGACATTGCGTTTAACATAACACTATGGAAGTGCCTCTTGCGCGTGACCGGCATCTGAAGCTTGTGTAAAATCGCGCCTATTTATAGGCCTGCCATGATCAAGTGACATGGCAATTAAGTGCGTCGTGTGATATAAACATGGCACCTGTGAACCACACCATCAGCCTCTATTATCTGAAGCAAAGACACAATTCACAGGCTTGTTCTGGAATGACAAAGCTACGTAACATCTCCTTACCTTTCAAATGGAACGAGACAATGTGTTTAGCATAACACTATGGGAACGAAAATACCCACTCCATATATATAGAGTTCAAAACGACCCAAGCCAAAGGGTCACTGCAAGACACTCAAGTCCGACATGGAATGAATATCCAGGCTGTAATAACGAATTAAAGTGTGTGGCGTAGACCACCCTGCAGCAGCATAATCATCCTGTAAGTATACCCCTTTGGACAAAGCCTTCGCGGAGGTGACTGCCCTAGTGGAATGAGCCCTTATGCCCACAAGCGTAGCAAGACTGCGCGCCTCATAAGCAATAGAGATTGCTTCCACTATCCAATTAGAGACCACAGCTGCTCCAACTTATGCCACTGGCCGAAGCGGTGGACGTAAGTACAGAGAGCCCTTACTGGACACAGCAGGTGCATTCTCTCTTGTTCCGATGTGGGGAATGGAGGGCAGAAAGCCTGCAACACCACAAGGTGGGCAGCTGATGCATGCACTTTAGGAATATAATCTGGCATCGGATACAGAAAGGCCTTGGCTAATCCAGGGGCAAAATCAAGGCAGGAAGAGAGAGGCAACAGAGAAAGCTTGTAGATCTCCTACTCGCTTGAGAGATGTCAGGGCCAGCAGAAGAGCTACTTTTAGAGTCAGAAGATTCTCAGAGACTGATTTTAAGTTCTCCAATGGGGCCACAGAAAGGGCCCAGGAAGGTATGCGCAGCCTGCAGATCGGCCTCAGCGGCCTGACACCACGCATGAACCTCGAAGTTAGAGTATGTTGCTCCATCAACAGGGGCATGGTTGGACGAAATGGCGGCCACATTAACCCTGATTGTAGAAGGAGCTCACCCCGCTGAGAACGGATTCCCACTCCAGGACTGTCGTCTAGCTGACGTTGCTCACATGACAAGACAAAAAGCTGCCACTTGAGTGCGTACAATTTCCTTGTGGATGGTGCTCTAGCATTTAACATGGTCTCTACAACCTCAGTTGTGAGACCAGAATAAATGAGCTGGTGCCCCTCAGGGGCCAGAAACACAGTTTCCATAGTTCTGGCCGAGGGTTCTGGCCGAGGTCCTGACAGACCTTCCAGGACAACAGAAATGTAATGGACCTCGAAGTTAGAGGATGTTGCCCCATAGAGGCTCCATCAACTGGGGTTTGGCTGGCCAAAATGGCGGCCACGTAAACCCTGATTAAAGAATGAGCCCACCCCACTGAGAAATATTCTTGTAAGAACTCCAGGACTGTAGTTATTGCACAGTTCACTGGGTCTACAGTGGATCCCTGCGGATGGGAATCTCCCAAGGAGTGCCATCTAGCAGGGATATTATCTCTGAGAATCATATTCGAGCTGGCCAATAAGGTGCTACTAGCAGCAGACATAAACTGTCTTGGTAAACTCTCGTTAAAACTTGTGGGAGCAGAGCGATGGGAGGAAAAGCTTACAGATCTCGACCTCGGCCACATGTGCACCATGGTGTCCACCTTTAATTGTGTGGGAGGAGTCAGGGTGAACCACAGTGGGCCATGTGTTATCTCCTCTGGGGTAAACACATGCAGTCCCGCTTAGCCAAACCTCGCCATATGGACTCCACCCCTTGTGGATAGAGCCACCAATTCCTGGGCCTCAGCCCCTGCCTCAGCAGGATGTCTGTCCCCATATTCGCAGAATGTACATTGCATTCACTAACAAACTTTCCATCTGCCCAGAGAAGAATTAGTTGGGCCTGCCTGAACAGGGGGCATGGACATAATCATCCCTGGTGGTCAATATATGAGACCACCGGTTTGTTGTCTGTAAACACATGGTGACCTCTCAATTGAGGAAGAAGGAATTTTAGTGCTAGAAATATGGCCCACATTTCTAGGCAATTTATATGCCACTCCAGATGAGGGCCGCACCAGAGACCGTGAGCTGGACAGCTGTCTAAGACTACACTCCCGCCTGAGAGGGAGGTATCTGTCATTACCATCTTTTGCTAAGGAGACATCCCTAGAGTATGACCCAAGCATACTTTTCTGAGGTTCAACCTGAGCCCCAAGCTCTTCATGTGGGTGAGAACAACATCTCGATGTTGAACCGCCAGTTCCCTTTATCATGCAAGAATTAACCAGTCGTCCAGGTAGTTTAGTATACGGATGCCCTGGAGTCACAATGGAGCCAGAGTGACATCCATGCACTTTGTGTTGGTGCGAGGGGAAAAAGTTAGCGATACTTCTATGTGGAAATATGCACCTTTTAGATCTATCGACAAACCAGTCCTCAAACTGAATCTGTGGAACAATAAGTTAGGGCGTCAGCATCAGCTCAGGCCTAGTAACAGGCCGCGACTGTGGCCACCCATTTCCCCTGGATGTCTGTGGGGACTGGCGGGCTGCCATACTCACCTTCTGGGTCTCCACCGCACTAGTGCTGGCCCGGGCTGCACTTGTGGATGCCGAGGTGAACTCGAGACAACAGGGAAGGAACTGGCTGAATGCTGCCATATGTTAAGCTCACTCAGCAGGTCTGCTTGGTAGGCCTGCAACACTGTCATTGTCTGAGGTGACCCACAAGCAAGACTTCTACCACATAAGCCTTGCCCACCAATTCCATGGTGGCCTTACACGGTGGCTTGGATGGCAAGGCCAGCCCCCCTAATTACCTGCCGTTGATGAAGAGAGATAGCTCGCAAGTGCCTCTTCCATATTCAGCATAGCTAAATATGCCGCTCATTCCCCACAATGGCCAAATGATCCAATATTTTGGGGTTATTGATGAAAAAAAGAAAATATTTATAAAGAAAGGGGAGGAAATAGAGGAGAAAAAATTTTTAGTTAAAAAAAAGAAAAAAAAAAAAAAAAAAAAATAATATTCTCTTTTAGCAGTAAAAAAAAAAAAAAAAAAAAAAAAAAAAAAACTATTAATATTATAAAAAAAAAAGGAGAAAGAAAAAAAAAAAAAAAAAAAAAAAAAAAAAAAAAAAAAAAAAAAAAGAAAAAAAAAAAAAAAGAAGAGAGAGCGGGGCTTTGCTCGAAAAAAAAAAAAAAAAAAAAAAAAAAAAAAAAAAAGAAAAAAAAAAAGAAGGGCGGCCGAGCCGGAAAAAGGAAAGAAAAAAAAAACACACCTAATTTAAAAAAAAGGGGGGGGGGAAAGCGAGCGGTTTAAAAAAAAAAAAAAAAGCGCGCCTCTCGAGGCTGCTACATCCCTAGACACTTCACCCAGAAAGTGTGCACTATTCCCCGTGATGAAACAGGAGCAAGCTGTAAGACACTTCCTGAATTCTCTCACTCATATTTTTCTCTCTCGCTCATTCCTTTTTTTCTTCTCTAGATAGGGATAGAAACGTTCTGATATTTTGAGAAAAGATAGCGAGCAAATGAAGTATCTTTTTGTTTATTTACACAAACAACTGACATGCAGTCTTTCGCTGAAGATAATAAAGGCTGATGGCACAGTTCACAAGTGCCATATTTATATCACGCAACGCGCTTAATTGCCACGTCACCAGATCATGGCAGGCCTATAAATAGGCATGATTTTACACAAGCTTCAGATGTCAGTCGCGTGCGAGAGGCGCTTCCATAGTGTTATGCTAAATGCAACTTTGAAGTTCCCTTTGAAAGGGAACTACAGACTTCCCTGAACCCGAAATATGGTTATTTCTACATATGCACATGTCTCAACCAATCAAGAGGCAGGATTTTAATGTCTGATTATCCACAAATGTGAAAAAGCATAGGTGAAAGTATGTTTAAATATTCCATTCTGACTACAGCATAGACTATGTTTACATAAACGTCAAATTCCGTTTACATTCAGGCTCCAGACATATTCCGAATACAAAGTTTATGTGCGTACAGACATCAGAATATTCCAGTATATATGGTAGCTGTAATTATGCTTGAGTTGCCATTCCTAAATACCTCGACTACAGCTAAGCATCTGTTAGGACCCACAATCTGTTAGGATTTTCTGAATAAGGTGTTTACATGCAACAAATTTCCGAATAAAACAGGTATATTCCAGGGGTGGGAATCGGAATTTGGGAAATCAGAATATTGTCTTAACCTGAGTTGGGCAATTGGACTGCGGTGTTTACATGACTCAGTACTAATTAGAATATTGCTAATTTCAGATTTATATCGGAATATTGATATGCATGTAAACGTTGTCATGGATATTTTAACAGCTGGTATTTGATTACATACCGAATTGATTATGACACTAGTGAGGTTTTAGACATTTTTAGGCAGACTGACTATTTAAACCACAGTTTGTTAAACTGGCTTTTTATCTAGCATGAATTTATAGATAGACACATTGTTACAGTGAAATAGACAGAGATGTCCAAGTATGTATGTTATGACATCCAACAGGTAATGACACAAGGGGGAAAAATATCATGCAGAAAATGTTTTCAATTCAAATCCCGTGACTACTAGAGAGTCTTTGCTGAGTAAAAACTACTAAACTTGTTTTTTAATGATTTTTTTTTAACTGAAGCACATTAGAGTAGCACTTTATTTCACACAAAAAGTGGGTACATTGCAAATCTAACAAATATAATAAAGTATACAGGATGAATATAATTAAATGAATCCTAACAAAAGAAAACAGTAGTCAAGTCTCTTTATATGCAAATATTTCCAGTTCCAAAAAGAACTTTATTTTCCAAATCCGTTTTTTTTTTTGCTATTTGTTACAGGATCCTATATCCAGTTTGTTTTCTCTGATGTCCGATCCACAGTTTTTTGTTGGTATTGGCCTGATAACGATACTAGATATCGGCTCGGCGCCATCTCTACTTGTATTAGCTTCTGCTTCACACACACGTCACTTTTTAAACCCTGAGAAAGATAAGTTTGGTTGAGTTACAGACAAACCAAAAAGCATAGAGGGAATTTAGCTCTCCACATGGATACACTGCTGACACAGTGCTGTTATTTCTGATCAGTCAGACGCGGTCCATAAAGATCTATTAGATATTCCTCTAGAAAGCGAAAGGACAGGGAAATTTCAAAGAGCCGGTATTAAGGTAAGCTCATAAACCCTCGGGCCTTCTGCCATGAAAGACAGAAAGAGATAGAGAGATGGAGAATCTATCATGTGAATCCTCTACAGCCACGCTGAATTGCATTAGTTCTGCTGTGTGTTTACCTGAATTGGCAGCGAGAATACAGACAAACCCAGACTCAGACTGGAAATAAGATGAACACAGTGAAGCTTCACTCCAGGACTGTATATGTGTGTGTGTGTGTGTGTGTGTGTGTGTGTGTGTGTGCGTGTGTGTGCATGTGCGTGTGCGTGTGTGTGGAGAGATCCTGCTGAGACCGTGTATAAAGTGTGATCAGTACCATCACCACCTGTGATTCTTGAGTGCATCCGATATAAAGAAAAATAAATGCTGCATAAAACTCTACTATTATGCACTTTGGTATGGAACACAAAGATTTCCATCAGAATTGGATTGAGACAGAAATACATATTCAGGAAACAGCCTGTCAACAACAACAACAACAACAACAACAACAACAACAAAACCCACCTGTCAAGCGTTTAAGGAAACTTACCTACAAAAATAAAATAAAATATATAAATTCCAGTCTTTTTTATTTACTTATGATGTGTAAAGGAATTTCCTATCTTACAGAGCTGTACAATAAGCTGTCAATTTATGATCTATTTATATTTATAATATATTTATTTATATTTAACTATACTGTTTTATCATGTACACCCATCATATAGGTCACTTCGTATGTAGACAAATACATAGACAGTTTCAGCCCCAGACTCTCCACTCACAGTGTCTAATAACTTTTGTACACTTTTCCACTTTTCTGGTCACAAGCTTCAGGGTATTTAAGTTTGCAGTCTGAGTGGCTTTCCACAATTCTATGACTAAGCACTTTTGTGCACTTTGAACATCAAGTACACTTTTTTTTCCTTGATCCATTTGCATGGTGCATGATGGTTATTGTGTGATGTAACCGTGCTCGCTGCATGACTAACATTTCACCCAAGCTGAACTTTAGGTTAATGAGCATAGCGGTCACATTGCATTTAACCAAGCAGGAAAGGGCTTCACTGAGTATTTTGAAGGAAGAATTTTAATTCAAAATACCCAAGTTAAATGTAAATGAAAATGATACGTACGATGATACGTACAAGTGGATACGTACAACACGACTCTAGAAAAAAAGCTACAAGTACGGCTAGAGAGATGCAGTAATTCCTTTTTCTGAATGGAGCACTTTCTAGCTTTTGCTGCACCCCTAAATAATAATATGGATATAAAATGGAACCTTTCCATTAATGGCTACTGTAGACCACCTATATAATAAGTTTACCAAATACATTTTGAAATAAATGTAAGAAATAAAACAAAGTTGTTATTATTGGTAAAAAAAAAAAATGTTTTCAAAAGCAACATTAAATTTTTAATATTTCCTGCAAAGCCACCCCCCAAAGACGTGACTATCCTTGAACGAATGAGTTCAAGACAGCGATTTCACAGTTTCTCAGGCAACATGACTGACAGATACCCGATTGTTCTGATTGGTTCCTGGTCCTCATCATTTGTTGTTTTCAGTTTTTAGAGATCCAAAACAGAACTTCACCTAGTATTACAAAGTCCAGTTCTGACCTGACAACAACAAGCATACCTGTAAACTGTGATTATGCATGCTTGGTGATTATCTACTGAGCTCGGACTAACCGTGAGTCTTTTGGCCGCGTCCACTTCAATCATTCCTCTCAGCAGGTTCTGGCAGTCAGGAGGGATAAAGTGAGGCATATGGAACACTCCCAGCTTCACCTTCTCCAGCAGGTTCCTCAAGTTGTCATCGTCGAACGGCAGAGCACCCTGACACACACAACATTGCAAAGGATGAAAGAAGACCAAAAAGCGCCTGGTGCAAAACAGGCATTGTACACAAAGGAAAACGTGTGAATGATGCAGAAGCGACAGAGACATTTTTATCAAAGAGCTCCATCAGTGGAATCAGACCAGGCTGGCGAATTGAGACTCACTGACAATTAGCTTCGTTTCATGCTGAGCTGACTTTATCTTCTTTATTTCAGCACAGCCCCTGACCCCACAGAGACTGCTGCTTTTGTCAAATGCCATGAATGACACAAAGATGTGACAGGCGGCAGGCCCATGTAACAGATGATGTAATCAGAAAAAAAAGCTAGCGGCCACTGTCACTAAAACAAAACGCAGATGTCTTGGTGGGGGTGGGGGGATACAAAGCAATTCTCTCCAATGCAAAACCTTAGAGTAGAGCAAGGACATGTCGCAGAGAGAAGGCGCTTTTGTTCTGAGAGAAATCTGATTGTTTAGTGAGGTAAATATAGGTATAATGGAAAAAACGCAAATACAGTGGCAGAGGAAGGAATCAATTGGGTTTGTAATAAAGGTGAAGCACCTGCTTGGGGTGCAGTGCGGCCTACGGGACACAACGTCTCTAAGAAATGTGATCACGTAGAGGCCTAAAGCCTTCTGAGATTAGCAATTTACATTGCACATCCAGTACTCATCACTTAGCTAATGCTATATGATTATTGCATGATTTTATTGTAATTATTTCCAATGCTGTTGTTAAAGTAACAATTAAACACAATAGCGTGTGCTGTTATAGGAAAATACACTAATCCACGTGTGGTGGTGAGATACGGCCCAACATTAACTGGAGCGGATTACTTATAGCACAGATCAGTGTTTTATTCCTCTTATGTCAGTAATTTCCAGTATTGCCAGTAATTATAAAGAACTAATAACATACAGTATCTCACAACAGTGATTACACCCCTCACAGTTTTGTAAATATTTGAATATATCTTTTCATGTGACAACACTGAAGAAATGACGCTTTGCTACAATGTAAAGTAGTGAGTGTACAGCTTGTGTAACAGTGTAAATTTGCTGTCCCCTCAAAATTTGCTGTCCCACCGCTGGCAACAAAAGTAAGTACACCCCTAAGTGAAAATGTCGAAATTGGGCCTAAGTGTCAATATTTTGTGTGGCCACCATTATTTTCCAGCACTGCCTTAACCCTCTTGGCCAAGGAGTTCACCAGAGCTTCACAGGTAGCCACTGGAGTCCTCTTCCACTCCTCAATGACCGTGTGTGTGTATGTATATATATATATATATATATATATATATATATATATATATATATATATATATATATATATATATATATATATATATATATATATATATATATATATATATATATATATACACATATATATATAAGCAGTTTTTAACCACTTATAGTTACATTTAATGTTACAGAACATCCATGTTCAGTACAAGTTATCACTTGCACCTGTATACAGTTATTCCCTAGACAAAAATGTAGCTTGTCACGCTACACGCTTGCATAAAAGTCTCCCTTTTTAACATACAGAAAGCTTAACCATATCAATGCTTATACATTTTTCTTTGTTAAATAATAAGACAATTTTGCATTCCTTTAGTATTAGATTTAGATTATCTAGTGCGTACACTGTACAGTTTGTGTGAATGTGTTACTATGGAAACAATAATGATATCAGGCATTACAGTAATTTATATTACAGATGGAGCTACTGTCAGAGCGGCTGATATATAAAATGAATCCAACAGCTCTGTGGTATACATTTTCTTTTTTCTACTGTGTTTCACTGTCTGAGTAAATGTTAGAAATAATGAGCAGTATTATGGTATGGTTCAATTGATTTGTATAGCATATACAGTGCCCTCCACTAATATTGGCACCCTTGTTAAATATGAGCAAAGAAAGCTGTGAAAAATTGTGTTTATTGTTAAACCTTTCGAACTTTTGTTAAAAACAATTCACAAAATACTCTCATGGATATCATACAATTGCAAACACTACACATGTTTATCCCCCCCAAAATATCTTTGCTAAATATAGGTGTGCAACAATTATTGGCACCCCTGTGAACTCATATGAGAAAAATATCATTTTAACACAGCCTTCTATGCTCATATTGACCAAGGTTGCCAATATTAGTAGAGGGCACTATAGTAAATTTTACAGAATAGGTCCATCCACATACCTTAAATCACAGATATTTAGAAAATTTCTTAAACTGAAGAATTTGAAGAATATTCTTCAAATTTACTACTTATATATTAATTAAATTAAATATTCAGCTGCTAAAGAGATAATGGAGATATAAACATCACTCTCTGGTTCATTAATTTCCCTTTCTCTTGTCTGAGTTCAGTCTCTTTGCTCTTACTATCAATCTTCTTTCTCAAAGACAATGAAGCAGTGCATATCAGGCACTTTTAATTCCTGATTAACAGCCAAAGTTCCACCATTTTTAGAGCCAAAGCATTACATACATACAGTATATTTGTTTAAGGACTGCACATTCTAGGTATTACACCTTGTTTTATAGAATAAGTTGGCTTAAACATAAAAATACAAATGCGGACGTTACTTTCATAACTCATTCACACGCACACACACACACACACACACACACACACACACACACACACATGCACGCACACACTACCAACAGTAGAATATCTGAATGCTAGAGCAAGATGGTGAGCTTTTTTGAACCGATAATACAATATGATGAACAGGCAAACATCCTTATCCTGAGTGTCTGGATCATGGTAGCCCACATTATGTTTGTTTTTTTTTGTTTTTTTCACGTCATTTACAGCGTTTCTTCTCTTCTCTTTTAAGGTGGTTGCTTGAGAACTAAGATATTACAAAATACTCATTAATTTTTCCGTAAGTGCTTTATAATTCATGTGGATCTGGAGTCCAGGGACACTGGATGCAAATACACCCTTTATGGGAAGCCATTCTGTTTCACCACACGCGTTTGACTTAAATACTACTCAACCCACACCTTTAACTTAATATTTTCTCCCAACCTCTAAACAAAGAGTTGAGCTGCCTGTACTGTTGTTATGGAGACCAAATTACCCGCCTCTAACAGTTCCAGACCAACTGCCTTGTAGTCTTGAGCTGAACAAATTTTCTCTCTTTTCTGCCAGAAAAATGCAGAATGGTTCCAAATTAGGCACTGCCTCTGTAAAAATAAATAAATAAATAAAAGCATTATCTGTTTTCTTGGGCCATAAACACCCACATGAACAGAACAAAATGGAAACAATCATTTATAAGGATCATTAATTTAATCAGAGGGGATATCCTTATGCTGATCTTCATTGCCTGCTGACATCTGAGAGTATCTTTCATTTTCTAATTGAGTCTTTGAGATAACTTCAGAGATGTCAGGGAAGCGTGACGACCACTTACCACTAAAAGTGCAAAGAGGATGACCCCACAGCTCCAAACATCTGCTTTCCTGCCATCATACTTCTCTCCCTGTCATTGAAAGAAAGAGAAAGGTGGTTGGAAGGCAGGCTGGTCTGAGAGCTACATTAGAAGGGATGGCTCTGAGAGTATACTTACCCTAATCACCTCTGGGCAGGCGTAGTGAGGAGATCTGAAAGAGAAAAGGATGGATGAGTTAGAGACTTTAAATATAGACTGTTCAGTTAACACTGCATTTAGTTTAGCCTTATTTAGCACTTGTTAACTGAAGGTCTGAATGTGTAAAACACATGTAAACATAACACCCACTAAAATGTGTGGAAGCTGAAATACCCATAGGGCCTCCAACAGCTTGCATCTTTCTAAATGAGAAAAAAAGTATGCAATGTCCTTTTTTGCAAGTTTACTGTAGTTAATATGGGATTTTGCGCAAAACCGCAAGTTTTGTGGGGTGTTCCCGGTATGCAGTGTTTACTACGTACCAAAAGTGGTCTAAGGAAGGACACCCGTTGAACCGGCAACAGGATCAATGGCACCCAAGGCTCAGTGATGCATGTGGGGAGTGAAGGCTAGCCTCTCTTGTCCGATCTCATAGAAGAGCTAGCTCAAATTGCTGAAAAAGTTTATGCTGGCTATGATAGAAAGGTGTCAGAACACACATTGCATTGCAACTTGCTGCGCATGAGGCTGTGTAGCCACAGACCAGTCGGAGAATCACATTTTCTTTTACATCATGTGGACGGCCGGGTTCGTGGGGAAGAGATGGCGTCAGGATGAACTATGGGAAGAAGATATGCCAGTGGAGGCAGCTTGATTCTCTGGGTAGTTTTCTGCTGGGAAATCTTGGGGTCTTGTATTCATGTGGATGTTACTCTGACACACGTACCACCTACCTAAACACTGTTGCAGATCAAATACACCTCTTCATGGCAACGGTATCCCCTAATGCCAGTGGCCTCTTTCAGCAGGATAATGCGTGCTGCCACACTGCAAATATTGCTCAGGAATGGTTTGAGGAACATGACAAAGAGTTCAAGGTGGCCTCCAAATCCCCCAGATCTTAATCCGATTGAGCATCTGTGGGATGTGCTGGACAAACAAGTCAGATACCACAGCACACCTTCAGAGGTCTTGTGAAGTCCAGAGTGGTTTTGATGGCTTCTAAGGCCCTGGGACTGCAATTACAACATGCAGTTTTGCACTTGGGTCTCATTTGAACAGTGTACTAGTTCAACAAACAGATTTCATATAAAACCATAATGAACTTTCCTTTACTTTTACACTCTCTGTTGTTACCCAGATGAGGATGGGTTGCCTTCTGAGTCTGGTTCAACTCAAGGTTTCTTCCTCATAACATCTTAGGGAGTTTTCCCTCAGAACCGTCACCACCGGCTCGCTCAATTTGGATAAATTGACACATTTAAAATCTTTATCCTGTGTTTATATGTTTCTATAAAGCTTCTTTGAAACAATGACCATTGTAAAAAGTGCTATACAAAGAAAAATTAGGCATTCAGTTTTACTGTTATGGCTGATCAGTGTGTATACTAAAACTGTGTGTATAGCCTGTGCAATCTAGTACTACTAAAAAAAGGTATTATATCTGCAGAAGTCAGTTTCTTTCAGTACAGTTCACCTGGTTTTAATCATCATGGCTACTCAGGCAGTATCATTAAATTATGACTTAATATCAATGCAGAAAGTTTGTTTCATGTTAGAGATTCACCACAAGTGCACACAAACCTGTGAAAAAGTTTTCATTAACACATTTCATTTAGCAGTTATATTGCAAATTCTACTGAATCAACGTTAGTTTCGATTCGACTGTTCCAGAAGTCTCTTTGATATTTGAAACGTCAGCGGCTATGAAAAACAAATTGCATAAGCAAAAGATTAATTTTCTATATTCTTTTGTATTCTTTGTAATTCTATAACACACCCAGGTTTTGTGCATGCAATTTATTTCAATGCACATAAAAAATTAACATGCATTATTTGAGTTATTATTCAATCAGGGCTTCAGTGCAAATAGATTTTGACCTAAAACCTAAGCCTGAATTTCACATTGTGTTAATCATATATTTGGTAGGCAACTCCTAGCTTTACAGCTGGCCATAACTAGGTAAACAAAGACGTCTTAAAGCTGACTAGAAATTTTTTAATCACTGAAAATATGACTTCCATTAATTATGTACAATATTTATAATATTCATTAAGACTATAAATTCTAACGCAATATGCATAAGCGAATATATTATTAGCTCTCGTTCTGATGTTAATATGTTCGGCTCGGACGCTGGCTCACTGCCCACCACTCCACTGCTCTTCCACCGACACTGCTGAATGATCCAATAATGTAACATTAGATTTTAATGACTTCCTGCTAGAGGTCTGTAAAACTGCAGCCCAGTAACTGTCAAAATCGTTTAACATATTTATCATTAATGACCCGGACGGTTCAGTTGCTTGACAGAGCTGTCAGATGAAGCCGGGTGCTAGCATAGACGGAGGGATGTCAAAGAGTTTCTTCTGTAAACAGGGGATACCTGTTTGCAAATGTCTAACAGCATTATGCAAATTGAATGCAAATGAAACCAATTTGCAGCAGGCAAACAGTGTCTTGTCAAAAAGCACCCTAATTAAATCACGGTTTTTCCATAAACCCAGCTGTAAAGTTGTGACAATGGTATCTTATTTGAAGGGGAATATTCTGTCTATTATCATATGATTATTATGACTCAGTGAATGCATAGAAAGCTAATGTATTGTGCCTCGTCAACTAAATATTACTGTCAGTTACCTTACAATGTAGGTATTGGCCTACTACTGTGCATCATCATTAAAATACAGATTATTAAGTGAGTAATACTTATTAAATAATATTTTAGGTGTTAATTAAAGATATTGAAAAATAATTCATATGGAATATTTCTCGCTGCTTAAATAACATTACACCACAGGGCCATTGAATTCTCTAAACTGATTGGTCATCAGGTGTTGATTCATTTTCTATACCAGCACAGCTTTAGCAATAGTTCCAGCTGTTATGCAAATGCACAGGTACATATTAATATGCACATCGCAATATATCAACCTTTATATTGTAACAGCTCATTCACAAGGACTTTTATAATCACATAATCCACAGCTATTAATTAAGTGCTGTCATTTAACAAAAAATAAACAAACTAGATAATCATTGTAATTATGACACTTTCTATAAGGAGATGTTTCTTTAGCATTTATGGAAGGAGTCTCCAGTGTCAGTGCTTTGTAACAGTCTGTATGTTTTCCTCCATGGGAGTTTTCAGGGTGAGAATTCTTCTCAGTAACATGACAAACTAGTTTGTTTTTGTTTCTTTAAGAGACATAATTAAAAGAGAGTCTGGTAATGGAATGAGTGTTCATAGCTGCTATAACATAAATCTGCACTATTAGTTGCATTGTTGTGTTTTATTCCTTATCTTAAACAACAGTTCAGACATGAATGCTGCACTAGTTGCTTGAATGTGCACATTACCTTTCCAAATGCCATGTTTGTTCTAATGCCTGCGATATTAAACAAAGCCACAGTCAATTAATAATAATAATTACAAATGATTTGGCATGTGAACTCAGAAATACAGACACCCTCACAGTTTACCCTCCATTCAGGTGCTGCTGTTGGTGGTGTGTATGGACAGAAACCCACATGCACACATTTTCAAAATTGATGAAAAAAAAACTGAAAAAAGAGCAACACAAGCTTTTATTGCAAAGATTATTTGCTCTGGAGTTCTGGCAGCACACAGATGATGGGCTGCCAGAACTCCAGTCAGAGTGATCAGAGTGAGAAGGTGAGGTAAAACCAGGTGTAACATTTTTGTTAGTTTTGCAGCTACAGTATTACCGGCAATACTACGATGAGAGATTATTCAACCCCCATTGCAAATCAGGTTTATTGTCAGAATTTACAGACTTTCAGCTGTTTGCAATGAACAAATCAAACAAAAGCAATATGTTTGTGTGTGTGAATGGGTGAATGAGACACAGTATAAAGTGCTTTGGATAAAAGCGCTATATAAGTGCACATTTACCATATGATTTTGAGCCGTCTTTTCTTGTGCTTTTGGGTCAGTAGTGGAGTAAATCTTGGAATTCTGGCATGGAAACCCTTGGGGGTTGAATAATTTTGATTGCAACTGTATGTGCAGGTGATATCTCTCATGGCCACATATTGAATTCGTACCTAGTCAGAGTTCACATATGAATGTGTCTCAAATCTGATTTGAAAAAATTTATAGAGCGATGATAAATCAAATCTGTGTCACATCTAAGTTAAAAAACAAAACAAAAAAAAAAACAGATTTGGGCTGCTTCAGCCATGTAATGGCAATGTTGGCATTCAGACTAGTGCCTGCTCTAGAAATAATATTTTAAGAAGAACAAGCCTTTATTTGTCATTTAGACATTAGAGCACAGTGAAATTGTTTTCTTCATGTACCGCAGATTGTTCGGAATTTGGGGTCACAGCGCAGGGTCAGCCATGATATGGCACCCCTGGAGCAGACAGATGTAAAGGGCCCAACAGTGGCAGCTTGGCAGTGCTGGAGCTTGAACCCCCAACCATCTGATCAGTAACACAGAGCTTTAATCATTTATATAATTCTAAAATTGATAGACATACTATACATAAGACTCCATATGCTCCTGATAGCAGGTGTGTGCACAGGTGGGAATATGACAGCAACCAACATTTTCCTTTTGTTTTGGTAATTTTTTTTTAAATACCTTTCTTTCACCATGCTACTTTTAACCGACAACTATCTGAATAGCATCTCGGCAATATACATTTGATTATAAAAATATATTTGAACCTTTTTTTTGGTCGCATTAGCGCAGATCCCATTTTTCCCCAGTCAGCCTTGCGCTAAAATAGATACGTTAGATTCTATGCAGTTTCCCACTTATACCCGAGAGAACAAAAGCTTTTGTTTACATTGTTAGTGATTTCATTAACTCATTAAACCACCAGCTTTGCTAAAACACAACACAAACATGATAAACACAATATAATAGCAATATAACTCGAACCATGCTAGCTCTGGACAGTCCTGCTAATAACAGCACTAATCACTTAGGCTTAGTGAATTAAAAATGGGGTCGATACACCAAATGAGAAATTAGCCTTCGTTACAAATAACGGGGACATAAAATACACTATGTAAAACTAGCACTGCATTTCACTGCATACATGCGTGAAATGCACACCATTTTATATTCACCCAAGTCCATTAGCTGTGGTAAACAGAATACATTTGTGTCAAGCAGAGAGCACACGAGGAGGCTAAAGATGAATGCGTTTAATTAAAAACTGTCATATCTACGCTTAGAGATGGCCCAGGCAGCCATGAGAAGACAATCAATAATCTCAGCATGCTAGTGCCGGCGCAATGCTTTCCTAGTGCTAGTGTTCGCTAATATGAAGAAAAGACATGTGGAATCAGATGTAAGGTTTGGTCACTGAGGGATGACTCTAGAGCAAGCACAATACCAACCTATTATCTCTCCCCCTTTTAAATGTCTTGCTCAGCTATAATGCCAAGTGTTTTATTGAGATAATAGTCCTAGTGATGAAATAATGAGCAATTAAAAATTAAATCATAATAAAACAGCAGAGAGGGCAATGCAGGCAGGTCATATGGTGAGTGTTAGTTACATGTCTAGACTTTATGGACCCTCCATAAATGTTTTTGCTGTCCTTATATATATGCTAATCTTATCTCTGCTGTCAGATTGCACCTCAGGACAGGCTATCAGGCAACGCTTCCTGATGAACGCAGATAAGAAAAGTTTTAAAGCAAGTAATCTGCAAAGTAGTCCATTGACTGGACGTATCAGAGAGTAGGGACTCACTGATTTGCTGGTTACAACCTTTTTGGAGCTTGTAAGATTCAGTTATTAGCTAGCATCAAAATTTTCTTGCTAACTACGAACAGTTTTCTCACAAATGTATCCATTTTAAAGGTTGTGTGTCTCTCATTTCCAGCTTTCCATGTGAGTGATTAAATTATGTCCAACTAGATACGCTAAATGCCACTAGTGTATAGCATCAATCTATTTATTTGTGAATTTGTTTATCTTTTTGTGAATCTCACTACATATATTTGTAGGTCATAATCTATTGATTTGGAAATATGAAACAATTCTAACCCCATATGTGTGTGTTTATTTTAATCAATCAGATTACAGATTATTTAATGTTTGTGTAACGGTCACAGATAATTTATAAATATATATATATTTTTTTTAATTGATGGGATCAGTATCTCAAATACAGGGTTTTGTACAAATCTATAGTACAGTTAAGTGTTAAATGACTATGATTCTCTGTGATATCCCAACAGCAAGCATTAAATGTATTTTGCCATGGAGACAGAACTCTGTAAGAGCTGCTATTGAAGTATGACTCACCCACAGCTAGTTTCCAAGAGACTGTCTCCAACCTGCAGAGAAGCCATTCCAAAGTCTGCTATTCTGATGTTGTTCTTCTCATCCAACAGCAGGTTCTCTGGCTTCAGGTCTCTGTGACTGAACAAAAGAAGGCAAATGTTTTACATGAGAAACCAGAACACATGGAGATGTTGGATGACTTGTGATTTCAGTTAAACGAATAGATAAAATATAGACTGTGATTAAATGTAGATTTAATTATAGACTACATTTAAGGGGAGTCATTTTGTTTCCTGTTTATTCTATTTTTCTTAATATCAGATTAGTTACCAGATTACTATGAATGTACTGGATGCCTAATCTTTATAATTGCAGAGGTTTTTTGTATTGTATTTTCTTTTTTCTTTTATTTGTTGACATCCGACCTTAATAGTGAGGATAGTCACCAGGGTGCCACAAGGCATGAAATCTTCTCATAGGGTCTGGACAACTAACTCATATACACACCAGTCTATCTTCCATCTATTTTCCATGCCGCTTATCCTACACAGGGTCGTGTGGGAGTCTCAAGAGTATCCCAGGGAACTTGGGACACAAGGGGAGAGACACCCTGGACAGGGTGCCAAACCATCTTAGGGTATAATCACACACCCATTCACAAAATTTGGAAATGCCAATGAGCCTACAACGCATGTCTTTGGACTGCACGAGGAAACCGGAGTAATCGGAGGAGACCCTGAAGCATGGCCAGAGGTAGGATTCGAACCACCAACCCCAGAGGAAAAGGCAAACATGCTAAACACTAAGCCAGTGAGTGACAACAGTATGTTGTGTGATATCAATTAATTCAATAAAAGGTTCTCTATTCATTCACCAGGCTCATTCATTCATCATAAAAGCACATTTAAGGTACAAATGTGAAATAAAATAAACATTTAAACTTTTGCGTTTAATCAGGTTGCCTTTGTTTTATCTTAGATTTTATTTTAATTTCTGAAACAATTTAGTATGAGATACACACAAAAAACAGAAGAAATCAGATTTCACAGCACTTTGTGTACCATATACAAGCACTGATACCACAAACATATGGCTAATACAGCAGACATAGCAAACTCTCTGTTGCACTCAGGCAGCCTTTACAAGTTGACAGATTCAATAACCGAGTTAAAGAAATGTTCATTGAGATTGGAAAGTTCATATTTGAGTAGATTCAAACATGCAGCTATAGTTATAGAGAGCTATTTGACTCTGACAGAACAACTAGCTAATAAAAATAAGAAAAGTCCCTTGAACGATGGCTTTTACTCAACCTACCTCAGAAAAGAATAAATAGTTAGTACTTTGACAAAGCCAATAAAATTTCATACAGAAAAATCGAATACATAACTGTGTTCTGTTTTTTGTTTTTTTAGAGCACAGAAGTCTAGCGGCTCTTCATGTCCAGGTGGGTGAAGGATACCAGGCTCATCCCAGGGAGGGTAAGTCAATATCAGCTAACTACCTAACTTTTGCTAATGATAGCAATACTTGTCCCATAACATAGCTAGCTAACAAACACAGCTACAACGTAGCATGCTAAGGATGGTCTGCTGCACTGCTACTTGTTGACGGTGTGCTGAATTGTATTAGGGGATTAGATTATCAGTATAAATAAAAATAAATCTTCTTAATGAAGAGTAGACAAAAATAACATGTTGCAATCTGTCCTCTATTCAGTTTTCAAAAAGGCAGCAATTATACAGTGTGACAGTTTGTCAGATGAAATGGAAGGATAAAGCTTATTTAACAAGAAGGTCCAGGACTTGGAGATTTTTGTGAGCAGTAGGATGATCCCGCTTATTATTCATGTTCTTACGAGAAGATTTTAATGGCTGAGACCTTGAAGAAGCAGCATGAAATCAGTTCCTTGTATCAATTTTCCTAACAGTTTACCCGCCATAAACATTATGCAATCAACCACAGTCAAAAACATTTGTGACAGAGTCCTACACACATACAGCCTTAGTCCACCACATGTGATAATGGGCGAGGATACTGATAATTGCCTATTATTCCATGTTTCAGTATAGTATTTTTTGATTTGAAGATAAAATTATAGATCTTCATTGGTCACTGTGAAGCCTTGCAAATAAATCAATCAATAAAAAACACTATCAATAATCACCAATTGAGGAGAACCAGTGTGTCCAACAGACCAAATCTATAAATCATTCCTCATAGTTTTCTACTAAACTTTAATCATGACCTCACGATGGCATTGACTCTCTGTTGCTTCAAGCTGCTTAAAAGTCTCACTGCAAAATCAATTGGTTTGAATTCATCTGTTGAGTTCCAAATTACCTGATCAAGTGATAGAAGCATGATCACACAATGTTTTGCATTCTCTCTGAGACAGCCGAGGATTTAGCTCAGCTGGATGCTGGCCATTCCACTTTCGCTTGACTATTAGGTTTGGCCATGGAGGACCACAAAGCCTTTCTCTCTGCATAGCCTGCTGTGAGGCTGGCAGGTAGGAAATGGTCTACAAATCTCACACAATTTCATCCATGAAAAACAACAAATAGTGGAGTAGGAATGATTGGAACTGACTGGAATGCAACACAGACCAATGGATCAGAAGACATTACAGAAGACAGAACTGCTGTCAGGAAGGTGGAAAAGTTCAACCAGATCGGCAATGCATTGCTTTTCTCAAAGTGATCCAGATTTCCTCTGTTCTAACCAAACCAGAACAAACATGTACCTAATCAGCTCTTAGGAAAGTCACTGAGGTTCTCGCTCAATAGCAGCATGTGTTAAACAGACTCATCTGATTAGTTAGAGGAGAAGAAGCAATCAATAAGAAGTTGTTTGGGAAAATAAGAATGGAAAAATTGATCTTTCAGACTGAGGCACACTAAAGTGGTATCTTCTGTAATCAGATTTCTAGGAAACATACTATAAGGGGTTGAGGGTTTACTTTAAAGGTTGCGTTAGTGTTTTTTTTCTTCTTCTTCTTTTTTTTCTTTTTCTTTTTGGTGTGATTTCCCATTGGTGACACTTCCACATTTATGGGTTTCTAGGGCGTCCACTTGACCTGCCCTTCCCCTCACATTAAAATGTCCTCCCTCTAGTTCTCTATCGCTACTCTTTGAGGAAAGAACTGAGGAAGATGGATGGTCATTACCCCCCCTGACCAACACTAACACTCAGAACCAATAAAGACATCCTTGAGGAGGGGACATGCTTTCTGTCAGTAAGGCTGCTCTTACACCCTGGGGCCCCTGTCATAAACTCTGTCTGCCAAAAAGAGCAATTTCAAGCCAGCAATCAAATGGATCAAAAGGACTGAATAAAAGAAGTGGGGTTTTTTTTATACGTTTAATGCTCTTTGGATGGAATATATATATATATATACTCAGCAAAAAAGAAACACTTTCAACTGTTTGTTTCCAGCAGAGTTCATAACATGAACATAAACGTAAACATTTATATTAACATAAAAACATTTAACAACTGAGGCATAAACTGAACAAGTTTCACATACTTTGACGAACAGAAATAAAATAATGAGTCCCTGAACAAAGCAGTAACAGTCAGTATCTGGTGTCCACCAGCTGCTTTAAGTACTACAGTGCATCTCCTCCTCATGGACTGCACCAGATTTGTCAGTTCTTGCTGTGAGATGTTTCCCCACTCTTCTACCAAGGCATTTGCAAGTTCTCGATCACGTCTGGAGGGGAACACATGGTTACATGTAAGTTTCCACTGCAAGGGTGATCAGCTGTCCTTCCTGTCTCCCTGTTGCACCGTCTTAGGCGTCTTACATTACAGACATTGCAGTTTATTGCTCTGGCCACATCTGCAGTCCTCATGCCTCCCTGCAACAGGTCTGTGGCATCTTTCTTCTGGTGTTTTTCAGAGTCAGTAGAAAGGTCTCTTTAGTGTCCTGAGTTATTGTAACTGTGACCTTAATGGCCTACCGTCTGTAAACTGTTCATGTCTTAAGGACTGTTTGCATGCAACAAGTATTGCCTTTGCAAAAATAATAATTTTCATTGAACAAGCACAGAAAATATTTTAACCCTTACCAATAAAGATCTGTAGCTATAAAAGTCATGACTTTTATAGTACATTTTGATAGATGATATGGCTACTGCTAAATAAGTAGCTGTGGCTATTGCAATGCAAATCTAGACCATGCAAATCCCAGCCATGTCTACCTGTATTGCAGTTAACTAGCAGGTGATCATAGATCCTAGCATTTTTATTACTGATATATTTCTAGGTCATTTTGGTAGTTGCTTGGGAAAATATTAGAAACATTAAAATAATTATGAAAAAAATTATATAATTTTTTTCTTATGATATGAAATGTATACTTGTGTGTATTTTATATGTTTAGGGGTACATACTTACTTCTCTTGCATAGTGTTTAATTTTTTTTGACAATTCTCAATGGACTACATGCGTGCGTTTTCAGGTTTAACTGTACTTATGCACTTGAAATGGCAAAGCTATGCAGAACATATAACACTGATTCAATGAACATGAGATGTGTGATGTTGAAAGCCTACAGCTTTTATATATGGATGTAGTGATGTGGGCAAACTCCTGGAATGTCTCTGTGGCTCAATTCTGGACAGTCAAAAAAGATGAAACAGTCAAAAAAGATGAAAAATCATGTTTTTGACAAAAAAAATAGTTTTGTTTTTCTTCCAATATCATACTCTGTTAACATTCATACTGACATGTAAGAAAGCATAAAAATATTTACCCGAAACGTGGGTACATTCACCCATGAAATAGTTTTTATTTATCCTATGTGTTTTTTTCTCACACATCCAATGTCATGATTTGATTAAAGAGATAGTTCACCCGAAAATGAAAATTCTCTCATTACTTACTCACCCTCATGTCATTCTAAACCCATACGACATTTGTTCATCTTCGGAACACAAATTTTAATGAAACCTTTGAGATTTCTGTCCCTCGGATTACAGTAACCAAAACTTTTAAGCTTTAAAAAGTCCATATAGTCATCATAAAACTAATCTATGTGACTTAGTGGTTTAATCTGAATTTTATGAAGCGATACGAATGCTTTGCATAGACAAAAATATAAATAAAGTCTTTATTCGCAAAATATCTTCACTTCCACATACATCTCCAACACAATGCAAGTCCTCATCTATGTAGAAATCTGCAGATATCTTTGTTAAAAAGATTGTTCTACTGTATGCAACTCGTGGGCATTTTTTTATCCCCTCTCGCGTCTAAGCAACACGCATGCATTGTGGTTCTCTCGTGAATGTACGTAAAAGATCTATTCATTTTGTGATGAACCATCCCTTTCAAGTGTTTGATAGCTAATGAACACAAGCCTCGTCAGTTCAGTTTGTAATCAGATGCCGGGTGTCAAACTTTCTGTGATGCTCCTGCATTGTCACATCATCAAAACTGAGAGGTGTGCTTACACACTCTGTACAAATGACAGTGGACAAAATGGTTAAAGGACATGATAATAAAAACAAAACACAAAAATGAACAAAAACACGAAATTTAGTCGAGAGTAGAAGAGACTGAATTAACCAGTGGGGCGGCTGTGGCGCAGTTGGTAGAGTGGGTTGTGATATTTCATTTCCTGTTCCTGTAAATCTTACATTTAGAGGAATCCAAATGTAAATGCAATTCCCTTCTCTTTCACTTTTGTGGGTAACAGGATTTAAAAATGAAACATTAGTTCTGGTTGAGATATTTTGATCATGTTAAAGGGTCCTTGCTTCCATAGAAGTTTGCAAGTTATGAATTCAGTTTTGTTACAGTTCCTAACCACTGATTGACAAAAAGTCACAGCATTTCCCCAGGCAGAGTCAGCTAGATTGGGACTGTAAGTTCCTCTCTCTCTCTCTCTCTCTCACACTCTCACTGTCACTCTATCTGTCTCACTCTCTCTCTCTCTCTGTCACTCTCTCTCCTCGCATGGAGCCAATAATATAAAGGAACTAATCTTGACTAAGCTGCCTCATCCATACTGTTGGTGCTCAAACTGGGTATAAAAAAGTCATAATTTAGCACTTGGCTGCAACAATATTGGACGGCTAACAACACAGCACATTAGCAAGAGCTTTCAGGCTTGGGAGGGAAGAAAAGAATTTGGGAGAGCCGAGCCCAGAGAGACAAAGCATCCCCGCAGTGCTTTTTATTCAATCATTTCCATCACCTATCCAGAGAGGCCTCCAACCCATCCAGCAGAAAAAATAGAGGAGCTTGTAGACTGGAGTCTTCATTAGGCTCGGGCGAATGGAAAACAGATGCAAATATTGTGCTAATGGCTATGCTTTCAATGCATTAGCATAGTAATGCATAAAAAGGCTACAGTCACAAATACGAACTCGGTACGTAGGTCATTCTATTAAAAACATCACCGGCATTAAAAATAGCTTTTAAAGTTTTTCTAATGATTAAAACTCAAATCAAATAGAACAATTTTACATATAGCGTTTAACTAAACTTTATGTTTAGCTAAATATGATTTAACTACTAACTACTAACTTTGAAAGTTTGTCATTTTAAACAAGGCCCTCACTGGAGGTTTATGAATGTGCTATTGAATGTGAAGGCTAAAGCTGCGAATTGTGCAATGACATCTTAATAGATAACGTGATAAAACATTTGTAGTTCTGTGTTGGAGGGCTCAATTTCTCTCTGATTATTTCCTCCTGTTGTACAGCTAATTGAAGCCCTCCGGGCTCTAAGCTCTGCAGAGCGAGAGCAGATGGAGTGAATTTCCACGCACTTTTCCCTCTTTATCTCTGAGCTGAGGATAGAAGATGAGCTTGAGGACACAGTCGGTGATGAAAACTACTTTCATGTGTCATACCAAAGGGGGCCGATCTGTCTCCGACCTGCCAGTGAAGCAACATCATGATGCCTCACCGGGGTGATAATTGGTATTTGCAACAATGCTTCATAATGACTAAGTAATGCTCCACTTCAGGTGGCCGTCGTCGTACATAAATGATGTTGCCATAAGTAATAAACGTGTCAACACCAGACGTATGATGCATGGAATCAGGGAAAGGAAACATTAATATGAAGGTAAACATTAATATGAGCTTTTCTCAGGATTGTGAAATTAGACATTAAACTCTTTCTGTTATAGTGATATGATGCAAATAAGTAATTAAATAAATATGTAATAATCTCAAAAATAGATTTATTTGTGCTCTATTTATAGTGTAGACCTTTATTTAAAATGAGGGTTTTACACTTTAAAACTTTATTTCTTTAAGGCAAGGAAGAGTGGAATAACAACATAATTTTTATTTAATTATTTATTGGAAAACTTACTCAATTATTTTGTAAATTTGATTTCCACAATTGTTTGTATCTTGCTTTAGTACACTGTAAAAAAAATAAAAAATGCATGTTACCAAGTGAAAATATCTTGAATATATTCAAATTATCTAGGTCTTTCTTATTATAAGATTACAATCAAACAAATATAAGATTAATACTATTTCTGGACATTATTCCTCATTTCAAGCTTGTAGTTTTTTTAATGGTAGATAATTTTGCTTCTTTCTACAAAGACATACTTAAAATGAGCAACATTATCTGACTATTTGAAGCTTGAAATTAATACAAATAGCTTGAAATAGGTTTAATAAGCTTACATTTGGTTTATTGTGATTTTATAATAAATAATAGATAAATGTGACTATATTTAAGGAATTTCCACCTGTTAAGATGTAATTTTTTGCAGTGTACTTGACAGAATATCTGATCAATATCTGTCTTATCAAAGACAAATTTTCACAGCCTTCTTTGCTCATATTTACCAAGGGTGCCAATATTAGTTTAGGGCACTCTACCTGTGAGCATTGGTGATTGATCGTAAACAATACAATATTTATTACCACGAATGTACAGATTTCAATCATTCATCCTTAGTAAAGGCCTGGTCAGGGTCATGGTGGTCTAAATTAGGCAAATACTGTAGTTGGCTTATATTTTGTGAGACAACCAATTAAATTTGATAGAAAACACTGTGGCAGGTACAGAAATACAGTAAATTAAAAAAATTAAATAAATAAAAAACAGTCCAGCACTAATATTACTAGCTGAGTTTGAGGAACTGTGAGATGTAGAATGCACCCTTCGGGTTTATGCCACACCCAGTTTGGATTTAGATACAGATACACATAGAGAGGTTTGGAGCACTAAATAGATACAGATATAGATATAGTGGCATTGTGTTACACTCCTATTATTTAAAAAAAAAAATCTTAAAATTGTAGTTCAGCTTAAAGAAAGCAGTAAGTGGGGTTGTGTAAAGGATTTAAATGCACTTACCATATGGAGTGACTGTGACAGAAGTCCAGTGCTGAGATGATCTGTCTGAAAAACTTCCTGGCCTCTTTGGGTGTTAATCTGCCCTTCTTTACCAGGTAGTCGAAAAGCTCTCCACCGGACACGTGCTCTAGAACCAAATATCTGGCAGGAACAGAGCATGTTCTGTAAGGACCTACTATTTCCATTTTGAGGTGATCAGTTTTTTAATTTTCTTCTGTGGGTTTGGTTTCAATGTTGAGTTTTTCAGCTTGTTTAATGTGTTTTGTACTCATAGGCTATCATAACTCAAAGCCTTCTTTCTTCAGACCAACTTAATCAAGTCTAAAACGTTATGCTTCAAGGCAGGCAGTGTTAATTGGCATAGAATTGGTAACTTTAGTAATGCTTAAATGTGAACGCACGCGTGTGTGTGTGTGTATGTGTGTGCTTTTTATATATTTTTGTGTCAATGGCAAACAGACTTTTTCCTCACGTGCATATTCAAACAGAATATGTGCAGCAGCATACACGCGGTCGCACAGCCACACAATGACGCACACAGAAACCGACACACAGATCCTCTGATTTATTAGTCGATTAAGGGATTTTCTCATGCGATAACCTGTCAGGGCAATTTAAATTAGGGATGAATTCATACTTGATTTGTGAGCGTACAAACATTCTTAGGCAAACATTTTACGGCCGCTCGGGCCATCCGTCTGTGTCATCAGAATATTAAGAAAACAAATTTCTTGGTTTCCACAGTGACGCTTTTATCAATTATTGAAAACTGCATTAGGCCTAGCCAGTGGAGCGCAAACCCAAGAGAAAGACAGAGCGCGCCCTCCACTACGACATGCATCATGAACTCTTACACACACACACACACACACACACACAAATAAACACCCAAGAGATGCGTGTACTTACAAATATTTCTTATTTTCATACACATCATGCAACTTCAATACGTGAGGATGTTCTATGAGCTTCAGAATCGCTATTTCCCTCTCAACCTGCAGAGAAAAACAGAAATAGAAAAAATTTAATGAACCAGTACAGACAGGAACGCATAAATATGTAAATATTTACATCCTGTGTCTATTATAACAAAATAACAGAGTTACGAAGAGAGGACCCATAATAAAGCATTAATGACTGTAATACCGTCCGGATTCCACTGTGTTTTGTAAAAAGCAAAGGCAGAGATGCAGTTCACTGATATTATCCTGTCCAGTCATGTCTAATTAGTGCTCCAGCACTTTCATTAAGAGGGTGAACATTAATCAGTGCTTGGCAAGGGATAAATAACAAAGAGCACAACAGCAGTGTGAAACACTGGGAGTGAATTCTAAATCCAGAGCTGGTGCCATGACACACACACACACCATCATACACTCATTGGGTGTCTGAATAGAGCATGTCAGGGTTTAAAGAAACAATGTTTCAGAGCTGGTCTGAATCATTTGCATGTTTCCATTCAAACCTAGAGGCACATAGTCTGTCTACCTACCGGCATGGTAAGAGGAAAAATGGAGAACTTGGGAGAAACTCACACAGACACAGGAAGAGAATGCAAAACTCTAATACAAGCAGTAACCCAAGCTCAGGATCGAACCCAGGACCCTTTAGTTATGAGGTGCCAATACTACCCGCTACACCACTGTGTTATTTAATTAACCTTAAATCATATAATTACTATTACCTCTTTATCTATATAGATTATTTTCCCTGGAATTTTAGTGACCACTTCCCAAATCCAATGTATCCTTGATATGATTATGATTAATGAAATGTTAATAATTAAAAAGAAATAAGAGGGATCATAAAAATTACATTTTGCTTTGTTTTTTGCATTTTGTTGTAATGCCCTGAAGAAGCTATTTCACATAACAGATGTTTACATATAGTCGACAAGACACAATAATAACTGAATTTACACAAATAAAGCAGTCCAAAAGTTTACATACGCTTGATTCTTAATACTGTGTGCTGTTACCTGGATGATCAACAACTGTGTTTATGTTTTGTGAGAGTTGTTCATGAGTCCCTTGTTTGTCCTGAGAAGTTAAACTGCCCACTGTTTATCAGAAAAATCCTCCAGGTCCTGCACATTCTTTGGTTTTCCAGCATCACATAAAAAATTACTCCAACCATCCTGTTACCATCGTGTTGCCTTCTTGAGCATGAGTGAGTGTTTGCACATTTTGTAGTAGTTGTGTACGAGTCCCTCGATTGTCCTCAGTGTGAAAATATGGACTTCAACATCATATAGTCACTGTTGGAAAGGGGTTAAATATGCAGAAGATGCTGTAAAAGCAGGGAATGTTCAGGACCTGGAGGATTTTTCACATGAACAACTATCACAAAACATAAAAACAGACGTGGTGCTGCCATACATAGTCCACTATGCATGGAGACTCTTCGGACATCCTGTAGTTTCTTAAATGTATTTTAAATTTACTACACATTTTTGGAAACCTGTGAAGTTGCAGAGACATCATACTGGAGCTACAATGTAATATAAGATGGTGTCCACCATCAAATAAACGTAATCATCAATTCCAAACTTTTGAGGCTTCAGAACAACCTACCCAAAAACAATCTAAAAGCAGCAATTTATTTGTGAAAAATCCCTGCGAAGTCTAATACTCACCACTGGAACTAATACAGATATGTCAGTTTCATCTGTATGTATCACAACAAGCCCAAACTGATCTTGTAAAATCCATATCCCACTGTTCTGATTACCAGATATATTTGCGATTAATTATCGGTGGGAATATGCAGCTAATCTGGATAATCCAGTGCTAAGAAAAATATGACCATATGGGATCCGCTGCTGTATCACTCTTATTACTGAGCACCTGCTCATACACCTCTCAGTCATACAGCAGAAGCAACATTAAAGCATGCACCCGGCGCTGAGCGTTTGTAAAAATCATATGGATGTTGAAAGAACTCCCAAAGCTAAGTCAAGAATGAAAGCTCACCATCATTTATACAGTTCATAATCTGCACATTGATCCAAAAGTCTCCATACATAGAGGAAATTAAAACTTTTTAGTGTCTTCACAAATTTTTCATACTTCTGAGATGTAGTAAATTACTGCTTTTATCACAGGAGAGACATATTCCGCATATTTCTATCTATGACACTGCTCAACATGCTCAACAGAAAACTAAACACTTCTATATTTGGTTAAATTTTATTCAAGCATACCAACTGTACACCTTTACCAACGTAATAGATCTGGCTGGTTCTTCAAATCTGGCCCTCAGGGTCCACTGTCCTGCAGAGTTTACCTCCAATCTCAAACCCACAATTTTTACAGCAGAATGCTACTATAGAGGACTTATTTCTATGAAAATTTCTAGTTCATATCTGGTACCCCACCAGAGATATTCAACCTGAAAGTGAGTGATTTTTTATATAATATATATATATATATATATATCTGCAATGGACTGGCACCCTGTCCAACTTGTGCCCGATGCTCCCTGGGTTAGGCTCCAGGTTTCCCCGTGACCCTGAAAAGTAGTAATAAGAAAAAAAAAAAAGAGAAGTCCCAAACCTGAAATGTTCTGCATGCACACTATACATACCTAGATACCCCCTAAAAAATTAAGGCTGAGACTGAATCCTTCGTATTATAAGTTGACCCTAAACGTGGACCTGGTGAACAATCTTGAGCATTAGAGTTAAGTTCTAAGTCTAAGGAAGAAGAATGTGCAAAATGTTTATATATGTCCTTGTACCTTGTAATGTGAGATGAGCTTTTGATCAAAGGAGCTAGGACCACCCTGAGCCGAGATATTAAGGTTTCTGAAAATGGCTGTATAACCAGAATTTGCTGTGTGCCATGACACAAAGATGGACATTGTGGTTAAACCAAGTAAAATAAACAAATAAATAAATAACTGCTGGTTTTGCAATGCCAATACATAGAGGTAAACACTAAACAAGAATCAGGAAATTTTAAAACAGTCGAGCACCCTGCATTGGACCACTCGAGATGGAATGAACTGAAGGTACAGCTGACGTGGTGCTGGCAGACATACTATAGTCTTCTATGAATGGAGACTTTTGGGACACCCTGTATTTATTGACCCCAGCAGCAATAGAACTAAAAGCCATTTATATTTTATTTTTTTATAATAATATAAAAATATAAAAAAAAAAAAAAAATTAATATTTTTTATTTTTTTTTTTTTTTTAAAATTTATAAAACAAAAAAAAAAAAAAAATTATTTTTTTTAATATTTTTTTTTTTTTTTTTTTTTTTTTTTTGTTTTTTTTTTTTTTTTTTTTTTTTTTATATAAAAAATAAAAAAATAAAAAAGATCAGAATGTGCTGGTTTTGCGTTGAAATCTCCACAGTGATTCTCCTACACCAGCTGCTCCTTCTCATATTAGTGCTCTCTACAGGTTGCACGTTGATAAGACTGCACATTCATGTTCCTGGGGTTCAGATCAGTGTCTGAACAAAGTGTGCATCCACCAGACATGCCAGCTTACCACACACGCAGTGCAATTCTTACTTCAGCCACACATACAGTTACACACTTACACACAAACATGTGCTAGAGGTTGCATGACTATTAACTCTTTCTAGTCAACAAGTCATTCATAAAAGCAGCCAATTAAACTAGAAACATTTCCCATAGTACAGCAAAAAATTTGTTGTGATGTTGTAATTATTATTAAGATTTCAGACGTTTCTTCAATTAACAGTTCTAAATTGTTGGGAATACATTTCCAGCTTCTATGCTGTTTTAGGCTACATACACGCTTAACAACAGAAACGAGTACATCACCGCAATAAATATGGAAAATACTAAATCTATGTATAATATTATACTATTTAAGGGTGGAGAAATTGCTTAAATGGACTTATGCATTTGCATAAGCATAATGTAGACTAACGTGAAATGGTTGATTCTGTAACTGAGAGCGCACAGCATGGAAGCTCATGCCCATCACCATCTTTCACATTGGTTACAAATTTCGAAAGGCAATTCATTATGCTACAGTGTATTTAATATTTAGTTTTAAAAGACAACAAAATAACTGTGGATCGGTAAGAATTCCTTTAGGAGTGAGGAGGAGTGGGAAAAAGAAAACACTTTTCAAACACAATGCAACACTTAATCACAAAACTGATATAAACACTAATATATATATATTTCAGTCCGGATGCCTGATTTTGCTGTGGATTTTTTCTAAATTTGTGATGCAATTGGGGGAGTTTTTGTTGTTTTTTGTTGGTTTTTGCAGAAAACTACTTGAATTGCTGAAATTGCAGTTGCACAAAAATTTTTACACGGTCTTTCACAGTGATGTTTGTTGGTAAATGAAACCTTTTAGCTGTACTCAAGTTCAGTGTCCATGAATCTAAAATGTTTTCTTTTCTTTTTTTGCCGAATGCATGCTGTGATTTTGTCACATGAAGCTTCTTGTCCCAATTCTGTGGAAAATCCGCGATAATTTTGAAAAATTACAAGCTCCTCCAAATATTGCTTGATTTTGCCTTAATTTCTCTGGTTGCAAAATCACGAAATCCTGGAGGGACTGAGAATTAGCTTCATCTAGTATGGAATATTTTTAACAAAGTGTCACGTATCTGGGAAATCTGGACTCCATTTCCCATCAGCCACTGCACTGCACCACATGACCACATGCACCACAACTGCACCTGATTCACGTTTTTGTTAATGAGCACTCATGTGTATATATAGTCTTTGTCTGCACTCTCTCCTGGTCTTTCGTTGTCTGAGACTCCTGTCTTTCATGTCGGTGTGTTTTGTTTCTTGCCATAGTCACTTGCCAAGTTGTCTTAGTGTTTGTTTAGTAGTCTGGTTGTTTATATTAAATGTTTAAAAATCTGCGACTGCTTCTGCCTCAACCTCCAAATCGTGACAGAACGAAAGACCGTGACTAAGAAGCAGCAGATTATTATTTTTTTCCCGATGGACGCCTGGATCAACAACTATGCAGAGTGGTATCTCAAGATCACGGAGCAGGGAAGAAGGTCGAGGGTACTGATGGCTCAGAGTAGCCGCATACTCGGAATACCATCGCGGTACAGCGCATGCACCATACCACACCCGGCGTTCGTTGTAGAATATGCCAAGTTACACGGGTTGGAGCATATGCTCGGAGATGAGACCGAATCCCACCCTCCCTCCCCTCTTCTGGATGTCACTCTGCCTTCCCGTTCAGCTGAGGTCGTCACGCAGCCGTCCCATTCAGCTGAGGTCGTCACGCAGCCGTCCCATTCCGCTGAGGTCGACGCGCAGCCTTCCTGTTCGGCTGTGGATGCCGCTCAGCATCCCTGCTCGGCTGTGGGTGTCGCTCTACCTTCCCGTTCAGCTGAGGTCGTCGCGCAGCCGTCCCGTTCAGCTGAGGTCGTCGCGCAGCCGTCCCGTTCAGCTGAGGTCGTCGCGCAGCCGTCCCGTTCAGCTGAGGTCGTCGCGCAGCCGTCCCGTTCAGCTGAGGTCGTCGCGCAGCCGTCCCGTTCAGCTGAGGTCGTCGCGCAGCCGTCCCGTTCAGCTGAGGTCGTCGCGCAGCCGTCCCGTTCAGCTGAGGTCGTCGCACAGCATCCATGCTCGGCTGAGGTCGTCGCTCGGCCTTCCTGCTCGGCTGTGATCGTCTCTCTGCCATCCTGCCTCGCTGAGGTCGTCGCGCAGCCGTCCCGTTCGGCTGAGGTCGTCGCGCAGCCGTCCCGTTCGGCTGAGGTCGTCGCGCGGCCGTCCGTCCTGAGTTCGCGCCCCGTCCCGTTCGGCTGAGGTCGTCGCGCAGCCGTCCCGTTCGGCTGAGGTCGTCGCGCAGCCGTCCCGTTCGGCTGAGGTCGTCGGCAGCCGTCCGTTCGGCTGAGTTCGTCGGCGCGGCCGCTCCCGTTCGGCTGAGGTCGTCGCGCAGCCGTCCCGTTCGGCTGAGGTCGTCGCGCAGCCGTCCCGTTCGGCTGAGGTCGTCGCGCAGCCGTCCCGTTCGGCTGAGGTCGTCGCGCAGCCGTCCCGTTCGGCTGAGGTCGTCGCGCAGCCGTCCCGTTCGGCTGAGGTCGTCGCGCAGCCGTCCCGTTCGGCTGAGGTCGTCGCACAGCATCCCTGCTCGGCTGAGGTCGTCGCTCGGCCTTCCTGCTCGGCTGAGGTCGTCGCTCGGCCTTCCTGCTCGGCTGTGATCGTCTCTCTGCCATCCTGCCTCGCTGAGGACGTCACTCTGCCTCCATGCTCCGCTAAAGACCTCGCTCCTTTCCTTCGCTGCGCTCAGTGTGTCGCTCCCCCTTCCTGCTCCACGGAAGACGCCGTTCCCCCCCATGCTCCTCGGAGAGCGTCGTTCCTCCCTTAAGCCTCGCGGAGAACCTTGCTCCTCTCCCTGGCCTCGCGGAGAGCCTCGCTCCCCCCGTGTGCCTCGCGGAGAACCTCGCTCCCCCCGTGTGCCTCGCGGAGAACCTCGCTCCCCCCTGGAGCCTCGTGGAGACCCTCGCTCCGCCTTTGAGCCTTGTGGGGGACCTTGCGTTCCTCTTCTGCCCCAGGAAGGATGTCGCCCCGCTTCCATGCCCCACCAAGGATGTTCTTTTGCCTCCCTGTGCCGTTGTGGGAGTCGCTCGGTCTACTGGCTTTGTTGAGGACCTTTTGCCCGGGGCCGCCGGTGGGGGGGCCGTGTCGGTTTGGGCGCTCCGGGAGTAGCGCCCTTTGGGGTAGGGTTCTGTCACGTATCTGGGAAATCTGGACTCCATTTCCCATCAGCCACTGCACTGCACCACATGCACCACAACTGCACCTGATTCACGTTTTTGTTAATGAGCACTCGTGTGTGTGTGTGTGTGTGTGTGTGTATATATAGTCTTTGTCTGCACTCTCTCCTGGTCTTTCGTCGTCTGAGACTCATGTCTTTCATGTCGGTGCGTTTTGTTTCTTGCCATAGTCTCTTGCCAAGTTGTCTTAGTGTTTGTTTAGTAGTCTGGTTGTTTATATTAAATGTTTAAAAATCTGCGACTGCTTCTGCCTCAACCTCCAAATCGTGACACAAAGTACATTTAGCTGCTTTCTTTACCATTGCCTCTTCCCGGCCAGTCGAGACCCTCAGCCATATTAGTCGACTAGTCTATGCATCCCTTAACATGTTATATAAATAAAAAAACGACCTACAAATACAACACAAGCCACTACATACTCACCAAGCCAGACACACGAACACACACACACGTACACACAAACCTACAATCATCTCCACAAAGCCATCTCAACCACCTCTGCAACCTGAGTGACAGACTGAGAGGAAATTGTCATTTTATTACCATCAAAGCCTCAATTCTTCAAAGGTCTGTCACCCAGATGTCTGTAACAGAGCGAGAGAAAAAAACGAAATAAATAATGAAACGCTTCCTTTTATAATCTCTGCTTGACTTGCTGCTATATCAACGCCCAGTCATAGCAAATTCCTCCCTGAATTTGTGTCCCTGGCTTCATGTCTTCTTCCTTAGGAAAACTGAGCGAGACGGCTGGAATGTGAGAAGAACTTATACACATGCCTAGTCATGAACATCTCTGTTCTTGTGTCTGATACTAGTAGCATCTTTTTATTCCTGAATGTATGAATGGAGAACTCTACAGTAGTATACTGTGGAACAACTTCAGAAGCTGCTTAAATTAAAACACACCTTATTTAAAATGGAGTGAGGCAGGTCTGTAACTGTTCACACGTTATGCTCTTCATCACTGTATTAAACTGATTTTCATTTATTCTATACTATTTATTTATTTATCATTTAATTATTCATATAAGGGAAAACATGGCATGCTTGATTATTTTAATATAACAGTGTGTACCAAACTGTGTTACTCCTCTTATTTTTAAATTATTAATGAAAGAAAGCTGCATCATATTTTTCAGTTTAGAGTTACATTCTAATTCTGTGGAATGTGCACAAAATAAAGTCAGCTCTTGTTATCACTTATATTATAGCATTCATAAGCATTCGTCCCATCTCTGACCTATATTTTAGTTCTCTTAAAGTATATAATACAAAAACAAATAAATAAATAAATGCAGATTATCATGTGACTGAGTAAAACTGAAATACTCCTCTGTATTGACTGTTACAAAGCAAAGTATAATAAAGAAAAAAAATCTTCTGACCAACCAGATCCATGACTTCAAAAGTACTGTGGTAAAATTAATATTATGTATTGGCTGTGTGTTCTTGGTGCTCAGCGGTTAGCATGTTTGCTTTGCAACTCCGGAGCTGGGGGTTCGAATCCCACCTCCACCCTGTGTGCACGGAGTTTGCATGTTCGCCCCGTGCTCCGAGGGTTTCCTCCGGGTACTTCGGTTTCCTCCCCCAATCCAAAAGGCTGTTTGGCATTTCCAAAATTGTCCATAGTGTCTGAGTGTGTGTGCGATTGTGCCCTGTGATGGGTTGGCACCCAGTGCATGGTGTCCCCCGCCTTGTGCCTCAGGTTCCCTGGGATAGTCTCCAGGCTCCCTGCGACACTGTGTAGGAAAATTGATGCATGGATGGATGGATGGATGTTCTGACCAGTGAATATTTGCCCTTAAGAAGAAGACAAAACAAAAGTATCACTCTGATTCAAACTAGGCGTACAGAGTAATAGATTAGATTAAATTAGTGTCCTAATATCTGGAGTATCACTTGCTTAGTGCTTGGAGTGAATTCTGCCATGCTTATAAGTGGCGTTGTATATTATAATGAATAAATGTATGTAATGAAATGTAAAATGTGAGCTTACATTAAAACCATGCACAATTATCTGCTGCTATACCTTATTCACAACGATCTAGCCACCAGAACACACACACACACACACACACACACACGATCTCTATTAAACATTAGAGTGTTTGTTATATGAAGAGGAGCGAGGCCGCTCTCTGCTTTCGTCTCATTATACCAGAGTGGAAGTGTTCACCTCAGTGCCCCTTCTCATTGGCTTAGCATGTTTAATCATTATCACTAGTCCAATAGCGACTTGCAAAAGTGATTATCGAGTGATTCATTTCCCATGAGAACTGGGTTTCAGACTCCTAAAGCCAGAGTTTACCATCAAATTACAAGGTCAAATGACTGGAAGGCACTGGCTGGAACGCAACTGGAAGTAATTTGATTTGAACTGATGACATGCATGAGCTGCGGTTCGGATATTCCATTTCTCTGCCCGCTTGAACGGCGGAAAAAGAACAATGAATTGCTAATCCAGCATATTGAGAGAATCTGTGTGTGTGTGTGTGTGTGTGTGTGTGTGTGTCTCTTTGTTCTTGCTTCTTAATATGAAACCCAATCCGCAGGCTCTTTGTGTAGGTTGTAACACAATGCATGTAAACAAGAAGTATGATTAATAGATTTAACATCATTATACTCAAGTGCTGTGTGATTGCAGGGAGTTGATCACTTGGTAAGCTAATATGGCTAATTTATTGCGTTTTGTAAAGACCTTCACAGAAAGCAGAGGACTGAATGAAGGCAAATACAACAGGATGATCAGAGAAGAGACAGGAGGGATTTACCCCTGATTATGTTAATTTAAGCTATTATTAATAATAAATTGCCCCCTGCTATCCCACCGTTACCCCTTCTTCCCACTCCTCTGGTTTTACTATGCTACGGTGTACTGTAACCGTAATGTGTATGTGTGAAACTCAGATGGACAAACATCTCGTCTTCTGACTCCGAGTCTAAGTGAAATTGCTAGTGGTTTTTGTTTACTGACATTCCTTATTGCTGCTGTATGCCTATTCTCTCTTAAATGAAAGATTATATCATCCTAGCAAACAGCTAGAAAATTTGCCAGAATTTGTTACAGGTACTATAGACATGAGTGGGATTTCATAAGCAGAAATATAGCAATATTAATTTGCTATTTAACTTTAGTCAAACCTTTCAAAATTTAACCATGAAAACTAATGTTAGCAAGATAGCTAGCTGTTCTATAGCGACAGGTTTCCAGGCACTTATAAAATTAATTCATGTTGCCCCAAACAGCCTACAAATTCATGATGATATACAATTCCACAACAACCATATTAACATATGGAAATGTCAGCATTAAGGCAAAGGCAGCTCAAGCAGACTGAGGAATAATAATAAATAAAAATAAAAAAATGCTTCATTCTCTTATTCTTACCTCATTTTTTAACCTCATATTAAAACAAAGAGAATTTCTGATTTTTGAATCATTCCTGTTTGGATTAATTTATTCAAACACCCCAACACTCTGTTTCTGTGCCAGTGTAGAAATAATGTTTCTAATGTTCACTTCACCTCCTGTTACTGGCTGCATCCCAACTGCATACCAGCACACTACAGAGTATGTCAGATGAAACGTCACTATGTACACTGATATACCGTGGGTTTTAGTCTCTCATTGAAAAAGGAAGAATTTGTCACTGCTAATGTGAACAGGTAGAACTGACTAGAACTGTGGTTCTCAATGTGGACTCTGCAGACCTCCACGTGTCATTGAAAAATAACCACCAGGTTAAGTGGTGTAAGTTTTTATACCTATAAATTTGCCTCACACTTCCAGGGTTGGGGTTTCAAATCCCACCTCTGCCCTGCATATGCAGAGCTTGCATGTTCTCCCTGTGGGTTTCCTCTGGGTTTCCTCCCCCAGTCCATATACATGTGTTGTAGGCTGATTGACATTTTCAAACTGTCGGTAATGTGTGTGCAATTGTGTCCTGTGATTGGTTGACGCCCCATCCAGGCTCCCCCGCGGCCCTGTGTAGGATAAGCAGTATGAAAATTGGATGGATGGGATAGATGGGTTCTATGTATGAAACATTCTGAACTTTAAATTTTTGGCTCCAATAAGTGGCCAATAATATATGCTCATACACATGAATAGTATGAATAAAACCCCGAAACGGAATAAGCATTTTAGCCCTCGAGTTGCCAACTTCGCTTCGAGCTTCAGCGCTTTGCACGAGGAGAAGTCATGACATTAACATGATGCTAAAAGGCACTACAGAGGTTGTCGGGGACATTAAACGTCATCATGCCGAACAAGAAAAAACTTTGTAGATAAACTCAGGGCTCTACAATGCGACCATTTCACTCGCATTTGTGACTGAAAAGTATTTTGTGTGACTGTAAATAAATATTTATTCACACCGGTGCAAATAATAACTTCATAAAATATAAATAAAATGAGAAATGAAATAATGTTTACTATGGGTCTGTATTTAATATCAATTTGACATTAAGATTAGTTCGCTATTTCCTTAGAACGCTATTAGCCTTTTTCCTAATATGGATCATTTTTGTGTTAGTCTACTTTTAATTAGGACTCTCTATTGTTTTTAAGATATCCATCCATCCATCCATTCATCTTCTACCGCTTACTCCTTCTTCAGGGTCGCGGGGGATCCTGGAGCCAATCTCAGGGAGTGCAAGGTCAGGGTGCCAGTCCATCGCAGGGCACAATCACATACACACTCACACACCCATTCATACACTATGGACACTTTAAACACGCAAATCAGCCTACCATGCATGTCTTTGGACTGGGGGAGGAAATCGGAGTACCCGGAGGAAACCCCCGCATCACGGGGAGAACATGCAAACTCCACACACACATGGCCCCGGCGAGAATCGTATCCCGGACCCTGGAGGTGGGTGTGAGGTGTGAGGTAATCACTAAGGCACCATGCGCCCTGTTTTTAAGATATTTAAAAATAAAAATGTTATGCTTGTTTATTTATCAATTAACCAACAGTATCTTATTGATATTATTTTAACTCAATTAACTGTGACCATGAGCAGAGAGCTTACATTTAACTGTTTATGACAGACCTCCTGATTAAAGTTTAAACAAAAAAAGATTGAAATCTGTATCGTTTTTGTTTGTAAAAATCCTGATTGGAGCATCACTTATGAACACCATTAAACTAAAGCGCTTTGCATCTGACGGGTAAATGAACTCACCTGATCACATCCTATATGAGATTATTCAGACATATACGCAATATACAGAGAGTGGTTCAAGAACTGACTCCAGCCCAAAACCATGACAGCGGAAAATGTCTAATAGTATAGCTTTAAATATATTTAAGAAGAGCAGATTTCAAAGACTAAACATTGATGTTTACTGTATTTGTTTACAAAGTAAACAAATGATTGTTTTTTGCATACAATCTGTAAAATTAACAGAAAATATCAAATTTAGTTTATTAAAACGTACTTTAATTTGTCATGGCTCACACTATGTTCCTAAATTCTGTCATAATTGACCAGCTCAAGTTTTCTCATGCCTACCTGTGTGCTATATTATAGTATGAGAAAACTTAATAAATGTGAAAGTGCAATAAAAATATGTTGTCACTAAAATCCATTAATAATCGTGATAAATAATCAAGATCTCAATATTGATCAAAATAATCGGGATTATCATTTTGGCCATAATCGTGCAGCTCTAGGGACAGGGGTACCTGACAGTAAAAAGAGCCCTCCTATAGAAGACAGATATTGTGTCTAAAACAGACACTATGCTACTGCACAATGTTTAATTCCAC
Organism: Ameiurus melas; assembly: GCA_012411365.1. Lineage (NCBI taxonomy): Eukaryota > Metazoa > Chordata > Actinopteri > Siluriformes > Ictaluridae > Ameiurus > Ameiurus melas. Next base: position 10,262,565 of record CM022754.1, read on the forward strand.
CTCTATTACACATAGCAAACTGCAATGTTTCATGTGTAAGTTCAAATGGGTCTAAATATAATATTTTGAGATTTTACCCACTAAACTGGCCATGTCTTATTTAATAATTTGCAGTATAGAGAATTCTATTCCCTGAATCACAAACCGAGCTCAAACATACTGTAACGCTTCCTGAATGTTTATTCAGGAAAGAATGTAAAAATGTGACAAATGTAAACTTAGCACTGTATTATAAATTCATCCCAAAAGCCAATCTATGTAATGGGCATCAGCCAGGTAAATAACCTCTATTTACATTCACATGTTTAAATTCTGTGAAAACAAATAACACTGTTAATGTTCAAGTGAACTCAACAGGAAGCTGTCTCCTTTCTCACTTCTTTATGCTTGATTTCTTTTGTCTCAATCCATCCAGCCAGCTATCTTTTCTTCCTCCTACAACCACAAACTTCCCTGCATGCATTCTCACTTCTCGCTCTGTACCCAGAGGTGCCAAAGGAAACATAAGAAAACAAGAAGGCGGCGCATCGGTCCTGCTCCTTTAATAAACATGGAGCCTGTTCTGCTCCAGCAATGCTCATGGGATCCACGGTGGCTTTGTAGCTAATTAACTCAAACACATGTGCAAACAGACACTTGTGCATTGCAGGGTTGGTTGGGGTTAAACCAGCAGACCTCAGAGCATCGCTGAGAGCGCTATTCCTGCTTAACTAATACCTCCTGAGACATCCGTTACAATGTACACCATCATTGGAGATTAAACACTGTTTCTCCCGCCACCCCCCCGATGACAAGTGCCCAATTCATCTCAGTGGCAAGCTAACAGCTGTGTCTAAAAATCATACACAATCAGGTGGTCTAAGGGCTTCTAGTGACAGTGCAAAAAATGACTGCATTACTGCGATTATGGAGACAGATCTGTGCAAACGGAAAAGGCGGAAAGCTCTTTCACAGATATGGATTTTTCAAGTGTCAAAGCAATATACTGCACATCTTATTGGTAAGCTGGCCAGATAAGTGAAATGGAAAAGTTTTCATTTCCAATGTTACTTTAAAGCTGTAATGACACTGTTATGGATGTAGACATTTGTAGATTAATGGGTCTCTTAGGTTGAATCGGAAGCTTGATCAATATTAGCACATACTATTAGCACATACGTCAACAAGATCAGGTAAACTGGTGATACTGAGATCACATTAACAAGCCAAATGTCCCATGTTCAATACTGTCAGTCTTGCTTCATCTTCATGTCTGAGCCTCACAGATAACCTCATCTTTCAAATGAGGGGGGATGGGTGGGTGGATGGTGGGGCACGGCACATGGGAAACTGGATGCTATATATATGCACAATTTAAAAATAGACTGTCATACCATGGGTTGGAAAACATGTTCAAAATTTTGTTAGAACAATGTATGAGTGTGTAATATTGCATTAAAATAATGCAAGACACAAGCAAAGGAAGACTATGTGAGCTTTACTGTAAGCAAACCGTGAATCATAGCTTGAATCCATTGCAACGGTCAAATGACAGGCACTCAGAGCTAATACACGATCAACAGTAATAGGACAAGTAAGATTCAAAATAGGAATACATAAGAAAACAAGATGTGGGTAGAACTAGGCTCAGAAATGTATGATACAATTGTCAAGACTTTGCAATGGGACCAACAAACCAGAGTATAAGCAGACAAACTCATCAAGGGCTAACACTAAACAGGTCAACACAATAGGTAACAGATCAATGACAAACAATGGATGGGGGGGGGGGACAAAGGCACTTGGCAAAACAAACAAAAGCAGATGGAGAACTAAGAACAAGTGGAAGCAGTGCATGCATCAAAGGGAACTAAACAATGTGCTGAGACAGCGAATTTGTGATAAATTGACCCTAGTGAACCGAATGGGCAGCAGAAATTCAGTTTGAGATGAAAAACCTCCTGTCGCTCCCATTAAGTTTCACTCTTGCAGAGGGACTGAAATTTTTACTGCACCACTGTTTTCTTTCCTCAGCAAACACAACATGTTATTTGCCATGATTGGTCTGAATTCTTAAACACTCAGTAAGGGCATCGAGTTCAACAGTATACAACATAATCTTTACCAAGGACAAATGAACAAGATGTCCTGGATATTTATGACAAATGGTGAAATTTATCTTCAATATTGCTTAAGGAAACCCACATTAGGGAAGCCTTATTTGCATGGTTCTAATATAAGAAACTGGGATTTACATAGAGATACGGAAACACTACACATGACCTCTTCACACAATGAAAGGTTACTGAGCTGATCTCCTCTGCAAACTTTGCAGGTCAATGTCAATAAAAATGATGTAGGAATGTTATGAATATAAATGAATGTATGAAACCATTTACATAAGAATATTAATTATGTTAATGCGCTTTTTTTCCATCAAATAACTACACCGGAAGACACAATTGCCTTTTATTAACCTATTAATAAAATTTAATAATTAACCTATAAAAAAATTGTTACTTTGTACTCTGTTTGGAATAAATGCATAGATGAATTTTGTTATATTAAGATATACAAGTGACTGAATGAGAAAATTTTGAGGTGAATCAAGAACTCTTAATCTTTGTAAACCCTGCCATGGTAATTTGGGACCATGGAAAATTAAGCACCACAGCTCTGGTTCAGCCCATCAAAGTGCCCTATACCTAACAGCTAACAGGTTGTTACATTCTTTGGTTTGTCCCTCTAAGAAAACCCTTAAAGGTTCTATCCAGAACCCTACAAACCAAAGTTAATTTGTCAGATAGTGTTCCAAGTATAAACTATTAGAAAAACCCTTGAGGAACCCTACTTAGAATAGTCTAAGCCTGTAATTTTACATAGAAGTATTTGCATACAGTATCTACAGACTATTTCTAATTCATATTAAACTATCTGGAGCAAAGGTGAACTAAGTACAGTGCTAGAGACCTATGAAATTTTTGTTCAATAATAAAACAAGAAGGCATTCTGTCTACTCAGCTGACCATAACAAAGCTGTCCCAGCGTTCACAGAGTGCTTCCACACACAATCCAGAACACACGAGGGTTCAGCTAAAGCAAGGCCCAGTTCACTATTTTCAGGAAATCCAGGGATTTGGCTCTCTGGACCTCAAAACACCTTTCACACATCACCACTTCTCATGAACCTAAAGAAAAAAAAGCAGCTATCCCACTTAACTTTCAGGACAAATAGCTCTGTGTCCAGGAACCCCCCAACCCCCCCCAAAAAAATACAGGGTAATTCGGGTAAAAATGAGAGCAAGAGTAAGAAAGCAGGAAGACAAATATCCTGTAGTTTATTTATTTGCTGTAGCTATCTGTGTACTTTCTTGTTCCAATCCAATACATTTTAAAGGGTTCCAAAACCAACAAATAGAACTGGACACCTATGGCATCAAACAGGAAGGAAGCTATTGAAGCAAACATATTTTAAACATGGCCTTGGTATGACCTTGACCCTGTTTGGATGAATCCAACCATCCATTTTCCAAACGGCTTATCCTACATAGAATCATGGGGAGCTTAGGGACTATTGCAGGGGACTTTGTGGAACAAGGCAGGGAACACCCTGGATGAGGTGCCAACCTATCACAGGACACAATCGCCCACATGTTCACACACCCATTCACACACTAGACACAATTTAGAGATGCCAATCAGCTTACATTGCATGTCTTTGGACTGGGAGAGGAAACCAGAGTACCTGGAGGAAACCCCAGAAGCACGGGGAGAACATGCAAACTCCACGCCCACAGGCCGGAAGCGGGAATCGAGCCTCTGGAGGTGAGGGGCAAACATAATAACCACTAAGCTACCATGCTCCCCTGTGTAGATAAATTCAACAAATCTGATCTTTGTATCTGCTAGTTACAATGATAATTACACATACATCCTACAAACTTTCAGCCACTCGTTCCAGAGATATTGCACTAAAAACGAATCACAGACAGGCGCATAGAAAACCTGAAAACATAATGCGTCCATTACCTATTGCCAGCAGACACAAGGATAAACCGAAATACCCCACAAATCATCATCTATGTATCCGTCTGCATCCTTTATCTATAGTGAAGTCCCTCAATCCCTTCCACCAGGGGAATCTACAACAGTATCCCATGCTGCATGGAAATCGATGGTTAAATAGCTTTGTATTGGTCTGTCATTCGCTGAGCACAATGTTTTGTGATCAATAGCAAATCTACTGCTCTCCAAGCCTCTGCCTTCAGCTCTGTTCGAACACATTTATGCCTTTATAGAATATGTAGTGCGGCAAATGCACTACATTTTCCCCTCTTTTTTATAGCCTCTAACCTGCTGTGATTGCACATCATCCTGCACTACAGTATTTGGAAATTTAACCAGTCAATATGCCTTCAACTAATAGAAATTGGTTGGCTGTTGCTATGACTTTTGGGAGTCTAGATTGTTTTTAATGATATTAAAGAGAATTTGGTTAGCAAAGACTTCATTGATAAGGTACTACTTTCTTCACAATGGCTTTTTTTTAATCTCTGGTAGTCAATTTACATTAATTTTGATAGATGTTTTTATCCAAAGCAACTTACAAGAAAGACAAAATCCAATTCAAGCCCAGAGCTAAGCACAAGAGGATGAAGCACTTTTCTCAAGGACACAGAGGTGGACCTCTGACAGTCCTGGAGTTTGAATTCACAATCTTGATCGCTGAACTACCATTACAATGTTCTCCAAAGGGACCTTTTTTCAGTGAACCCAAGTTAGGGAAATTCTCGAACCTCTCACACCAATACGAAGACCAAACCTGTTCTTAGTCATCACTAGAGATGTAACTGTATAAAAATTTTATATCACGATTATTGTGCCCAAAATTAACACAGTTGGGGCGCACGATGGCTTAGTGGTTAGCACGTTCGCCTCACACCGCCAGGGTTGGGGGTTCGATTCCCCTGCTGCTCTGTGTGTGCGGAGTTTTCATGTTCTCCCCATGCAACAGGGGTTTCCTCCGGTACTCCGGTTTCCTCCCCAAAGACATGCATAGTAGATTGGCATGTCCAAAGTGTCCGTAGTGTATGAATGGGTGTGTGAATGTGTATGTGAGTGTGTGCCCTGCGATGGATTGGCACCCTGTCCAGGGTGTACTCCACCTTGTGCCCCATGCTCCCTGGGATAGCCTTCAGGTTTCCCTGCAACCCTGAAAAGGAGTAAGCAGTATAGAAGATGGATGGATGGATGGATTATCATGGTTATCAGTATTATCACAGTATTGTGAAAATGTACAAAAAGTACTAACACACACTGAAATCGTTTAAACAAGGTTTTATATTTGACTATAAACTGATGCCTAGGCATTAAGTTCAGTTAGAGAACATGGCGGAAGACAGTGACGGCACTCTGGAGAATTTCCAACCCTCCAAGATGACCAAATCCAAAGTGTGTTCATATTTTGGATATTATGAAAATGCTGAGGGAAACTTAATAGAAGAATGTAACCATGTCAGCAGAGCTCGCCAGAAGAAAGTTGCTGTGAAAAGGGGCTTTGGCACTTAGTTGGAGCTTTTACCTCTTTTTCTCCCTCGCTTTTAATTTGCTTATGAATGCCCGTGTGGCCATGTGCATTTCACTTTCGCCTTCGAATTAGCGGCAATCACTTTAATGGTGGCTTCATTATTATTTGTTATGAAAAACACAACAACAACAAAACAGTATAATGACAAACTCGCTTATATTTAACCAAATCTTCCGTCATCGTCGAGCTCTCACTCTTCCTGTCAGTCAGGTCACGTCACTTTCATCACGTGATAAATGAAATCTGACTTGTGCTGATCTGTGCTGCGACTCTGACTCATTCGGCTCATGGTGAATTGATTAGACACGTTCGGTTTTCAACTGTAGCGTTTTCACGCTCAAAAAACAATGTTGCATGCTGCGCCTGCGTCAAACTCATGCTGGGAGTGTGTGGACAGCATTTAACCCGAGTTATAAAACATGATAATCACGCTCGGTTTTAATGATAATTAAATGTGACACGGTACTAGCCGTCGCGGTTTATCGTGAAACCGGTAACCGTTTCATCCCTAGTCATCCCACCCCAAAGATGAGCAGTGAACCTTTCACCTTCACATTCTGTCAGGGCCTGTGTGCCATCAAAATCATGACTCCCAGACGTCCACGACAAATCGATCCAGCTGTCATGGTCAAGCTTCAGTGGACATGTTCTACAGTTATAAATCTCCACTAATGGACCTTTTCTGGACTCGTCTCATCTCCATTCGGGCATAACACCAGTAACCGGCAAAGCGGGAAGGTTAAGGGTGACTCTAGGGAACAAATAATAAAGGTAACGCAGTGACTTTATCTTCCACTTCGTAACTCCTTGGGGCCAATTCCCACTGATAAAATCATGCATTGAAGCAAGCAGAAACAACCTCCACCAGGGGAGAGTCAGTTACAAGCTCTTGTACTGACCTAACCAATAAGCTTCAACTACAAAGACACATATATCAAATGTTCCATTCATGTGTTTGAGTAAAGGTTTATGTTTAGGTTGTAATTTTTACCCTGTGGTTGAGCTGATGCTATTATCAAGGTCAGGGAAGCCCAGGAGAAGAACACACACACACACACACACACACACACACACAGACACACCAGAACAAAAAATAGTTGCTGGTTAAAAAGACTGAAAGAATAAATATACAAAAAAAAAGAGATTTATTCTGCCTGAAATGCAGTTAAAAGTAAAATGATAGAAATAAATCTAACAGCAGTAGACATGTTATTTAATAAAGATGATATTAATATATTGTACTTAATGAGAGTAAGCCTTTTACGTACAGCACAAGCTACAGCGACACAGATTAATATTTTATTAAGGTTGCTTGTGTTCTGGCTAATTTATAAGTAATCCCTTGTCCCGGCTACCTAATCAATTCGGTCTGATTGGGGAATTGTTATTTCAATAAATTATCGCCATTGATTCAGGAGGTGTACAGCGTTTAAATCCCATCTTAATTGAAACATGATGTGAGTCTATGTTAAGGGGGAAGGGTAATTAATTGAAGTAACGTGAGCATAAATCAAACTCACCACCTGTTGTTGTAGCAACTGCCCAGTGTGCAAATAACTCCATTACTCTCCTTCAGTAAACAGCGTGACCATTTTTACACACAAACCTCACACCATGTGAAGTGAAGCACAGAGCAAAAACTCATGACATAATGTCACTGATACAGCAGAAACATTTTTACACCTCGGCAGAGAGGAGCATGTCAAGTGATGGTCACATTTCCATCTCAATAACTTTACAGATAGGGTTCTGAGAACAGCATGTGAAGCTGTGTGTATTCTCTGATGGTGTCCATTTGATGTCTGTAGATGAAATAGCTGCATGAGGTCCTGACAGGGCAGCAGAGATAAACCCACTGCCAGACCATATCTATTATCCTGCACACACCAAATGCTAAAGTTGCTGCTCCTGGATCAAGTGGTTCTTGAGATGAAAGCAGGGTCCAGGAAGAAAAAGAAGCTACAAAATTACAGTGAGGGAAAGAAGTATTTGATCCCCTGCTGATTTTGAACGTTTGCCCACTGACAAAGGAATGATCAGTCTATAATTGTAATGGTAGATTTATTTGAACAGTGAGAGACAGGATAACAACAAAAAAATACATGTGAAAAATGTTATAAATTGATTTGCATTTTATAAGTATATGACCCCCTCTCAATCAAAAAGATTTCTGGCTCCCAGGTGTCTTTTATGCAGGTAACGAGCTGAGATTAGGAGCACACTCTTAAAGGGAGTGCTCCTAATCTCAGCTTGTTACCTGTATAAAAGACACCTGTCCACAGAAGCAATCAATCAATCAGATTCCAAACTCTCCACCATGGCCAAGACCAAAGAGCTCTCCAAGGATGTCAGGGACAAGATTGTAGACCTACACAAGTCTGGAATGGGCTACAAGATCATTGCCAAGCAGCTTGGTGAGAATGTGACAACATGCAAGATCCACCTCGTGGAGTTGCAATGATCGTGAGAACAATGAGGAATCAGCCCAGAACAACATGGGAGGATCTTGTCAATGATCTCAAGGCAGCTGGGACCATAGTCACCAAGAAAACAATTATTAACACACTACGCCGTGAAGGACTGAAATCCTGCAGCGCCCACAAGGTCCCCCTGCTCAAGAAAGCACATACATGCCCGTCTGAAGTTTGCCAGTGAACATCTGAATGATTCAGAGGACAACTGGGTGAAAGTGTTGTGGTCAGATGAGACCAAAATGGAGCTCTTTGGCATCAACTCAACTCGCCGTGTTTGGATGAGGAGGAATGCTGCCTATGACCCCAAGAACACCATCCCCAACAAACATGTCATAAAGACACTGGCAATGATTTTGGTTACAAGACTTGGTGTTATGTTCTGGGATCACTTGCAAGAAAGAGTCTGGAGAGTGACTTTTTTTTAACCAAATGATGACTACACATTGTGATAGCAGATGAATAACAGTATATGAAACATCTGCATTTTTTGTTGTTGTTGTTTTATTGGATTGTTAATGCATCCTCGTCCCTGCATGTTCCTGATTCTGAAAAGATTGCCTTTAATCTGTGCATGCTAAATAACTCATCTAGTACAAACCACCTGTAGAATGTAGATGTAGAACACATCCTGCTTCAGCCAGCGTGTGCATTGCAGCAGCTTGTGGGATTCGGAACAAGCACCGCGTGGTAAAGTCACACGACTCACCACTGTGATGTAACATTAAGTTGAAACATAATTATACATGGAATGAAAACTTTTATTTTTGCGAAACTCAAGAAGAAACAGCTCTGCTCTGCTGGCCAACTACGAATAAAAACCCAGACACGAAATCTGCATCCAGGCTCATTTGTTTGCCTCTGAATAACTGTCTCATGTTAAAAGGACGAAAATTGCAAGCAGAAGCCCAAAGGAGACCACATGGGAGCTAGTAGAACATTCAATAAAGCAAACAGCTGATGTCAAAAGTAAAATCATGTTTACGACAAAATGGGCAATTTTTGGGCTTCCTAGTGATGCGACAGTGTACGGTAATTGTGAGTTAAAATTTCAACAATTTTACAATAATTTCTTCTTCTGCTGATCACAGTGACACTAGACAGTGGAGGGCATCTGTTAGCTCGTGCATACAATACTGTGTATGGTAATTTGTGGTCTCCTCTGAGTGCATGTCTCAGAGAAATGACCAATGTAAGACTGAAAACCCAGACCGACTAGACTACAAGTAAAGAGTACGACATCAAAAGCACTCACAGTTTACAAATGTTATTCTTTTCCACTTCCCATTTATTTAATTAGTATTCAAACTCTACTGATCTACTCTGTGTGTGTGTGTGTGTGTGCATGTTGTGGATCATTTAATAGCTGGTATTTAGAGCGTTTACAAACTGAATCTATTACACAGAATTTGCCATTTGATATTTTGTGCCAATTCTTTTTCAGTGGTGACATTCATGTCGATGTCTTTCGTTAGAAATGGGACATAATCTTTAAATGCCATTTTCCCCATTTCACTTATGGGGTACGTACAAAAAAGAAATATATTTCAGCTCATGAATGACTACAGTTTGCAAAACTTCATATAGTAGAAAACATCAAAATTTCCCAGACGGCACTTCATTTAAATAATGAGCCTATATTTTAATCAAAAAAATAAATCTATACTGAAAGGGTCCATGGTATTGTACAGTTAAAAGGATTGAAGCTTGACGCTAACATTATCATTATCACCGTATATTACTAATAAACACTATATTACTGTAAATGAGGCAGAAAACAATATTAAAATATATATAGGAAGCATGTTTACCTTTCTTTTATTGTTAGCTAGCTAGGTTCTGCTGGTTTTTGTTTTTAAAAACATGATTAAAAAACAATTTGACATGAAACATTATTAAAACATCTATCAATATATTATTTTTGAGCCACCTAGCAGGCAAGAAGCTAGTAAAATAAAATAAAAAAGTTTTTTTAACCTGTTTTTTATACACATGAATCAAAAAGGTGATTTTCCTTGATGCCTAATTTTCATTGTATTGTTGTTCACTCCTGCCCACACACACACACACACACACACACACACACACACACACACACATCTGCCATCAGGAGGATCCTCAAGCAAGGGTTTTGTGTAGATGCTACCATCAATACAGTTTATATGGCAAATAACAGATGAAGATAGTTTAAAATATTTGCTGATATAAAATCAACAAGAGATGGTCTGGGTCTGTGGGACAGCTGAGCACAAGGGTTAGCAAAAGGTGATTTAGCAAGGCATTGCTTTGTGCCTGGATGTTGAAAAAAAAATTGCTCAATGCTAATAGCCCCAGGCTGTAGGAAGCAACCCACAGCCTTCCTTTTGTTTTGTTTTGCTTTAGTATCGTGGAGAGAGGAGGAGCTTTCTTCTCTGAAAGACAACAGTCTGCCCACTGAGCAGGGGAGGAGATGCACAGTCTGTAATCATTTATCAGAGATGAGAGAAACGGAGAGGAGAGAATGATAGTGGTGTCATCACAGAGTGGAGATAACACGATTAGCTTCGGCTGTGATTCATCAAGCACTCGGTTACTGTTCTTCCTGCTGTGGTGCCGCACAAACCGCTTCTTCTTTTATTACCTCCTTACACTGTGCTCACTTCAACTTCTTTCTCTAATATCTTTATTTGCTTCTCTCTCACAAACCGGGAGTGTGGGATGGAAAACTAATCTCTCTGCAAAAACAGTGGAAAAATCCCCTAATCACACATTTTGCATAGATTTGTGTTTCAAGTACCAACTAAAGAGATCTGAAAAGAATGAAACAAACACATACTCTGAAAATGAATGCTATACAGGTATATTTTTGTTCCCTCAAAGGTACACAGTGGTCCATTTTGTAATTTTTAAAAGCCTGGTGAGGTAAAACTGTATTGACAACAATGACAAGCTTTCTCCTTCCCCACAGCCAAGTTACCTTTTAAATAAATAAAGGCAAAATAAAGAAGCAGCAATGTTCCCGCTGGAGACAGGGCTAATTCTTGGGTCAGAGAACGAAAACAAAAGCCTGTGGGCAGTCATTTAGGTAATGGTTTTGCAAAGTAGACTTGCATTTCAACAGCTGTCAAATACATTTCTGCTCTGAAAAAATTCTGGTCTTTGAGATGCTGCAAGATGATGTAAGTAAAAACTAAAGCGCATAGACCACCGTTATCCAGTGAATCATTCCACATCCCATTCCAGAAATGAGCATGCATATGTTTTGGGGTGTGGTTTCAAAACAGCTAGCTTTAGATAACTTCTGTGAAAATCACTGACTGTACGTTTAAATAAAGAATCATTTCAGATGCACAGCAACATTACAGATTGTTTTTTGAGGAAATGCTATGACTGTAGGTCTAGAAGTACTTTTAAAAATTACAGACTGCATCTTTCCGATCTAATTATATACATCGAGTTTGGAAGGTAAGCTAAATTTATTTTCCATACAAAAGGTACAAATGATCTATCCCTGAGGCTGTCAGCCTAGTTACAGATTGTTATAGACAAATGCTATATTTTAGTCTTTCTGCAAGAATTTCATTAACATCATGATACTAAAATACGGTTCAAGTCATAAGTTTACATACACCTTTCAAAATTTGCAAAATGTTAATTTTTTTTTTAAATAGGATTTAATATAACAAAATTATTTAGTTTTTTATTTAGTGCTGCCCTGAATAAGCTATTTCACATAACAGATGTTTACATATAGTCCACAAGATACAATAATAACTGAATTTAGACAAATGAACCAGTTCAAAAGTTGTTACCTGGATGATCAGTGACTGTGTTTATGTTTTGTGATAGTTGCACATGAGTCCCTTGTTCGTCCTGAAAAGTTAAACTGCCCACTGTTCTTCAGAAAAATCCTTCAGGTCCTGCACATTCTTTGCTTTTCCAGCATATTCTGCATATTTAACACCTTTCCAACAGCGGCTATATGATGTTTTGATCCATCTTTTCAAACCGAGGACAATTGAGGGACTTGTACACAACTACAGTATTACAAAAGCATTCACTGATGCTCATTAAGGCAACACGATACATTAAGAGCCAGGGGGTGTAAATTTTGAACAGGATGGTCAGTGTAAATTGTTATTATTTTGTCTTCTGAGAAACTTATAAATCTTCTGAAGGGCAGTACTAAATGAAAGAAATATTATCCTTAAACAGAATAATAACAATTTACACCAATCATACAGTTCAAAAGTTCAAGGCGTATGTAAAATTATGACCTCAACTGTACATGAACTATAAATTAAGCAATATACACTATATGGCCAAAAATATGTTTAAGCCTGACCATCACACCCTTATGTGCTTGTTGAACATTCCATTCCAGAGTTGGACCAACCTTTTATAAAAGTCTCCACTCTTCTGGGAAGGCTTTCCTTTAGATTTTGGAGCATTGCTGTGGGGATTTGTGCTCATTCAGCCACAGGAGTATTAGTGAGGTCAGGTACTGATGTCAGGCGAGAAGGTCTGGTGCATATTACACATTCCAGTTCATCCCAGTGGTGTTCAGTGGGGTTGAGGTCAGGCCACTCAAGTTCCTCCACACCAACATTGGCGAACCATGTCTTCATGGAGCTCGCTTTGTGCACAGATGCACTGTCATGCTGGAAGATGTTAGGGGCCCTTAAGTTCCAGTGAAGGGAAGTTGTAATACTTTAGCAAACAAAGACATTCTAGACAATTGTATGCTTGCAAATTTGTGACAACAGTTTGGGGAGGCCCATGTAAGTGTGTGATGGTTAGGTGTCCACAAACATTTGGCCATATAGTGTACTATAAACCAGGGATTGTCATCTGGTGGACCATGGTCTGGATGCTGACCGAGTATCATATTTCATAGGTTCTCATTCTGGTACTTGTGAAAAACAAACAAACAATGTTGTAGAAGCAATTATGTACTAGCACGGGTTCTGTCGTCAATCCTCTCTTTAGCTTTATCCAATCACATGCATTTATGTAAATTATTTAGCTGAAGGTAGCTTTGGACCATAGTTTTATTTATAGCCATAAACTAATTATTAATGGTTATTAATGTCAGTAAAAGCTAACCACTGTCACTACTCAGTCATGTTAGTTGCTTATCCAAACCTTTGAATACAAGGGATTTTGTAACTGGACTGCTATAACTTTAAGTTTTAGTCGAATGCCCAAGCTATAAATTATATATCTTCTAACAATGCTATTTCATTATATACACATAAGGTAAATTTTAAACCCTGCAAACAAAAACAGGTCTGACTTAATTATAAAACAGAATTTTGCTCTCATTTGGTTCTGCATATGGCCCTCCGTCACAAACACACTCTTCAATAGACAAATTGTACATTAAATCATACAGGCATCTCGCTTATGTTCTTGCGCTTGCTGGATCTCCACTGCCTGAGCGATCCCGCTCCATCAGCAACCTCTGCCTCGTCCTCCCATTAGGTAGAGCGCACGCTGAACAAACAAATAAACATCATCTCAAATCACTTAGCCTGCCCGGCGCACGTCGGCATCATTAGCGAAGGCCGCTGCATGGCTGACGGAATCGTCCAAGCAGACAAGCTTCACAGTAAGTACACAGGAGGATTTGGAGGGAGTGTCATACTGAGGCACCGTGCTCCATTTCTAAAGTACAGCATGATGGGCAATCAGCCCTCTCGGAGCCGTGCTGTCGAGGCCAGGCTGAGCCTGCAAGTCCGGAAGCGGCGTGGAGCTGACTGATCACTTCACTCAGCACAGCGTCAGCAATGCACGCACTAAAACGCACTGACGCTGTTTAAAGCTGCGTGATTAGCAGGTGTGTTTGGGTGCTGAGTATGAGCATTGCCTGAGATAAATGTTGAGAGCATGAGGCCGCTGACCCTGCTGGAGGAGATGCATGATAGTATGACAAAAGAAAAACTAGAGATAAACCTTAGGCAATTTATATGTCATGATTTGCTGAGCAAGCACAGGTTTGGGATTTTCAAGCAGCCGTTGAAATTGGCTTTGGGAAAAAGACGCTTTTGTAATTTTCTTCATGTTTTCCCAAGCTGCACGGCAACCACAGCTCAGCGGCAAAGCTTTTAGTTAACTAGGATGCCATCAGGGAAAGGCCAGCCACACAGCAGGTCTAGAGTAAATCTATTTCTAGTGAATATAGTTCAAAATCACTTTGGATATTCATTTGTCTCCTTTTCGTTTTTGCACCATGTCTGCCTTCATTATGTTATATTTATTGCATGCCTATGAATAGGAGTGTGAAGAGATGGTTAGGTATTGTCAGTACAGTATAACACTGACTTTCTCTATTATTACAGTAACTGTATTGTTGTACTGTATTGTACTGTATATTCTCTATTAGTACCGTAATCTGACTGGACACTAAAATCCATTTTTGTGGAAAAAAATGCTTAAGGTTGCCTTGGGAAAAGTCCAAGATAAATAATAAATAAAATAAATATAATTTAAATTAAATAAAAATATCATTGAAAGCACGGTTTTTCATAATGTTAAATACTGAAGGACACTAAATCAGCACCTGTCCTCGGCTCTCCAAAGCTCTCTCCCAGAAAACAATGGGATGCGCAGTAACTGTCTGAGGCAGTGAAGCTAGACTCAGTTTTCAGACAAAGCTCTCTGTTTACTGCTCAATCTATCCTCACATAGAGTCACAAGTTGTGGGTAGTGACCCAAACAATAAGGTTGCGGTTACATGTGGCGGAAATGAAGTTCCCCTGCAGGATTACTCTCCATGATGGAGTGAGTGTGATCTGGGAAAGCCTCGAAACAGAGCCACTGCTTCTCCAAATTGATAGGAACTAATTGTGGGGTTAGGGCATCTTACATGGATGCCCCCTGGTCAGCTCCCACTAGAGCTGTATCAGGCCATATCTTATTGGACGGAGACCCCCCGGGCCAGACCCTGGTCGAGAGATTATATTTCACAGTTGGCTTGGGAACGTCTGGGGATCCCCCAGGAGGAGGTGAATTCTGTGACTGGAGATACAGAAGTCTGGGTTGATCGTCTCAGTCTGTTGCCAATGTAAATCCCATCAAGAAAAGCAAAAGGAATGGGTGTGGTTCTGAAAAGCATGTAAACAAACTGTCTTTGAGGAAGTAAAAAATCTGACCCACCCATCCATCTATACATCCATTTTCAATACCTACACAGGGTTACATGGGAGCCTCAAGCCTATCCCAGGGAACTCGGGGCACAAGGTGAGGGACACCCTGGACAGGGTGCCAACCCATCACAGGGCACACTCTTACACACATTCACACACACACATACACACACACACACACACACACACATCTGATACACTATTTTGGTACAATAATCAAATAATAAATTCTTGCGGTGGGTGAACCTGTTTGATCAGCTGTCAAGCTGTTAGCCAGCTTGATGAGTCTCTCTAGAAAGCTACATAACCAAGTACCAACCCAGTATTACATGATTTACATTATGTTATAATATTTACATATTAGTTCAAATAAGTAGCATTTCCAGATGATGTTTAGAAGCTAATAAAAATGTTCCTCACTCAGATCAGGTAAACATCATCCCTCCGGTCAACAATTCATTACCCAAATGTGTAATGAAACCAGAGAATGGAAAATATAGCCACATTTGCCAAATTTTTGCCATACAAAATGATGTTTATTGATGTATAAAACCAGAGACTGCTATTATGCTATTACTGCTATTATTATTACTATTCATATTACTATGTTTTAAAGTGAGCTGACAGCCATCAGTTACGACAAACCCTAATCTACCCTTACCCTTAGCTAATCCCAGTGCATTTCATGGACACATTTGAATAAAGTCCACCTGAATTTAGCTAATTTTTTTTTTTTCCAGATCAGATTTCACCAGTTTGCATAACTAGTTTGCCGGGTGTCCAAAGCAGTTAACTGAATGCAGTGCAGTGAGTTAGAAGCAGACATGTCGTGTTACACTGTAGGTGGTTAAGCTTCCCTGACTTTTCCTCTTAATGTTAATTCAGTGCTAGTGGGTTATCATGCGAGTGCACTCACACTGGGTGGCACCATCCATCATCCATCGACCATAACGTGCAGAGCACAAGCTTAGACAGAGATTCACTCATGTGCGACCTCTCCTCTCTCTCTCTCTCTCTCTCTGTGTCTCCAAAGTGCTGTGCATGGCACCCATTCAAAGCATTAGTTATCTGCTCACTGCAGGGGTCCAGCTTGTATGATTCTTCTCCTCCTCCCTCCTCACGTCTCCTTACGCATCTCCCAGGAGACGCACAGCTCGCTTTCAGAAATGTTAGCAAATTCCCTGAGGACCCAGCTGCATCTTGCACCACCTGCTGACTACTGCATGGACTCATCTCCCTTTACATGCATCATCTTCCTTTATCACCCCTAGAGCCTTAGCTCACACACTGGTGCCAAACACTACTGACGTATCTGCTTAAGAAGCAAACGAGACTGATTCATTATCGCCTGAATAACGAGCATCACCCATGATTTCAGAGGTTTCAAAGCTGCCCCACATACACAAGTGAAAATGACATGCAAGCACATGAGTTAGCACAGATCTGCCTCGGCGTCATAAGCAAAAGAAACTAGAGCTCGAATTTACTTTGACCTACCATTTGCCTGTGCTATTTTAAAGACAAAAAGTTGTCTGTAATCGATAACCATTTAAGATGTGTTTTATGCTTCACCTTTTAAATCAGCTCTCTACTGCGAGGGAGAATCAGCTCAGGTTGAATTCTGACATAACCCTCATTAGTGCAACTTCACAGCGAGTCAGCGTGGGTTTTTTTTCCCTGCGTGCATGAAAATGCCAGAGATGACTTCATTAGCTCAGGAGGGGCCAGGCAGGGCAATGCTGCTGGCTGGGAGGGCCCTGTTTCCAAATGCCAAACTACTGATCTGCGTACGTGACTACCTGACACTCAACATCTCCCCCACCTTGGTGCAGACATGCATCTGCGAACACACATCCACACACACACACAACTGCATAGAGAATCTTGAATCGCAGGCAAAAGCATAGGCAGTTGCACTTTTCAGGTCCCAACCCCCACATAATCTCACACACACACACACACACGCGCACACACACGCGCACAAAGATTCCATACTATACAAATGGATACCAATGGGGGTTCTGCTTGAGGCAAAATGAAATAAAAGGATAAGCGAAAAACAAAGACAGGTGACCTCCTGCTGAATGTCTGCAACTATGCTAATACAGTCATTGCTGGTTATTTATTCATTTATCCCTGCAAGGGAGGGACAGGTGGAGTGTTCCAGCATCTCCCTCCCACTTCACACACAATAGAGCTGATACGAGGTTACATACAGCAGAAATCCAATAGATAGCTGGGGCAGAGGTTGACTAACCAGAAAAAAAAAACTGTGCCAGAAGACTGACGACTCTCATATTCATGTAAAACTCTGAATATACACAAAAATCAATGTTTTACTGTACATGCAGAGAAATTTGGTACTTTCTAAGAGCTCACTCTCTTTACTTCAAGTTCTCTCATCATTGCAGAACACCTCTCATATAGACAATAATGTCTGAGATCACTCCCCCTAAAGGCAAATAGCAAAATATTTACCAATCATGTCATGTTCCCATGACAACAGTACCTTGAGAAAATAAATTTTTTAATTATATATATATATATATATATATATATATATATATATATATATATATATATATATATATATATATATATATATATATATATATATATATATATATAAACAAGGTTCCTGGGTGACGTTTAGAACAAATTAATCAGTGTTATACTACAGGGGAATCCTGAAGGCTTAATGGTTCCCGTGTCCTTGTATGTTTGCCAGAATTTTTCAGAAATTTAAATAAGTGTGGATCAATTTCACCACCGACAAATTCAAAGAAACGACATAAAAACAACCACCAGCTGCAAGCAGTAAGTATTTCTGAGAACATATTTTTCCATTCATCTATCCATTTTC
The DNA here is from genome assembly GCA_012411365.1 of Ameiurus melas. Taxonomy (NCBI): domain Eukaryota; kingdom Metazoa; phylum Chordata; class Actinopteri; order Siluriformes; family Ictaluridae; genus Ameiurus; species Ameiurus melas. The sequence continues at coordinate 10,280,592 of CM022754.1, forward strand.
TGTACCGCTTATATCCTACACAGGGTCACATGGAGTATTAAGCCTATCCTAAGGGACTTTAGGCACAAGGTGAGGGACACCCTGGATGGGGTGCCAACCCATCGCATGTTACAATCACACACACAATCACACACCCATTCACAAACTATGGACAATTCGGAGATGCCAGTCAGCCTACAATGCATCTCTTTGGACTGGGGGAAGAAACCGGAAAACCTAGAGGAAACCCCTGTTGTGAAAGTGGGAATTGGACCCCCAACCCTGGAGGTGTGAGACGAGTGTGTTAACCACTCTGCCACCATGCTATTATAATCTCTGTAATTTGTTCGTTCTTATTTCACAGAATCATCACGCTTGTTGTAGGTAAGCTCTTCAAGTACTATAATCTTTTCATTTCACTGTTAATATCTTGAAAAGTAGCAGATTATAGCAGGATTTCCTTTAATGTCTAGGTGGATACAGTCTTAGAGGTTCAGCCACTAGTTAGAAGCTAAACAGGCCTCATGTGGCCAGCTAACCACCAGAATAATTATTGTATGACAGTGGAATCAACCATTCATGCTTTTATTTCCAATAAGGTGGAACCATTTTGGGGAAAAAGTCTCTCCAGGCCAAGATACAACACTTACTGCCAATGCCATCTACAGCCTAACTATTAACTTCCTTGATTTATGTAATCATACATTTTACGTCCAGCCAGTGCCACTTCTGTGTTGACAATGACAGCTTCTGAAATCAAGTCAACAAATTCAACCCAGTTAGTATGTGTCCAGTGATTTCCTAATATACAAATATTTTCCACAACATGATCTATTAAATAAAAATAAAAAAACAACACTCTTTTATTTAAAAAAAAAAAGTAGTCTAAGGGGTTCTTTGGTTTGTCACTCTGATGACAACATTTAGCAATATAATGTAGAACCCTAAAACAGAGTATTTCCCAATCAGAACGTTATTAGTACAATGCCCAACCAATAACTATCCAAAGAGCACTTATTAGAAACCCTTATTTCTCAAGATTATGACCTGAAATGCAGGGCTCACCAGTGGGCACATCTGTACAAACATGGTCTCCACGGAAATCCCAGTGTTGCAGATTAGAGCTCCCTTGTGTAATCATACAGCACCTTACCGTAATGAATTAAATAAGCAACATTTCTGTAGGTGGCAGGTGTAGCTTTACCTCCTACCAAGAATAATGAGAGCAGCTGGGGAAGAGAGCCCAGGGACTCCAGTCATACAATTACGGTCTTCAGCCAATCACCTCCATCTACATCCCAACCGGCCTACGGTCCTCCAGAAGTTAATGAACCATTAACCATATAATGAAGCTGATATGAGGATGGTTAAAGATGGCACATAATGGTAAGTGGGTCAAAACTTTGACGTGCACTTTCCATTTGAAACCTCACCTTTTGTTAGAATAAAAAAGAGCATCAGCAGAAATGGCGAAAGCCAGTAATTGGGAGCAAATCGCTTTTTTTGCTGAGTCAGCAGACCTTTGCAGAAGAGCATCACTGGTTGTCTATATGGGGGGGGGGGAAGTGCAATCACAGTGCTGCGTACACAAGGACCTTGTAGTATACAATAAGAGGCTGTATGAATTTGTCACAGGGAAGAAATATAAGAATCTCCAGTTTTATCAACAGAAAGGGTCTCACAGCCATGATAAAGATGGCATCAATCTCTGTTCATGTTGATCTGGGGTTTTGTTGTGTTGATCTTTTCAGTCTAATCAGATGGTCTATGATGATGGGCTTGTTTTCTGACAGTAGCTCACAAATTGCAGTGCACCGTCTTGGGCTTTCAGAGGTAATAGATGTTCACTCAATGAGACAGCGACTCATATGAGGACAAACTGTTATTGCTCATAAAACACATGTGCATGAGCGTGTCACTTGGAACAGAGCATGTAACAGAGCAAGGCTCGAGGGCTGCATGAAATTGCATCCACTTTTACATCAATTAACTTCAAATCAGTCACATCTGGTTGTTCCTAGGTATTGCAACTGCACCCTATCAAAGGCAATTACCCTTAATCAGATTATGGACCATTCATTTCCCATCAGACCCCAGGCAAGGTTTTCTATAAATGATCAATTAGTTCAAACACATGGATGTGGATATGAACAGCGCATGTGTTTATGGGTGTGTATGTATGTGTGTGTGTGTGTGTGTGGCTCTGTGAGTATAGGCACTGACTTTCATCAAAAGGACAAGAGGTACAGAGTGCTGCAACATGGTGCGACGCTCGTCAGTATTCACTGTTCACATCGCTAGTCAGCGTGAAAGCTGTCACGTTCCATTCATACTGCACTGGAATGCCTCATTCTAAACCGAGGATGACAACACAGGTTTGCGGCTAACCTCAGCTGAACTTTGAACAATCAGCGTCAAATCCTCAGGCCTGTTGGATTTAATGTTGGCCTTCTGACCACAAGCTGTAAAATATATTTTGAAAAATTCTATTTTGGACTGAGAGCATCCATGCTAATCGCTTTATGTGGACCAAAGAAACCCCAGACAGCTGTCTAGCACCACAAATATTACATTTGGCCTCAGTGCAGCCCAAACAACTCAGGAGACCACAGTGAAACTCCACTACTACTTCTACTACTAATAATACTCATCATCATCATCATCACCATCATCAATCATCACCATTAATTAGAAGCAATGCTATGAAACTGATGAGAAAAACCCTGTAAGTGTAATTTATTGGATATGTTACACACACTAAGGTTGCTTTCACATATGCAGTGTTTAGTCTATTAAAATTAAGCCATTCTGCATTGTCCCACATTTTGTGGTTCATCAACAGGTGAGGACACAGACATCGCATTCGGGTGCAGACCAAAACAAAAAGTCCAAAACAAAGGACAAAGTTGTAGCACAGCTGGCATATGATGTGTTCTGGAAGTTTGCACCAACAAACAACAACACATAATAATGGTTGGATATGATACATGAAATACTTGGTTTCCTTTTCAACTAGTGATGTCACTATTTGTGATGTCTACACATACTTGGCTTACAGGCTTTGCTTACCTTTTTCCAATTCTCGTCTTTCTGTCCAATGACTAAAAGAGTTCTTACAAGTACATATTTAACCATACATGCCTCTGAACCAACTTTTTTTTTTCAATGTTAGTTCTTTAATTATATACATTGTGAAAGCACACCAACAAATGGGTATAAATTGGTCTAATATGTGTGATAGCATCCTAAGGCCCTGATTTATTAAGATCCAAGATAACGAGTGCTAATTTGCGGGTGTAATCTGATAAATTGCTTGTGCAGTTAATGGGTGTGTTACAGATGATTTAGAAAGAATAATTGTGTAAATGACGTTCCATAAAAAGTAGAGGGAGGAAATGCTCTCAATAGCCATGACAAATTCAGTGCAATCTTCCATCAAACCTATTAGTTTGTGTGTGTGTGTGAGAGAGAGAATGGTATCAAGTTTGCATGTGTGTTTAATCAGTAAATACTTTATAAATGCAGGCTCTATGAGTGAATGTATGAGGATGCTTACTGTATGGGTCAAATATAAATGTACAGTAGACAATAAATATGAACCTGTATTTGAAGTCATATACAGTAGTCTATGAAATATGATTATACCACAATGTGAATTATGAGTCATGAAAACTAAAAAGAAAACAGATCTATGGTTCCGTTACAATTACATGTATTGTTTGTGCTTGTCTAAAAGGTTACTGCATTACTATCAAGTAAATCTATTCAGAAAAGACATTTAAAAAAACAGAGGCATGTACATAAACCAAACACTTAAAATGACCTTACCTTCATCAATACTGATTCGCTAAGTTTTTCCCGGTTCACGATCTTTATGGCGACTTTCTGACACGTGACACAGTGAATCCCCAACTTCACCAAGCCTAAGACAAAAGAGAGGAGATAAAAAAAAAAGTTATAAAAGTGTTTCATCAAAAGAATGCTCAGTGGCAATAAAGAGCCTCTCTCAGCACTTTGATCTGAAATGAAAATTGTCTCCATCATGCGTAAAATGAATACGCCAGCGCACTTTTCAAAAAAGCACGGTAAATGTCAGAGAACATACATAAACAAAAACAAGGCCAGATCAATGAAGGAAATCCCTGAACAGCTTTCTGTCAGAGCAATCATAAAAAAGAAGCTGCTTCTTCACTCAAAGCCCAACAGCCCAGCCCATATATCACACGCCGTCTCGAAATGCCACGGCTTTGCGGTTACTTTTTTATTACCACCATGCTTTTTTTTGGTTGGGGCCAGCCTCTGCATATCAAACTGTTGATTTCCCTGCAGACTTACCCACAAGTCTGAGGGGCTGTACACATCTGACGTGTCCCTGCCTCTCTTTTATGTCCATGTGTCATTCGAGCCTGAAGGGCAGCGTAAAGCCAATGTCTCCTTCATTCCCTGTTAAAGGTGTGAGGCGATGTAGGATCCTGCACCCAGGGACTGAATGAATATTTCATCTCCGTGTAATTGCCTTTAACAGACATGTCTCTAGGCAGAACGATACACATGGACTAATATAGTAGGGTGTAAAGGTCATAGTGCACTATAAAGTGTGGCACACAGTATAGTTCAGTATATCTGAATCACACACTATAAAATTAACATTAATCTTCATTAATTTGTCAACAACTTTTACTCTTAAAATGCAAGCCATGTTACGACAGTTTACTTTCGCTAGGTTTATTAAGCGAAGATTTTGTGCTGTGTCGGTTTTTGCCTGTTTTTTTCATATCTAAGTTAATAAAATGGCCTAATATCTAACAGATTCATCCAGCCATGTTCTCCATGCATGCAGATCGAATGTGGGAATCAGACCCCCAACCCTGGAGGTGCCAGGCTTACTATAAAATATCATTCAGATATATTTAAAAAATATTTTTTTTATTCTTATTTTTAGAAAAGTCATTTTTTTAGACTAATTGGTGTCATGTTACATGTTGCCAAAAGCCTTGGGATTATTTTGGTACCAAAACAAACACAATACAACACACAGATCAAAACTCATATGCATTTAATTTATAGTAATCCTAATTGCTTGCAAATCTCAGCAGTTCATTAACAAATTTACTTTTAGTGATCTCTATTGCTCTCACCGATAACCTTGTTTATTCTGTCCTGTGGCTGATACAAGCTACTCCCTCTTCTGTTTCCCTATGCAGATTAGAGCGAAAAGTTTTCTCGTCATATATAGCCCATCATTTGACACAGTATACTCGCTATAGTATATTTCTTTGCATTTCTCCGTGTGAACACAGTTATGTATACACATAAGCAGTCTAGAATAATACATAAGAATGTGATTTGAGATACAGCCATACATATGAAACAGGTTGATGTCAAAATCAAGTGTTTATCATTTAAAGTTGCACACATCGATATTCGGACCTCAGACGTAACTACAGATTTACATGCTACTAAAAAAACAAACCCAACACATTACCTAACACACTGCATGAGGACTGAATACTTGAAAATCTCCAGGAAGTATTTTATACAAATTAAATTAAGAATAATACTTATTTATAGTGAGCTGGAACTATAGCGGATGAATGCTTTGTCAGATTATCTTTTTAACTGTGGGCCTGTTTTAGTTGTTTTAAACAGACACATTAACCAGAATTAACCCAGACGCTGGCACTATTTTATCAACAGGAACAAATTAGTGAATTAAAAGCATAATAAAACAGTGTACACTGCACACACAAATGATGATTTCTTGAGCTGGTTTTATTCTGTCATGGCCTCATTAATTTGTGTGCACAGCTAAGCTAACTGTCAGCATACGGTCATACATATTTAATAAATATTTTCCGTAGCTTATTCAGTCACATACAGCAGATACAGCCTTTTTTCCATGTTTTTTTTTTGCTGCTGTACTTCAAGTCCATTGTGCAAAAAATATGTTTTGTTGGATCAAGTGCTATTTTATAAGCTGCCGAATAATAAGGGTGGAAGCCATATTGTTAAATTAAACCAAATTTAAAGCTACTAGCATGAGAAGTACAAATAACACAATATAAATGATTAGTATACTAGGCTCTTATTAGATGTTTATTAGAATGTTTGCCACCTTCACATTCATGTATCATTATATTAAACTTTCTTTTAATTAGATTTTTTTTCGTCTATGTTTAACTTATATTGCCTAGTAGAAAGTGAAGCTTAAAAGTGTATGTATGTGAACAACTATCACCTGTACGAAACCTTATGACAGTATGAGGAAAAAAAGAAAATGGCTTTAAGAAGCCACGTGCTGCTCTTCTGCAGAGATGCACTGAAAGCCTCCAAGAATTCATTATTCAAACAGTAGGCATGTACAAGTAAACATGAACATGAAGTGTCCATTCTGGCACAATATGGAAACACACTGAAGGCTGTGCAGAAAACACACAACCTCTGTTTGGATGCTAATCTGGATTTCAGTCAAACATTTCAATATGAATAAATGCATACATAACAGGAAAATGAATGGCTCAACACATGTTAGTAAGAGAAAGTGGGAGTGCAAGGGCATCCGCACAAAGAGCGGGCAAAACCTCCACGCAGCCTAGGAAACATATCCCCATATGTTAGCATATGCATGCCAAATTACAGCATATCATTCAAGCATATAAAACACACCACACACACACACACACACACACTATTTCTGCAAAGGAATGCTATGATTTCATATGATTTCATCATTAGAGCTCCAACATTTAGCTATCCATGGGCGGGAGTCCAAGAGAACAAAATTGGCCGTACACTTTTGGGTAAGTGGTATGGCATGCTCTCTCTCCCCTGTCAATCACAGCATCACTAGCCAATCATGGCCATCTGTGAGCTCATGAATGCGTAAGGAGATGAACAGCACTCACCTCCGAGTGTGTTGTGCCGTCCTGTGAGCAGCAGTTTCAAAAGATGCGTTTGGCTGGCTTCATGCGCATCATAGGAAACATGTCTTAAGGGACGTTCTGACATACAGCGACTCACATCGACAATGCGACCGGAGACTATTCATTTAGCGACTTCCGGTGACATGAGCGACGGAAACTGTTCGTGACTAGGTGGTGACAAAGTTGATAAAAGTTAAACTTTTTGCAAATGTGGAGTGCAGCAACTACCAATGGGAGTGAAGACAGTAGACAGTAGAGCACACATGATCCGTCTCCTGTCAGATACTGCAGTGCAGAAAAGATGGAGGAAAAATTAACTCTTGCAGTTGGCAATTTGCCAATTATTTATGATATGATATATTAATTAATTAACCATGTGGACCATCTGTGACAGGGCAAATAGCATCCCATACCATGACTGGCTGAGTAACCTTACCTCGTAGGCAATCAGATGTGCTTGATTATATCCTAAAAGAATGCCTTTCACACTGAGTCCCATCCAGAATTAAATACTGCTGGAACCACATCTCATCCAACAGCAGCTCCTGTACCAGCCGGTGGTACTCGGCATGCTGCCTGCGAGTCTGAACTTTTTCATGGACCCTGACGCTTGCACTTTCACCACAGGAAGACGGCCCCAATGGCAAAGAGCACACACTGCTTCTCCTTCATCTCGTAGGATATGATACACTAGTGAATTTTATATACAAATGCTCTCACTCGAGAATGTTTCATTTTAGGGGCAAGAAAAGTGTTCTGTTGTCAAACGTGGAATGCTAGTTTTGCCACCCACTGATGTTACTATGATGTTACTATGGCAACCAGTAGTAGGAACACCTACTGGCAATTTCACATTACAGCTACTGGCAAGTTGGAGTGATAAAATCGCTGGATGTGTGAATGTACAGTTAGCCTCACATTCCCTGGTGGATAGGGGAAATAAACTAATATGTTTAGGGGTTGTGTACCAATTGGCCATCCAAAAGCAACCTTAACTAGTTAGCCATATCTCATAACAGTGGCTTGTATTTGCACATTTACGCTTCATCACTTGCACATGTACACTACCGATTTCTGTGGGGTGTTAAGACTAAAACATTTGAGAAATGCTGATTTTCTGGAAATCAGGACTTTACCTATATATATACTTTACCGATATGTACTGATATGTAGTCTCAGCTTTTCCCTTTTGTCTATTATCATTTCTTTTAATATTAAAGTCAGATGTGCACAATTATAATTGTGTAGAAGTGTAGATCTGCAGGCCACTACGAGAGTGCGTATGAATTTCCTAATAATTGTATTATACTAACTACAGGGAGCGTGTCTTTATTATCTAAGGAGAAGTTCATGGAATCTCATGTTTGGGATTCTGCTAGAGATAATGAGAGAATCTGCACGCTTTGACCTTCTTCAGTCACTGTGCTGCACAGATAAACAGATCAACATCACTGAGTCAAACATTTCTCCCAGCAGGTCAACATGCAGTGTTCTTGTCATTTTTATAGAGTGAAACAACACTCTTCCATGAGAGATTTGTCCGCTAACACTCTGCCGATAATTCCAAGAGCTGAAATCTCATGGCGGAGACATGTGTGAACAGAGCTGTCAAATCTTAACGTAAAACTGAGAACACATGGGGGAAAATGAGCAGATTAATGAAATGTAAAAATCGAGAAATGAGACCAAAGTGGAGAATAAGGTAAAGCCTTGAGAATGAAAGCATATTGATTTCACTGACAATGTGCTGGTGCTTTTTCTCCAGCTAGTGCCTGATCATGAACCAGGTCTGGGTTTCCACTACAAAAGAGTCACCTCTTGGTCAGCAACTTCTGTTTGGTTCTTGAAACCAAATGCTTTTTTGGTTTGGGGAAGCATCATTACAGAACTTTTTTGGTTAAAAATGAACAAAAATCAATTATTAGAGCAAGTACATAAAAAATTCAAAACGGTCTCGTTACCTTACCCTGATTCGCAATGGTAAGCTTATAATAATGAACTATATATTGAGCTGTGATGCGATACACTAGTCTCAGTGTTTCTCCCATTCCTGGAAACATTTCCTGTAGTCATCTTTTGTCATGAGGTTTAAAGCCTCCTGCGTTTTCTTTCTGGATTTCTTCCATGGTGATAAATCTTTTCCACTTCAGACTCATTTAAAATTTTGGGAACAAAAAGAAGTCGCATGGAGTGAGATTTGATGAACATGGTGGTGGGTGCGTTCAAACACCACCACCCCCAAGTCAGGAACTCATGAAGTCAGTCAATCACGAAAGAAGTCAGTTAGGAACTCAATCAGTTTGCCATGAAGGAAGGAAGGAAGAAAGGAAGGAAGTCAGTCAGGACGTCTGTGCGTCAGTAAATCAAGAAGCCAGTCAGGAACTCAATCAGTTAGTCAGAAAATCAGGATGTCAGTCAGTCAGGAAGTCAGTAAGGAAAGAAGAAAGGAAGGACTTTAGTCAGTGAGTCAGGAAGGAAGGAAGGAAGGAAGGACGGGAGAGAAGGAAGGAAGGAAAAAGAAATGAGCATACATCCCAACAAAGGTATAAAATTAAACACCCTTGGGAATGGCACTGATAGCTTTTAACCAATCAATATATGAGAGTTCATGGGTTACACATAGTTACTGCCTGTGACCTTTAGACAAACCATCAGTGCATCAGTGATGAGCAGGGATTCCCCCATCAACTTCCTCTACTGACATGTCCTCATTTCCCCCTCCTTTTGTCTCTCTCACACACATTCTAACATCACCTCTTTAAACTGCACAGAATGTCACCACTGAGTATCTGTATTGAGTTTCTTGATTGTCTCCTATTTCCATCTGCTGATGTGGAATCTCTCAGCTTCTACAGAAAAGCTTCTGCAGACAACAGTAGCCACACTGTAGCTGTGTCAAGGCTCTGCGGTCTCACTGATCTATATTTGATTAATGCACTCAGTGTCAGCATAAAGGCTTTATAATTAAGCAGCCCCCGAAGCGAATGCAGCCTGGTCAAGTCCAAATGAAATGTGTGAAAACTATTTTACGTACAGGCGTGATTTTCTCTTTGTTACGGTTTACGGACAGCTTTCTTTTTTTTTCATCAAAAAACTGTATTTCACAAATTTGCAACACCGTATGTGCATCTGTTATGTACTGATTTTTACAAAGCATTATTCTGTAGAAATGTGTAGGTTTCTATTTAACTCTCTATCTAACAATACTCAGAAATCTGACAGAATGATTTTTAAACTTCTTCTATGATTGAATCCGATCATATAGACTGGTGTTCGGATCTGTTATGCCATTAGCAGAAAATGTACCTCTCACACCTTACAAGCCAGTTTACCTGACAGTTGTACAGAGGTGATAATATACTACATGCCTTTACAAGGTCCAGACTCCTGAGCTCTTGCCTGCTGGGAGGACGCTCAGACACAAACCGACAGCATGGGTCATGATCCATGACAGACACAGTATGCTGATGCTTAGGTTTCATTCCAAACCAAATACTGCCATATCAAAATGTGGCAAAAACTATACAAATTTAGAATGCAAAAGTGATGCCGTACTATTTATAACATGTAATATAGAGAGTATACATTTTTTTAGCAGAGTTGTATTCTACTAGATGCATGTTTTGTAGTTCATTAAAAAAAATACTTTTCCCAACAAAAAATTACACAAGATTATTATTTTCACTCATGAATAAACAGAAAAACACTTCCCACTTCCTGGTTGGTCAACGTAAACGAAAGCACTGTAATGACTCATCTGACATCTCACACATCAAATACAACAGAAGTCAGATAGAAGGATATACACATTTATTTGACATGCTAAAAAATTTCCAAGTGCTGCCACATGGAAGCTCCAGGGTCCTCGGTTTGATCCTGAATTACAATATATGCCATACACTAAAAGCAATGAAATATATAATAACAATTGTCTAATGATTCCATCTCAACTGATTCTGAAAGCTAGAAATTTAAGCTAAAATGCACCCATCATTTAATCCATTGTGTGCACCGCTTATCTGACACAGGGTCACAGGGAGATGGAGCCGATCCCAGGGAACTCTGGGCACAAGGCAGGGGACACCCTAGACATGGTGCCAACCCATCGCTGGTCAAAATCACACACCCATTCACACACTATGAATAATTTTGACTGCATGTCTTTGAACTGAGGGAGGAAACCGATGTACCTGGAGAAAACCCCCAAAGCACATGGAGAACATACAAACTCTGCGCGCACAGGGCAGAGGTGGGAATGGAACCCCAAACCATAGAGGTGCGAGGCAAATGTGCTAACCACTAAGCCACCCCTTCAAGCTAAACTCGTGATAAATGTGAGCTAGGTTACTAGCAGTTAATTAGCTGGTGGTTAACTATTCATTAATATTCATACATCCTTTTCAGGGTAAAGGATAAAGTGTGAAAATGTCCCCAGGTTTTTTACATAAGAAATGTGTTCAATTATTTATTACACTTTTGTGCATACATTATTTTAATGGTTTAAAATGACTGTACAGATGAACTTTAATTTGATAACGAACGAATGAACAAATGAATCAATGGATGAATCCTATTGTAGTCTATTCATCTATGATGTTAGACATACATGTACCATCCTGAACCACTCACACTGGTCCAAAAGACATCTATAGAAAGGGAATCTGATGAGCACTTTGTTCTTTCATGGGCAGCAGTAGCATCTACTCTAATGATGACATGCCACAGTCAGGCACAAGAACACACACCTCTGATACAGCCAGCAGCAAACCCAACGTATCATGTCCATTGTGGGTTTTTTTCCCTGTCTGCGTTTTGGCAGTGAAAATCTTTCAATTAGGCCTTTTTATAGCTGCTGCCTGGAGGAAGGAATATCTGGAGATCTCCATCAACCCACACACACACACACACACACATCATGATATCAGGGAGCTAACCATGTGTGTTCTGCAGGACTTTAAGAGGCTATTTTTTACCACACTAACATGCCAAGCATCTGTGCAGACCTGCATCACTGAGTATTTACTTTGCATTTTAAATGGTGTCTAGGGAACACACTGCCTGCTCAAATTTTAATCATTCCAATCACTCTGACCTACATGGAGCTGGACTTTTTTTTTTCTTTTTTTTGGTACTTTAGGGAGATCTCCTCCTGCAAGAACTTGGTGATGATGAACAATTCATTATAATAGTGTCTAATGTGTCATAGTACCCGAAGCAGGCATTTTGGTTTTTATAAATGCCATGTATTCAGAATAACTTGGTCCAATTTACATTTTTCATTTTGGTTAACTTAGGGCAAAGCAAAACAGATTTACAGAGGGAAAGTATGAAATAGCATCCTAATAAAGCAAATTCGATATTTATTCTAATCGCGTAATATTTGGAAGCTATTCGAATGTTAATTCTTGACTAAGTCTTGGAGTTTCACTTGTCATAACAGCACGGAGAGAGCAAGAGCAGTTTGCAGGTGACTGGTATTATGATAAAAACCATTTGGAAACTCAACAATGTGCCATCTGGGCCTGTCAGTGCTATGATTGATGATAACCTAATCTAAAAATGAATCACAAACACACTAAATAAATGAAAAGAGGTCTGGTTTTGGTGCTCGCAAAAGTCTGTAATAAGTTTGACAACACTGTAAAAAGAAAAAAAATTGATACAGGCAAGATGTCATCACAAAAATGATTCCCACAATCCTCTCCCCCACCCCCGCTCAGTTCTAGGTGCTTTTGCTCTCTCCCCACCTAAAGCACTGCGTTAATGCAGCAGCCTATTGGAGATGCAATCTGAAATACCATCTGGTTATTGCAAATGAATAGACATAATGGTACTTGCCTAAGGGGTGGCAGTGGCTTCTCGCTTAACCCCCCCAACCCACCCCCCATTCCCCCGCCTTCAAATATGGACTCCCATGGAGCTAAGAGAGGGGGAGCTCATCATGAACTGTTCCATGCTGAAGACGGTGAAAAAACAAATTGCACCAAAGGCAAGACTGGGAAAGATGATCTCCCTCATCATCATCATCATCATCATAACCTCTATGTTATAAAGAATATATTTTGTCTAAATGCATCCTATTGTCTAATTGTAACGAAATCAATTCTGGTGGATATCACTAATTCTTTTGGGTAAACCCTCATCTCCCGCAGCAATCATTTAATACTCAGCCAAGCTCATTCGTTACTCCCTAAAGGCTTGGAGAATCAATGAACTGGTGATTCCCACTGCAATTCCTAACACATTGTGAGCGTTTCTCAGATCACATAGTCCATGGTGCAAATGCAGCAGGTTTAGTGAGTTCTGAAGCCTCGAGGTGCAGCTTCCCATAAGCAAAAGAGCCAAGTACCAGACAGTTTTCCAGATGCTGCCAGCTCTGATTACAAAAAATTAGGATATGAGCCAGTAGCATTAAATTTGTGTTTATTGCCCCTAACGAAAGTCAAGGGGAGCCAAATAGGTTCTCAAAGGACATTTGTGCCTCATATTACGGTGCGGAAGTCGCCATGATGTCAGTGTTTGGCTCTGTTGACTGAGCAAGCCCAGAGAGTTGTTAAATCAGACCTAATAACTGAAGCAATTGCAACAAAAGAGAGAAGTAGGACTGTTTTCATAATGAGATTGTGCCATGATGGTGTACATCAATAATTACACTTGGCTTGGATAGTCATGTCCACATCCAGGATCATTTCTGGGATTGTTGGGGGAGGGTTTCATCATAGTTTAAACCAATATTCTGTTGAACAGTTATTCAAACACACAGCTTTCATTTATGTTGAGAGTTCCCCCAGTTCTCAGGAGAACAAGATACCGGTTCCCTGGATCACACCTGGGCTCAAAAAAAGCTTTCATATTGAACCAGCCTATCTGTGCAAACAGACTTGCACTCAAGTGTAAAACTCTTGTGATCTACCTGGACAACTCTCAGATCACACTGTCCGATACTGCACACGACCTTGGGGTAGTTCTGGACAACCAACTATCATTCTTCATTCACACTGTGATCATGCAGGTTGCTTCTCAACAACTACTTGTTAAAATCGATAATAATTTATTATGAACATCGCTGTCAACAAATCTCATTATCGATTAGTAGGTCTGTGCGCCACACGGGGTACATTTACTCACTACATCACTTCTGTGCCCCAAGTGACGTATTATACACTTGCACTATGCACTGTATCCTCTACCATATAGTGTATGGATTTTACAAGTATAATATTGTCTCAAATGGAACATTGGTGGGCTTTTTTACTTATGAAGTATAAGCTGTTTCAAAAGTTCCCTTTGATTCCCAACATGACCTCAGTCACCATCATACGGAGGCGTAATCGTTAAGTGACTGATGATGAAAGTGTGCAACCCCCAAGTCCTCTAAGGCAGGGTGTCTGTAATATCTAATTAAAACACTATGATCAAAAGTAAGCACAAGTAAAACAATATGCCTAAAGGCAGCGAGTAACAGAAACCACAAGGTGCAGAGAAAGTGAGTTTTTTATTCATTTAGGACTGTAGTTTAATTCGGTGCTTTTTGTGCATCCATAAAAAGTAATGCATAAATGCTATTATATAATACGGTATAGACTTATAGGTATTTATGCATTATTTTTTATCACAAATCCCAGAAAAATAAAACAAATAAAAGTTAATTAAAAAAAATACAACAACATTAATAATAAAAAAATATATATAAAACAATATAAAAAGACATCAGTGACTTACATATAGAATATTTCAATCAAAACGCATACTATAAATATTCAGCTCTAACTGTGAAGCAAATGCGCCTTAATACACCCTGTTTTATCTGCGCTCTCATGCTGCATAGCACCCTCCATCCTTTCAGCCCTAAATATACATTCTGGTGTGTGTGTGTGTGTGTGTGTGTGTGTGTGTGTGTGTGTGTATTGGGTTCTCTTCAATCTTATATAATTGGACAAACAGTTGTGTAAAGCTTTAGTCTAAAGTTTATTTTTGTAACACTCAGCTTGTGGATTTTATTTTAAATAAACAAGAAAATGCTACTGAAAGTTTGCCCCGCCCCATCCAATTAATCGAAAAAAAAAATAAATTGGCAAACTAAATGATTACAAAAATAATCATTAGTTGCAGCCCTATACACAACAACATCAGGAGGATCCATGAAGGCCACTCAGTTGCTTGTTCAGTCCCTTGTCATCTTAAGACTAGGCCACTGGCTGGTCTACCTTTGCATGTCATGCAACCCTTGTAATCTTGAAAGCAATTCCAAGAATTGATTTCAATCTCACCAATATCTCCAACATCACCCACTGCTGCATTCCCTCCATTGGCTTCCTGTAGCTGTCTAAGTGAGATTTAAAACATGGATCCTTACCAACAAAACCCACCTACCTTAAGGCACTTATCACACACACAAAATTAATAAATATATTGATCACTGAAAAGACTTTTCTCTTTCCTGACACCCAGTTCATGGAATAAACTTCCCCTGGCTGTCTGAAAGCTGAGTCAATGTCTTCAAACAAAGACTAAAGACCTTACTCTTCACCAAGCACTCGAATTAGCACTTAGTTTTTCTATTTAAAAAATATTCTGTCTTGCTGTCCCTGACCTAGTAATCTAGCTTGAGGATAAGCTTTTGATAGATACTACAAAGCACTTCCATAGATCTTAGGGTCTTTCTACCTTCTAGAGTTCTGCAATCCACTACCAAACCACAACCTGACTACATAAAGACCCGGCTTGCACTTATGAATGAAAATCCCAAGTGTCTCCAGTGAAATGTATGGAGAGCAGATTCCTGACTTATTGGCAATTCTAACTGACACAATTCCCCAGGTATCAATCTAACCCTTCCTCATAGACTAGAATAGCAGCTATAAAAAGAGCCCTGAGCAGGATCTAAGCATCCGCTGAATCTATTAAATGTAGAGGTGCAGGGGGTGAAGTGTTAGGAGGTGACACACATGGCCACAATTGTAGGGTCCACTGACATCTCTTCCATGCTAATGCCATTGTCATCACCACTCAGGCTAAATCAATGTGTCAGCAGTGGCTAGCTCATTATCCTGCTGCCTACTGTGTATTACCAGCTCATTGCACTGATTTTTATTATCCAGACCTGCCCCCAACACATCACCTGCACTCATATGTGGTCTTTTTTATGCTTTCTCTCTCACTTTTCCCTCTTGCTGTGAATTCAATAGGAACAAAGACATCTCCATAGAAATTCTTGTATCTTCGACTAGGAGGAGTGAGACTCTATGAGAAGAGAGAGGTATGCAAAGACAAGGTTTGCTGGTTAGAGTATGAATTAATGTGAGGATTTCTCAAGGGTGCCATCTTGCCTGCTGACCAATGTGCTGACATACAAAATACAGTAAGCATTATTTTTAGCTCTGGATGCTCCTGTTGCCTCAGAAGAAAAATGGAACTGTTGGGCCAGATAAGATATGCCTACACCCAGGATGCTGTACTGTATGTGTAAAAATGCTTCTCTACGATGTGACAGTTCATTTATATTTAGAAAGTTGATACGCATATGTTCATGCATACAACCACTGAATACAGATCAGCAACATCATACATCTTCATAAGTGCTAATGCATTCCTTACTAACATGAAGGTTACATGTGTACATGTAAATGAATCCAATGCCAGCCATTTGCATCAGGTAATAAAGTAATGTGATTGAGGACATATGGAATTACATTAGAGACAGTCACTTATAACAACTATCGACCCGCTTCCTGTTAGAATCGCCAGCTTTACCACAGCGACACCTCACTGTCATTGCCCTGCTCCCAGGTTCCACCAATCAACTTATCCTGCCGCTGCACCTCCAGCCAATGGGCTATTGATTAACTGACTTTGTTACTTCTCAAATGAGATTTAGTAGGAGGGGATCAGAATCACTCTGGAGACCAGCGACAGGCAGAGTTTAAATAACCATGATTTATTATTTCACATTCAATTTAGCCAGTGCATGTATCATGCAAATAGGTTCAAAGAGAAGCCAAAGCATGAACACGTACATTGTATGGCCAAAAGTATGTGGACAACAGATCAACACGCCTATATGAGCTTGTTGGATATCCCATTCTAGGAGCATTAATATGGAGTTGGCCCCCCTTTGCAGCCATCCACGCTTCAGGTGTGTCTGTGGGAATTTGCACCCATTCTTTCAAAAGAGCATTTCTGAGATTGCAATTGATGTTCCTAGTCATCGTAAAGGTTTTAAGAGTGGTTTAGATCTTTGTGCATACTACTGGAGCTCCACCAGGTCTTTATGGACCTCGCTGTGTTTGCACAGGGGCATACTCACGCTGAAACAGGAAAACGCTTCCCCCAAAATGTTGGACTAAAAGGTGAAAGCATACCATTGTTTAAAATGTCTTTTTATGGTGTAGCATTAACTGTAACCCTTACTGGAACAAAGGGACCCAGACTCTGAAAAACAGCCCCAGAGCATTGTTCCACAGTACAATTATACATGTTATATCCTAATACATGTAAAATCTAGCTAAATATAAGCAACAAGAAAGTATTACTGTGGATAGATTAATGAACAATTCTGAAATTTTAAAAGTTACAATACTCTTTTTATATTGCGTTTCTCATTATTTTATTTATGGAAGGGACACGGATTTTACCTTCCATGTTTAACTGGTACAAGCATATAATGACGCTCTGCTGCTGTTTGTTTTACCTGTGGCAGTCAAAAAGTTATTGGATCATTAATATCGGTTTTCATTAAAATACTAAACATTTTAAGTAATTAAATATTCAAGTGCAATCTAAAAATGGATTCGGCAGCCATGGTTTTAAAAACCCCCACAAAAACCACGCTTATGGCTGTGTAGCTGTGGAACAGCAGAAAGCCATCAGCACAGTGTCAAGCCAGGAGCAAGACTCCTCACTTTCTCCACACACGTTTATCAATCAGTTCCATTCTCCAGCACTCAGGCACTCAGTGTGCGGAAGAGATGGAGGAAGGGAGGGAGAAAAAGAGTGAGAGATGCTGCCTCTCCTTCAATCATGAGTATTCATGCGGCTTCACGCGCAGCAGAGCGGCAATGCTTCACATCCTCTGATAAGGAAATGAGAGGATGCACTGGAGGGCAATTGCCAGCTAGGGTGTACTTCAGTCCAGTACTTATTCCTCAGAGGCAGCAAACATGCACAGGCATCTTCAAGAGCTGTTTCTTTCCCTTACTCTCACCCACTTCTCACTCTGTCACGCTCTTCCTCACTCTTCCTCTCCTCCGTAGACACACACACATACAGACAGTTCTTATTCCCCAGGGTATTCCCTCTTCCCTAACCTTTCCTCAAATCTTTCTTTGGATGTGTATCTGCTCAGGTATTTCTGTGTGTGTGTGTGTGTGTGTGTGTGTGTGTAAGGGAACTCTATAGAGGGCAGAGGGTGTGCAAGTTAATACCTCTGTGTACTGGGGGTTCCTCTGTGTTTCTGTGACATTGTCCTCTCCCCAGGGGAGCGAAATAAAATAAAGAGTCAGTTATAAGAGAGGACGTGTAGGGAAACAGAGAGAGAAAGAGAGAGGGTGAGTGAGGGAGGAACAGATGAGAGCATGCTGAGAGCAGAGCTGTACACAGTCTAAGGTGTATGGCTTGGAGGAAAGTGGAGCTGTCAGACTACATTAAAGGCCTGTGTGCGGAGATTAACACTTCGGCACAGGTTCAAGAGTTAAAGGAGCCTTTAAGCACAGCACTAGTGAATATTTCGAGTCATTTTTTAGTCAAGTACACAAAGTATTGTTCAATTTCATACGCTGGCCTTAAACCATGTAAAATCCAGCTTCTTCAAGTTAAATCTCGAGTCCTTATGGAAAACTCTTACAAGTGAAGGCTGAATCCCAAATAGCTTCTACAAAATTCTACAAAAATTTAACATACTATTACTATTTACTCGATTTTCTTCAAAGTTTTGACTTTCTTTAGGTTGCAGTCGGTAATAGACAAGCGACAGTTATCATACATTTTGAGTAATATTTCACTGCTCCATTAAGTAGCTGTATAATGAATGAGTTAGTTAGTTTCGACTTTCCCAAACTAATACACCCATGGTGTTAGTTACTCTAAGTCAAAGCAGAATTAAAGACTGACCATTTAAAAATATGGATTTTGATATAGGAACAGGAACATGTTTTAGCTGCAGAATGTAGATTTTGTTCATCATTATCACAATACTCTAACAAAACAAAAATTATTTTTTTTTCTTGAGGCATACTGGTTCCTTTTATAAATCCAGGATAACATTTTTTGGTCACAATATTCTAGGTTGACCAGATGCATAAAGACTAAATGTGGGACAAGTAGTAAGTTTGTGTGGGACACTGTGGGACACCGACACTGCGCATAACAATAAATACACAGAACAAGACAATAGCACAAGTATTGCAGCAAGATTGGCAGAGTCCCATAATGTGAAATGACTAATGCAGCTATGTAAAGTGCAGCGTGCAGTGGTACTGGGTCTTACTGGGTTAGGTGTTTGACTAGCCAAGGTGCTGGGAGGCAGCAGAGTGTTGAGTATTTGGACTGTTGGACATCAAACAATGCAACAAAGAGAAACATTACTGCATAAAAAAAATAAGTGTGGGGGGAAAAAAAAAAATTTATGGCTTGACCTCACGTTTACCCAGTTTGCGTGACAGCTGACAGCCCTCTGAAGACAGGCTTCAATATTTTATTCACAGCCATTGGATGAAAGTCAGATTTGGCCATTGCCCCCAGGGACGATTGCTTCGTCAGCGATGCACCTGACGTTTTCCGTCTATTTCAGTTTATAACTTACTGAAATATTATCGTAGAAACATGAGACTAACTAAAATCTTAGTCTGTTCAAACTATTTCTAATCAAAATGCCGGACATCATCTCAAGTTGCGAGATGCGGGAGAAAGTAGTAAAATGCTGTGCATTACACAAAGCGGGATGTCTGGTCACCCTACACTACTCCCAGCCAATCTTTAAGCATGAAACAACAATACAGCAGTTGTAATATCAGCCATTTCTGTCCATTTTACTCAGAACTAGATGATTATAATCAGATGCAATAAAATTACAGCTCACCTTTAGTTGAGAAGACCAATGACAATGACAGACATGTGGGGGGAAAATGAGAAACACGTTAGAAAACAATACAATAATCATTTGTGCAATAAACATTTATACAAGAATCATTTATTGATAATTTTATATCTTATTCTACAAGTAATATAATTATCAAGTGCAGCATTGCTAGGAGTTAAACAACAGATAATTAAATGAAACTGTCCAGGTTACTGTCATTTCAATTTCACAAATAATTGCAATTGTATGAAATATTAGAAGACGACTTCAAAATGGAGCAGTTGCTCGTCTGATAGGGTTCTAAGTAACTGTAGTAGTAACTGTAGTGACATTTAATGTTTTAGAACGTCTGTGTGACAAATTAGTTCCTGTTACCACTTCATTTTATTTACCACGTTATTTTTATTATGACAAAAAAACAGCTCATCACGTCACCAAGAAACCAGAAAATGCAAAGTGCCTCTATCATGTAGACTTTCCCATGGCAGGAAACCCACTGACCTTTTCAAAGCACTGATACTGGAGACTCCTTCCATAAATCTTTAATGAACATCTCCTTACAGAAAGCTTCATCATATCAATGATTATGCATCTTTCTTTGTTAAATATCAACATGCTTTTTGATCCGCTTATAATTAGTGTTAGATTATGTGGAGTGTCCATCCCTGTGAATTAGCTGTTGCTATAGAAACAATAATAATTAGAAATGTATTAGAACGAGTGCCTAAATATAAACCTGCGATTTTTCTTGCATCCAGAACTGCAGTCAGAGCCGCACCATCTGACCAATCAGAATCGAGAATTTAATAACGGTGTGGTTTAATCAGAATTAATGTGATCTCTTTGAGCTTTGCTCTAATTAGACTTCTGTTGATATAAAATGAAATGAAGTGCAATTGAACTATTTTGTTCATTAATGATCACTTTCGTCCTTACCGTACAGCTCCACAACATTCTATTACGTCCAATAAATCTGTTCATAAATCTGTATCATATGATTTTAAGATTCAAAAACTTAATAAAATAAAGAGCCAAGTAACTTCTAGTACTTTGGCAACTCTCCTAATTGAACAGTAAAAAAAAAAAATTTAAAAATGCTTTTAAAGGAAGTGAATTAAAATGACTCGACTCGCTTTCGTCTTCACAGCGAGAGTTTTCAATTGGTCCCACATAAAAGCTTAAATGACACTAGTCTGTGAGACGCTGTCTGGCTCTGATCTATCGTGAAGCACCAGGCTGAAGGAGACACGCAGCTTTCTCATTTGTTATTAATCAGCTAATTAAAAATGGTGCACTCCGCCTATCTGAGAAGAGATGATGAATGGAGAAGGAAGGGCGAGAAAGCAGGACAAGTCCCCTGAGGGGAGAGGGACGACACAGGGTGAGAGAGAGTGGAAAAAAAAGGAGGGAGAGATCTGGAGGATGTGTAAATGAATAAAGAGACGCACTTTTTTTGTACATGTTGTTCATGTTCTCATCAGATGCACTTTTATAACCAGGCAGCAAAGGTTGCATTACAGTTAAGAAATGACAAACGGTTTAAAGACTCTATGAGTCTTCGTAATGAACGAAAATCAATCGTTGTAAATATTGACTGAATCAAAATATCGGTTTCATGAATGGCATGGAAATGTTATGGGGCAGATGTGTGTATGCTACACTAGCCTTATTCAGTATAAGGCCTTATAAACCAGAGTAGTTTCTTTCTGCAAGATGTCCTTTACCCTAAAGGCCAACCAATAAAAGCACAGCTTCAGAAGCACATGAAACAATAAAGAATCAGTGCAGCAAATAAACTTGGAAATGGCTGCTGGTGCACAAACATACACTCATGTATAAGCAGCCAAGTTTACTTTTTAGTTTACAGTCTCATAGTGGACAAGGAAAAAAAAATACAGGCTTTGGATTTTGGAAAATAGATCCTGGTTTCAATTTTATGGCTCATCCTCCACATTAAGCCTTGTGGCTCATTACGCAAGCTTTGTGTTCAGTGGGGTCTTTCCCCAGACGTTCAGTGGAGTTACAGATTTTCCCCTTTAATCACAAGACTTTTCAATCACAAACACTCACACCCAGTTCGGTCCGCTTCTCCAACTTAAAAACTAATTAAGCCACAGGAGGGAACATGCTCCAGTTTTTTTTTTTTTTTCATTCCAAAACCACATGATTAAAACAACAGAGCGAGCGAGGCATCGGAATGAGTTAATCAGTAGGGGCAGAGGCCGTGCCCCCACACACACACCCCCTGACCTATAAGACAAACAGAAGGGACTGCTGTGCCTGTTCTGTCTGTCTTGGCTTCCTGTAATCTTATAGTCTCCTGGTCCATATGGAAATGTGCATACTGTTCTTTATACTGCACACACAATTAGAGCGAGAGTATAGAGCTGTTGCGTTATGGAATTGGGACATGTCCTTGATTCTCATTCAATGCACACTTCCAGTTTTACCTGCATCCTTGTCCGTTTTCACCTTGCTCACTTCTTTCTATTCATATCACACTGCTCATGTAATTAAAATGAAGGGTTTTTTTTTTTTTTTAAGTGTGCCAGCCGCAAGCCTACCCACAGTGCTCGTAGAAGAGCTCTGCTAAGCACCGGCATGTCAGAAAAGGTAACTTGTCAGTTAGACTGTGAATATGAATCTAAAATATCAGCTATTATAAGAAATTGATTCAATGACACATCGAACAACTCGCTTGAAAGATTCTGCACTGAAACAAAAACAAAGCCCCAATAAAACTTTTACATGAGCTGATCAACTTTTTCCCTCAAACATTTATGGATATAAATAAACACTAGGACTAGAAAAATAATAGCTATTGTCAATGATGGATAAAAAAAGAAAAAATATATTTGATGCATAATCATTTTATAATCGCATCTGACCACCCTGAATCAAAATAAAATCCAACCATGAAGTGCCCTAGATTCCGTAAGACAATAATGATAATTGACTGAACCAACACATAAAGGATTTCTAACTAGACAAGTTGTATGCCATCAGAAGCTCATAAACACAATCTAATTGCACTTTTAATTGTTAAACCCTGCATATGGATCCATTACAGTGATGGATCCCTGGGCCACCCACTGCTCCAACCAGCTCTACAGTTCTACCGGCAGCCCCAGCATTTGTTTGGCAGACTAGAAGTGCTCAGTATCCTCCATAGACATCCCATCATGCCAGTGGTCCCTTTGATGTCGACATCCAGAAGCTTTGAATTAGTTAGGGAAAGGCAAAGCAGTTCCCAATCTCCATGCTAATTAAGTCCAAACAGCTGGTCCTCACGCCTTCTCCGAATGCAGTAAACACTCACACAAATGATCAAATTTCTCTTTACTAAGATTAACGCTTCTCTATGAGAATGCATAGTATGACTGACGATAGTTTAAGTGTTCATTCTACCTATGTGAGTCTGTTTAAACATTAAACTATCCTATTCAGGGTCACAGGGAGCCTGGAGACTATCCCAGGGAACTCGGGGCACAAGACAAGGTGCCTACGGATCGCAGGACACAATCATACAAACATTCACGTGATACGAACAATTTCGAAACGCCAATCAGCCTACAACGCATGTTTTGGGGCTGGGGGAGGAAACCAGAGTACCCAGAAGAGACCACTGAAGCATGGGGAGAACATGCAAACTAAGTGCACGCAGGGTGGAGAAGGGGATTGAACCCTCAACCCCTGAAGTGCAAGGCAAAAGTGCTAATCACTAAGCCACTGTGCCCCCTGGTGAATAATAATATCCACATAATTAAATGCTAATTAGACTGACTAGTATGAGGAAGATAGTTAGAAAACTGGTTAACTGTCTATGCTAAGCTATTCTAATCAATCTTATCATTACTTATTTAAGTTGAACCTTGGCTTGCTTGTTTTATTTGTTTGGTAATGAATTCCTACAACCAGTTTTACTATACAAAGGTTCTTTACATTAAGAGTTCTTTAGTTTGTCCTTCTTGGTTTGTTTCTATGGAGAGCCCTGCAATAGAACAGATTCCATGTACAGTGGTGCTTGAAGGTTGTGAACCATTTAGAATGTTCTATATTTCTGCATTCTATATTTCTGCAAAAAGTCCTAAATGTGGACAAGAAGAACCTTTTCCAGCTTGATGAGCATCAGCAACTCTTTTTCTGAGGTTCTCCTCAGAAATCTCCTTTGTTTGTGCCATGATACACTTTCACAAACATGTGTTGTGAAGATCAGACTTTGATAGATCTGTGTTCTTTAAATAAAACAGGGTGCTCACTCACACCTGATTTTCATCCCATCCAATCCAAATTAACTGCTAATAAATAAGTGACCAAGTATAATATTTTTGTCTCATTTGTTTAATTGGGTTCTCGTTATCTACTTTTAGGACTTGTGTGAAAATGTGAGGCTGTTTTAGGCCAGGCGTGTCCAATCTTATAAGTGCCCAATAAGTAACTGTCTCCTGCTTGGTTGGAATGAAAACCTGCCCTTTACGGATAAGATTGGATACCCCTGTTTTAGGTCATATTTATGCAGAAATATAGAAAATTCTAAAGACTTCACAAACACTGTAGAACACAGAGCCAATAAACATCCTTGTGGAAGTGTTATTTCTAAGTGTACTTCAATCATCTTAATCTGATGTAGCAAAACAGAGCAGTCTGAAAAAAACGGACCTTATGGAATCGGAAAATGCCCCGATATGTTTTCTGACATGTTTGTGGCCTGACATCTATGTTTCCCTTCCTCAAATGACCAGGAATCATAAGACCATGAAATTTATTCACAGTCTGCCTCCAGACTGTCTCCAGTTGTCACGCATGGCTACATAGACATAGCCACAAAAATAACTTTTTGAACAGATAATTGCTGCTCTTAGTGCCTGCTGTCTGCAATAAAATCAATGGCAAGAAATGCTGTTTTTTCTTAATATCAAATACTTAATACAGCATCGAGTGTTACTAAAGATGTACCATTGTAGAACCATTTAAGACAAATAGATGAATTTATGAAAGAGAAGTGTGGCTGGTGTTGGAGGAAGACAGGAATCATTCGACATTAATTCCACTTACAATGGCCCCTTATGCATGAACACGCACACACACACACACACACACGATAATTTTCATGCTTTGTCAAGCCAGAAAATCTCCATTAATTCCAAATAGATCTAGAAATTGCACAGAATTCGAGCGAAAGACTTCGCTTTCCAGACCATTGGATTGATTATACAAGTGGTTCGAGAAGCTTGTCATGATTGTCTCAACTGTTTATAGCAGGTCCGGTGAAGAGAGGCAGATTATCACAACAAGTAGTTAAGAGGTTACACATGCCAACATACACAGACATACACAAAACACATGCACACACTGTTAACACAAGTCTCCCAAACACCAATCCTGTGTTATACAGGCTAATTAAACTAACTAGCATTTAAGAAATGCTAATCTAAAACTCTTTACAGCGCATGCATTATCTTCTTGCATTAGCAGTTTCTGCAATAATATAACTACCAAAGGATTTGGTATTTGGTATTTTATACAGTTTTATCTTTAATACAAATGTGGATGATCAGACAAGATTTGTTCGGTGTCCAAGGTTTATTTAGCTTTATTTGTGTTGTACTGAAGCTACAACCTAAATTAGCAAACAAGTAATGGAAGCCTGTTAGCTGTTAGCATCATGTAACCTGCATGTCTAAATCTCACACATGTCAAAACCTCAGAACCATGTCAAAGTTCTTCAGTATCATCAATACGCTTGCTTATATTGTTTCTGATACTGTTTAACACAATGTTATCTGTAAAAATTGATAAGAGAAAGTAGTATTGTTTTTTAAAAAGAAGATAAAACTAATAGAACCCATGTTGAAACCAAACTCTTCAAGACTGTGTTCTGACACAAAAAATTCTACTGTTATTTAGATTTAAACCAGAATTGTCACAAATCAGAATTTTATAGTCCTTTTATAGTCGACAGATACAGTGTATTAACTTCAAGAGAAAATGAGTGAATGACTGTTTACTGATAGAACATAAGTGATAGCAGGAACGTTTGTAGTCTTGTAGATTTTCCACAAATGTAGCTTGATTAAATATATGACTTGGTGCTCTTTTATAAAAAAAAAATTAATAGAAAAACGTGCAGCAGAGGCAAATTGTTGCTGTATAAAAGGAATAAAACAATATGGGATGTGCTGTTATAACAACATAAATGTCTTGCTGAATCGCATTGCTCCATCATTGAATATTTTCCTGTATCAGCACACCCCTTTCTTAATGCATCCACAAGGGTAAATGGAGGGAGTATGAGGGAGTGTAAGATGCACAGGGAGACTGAGGAGTGAGCTGTGGCTATGTCTCGCCCTCCAGCAGTTCTCTCAGATTGGCTCTAATAGTCCAGTCCTGAGGGTTGAGCACAACCCTGCTAATGGTCACTCCCATACTGAGAGCATGCCAGACAGCCTAGTTAGTGGTCTCTCTCTCTCTCTCTCTCTCTCTCTCTCTCTCTTTCTCGCTCTCTCTCGCTCTCTCTTTCTCTCTCTCTCACACACACACACACACACACACATTTGAATACACAATTAATACACCAGAACCAGAACTTCAATACACACTGAATTCCAAAGCCAGTTCTGCAGAGATCTAATGTATTTCAAGGACTTCCTGTCTCCAGTGTGAGGTTTTCCTACACTAACAGGGTCTTGAGGAAGTCCTTGCGAGCTGGAGGAGGTTTCTTTGCTTCATTACTCTCCTTGCGTGCCAGGACCCTCTGCGCGTATATGTTAACCGGGCCGGTGCATTCATCATGGAGCTCCTGATCTGAGTAGAGACCCACAAGACCTGCCTGCTCCCTCGGGAGAACATGACTTGAAGTCTGTTTTCAGACTGGAGTAGCAGAAAACTGCTTGGCTCTGGTTTTGTAGGTTTACTCTCATTGCACATCTGTACACTTTGACTTAAAAGTCTAAAAAAAAAAAAAATATATATATATACAGTGGTGTGAAAAAGTGTTTGCCCCCTTCCTCATTTCCTGTTCCTTTGCATGTTTTTCACACTTAAGTGTTTCGGAACATCAAACCAATTTAAACAATAGTCAAGGACAACACAAGTAAACACAAAATGCAATTTGTAAATGAAGGTGTTTATAATTAAAGGTGAAAAAAAATCCAAACCATCATGGCCCTGTGTGAAAAAGTGATTGCCCCCTAAACCTAATAACTGGTTGGGCCACCCTTAGCAGCAACAACTGCAACCAAGCGTTTGCGATAACGTGCAATGAGGCTTTTACAGCGTCCTGGAGGAATTTTGGCCCACTCATCTTTGCAGAATTGTCCTAATTCAGTTACATTAGAGGGTTTTCGAGCATGAACGGCCTTTTTAAGGTCATACCACAACATCTCAATAGGATTCAGGTCAGGACTTTGGCTAGGCCACTCCAAAGTCTTCATTTTGTTTTTCTTCAGCCATTCGGTGGTGGACTTGCTGGTGTGTTTAGGATCATTGTCCTGCTGCAGAACCCAATTTGTTTCAGCTTGAGTACACGAACAGATGGTGGTACGTCTCCTTCAGGATCTCTTGGTAGACAGCAGAATTCATAGTTCCTTTTATCACGGCAAGTCTTCCAGGTCCTGAAGCAGCAAAACAGCCCCAGACCATCACACTACCACCACCATATTTTACTGTTGGTATAATGTTCTTTTTGTGAAATGCAGTGTTCCTTCACGCCAATTATACTTGGACACACACCTTCCAAAGAGTTCCACTTTTGTCTCATCGGTCCACAGAATGTTGTCCCAAAAGTCTTCGGGATCATCAAGATGTGTTGTGGAGAAAGTAAGACGAGCTTTGATGTTCTTTTGCTCAGCAGTGGTTTTCTTTGGAACTCTGCCATGCAGGCCATTTTTGCCCAGTCTTTTCCTGATGGTGGAGGCATGAACGCTGACCTTAACTGAGGCAAGTGAGGCCTGCAGTTCTTTGGACATTGTTGCGGGGTCTTTTGTGACCTCTTGGATGAGTCGTCGCTGCGCTCTTGGGGTAATTTTGGCGGCCGGCCACTCCTGGGAAGGTTCACCACTGTTCCATGTCTTCGCCATTTGTGGATAATGGCTCTCACTGTGGCTCGCTGGATTCCCAAAGCTTTGGAAATGGCTTTATAACCCTTTCCAGACTGATAGATCTCAATTACTTTCTTTCTCAATTGTTCCTGAATTTCTTTGGGTCTCGGCATGATGTGGAGCTTTTAAGGGATCTTCTGGTGGACCTTACTGTGTCAAGCAGCTCCTATTTAAGTGATGCCTTGATTGTGAACAGGTGTGGCAATAATCAGGCCTGGGTGTGGCTAGAGAAATTGAACTCAGGTGTGGACAACCACAGTTATAGTATGTTTTAACAAGGGGGGCAATCACTTTTTCACACGGGGCCATGATGCTTTGGATTTTTTACCTTTACCTTTATAATAAACACCTTCATTTACAAATTGCATTTTGTGTTTACTTGTGTTGTCCTTGACTATTGTTTAAATTGGTTTGATGTTCCGAAACACTTAAGTGTGACAAACATGCAAAGGAACAGGAAATGAGGAAGGGGGCAACACTTTTTCACACCACTGTATATATATATATATATATATATATATATATATATATATATATATATTTTTTTTTTTTTTTTTTTTTTTTTTTTTTTAGACTTTTAAGTCAAAGTGAACACAGATGTGCAATGAGAGTAAACCTACAAAACCAGAGCCAAGCAGTTATAATATATATATTACACACACACACACACATATATATATATATATATATATATATATATATATATATATATATATATATATATATATACAGTATTACACAAAAGTGAGTACACCCCTCACATATTTTGTAAATATTTTATTACATCTGTTCACGTGACAACACTGAAGAAATGACGCTTTGCTACAATGTAAAGTAGTCAGTGTACAGCTTGTGTAACAGTGTAAATTTGCCATCCCCTCAAAATAACTCAACACACAGCCATTAATGTCTAAACCGCTGGCAACAAAATTGAGTACACCCCTAAGTGAAAATGTCCAAATTGTGCCCAGTTAGCCATATTCCCTCCCCGGTGTCATGTGACTTTTTAGTGTTACAAGGTGTGAATGCGGGAGCAGGTGTGTTAAATTTGGTGTCATCGTTCTCACACTCCCTCATACTGGTCACAGGAAGTTCACCTCATGGCAAAGAACTCTCTGAGGATCTGAAAAAAAGAATTGTTGCTCTTCATAAAGATGGCTATGAGAAAATTGCCAAAACCCTGACACTGAGCTGCAGCACGGTGGCCAACACCATACAGCGATTTAACAGTACAGATTCCACTCAGAACAGGCCTCGCCATGGTCAACCAAAGAAGTAGAGTTCACATGCCCAGCGTCAAATCCAGAGGTTGTCTTTGGGAAATAAACGTATGAGTGCTGCCAGCATTGCTGCAGAGGTTGAAGGGGTGGGGGGTCAGCCTGTCAGTGCTCAGACCATACCCTGAACACAGACTAAGGACATGGATCATTGGAACTATGTCCTGTGATCTGATGAGACCAAGATAAACTTATTTGGTTCAGATGGTGTCAAGCGTGTGCGGTGGCAACCAGGTGAGGAGTACAAAGACAAGTGTGTCTTGCCTACAGTCAAGCATGGTGGTGGGAGTGTCATGGTCTGGGGCTGCATGAGTGCTGCCGGCACTGGGCAGCTACAGTTCATTGAGGGAACCATGAATTCCAACATGTACTGTAACATGCTGAAGCAGAGCATGATCCCCTCCCTTCCAATTATTCATATATATGAATAATCTGACAAAAAGTCCATCATCTCTCCAAGCAAAGAGTGTTTGTTTTGTTATTTGGTTTGGAAAATTACATATTATGTATCTTTCACTGGAATTAAAATTCAGAACTTACACCAGACATAACTACAAATACTCTGTATGGCCAAAGGTATGTGGACATCTGACCATCAGTGCTTTTTGAACATTCCATCCCAGATATGTTTGTGTTGCTGCTATAAAAACCTCTACTTCTGGGAAGGCTTTCCACTAGATTCTTCAGCATGGCTGTGGGGATTTGACTATTCAGCCCCAAAAGCCTTAGTGAGGTCAGGCACTGATGTCAGGCAACGATGAACTAATTTCAAAATAAATTAGAAGTAAGGATAGTTTTTCAACATTTTCATTCACATTAAACTTAATAAAATAAAATCCAATCACATCATTTGTTCTCTTGAATTTGTTTAAAAGAAAAAGAAAAAAAGAAAGAAAAAAGGCTCTTTCTAAACTAACTTTAATATACTGTACTAGGAACAAGAATAATAGGCAGAGAATAATAGGCAGTCCTTGTGCAAAAATATCTGGTTGTTTATCCAAACAAACTGGTAAGGGTTTGATTAGATGTTGTGATTGGATCTAGTGCAAGTAATTATCATCTCAATCTGCTTTGTTAAATTGTTCAGTACAACAGACTGACAGGAAAACATGCACTGCCCTGTATGACAAAGTCACAGCCACATATGTTCTCTTATAACATCACTCTCACTCACTCACTGTCTTTCTTTCTTTCTTTCTTTCTCTCTCTCTCTCTCTCTCACACACTCACTCATCTTGGAATGACACAGGGACTCACAGCAAATACCATTTAGCCTGCAGCAAAGGCATGTAAAGTCAGTAGAGTAACAGCAAAGCTAAGTGTCTGGGGAAATGGGCTGGTGACAGAGTCAGGGACGCCATAGTACCCTTGAGCTAGGCACAAAAACCAAAGTAAAGCACTGCAGTACATGTTCAGTTCCACTTATGTAGAGTCCAAGCAAATTACCCTCAGCCCCATAAAATGACTTGTTAAGCAAAACAAGTGCAATATTGTGTCCAAGACACCAAGAGCAACATCATAGAGCTGAAACCATCAGAGTTTCACACATATACTTAGTATTGATATACAGTGAGGGAAAGAAGTATTTGATCCCATGCTGATTTTGTACGTTTGCCCACTGACAAAGAAATGATCAGTCTATAATTTTAATGGTAGGTTTATATGAACAGTGAGAGACAGAATAACAACAAGAAAATCCAGAATGTCCACCATGGCCAAGACCAAAGAGCTCTCCAAGGATGTCAGGGACAAGATTGTAGACCTACACAAGTCTGGAATGGGCTACAAGACCATTGCCAAGCAGCTTGGTGAGAAGGTGACAACAGTTGGTCCGATTATTCGCAAATGGAAGAACTGAACACAAAAGAACTGTCAATCTCCCTCGGCCTGGGGCTTCATGCAAGATCTCACCTTGTTTAGTTGCAATGATCATGAGAACAGTGAGGAATCATCCCAGAACTACACGGGAGGATCTTGTCAATAATCTCAAGGCAGCTTGGACCATAGTCACCAAGAAAACAATTTGTAACACAC
This sequence comes from Ameiurus melas, assembly GCA_012411365.1. Lineage (NCBI taxonomy): Eukaryota > Metazoa > Chordata > Actinopteri > Siluriformes > Ictaluridae > Ameiurus > Ameiurus melas. Next base: position 10,311,979 of record CM022754.1, read on the forward strand.
TACGCCGTGAAGGACTGAAATCCTGCAGCCCCCGCAAGGTTCCCCTACTCAAGAAAGCACATATACATGCCTGTCTAAAGTTTGCCAATGAACATCTGAATGATTCAGAGGACAACTGGGTGAAAGTATTGTGGTCAGATGAGATCAAAATTGAGCTCTTTAGCATCAACTCAACTCGCCGTGTTTGGAGGAGGAGGAATGCTGCCTATGACCCCAAAAACACCATCCCCACCATCAAACATGGAGGTGGAAACATTATGCTTTGGGGGTGTTTTTCTGCTAAGGGGACAGGACAACTTCACCGCATCAAACGGACGATGGACGGAGCCATGTACCGTCAAATCTTGGGTGAGAACCTCCTTCCCTCAGCCAGGGCATTCAAAATGTGCCGTGGATGGCTATTCCAGCATGACAATGACCCAAAACACACGGCCAAGGCAACAAAGGAGTGCCTCAAGAAGAAGCACATTAAGGTCCTGGAGTGGCCTAGACCATAGAAAATCTGTGGAGGGAGCTGAGGGTTCGAGTTTCCAAAAGTCAGCCTCAAAACCTTAATGACTTGGAGAAGATCTGCAAAGAGAAGTGGGACAAAATAACTCCTGAGATGTGTGCAAACCTGGTGGCCAACTACAAGAAATGTCTGACCTCTGTGATTGCCAACAAGGGTTTGCCACCAAGGACGAAGTCTTGTTTTGCAGAGGGATCAAATACATATTTCCCTCATTAAAATGCAAATCAATTTATAACATTTTTGACATGCATTTTTTCTGTTTTTTTTGGTGTTATTTTGTCTCTCAATGTTCAAAGAAATCTACCATTAAAATTATAGACTAATAATTTCTTTGTCAGTGGGCAAACACACAAAATCAGCAGGGGATCAAATACTTTTTTCCCTCACTGTATACTGTATATATAATTTAGCAACCCTGTCCAGGGTGTACCCCAACTTATGTCTGGTGCTCACTGGGGTAGGCACCAGGTTCATCACAACCCTGAAGGATAAGCGGTATAGAAGATGGATGGATGGATGGATGGATATAATTTGGCAACGCACATAAGCACACATGAAATCATAGTACACATTCTTTCGTTAACCTAACTTGTCATCTCAGTGAAAATATTTGATCAGTGTGTCACAATCAATCTTAACCAGTATGGCTAAGATGCTCAACATTATGTCAACTACTGGCTTATTTAATGATACATTACGTTACAAGGTAATAGGTTTCTTCAGCATAGCTACAACATTTTTCATTGTGGGTTGTGAGCTATTCACTGCATTCTCATGCTGATCGATTGAATATTATAAGACACCTGCCTGATGAAGTGTCACTTTGAGTTATATAAATAAAGTTTCTTCCAAACCCAAGACAGAAAAAGAGAAAATGAAGGAAAGAAAAACAATAAACAGACAAGGTAATCTACACTGTGCACCTGTATTATGTGTGTGTTTTAAGTAAAGTTGTTGATTGGCTGGCTCTAAAAGGCCATTGTTTCCATTGGCAATTCTAATGGACAGACTTCACACTTATTTTTATATCCAAACCAATTCATCACTGAAAAGATCTTCAAAATGCAGTTTGACTACTACAGAGAATATTTCCAAACATGGGTGTTCTAGTGGGGTGCAAGAAATTTAGATTAAATTCAACATTTCTGACTAAAACTGCAAAATACATACTAACTAGTATGCCTTGAAGAGCACCAATGGTGTAGTGGCATACTATTTTGTACAGTAGTATGCAGTAGACACAGCCTGAGTATTTATGACTCTTGTTGGTCACTAACCTGATCTCATGAGCTTTGTAATTCAAACAACTTCACAATTGGATAAAGATACAATCTCTACAACAAGGATAAATCATCTAACTATCACGTATCATTAACAAACTAGGGGAAAAAATAAATGCCTGACCTGTTCAGCAAGAAAAATTCCAAATCTCCAGTCTACTAACCATCTTCTTCTTGTAGTGTAATACTGGACTCTCACTATCTCATTCCCATTTTCTTTATTTACACTCTTGTGCAATTTCACTGTCCTGATTGGTTGCTGACTCCTTCCAGTCATCATGCAGTCAGACTTATTTGATGCTTAAAGTTGGGCCATGATGACATACAGTGCCCTCCACTAATATTGGCACCCTTGGTAAATATGAGCAAAGAAAAGTTGTTGTTTTTGAATTTTTGATAAAATTGTGTTTGCAATTCTTTGATGTCCATGAGAGTTTTTTTGTGAATTTTGATGAACAAAAGACAAAAAGCTTTATAAAAACAATTTTTCTCAGCCTTCTTTGCTCATATTTACCAAGCCAATATTAGTGAACTGTATTAGGCACCGTATGCTTTCAAATTTCATGACATTTCTGAACCAAAACACCTGACACAGCACTGTCTGTGAATTATTGCACAGGAATTCAAAACAGCTCATAGATATCAAATTGTATAGTGTTAAGAAGAAGGAATAACAACAAATACACTATTAAAAGTAACTTAATCTGTTGGGTTCCATGGTCATATGCAAATGATTACTATTGTTATTTACATTACAATTTAGGAAGCAGTGAATGAGATGATGAAATGAGACAGAAAAAGAGTACAATGAAATTTCCGCTATATTTTTTTATACAGCACATACAGTGGTGTGAAAAAGTGTTTGCCCCCTTCCTCATTTCCTGTTCCTTTGCATGTTTGTCACACTTAAGTGTTTCGGAACATCAAACCAATTTAAACAATAGTCAAGGACAACACAAGCAAACACAAAATGCAATTTGTAAATGAAGGTGTTTATTATTAAAGGTGAAAAAAAATCCAAAGCATCATGGCCCTGTGTGAAAAAGTGATTGCCCCCTAAACCTAATAACTGGTTGGGCCACCCTTAGCAGCAACAACTGCAACCAAGCGTTTGCGATAACGTGCAATGAGGCTTTTACAGCGTCCTGGAGGAATTTTGGCCCACTCATCTTTGCAGAATTGTCCTAATTCAGTTACATTAGAGGGTTTTTTAAGGTCATACCACAACATCTCAATAGGATTCAGGTCAGGACTTTGGCTAGGCCACTCCAAAGTCTTCATTTTGTTTTTCTTCAGCCATTCGGTGGTGGACTTGCTGGTGTGTTTAGGATCATTGTCCTGCTGCAGAACCCAAGTTTGTTTCAGCTTGAGTACACGAACAGATGGTCGGACATTCTCCTTCAGGATCTCTTGTAGACAGCAGAATTCATAGTTCCTTTTATCACGGCAAGTCTTCCAGGTCCTGAAGCAGCAAAACAGCCCCAGACCATCACACTACCACCACCATATTTTACTGTTGGTATAATGTTCTTTTTATGAAATGCAGTGTTCCTTCTACGCCAGATATACTTGGACACACACCTTCCAAAGAGTTCCACTTTTGTCTCATCGGTCCACAGAATGTTGTCCCAAAAGTCTTGGGGATCATCAAGATGTGTTGTGAGAGAAATTTGAGATGAGCTTTGATGTTCTTTTTGCTCAGCAGTGGTTTTCTCCTTGGAACTCTGCCATGCAGGCCATTTTTGCCCAGTCTTTTCCTGATGGTGGAGGCATGAACGCTGACCTTAACTGAGGCAAGTGAGGCCTGCAGTTCTTTGGACGTTGTTGTGGGGTCTTTTGTGACCTCTTGGATGAGTCGTCGCTGCTCTCTTGGGGTAATTGTGGGCGGCCGGCCACTCCTGGGAAGGTTCACCACTGTTCCATGTCTTCGCCATTTGTGGATAATGGCTCTCACTGTGGTTCGCTGGATTCCCAAAGCTTTGGAAATGGCTTTATAACCCTTTCCAGACTGATAGATCTCAATTACTTTCTTTCTCAATTGTTCCTGAATTTCTTTGGGTCTCGGCATGATGTGTAGCTTTTAAGGATCTTCTGGTCGACCTTACTGTGTCAAGCAGCTCCTATTTAAGTGATGCCTTAATTGTGAACAGGTGTGGCAATAATCAGGCCTGGGTGTGGCTAGAGAAATTGAACTCAGGTGTGGACAACCACAGTTATAGTATGTTTTAACAAGGGGGGCAATCACTTTTTCACACAGGGCCATGATGGTTTTGATTTTTTTTTCACATTTAATAATAAACACCTTCATTTACAAATTGCATTTTGTGTTTACTTGTGTTGTCCTTGACTATTGTTTAAATTGGTTTGATGTTCCGAAACACTTAAGTGTGACAAACATGCAAAGGAACAGGAAATGAGGAAGGGGGCAAACACTTTTTCACACCACTGTAACTGCCAACAAGTCTTCCTACAGCCAGCAAGAAATGTTCATGGCATACACAGCAAACTACAATCTCAGCTGAGGTCAAGAGCGTAGCACACCCACATGCATAATAGGAATGTGAATCTCCCAACCTAAGGATATGTATCTGTTCTTCAGAGATAAAACAACGTGGATCTCAAAGGACAATCAGTCATCAAATATATTAAATATACATTTAAACAGGCAATAACTCAATATGATGCAATTGTTCTGGAACCTATAGGCACAGATACTACACCTCCTTCAGTGATAATGATAAAGATAATAATCCCGTTCAGAAAATGTGTCTCTCCATGCATTAAAGCATCTCATCATCCTATTACACTTCCTAGTTTCTGCATGAGTGAGGGAATTCCATAAAACTAACTTCAGGCTGAACTGCGCGTGTAACTCACTCTTAACAAGGATATCTAGAATTATTAGTCCTCTCAAGGTGAACCAGGAAAGCAGGAAAATCTTAGGTTCTGAGTCATTGAATCAGTCAATGGCTTGAAAAAGCCAGAGTTTTCCTTTTGAACTATTCAGCATCATAAGTACAATGTCCATTTTGCGTTTTTTATAAAATGTGCAATTATAGCTCAACATTTATCAGCCTTATTTCCTAATAACACTGAGGCTTATGAATCGATTAACACCAGTAATGTCTATACCATGTCAATATTACTTGAATTAGCACCAAGAACTGAGCCATTCCAATGCTAAACATACTATATTTCTCTATTTTCGAGAAAAACAACATTTTGTTCATTATCCTAATGAGTGATGGGCAATGAATTAAGTCATATAAAAAGATATGAGCTCAAATAAATAAATCCATGTGCCCTGAAGTTCCAAGAGTAACACCAAAATGGCTTAGGATTGAGATTACTTTAGTCATTTGCATATAGAAAGAATGTAAGCGATGCAGTGTGATTGTTAATGCCAGTCATCTCCACACACTCACTGATGTTTCATCCCCAGATCTCCATTTTCAGCACATTGGAACCCATTAAAACTGCATTACTGGAGATTTCTCTGTGAATCTTACAGACCTACATACCAAAAGCTACTGAAGGATCCAGAAATCAGAGATCTGAATTTGCCTTTTCCATGTTGTCTCTCCTTTTCTGTCTCAACTCCATCACACAACCCAAATACACGGCACAATATCTCCGCCAAACCAGCAATACGTCGGCGTGACCCAAATAGACGGCCGCTCTCTCTCTCTCTCTGATTGGCTGCTGATGCACAGGGGAGAGAAGAGGAAAGGAAGGCTTCTTCACATCAGCAGCTTTATAATTCATTCATTTACGCACACACACCCTCCCACTGCAAACGCCGCCTCAATACTGACGAGAGCAGAGCGCCTACACTCATTCCAGCTTACTACAGGGTTTGAATAGTGAGAGACAGACAGGTTCTTAGCGCAGCTTTCATATAGGGTGTGGATTCATTGAACATGGCATGCATGCTGTTTTCTCAGCCATCTGAATAGTCTGTTTTGATGTATTTAGTAATTCATTTTGGAGGACATTTCAGAAATAAGGGCAGGCAAAGATTTTATATTGAAGCAGAAAAAAGAGAAGCACTGCATAAACTCTTATACACAGACGAAACAAAACATAGGTTTATTATAACAATAGTTCAAAGTGCCATCTGTTCACTTTCATGTCCTTACAGAATAAAATATAATTTAATTTCTATACTGCTTTTTTTTAAGTGTCAAGCAGCTTTACATACACTATATGGTCGAAAGTATGTGAACACCTGACCATTACACCCATGTGTGTTCCTTCGCCAAACTGTTGCCAGAAAGTTAGAAGCACACAATTGTAAAGGATGTCTTTGTCTGCTGTGGCACTGCAATTTCCCTTCACTGGAACTAAGAGGTCGAAACATGTTCCAGCATGACAATGCCTCTGTGCACAAGCGAGCGCCATGAAGACATGAGTCCTTACCTCAACCCCACTGAACAGATTTGGGATGAACTGGAATGCTGACTGCACCCCAGGCCTGGAGTCAGTGCCTTAGCTCACTATTTCTCATGTGGCTGAATGGACAAATCCCCACAGCAACACTCAAAATTATGGGGGAAAGCCTTCCCAGAAGAGTGGAGGTTATTATAACAGCAAAGGGAGAAATAAATCTGAAATTGGAAGTTCAAAAAGCAAATATAAGTGCTATGGTCAGGTGTCCACATACGTTGTTATTATTTTGTCTTCTGGGAAAAGTAAATATCTTGTGCAGATTCTGAAAAATATCTTCAGACAAAATAACAATTTATACCAATCGTTCGGTTCAAAAGCTTCTTCAGGGCAGTACAAAATAGAATTTTTATGGTCCCTCTTAATATTACCATTATTATTATATGATTATTAACATTTTGCAGATTCTGTAAGGCCTACTTAAATGTATGACCTCAACTGTATATTAGTATTATTACTATTACTACAGTGCTATATTATTGGTATGGAGAGAGTGTGTAGCAGGGAGGGGGTTTATTTTGAGGGTTTAGCTGACATTTTGATTTCATTGCTATTGTTCCATGGATATCCTATGAATGCCGCACACTGGAATGTGAGCTCATTTACCAAATGCTACATTTTAACCGCTTGTTCCTGTGCGACTTGCAGCCAGTGATTTCTAACACACCTGTTTCCTCTCATGAAGAATTACTCATTACTAGATGAGTTAAATGAGGTGTATTAAAGGCAGCAAGGAGCCAAACAGCAGGGCCGACGCCCTCCGGGACTGATCTGTGTCACATCTGTGGCTAATCCGTCTATCTCACACTCATCTATCTCTCCCTCAATCTCCTTGCAGTGTGTGTTAGTGTGTGTGTGTGTGTGTGTGTGTGTGTGTGTGTGTACACAACAGCTTTTTGCTCCCACATGCCAGTATTGATGCTATCAGGTATAAGAGCCTCTGCAGGCCAGTAGAGCACATCATATGAGACGTGAGAAGTCCACAGCACGATACACCTTCAGGGGAGAAGAAAACACAGTGTGCGTGTGTGTGTGTTGTTGGGAAGGATGTCATGAGTTAAGCTGGCAGAGGCTGTAACTCATTCTGTAGTATGATATGAGTTAGGAATTATGGAATTATTGTAAAAGAAAGAAAGTGTGATGGAATTTAGCAGAGGAGAAACAAAGCAAGGCTCTGGAGGAGATGCTTATAGGCGCATTTACAGTATTATTTTATACATACTCACTATATACTTACTCTACTTATATTTTTTAAATTGACAAAATGTTAAATATACTGGCTGTGTTTTATGTAGTCCTGTCCCGATAATTATGACTTCTCCTACTATATATGGCCATGACCTTGATCATTTCTGCTTATCTCGATATTGCCCGTTGAGTTTACAAGTGTGTTTGTTTACCTAATAAACAAACTCTGACATCAACATTTGAATTTAAGATGTGTACCAAGCATTAGCACCGAAAAAAAAAACACGAAACGGAAGATATTAACAATGCACGAACAATGTTTCCTGAACAAGAAAAATCTAGAAAGAATAGTTCTAGTGTTTCAAATAATCCAGTCAAAGTAAAAAATGTCGGGGATTAAACTGCGCTTAAGCTGCGTGAGCTGAAGTTGAACAGTGAATGAACACAGGTAAACTGAAGTGTTTTTTTTAAGAACTGAATATTCTTAAGAATTAAAAGTTCATTACACAAATTCTGTGAGATTATCGTTACATCAGTGGCATAAAACAGTCTTAAAATGACACTATATTTATCGCAATAATTTCTGGGACAATATGTCGTCCAACAAAAGTATTTATTGTGACAGGATTAGTTTTATCCGAGATGTTTGGGGTTTTTTTCTGAGGAAAAATTTGCTCATGCAGTGTGTTGATGTCATGTCAGAATTATGGCCATTACAAGCTTCCATGTCTTCACTCATTATCACTGGCTGGGAACTGGGAATTCTCTAAAAAAAAACAAAAAACAAAAAACAAACAAACTGTGACTTGTCACTAGGTGACGTTATGTCTGGAAGTGGGTCTCCACAATTATAATAATTAGAAGTATGTCACGATTTAAATTCATACATGTGTATTAATCATTCCCAACCATTTTCAAGGTTTGACTGCATAATAAATAGTACAGTTCAGCTTTGTACCTGAACGTGTTGTACGGGTTTCTGTATAAATGACAAAGATTTCTGTTTAGAAACAGCTCAGTTATACTCTGATATTTGAATTGTACCGGATGATAACACAGTGAGTCTGGATTCTCACTGATGTTTTACAGAATTGTTGAGTTAAATGTAAATGACATTACAAATGTTAACAATGTCTTCTGAAGCCTTGTTACATTCTCCAGTGTATTTCTGCTTGAGATATGTGCCATTTGTGTGTCTATGTAGGTGGTGGCATGGGTTTCTTTTGACTCCTCCCCCTTCTCCAGGCCCCGTCTACTGTATGCGTCACGTTCCAGCTTGCCACTGGATGATTACATCTTGTCCACGCCAGCTCCGGCCTTGCGGATTGGTTGGCTGCACATTTCCGGAAGTGTTTTGCAAAACAAAATATGTTTTTTGTGCTTTTAAAAAAAAAAAAAAGAAAAGAAAACTATTAAAATTAGCAAAGTTGCAACTGCACGAGAATTTTTTGCACGGTCTTTGGCAGTGATGTTTGTTGGTAAATGGGGCGGCTGTGACTCAGGTGGTAAAATGGGTTGTCCACTAATCGTAGAGTTGGTGGTTCGATTCCTGGCCCACCTGACTCCACATGATGAAGTGTCCTTTGGTAAGACACTGAACCCCAAGTTGCTACCGATGGCAAGTTAGCGCCTTGCATGGCAGCTCTGCTACTATTGGTGTAAATGTTAAATGGCGTGTGTGTGAATGGGTGAATGAGACACAGTGTAAATCGTTATACAAGTGCACCATTTAAAATTTAAATGAGACCTTTTAGTTGTACTCATGTTTGATGCACGTGAATTTAAGAGGGCTTTAGTTGAATGCGTGTTGTGATGATGTCACGTGATGCGTCTTGGCACAAATCTGTGAGAAATCTGAGGTACTTTTGAAAAATTGCAAGCTCCTCCGGATATTGTGGAGTTTGCGTGATTTTGAGTTTATTTCTGCGTTCACAAAATCATGAAATCCTGGAGGGACTGATAAACATGTCTTGGCTGATCAGTTACATGCACGCGCACACACACACACACACACATTTTAGAATACAGCTGTGGGAACACACTGTAATGGAGATGATACTGGGTTTGTGTGTGTGTGTGTGATAATTGTAATGAGTGGTGCAGCATATTGGCTGAGACTAAGCATCCCGAACACAAATTCCGTACAAGAGCTCTGAGATCAATATGACACAGTCAGACAGTCAGAGAACAGCTTTGATTAGGAGGATCCAGTTACAGCTCTGATTCACTCCGACATGCCACACACACACACACACACAGAGTAAAGTACTCAATCCATTAATGTTTACAGACGTATGCTACTGACACAGGTGATCATGTCATGTTGTTCGTCATACACTCGTGCTGATCCATTACATTTCCATTACCGTTACACACCACACATTCTACACCCACATTATGTGTCTAGACAAGTGTAGGTTTTGAAATACCAAATAAATCCAATCACACACACATACCTGTATATACATGAACACACATTATATGGTTTGACTGGCCTAGGGCTGTGTGTGATGTTTTATAAATGCATCCTCTTGAATGCCTTGTCTCTGATGCTCACACACACACACACACACACACACACCATCATTACTGTTTATTGCAGTCCTCTTCTATTGATTCTTCCATATCTCACATCTACAGGCGAGAAAGGTGTAAAGTAATAGACTGTGATGGAGAAATGCAGAAATTATGAAGAGATGCAGAGCAAGAAAAAGAGAAATGAAATCATGGAGAGAGCAAAACAGAGAGAGAGAGAGAGAGAGAGAGAGAGAGACAGGTTGAAACTGAGACAGAGACATAAATAAACAGAGACAGGTAAAACGAGAAATGTGAGAAAGGCGAATGGAGACAGAAGTGTATGCAAAGAAATGAAGAGAGAAATGAGGAATGAAAGAGAGAGAGAGAGAGAGAGAGAGAGAGAGAGAGAGAGAGAGAGAGGTCATAGAGAGAGGTAGAGATAGAAGGGTGAGTGGAAGAGCAAGAGAGTGAAAGACAGAAACATAATAATATTTTCATCTTTTGCTATAACTTTTAATAATCTTCCTTTTACTATTTGTTTACATTAAAGAATCTGGCAAGAAATTTCCGGAAAATATAAATGCCAACTCCTGCACTAAAAACACTGTTAGGTGTGAGGGCAAGACAAATCTGTCCGTCCCATTCTTTATGCCACAATACATCGTGTGTGCTATGAGTTCCCTGTACAAATGTGATATCTATAGCTTTCATTTTCAAATCATCATGTAACTGGACTCTTTTAGCAGCATCTCTCACTCCATTTAGATTTTAATGGATGAAATTTTAAAGTTACTCGTCAGGAAAGAGCAAAACAAAAAGCACCGAACATACACAATTTTCTATATTTTTATACTTTACTTTTTTTCTAGATTTTCTTCAGCCGATATACATCTGGATTAGACAAACTGTTTCCCCCTCTTTGTCTGATCAAGAATTCCCGGCCCGAATGGCTCCACATGCCGAAGTGTCCTTGGGCAAGACACTGAACCCGGAGTTGCTCCCGATGGCAAGTTAGTGCCTTGCATGGCAGCTCTGCTACCAGTGGTGTGTGAATGTGTTTGTGTGTGTGAATGGGTGAATGAGACACAGTGCAAAGCGCTTTGGAACCGCTAAGGTTGAAAAACCGCTATATAAGTGCAGACCATTTACCAACTTCAACATTTTGCTTCCAATTTGTAGTTTGTAGAAAACTTCTTAATTGCTCCAAACTATAGCCTCTAAAATATTTTTTTCATATATTTATCAGTGAAAGAATCAACGGATTCCCTCTCACTGTCTGATCCTGATATTTCATCAGCATTGTAAAATTCCCCACTTACTCCAACATCCTTAGTTGCACCAACATCCTGCATTTTTTTCTTACATTTATTAGGCACAACTTCCCATTGATTTGTTTTTCTCTTGATTGTTGAAGCTTCACCATCTCAAAAGTTTTCATCCATCTTTCCTGCATTAGCTTCATATTCCCCTCTATATTTTCCCTCACCTCCTCCTTTTCCACATTTATTTTTTTCTCTTGTTCTTTTCTGCCAACTGCAAGCACCTGTTCCATTTTATTGCTCTCTTGATTCCTTTCTTTCCGAATCCCTTTCCACAGTGATATTGTTCCCAGTTTCGCATTAAATGGCCTTCTTTACCACATCCAAAATACTTCAAGCTTTCATCAGTTGTGGCAAAGATCAAATCCAGCAATCTTAAACTTCAGAGCAATATTCAAATCAGAGGTTCTCAAAATCTGGTAACTAAAGCACCCCCCGCCCCAAGCCTCCCCTATCATGTGCCCCCATTACTGGAGGCGAGCGAGTATAATGATTATCTATTCTATATAAAATCTATGTGTATATATAACAATCTATAATCTGTTTTAGGCAGATAGATGATTTTTTTTTGCTTTAACTTTTACGATTTATTTTTTTTAAAAAACTTTTATAAAACTATATAATGGACAGCTATGGAACATGATTGATCAAAAATGTTTCTGAACACTATAACCACTTTGAACAGAGGACTAGGCTGTAATAACGTGGACTATTTTACATGTAAAACATGTTGCATTACATTCGTCTTGTGTTCTAAAAACATTCTCATAAGAATGATGTAAATTGGGATGAAGGGTTATCCATGACATTTTTAAATCTCCGGCTCTCAGCCCCTCACTGTACAGAGCAGACACAGAGAGAGGTGTGAGTGCAACGGTAAAGTAAGACCCCGTGCTTGCAGGACAGGACTGGTGACATTTGGAAAGTTGCTACGGTTTGTCCAAAAAGTCCCTAGATTGGCACTAGGAGTTATTTTTTTGTTTTTTTTTGAAGAAAAAAAAAAAGTTGCTAAATGGGTCTGAAAAGTCTCTAAGTTTGCAACACTGGTCTGCACTAACAGCTAGATAAAAGGCAGGCTAAGCTCCACCTGCCCCCAGCATAAAGAGGAATGCAGGGTTTTTCATTTATGTACATTCTATTTGAACAGCAATAAAATACACCGAGTACCCAAATGATGCAATGTCTGAGTTTTGCACCCCCCTTCCGATCTCTCCTGGGGTGGCCCGCCCCCCTGGTTGTGAACCACTGTTCTACTTCACTCTTCAGCACCATGTATACTTGTCTCCTGAGAGAAAAAACATGTCTCAACAATGGAGTCTTCTTTATTGTTGAGATAATCTGACTATATCTTGAAAGATCCCTTTCTATAATTTCATCCTTGATGAAAGGGGACACATTTGACAGTATTAGTTTCTTCGCTGGATTAACACGAGGAAAAACTTTCACAAAGCTATCATTCGTGGTTATTACTTTTTCAGCACACATACATACATACATATGGGCAGCTGTGGCGCAGTTGGTAGAGTGGTTGGTACCACTAATCGTAGGGTTGGCGGTTCGATTCCCGGCCTGGGTGACTCCACATGCTGAAGTATCCTTAGGCAAGACACTGAACCCCAAGTTGCTCCTGATGGCAAGTCAGTGCCTTGAATGGCAGCTCTGCTACCATGTGTGTGTGAATGAGACACAGTGTAAAGCGCTTTGGATAAAAGTGCTATATAAGTGCACATTTACCATATATATATATATATATACACATATACTATTAGCACTATTATACACACATATGGTGTTAGCACTATTATACACACATATGGCTCATCACCATACTGACTGAGCTTTCAATACCAACTGGCAATTTAATTCCATATCACGGGGTGCGCTGGCCAAAACCTGCTCCTCCTGAACTGCCACCAGTTTAAAACTGGCTAACCCTCCCTAATCCCACTCTTCCTCCTACAAACACCCACGATCCCAATTCAACAAGATAAAACGTAACAGATTGTAAAAAGTTGAAAAAAAACTTCAGCCACGCTCTAAATTCCCCTCCATTCGCTCCACAAACGCCCACGCATGCGCAAACATGGGGAGAGAGAGTGAGATAGAGAGAGAGAGTGAGATAGAGAGAGAGGGCATTTATGAGTAGAGTGAGTTTTCCCTGCCTTGCTACTGTTTGAGTCATCCTCACATATCAACATATAAGCCCCGCAGGCACAGGCACACACACACACACACACACTCACACACAAAATGAATTTCAGAATGTTCTCGGCTCTATGTGACGTTGATTGTGTCGTTCAGCTGCAGATAGAGCGGAGGTTCCTCAACTGGGAAAGCTGCAAAGCAACCAGAACTATTTATAGCAGTGCATCACTCACTTTCTCTCGTTCTCTACTTCCACCCCCTCACACACCAACCAATCAACCACTCGGTACACTCCTGCAGCAGCTGCAGTCTAATATCCTCTTGTATATACGTCATGCTCCCTAACCCACACACACACAAATGATTCTGAATCTGTATGCAAAACATTCAATGACACCAATGAAATGTAACACACAATTGACTCAAACACACACACACACACACATAGGCATTGATGCCCTTGTCCAACAAAAGCCTTTCACAAAGACATCTTTCATTATGAGATGGAGATGAGTTGCCTCAAGGAGGTGAAGTACATTCATGCACACACACACACGCACACACACACACACACACACACACACACACACACACACACACAAAACTCATCACACTGGAAAAAAAAAAACTAAGTGAGAATTAATCTAGAACATCTAAAGTATATAAAATGTAGAGAATCTGTAATTGACTGGGGGGATATATACATATCCCTGTATATGTACCTACCTCCATCAATTCCATATTATGGGGTGCCAATCAGAGCAGGGCATTCACACACACAGATGCCAATCAGCATATAATTCATGTCTTTGGACTGGGAAGAAACTGGAGTACATCCCCAAAGCACAGGGAGAACATGCAAACTCCACACACACACAGGGTGGAGGTGGGATTCGTACCCCTAACCCAGGAAGTGCAAGGCAAACATGCTAATCATTAAGCCACCGTGCCCCTGTGCGGTATTTAGAACTGCAGACTCTTGATTTGTTACCTTGTTACCTGACTGTGTTCACCTGTTTTGTGTTAGGTCCTGATTAGTTTGTCTATGTAAACCCTGCTATAGTACTTCCTGGTTTTGTTTTATGGAGAAATATATTGATACAAACCTCCAAATAAATCAAACAGCTGTCTGTGTGTTTTAGAGTGTAGGATATTAGTCTTTACAGTTCTTAGTCTTTTAGTTGTTTTTTTTTTTTTGCTGAACTTAATGCCACTCATCAGTGGAGTGGAAACGTTAGTCACATATGATGCAGCATACCTGAGACACGTCTCACACTGTGTGCCTTACATATACACTGGCTGAGCAGCATTTAAGTCTATAGTTAATTCTGAGCTCTGAATACTGATGTGTGTAATTTCATTATTAACTCCTCATTCCACATGATTAACTCCAAACACAGCCCCATATCACTTCTAATTTGCATCTGCTGAGTATCGCTGTTCTCACTTCATTCCACAATTGATTAAAAAAAAAAAGTAATTAGTGCACTAGAGAAGTGTAAAATTGTATACACGCAGAAGCTGAGATGTATGTTTTTGAGCTTCATGAGTCCATGTTTGCGCAGATTAGCAGTATTTCTGTGGCATATTATCTGAGTGAATTGAAATTTTAAAACATTATAATGAGAGATGCATATTTGTCTTAATCCCTCAGATTCAGATCCTGTTTTATTGGCCATGATGACTAGGAAAATAAATTTATTAAAACTATGAGTATTAAAAAGGACTACGTGAATATGTGTGCAGCAATGGTTTTGTGACGTTCTCCCTCTCTTATCCCTGCCTATATCTGTCTTTCTTCTTTCTGTCTCTCTCTCTCTCTCTCTCACTCTCTCTCTCTCATTGAACCTTTCTCTCTCTTTTTCTATCAATGAATCTCTTCCTCTTTCTCTATGGGTGGCTCCACACCAGAGTGTTTATCACATAGCCCATCTCCTGTAATTAAACAGAATTGACTACACTAAAAGTGTCTAACAGAGAGAGAGAGAGAGAGAGAGAGAGAGTGTGTCTGTAATCATGTCTAAAAATGCAAAGTCACTCACTACACACTCAGCATTAGGACCACCATTTTCACTTCAGCCTCAACATTATTGAGGCCCAAAAAGCAAAATGCGCAACATTCAAAGCCCTGCTGTTGTATGTTGTTGTGTGTGTGTGTGTGTGTGTGTGTGAGAGAGAGACAGAGAATAGTGTAGTTTAGTGTGGCATCTGTGGTCTCCCATGCAGTAAGGCAAGGCCAAGTAACACCTGGTGCCACCTGACAGTACACACACACACACACACACACACACACACACACACACACACACACACACACACACACACATATACAGAGGAAGGCAGATGGGCACGCAGCCAAGCAGAACGAGCATGTATGAGGACTTCATGGGCAGACACACGCTGTCAGAGAGAGAGAGAGAGAGAGAGAGAGTGAGTCCATCAACATTATATCTCTAAGCCTGCTCTAGCTTAATAATACTATTTCAAATCAATGGCCTTTTTTTCTTTCTAGTTCACACTTTTCAAAGACAGCAACACAATTGAGATTTCAGCAACATAGTCTTAATTTGCTGTTCCATATTTTCAGCTATTTAACTAATAGGAGCTAAAACAAATATACTGTGAGCAACTCATTTGTTTTTGTACTAACATTACCTAGATTACCTAGGGGTAAATTCCTATGTTCCCAGGTTCCTATGTTTCCCAGTTCAGTACTCTATTAACACACAATAAGTCAACTTTTCCAAAGGTTTTGTGTAGTCTTGACTCATTTTCCCAAGGCCCTATTAACTTTATTAACTTTTAACTTTAAACACCAAAGACACATTCAAATGAATAACAACATACGTTGGTTTCAAATCCATCCTTCATCCATACTTGAAATTTATGAATGTTATGAACTTGCACACGCTGAACCCTTGTTTGTGCTGCTTGAAAAACAGCTGATCCCTTTCAAACGGAACTTCAACGTTGCGTTTAGCATAACACTATGGGGGATCGCCTCTCGCGCGTGACTGGCATCTGAAGCTTGTGTAAAATAATGCCTATTTATAGGCGTGGCAATTAAACGCGTCACTTGATAGAAATATGGCACCTGTGAACCGCGCCCTTGGCTTTTATTGTTTGTGTAAAGAAACAAAAAGATGCTTCAATTCCTCGCTCTTTTCTCAAAATCTCAGAACCTTTCTATCCCTTCAAAAAAAAGGAGAAAAAAATATGAGTGAGAGAAATCAGGAAGTATGGTACGGCTTGCTCATGTTTCATCCCGGGAATAGTGCCCACTTTCTGGGTGAAGTATCTAGGGTGGTAGCATGCGATGGCAGCCTCGAGATACTGCGCATGGTAATGCCTACACTAAGCAGCTCGGCTTGCGACTCGCGCTCTTCTTGGAAGCTGAAACGAGTTGGGTTTCAGAGCCACTGCCGAGGCATCTAGCAGTCTCAGGTTCTAGGTTCTCTTCTGGATCCGGAAGAGGAGTCGGAGACAAGCGCTGCTCTCTCTCTTGCTCTGTCTTCCGGGTTCGAATCTCCGTAGGATTTTGGAGCTCGCGTCATGACTCCTCCTTCCGCTATGGAAAGCAAAAAGGGGGAATAAAAAACAACACAAAAATAATAGTAATAA
Source organism: Ameiurus melas (assembly GCA_012411365.1). Classification (NCBI taxonomy): domain Eukaryota; kingdom Metazoa; phylum Chordata; class Actinopteri; order Siluriformes; family Ictaluridae; genus Ameiurus; species Ameiurus melas. Next base: position 10,329,006 of record CM022754.1, read on the forward strand.
TTCCTCTCTGACTCCAAGGAGCCAGAACGGTGTACTAAAAACTGAGAGCAGCATATAAAGAGCTGCTTGAAGTGATTACTAAGGCTGGATGAGCCTTTTTCTCCCAGTGAAAGTAAATCCCTCACACTGCAGAAACTCCCCTTTCTTCCAGAAGTGCATGACAAAATATCAGACTTCTGGAGGAAAACCATGCATAAGCCGTATTTATAACCCCACGATGTTGGATTATTCGGCCATTGTGGGGAATGAACGGTGTGGCTATTTGGCTATGCTGAAGGTGGAGGAGGTACTTGCGAGCTATCTCTCCATTGACGGCAAGTAATTAGGAGGGCCAGCTTTGCCATCCAAGACACCATGTAAGGCAACTGTGGCATTGGTGAGAAAGGCCTATGCAGTATTAGTCTTTCTTGTGGGTTGCTTGTGGGTGTTGCAGGCCTACCAAGCAGACCTGCTGAGTGAGCTCGACATATGGCAGCATTCAGCCAGTTCCTTCCCTGTTGTCACTAGTTCACCCGGGCATCCACGAGTGGAGCCTGGGCCAGCACTAGTGCAAGGGAGACCCAGAAGGTGAGTATGGGAACCATACCCCCGCGGACAACCGGGCAGCCACAGTCGCGGCCTGCTACTAGGCCAGATCTGAGAATGGTCATAAAGGCCAAGCAGGCAAAGAAGAGTGTTCCTGAGGGGCCTTGGAGGGATGTATCAGGGGACACAAGGTCGTTAGGGCAGTTAGCCCCCAGTGCTACTGTAGGGCCGTAGGGCCTCCCCTAGCCAAGGCGGTACCAAGATTTCAGGGTTCTCTGGTCAGCGAGCTGTCACTGGGCAATGAAAATCTAATACCTTCCCTTGAATACAATGTGGAATAGTTAACGTTACTAAAGACCAGATGGCAGCATGGAAACTACTGCCAAATGTGTCTCCATTTGTTCTGTCTACTGTAGAAAAGGGTTACCGGGTCCAGTTTATAGCTCGACCCCCCCGGTTCAGAGGTGTGCTCACCACAGTAGTCAGCACAGACCAGAGCCCAACGTTAGCGCAAGAAGTAAGATCCCTCTTGGACAAAGGGGCCATAGAACATGTACCCCGTTCCCTGAGGGATGGAGGTTTTTATAGCTGTTATTTCCTGGTCCGCAAGAAATAGGAGTATGCAGCCAAATTTAGATCTGCATCATCTGAACTGTACACTATGGACATACAGGTTCAAGATGCTGACACCAAAACTTATCGTTCCACAGATTCAGTTGGAGGACTGGTTTGTGACGATAGCTCTAAAAGGTGCATATTTCCACATAGAAATATTGCTAGCGTTATCCCCTTGCACCTTCACAAAGTGCATGGATGTCATTCTGGCTCTATTGTGACTCCAGGGCATCCGTGTACTAAACTACCTGGACAACTGGTTAATTCTTGCATGATCCAGGGAACTGGCGGTTCAAAATCGAGATGTTCTCACGCACATGAAGAGCTTGAGACTCAGGTTTAACCTAAGAAAAGTATACTTTACCCAGTACAGTGGACAAATTTTTTAGGGTTTATAAGGATTCTACTACGATGAGGGCGTTTCTATCCCCAACATGCATAGGGTCAATCCTATCAACACTGAACAAAATAAAGCTGGATCTTGGGAGACAATTGGCGCTTATGGGCCTATTGCATAGGAGACCATTCAGTGGTGGCTGAGAAGTTGGGGGTTTCATCCAAGGATCCAAGGATGAAACCTCTGAGAATAATCAGTGTCACGCGGTGATGCCTAAGTGCTCTGAGAATTTGAATGTCCCCGGTTTCTAGCCTTGGGTCAAACTCTAGGGGTGTCTCCTTAGCACAAGACAGTAATGACAGACACCTCCCTCATGGGCTGGAGTGCGGTCTTAGACTCATGGTCTCTGGCGCGGCATATAAATTGGCTAGAAATGTGGGCCATATTTCTAGCACTGAAATTCCGTCTTCCTCAATTGAGGAGGTCACCATGTGTTTACAGACAGCACACCAGTGGTGTCATAAATTGACCACCAGGGAGGATTATATCCATGCCGCCTGTTCAGGCAGGCCCAACTAATTCTTCTCTGGGCAGAAGGAAAGTTTGTCAGTGAGTGCAATGTACATTCTGGAAATATGGGGGTAGACATCCTGTTGAGGCAGGGGAATTGGTGACTCCAAGTGATGGAGTCCATATGGCGAGGTTTGGCCAAGCGGGACTGCATGTGTTCGCCTCCAAAAAGAAAACACATGGCCCGCTGTGGTTCACCCTCACTCCTCCCACACAATTAGGGCTGGACGCCATGGTGCACATGTGGCCGAGGTCACATCTGTATGCCCCCCCCCCAACTCTGCTCCCACAAGTTCTAGCCAAGCTAAATGGCACTCCTTGGGAGATTCCCATCCGCAGGGATCCACTGAAGACCCAGTGAACTGCGCAATAGCTACAGTCCTGGAGTTCTTACAAGAACATTTCTCAGCGGGGTGGGCTCCTTCTACAATCAGGGTTTACGTGGCCGCCATTTCGGCCAGCTACACCCCTGTTGATGGAGCCTCTGTGGGGCAACATTCTCTAACTTCGAAGTTTATGCGTGGTGTCAGGTGGCTGAGGCCCATCTGCAGGACACGTATACTTTCCTGGATCCTTTCTGTGTTCCTGGAAGATCTGTCAGGGGCCCCATTTGAGCCCTTAAGAGTCAGTCTCAGAGAAGCTTCTGACTCTGAATGGTAGCTCTTCTGCTGGTCCTGACATCTCTCAACCGAGTTGGAGATCTACAAGCTCTCTCTGTTGCCCCTTCCTGCCTTGACTTTTCCCCTAGATTGGCCAAGGCCATCCTGTATCCTATGCTGGATTATATTCCTAAATTGCTTACATCGGCTGCCCACCCTGTGGTGTTGCAGGCTTTCTGCCCTCCTCCATTCCCCACATCGGAACAAGAGAAAATGCACCTGCTGTGTCAGTAAGGGCTCTCTGTACTTACATTCACCGCTCGGCCAGTGGCGTAAGAGCAGTGGAGCAGCTGCTGGTTTGCTTTGGCGGCGACAATAGAGGTGATGCTGTGTCAAAGCAGCGCATCTCTAATTGGATAGTGGAAGCAATCTCTATTGCTTATGAGGCGCGTGGTCTCGCTACGCCTCTGGGCATAAGGGTTCATTCCACTAGGGCGGTCGCCTCCGTGAAGGCTTTGTCCAAAGTGGTATCCTTACAGGAAGTGTGTGCAGCTGCAGGGTCTTCTATGCGACACACATTCATTCATTATTACAGCCTGGATAATCATTCCACACCGGGCTCGAGTGTCTTGCAGTGATCCTTGGGCTTGGGTCTTTTTGAACAGGCCATACCCTTGGTATGACGGAGTGGGTATTTCGTTCCCATAGTGTTATGCTAAACGCAACGTCGAAGTCCCCTTTGAAAGGGAACGTCCGGATTACGCATGTAACCCTGTTCCCCAAGAAGGAAACGAGATGTTGCGTAGCTTTGTCATACCAGGGCAGGCCTGTGAATTGCATCTTCACTTCAGATAATAGAGGCTGAGGGCGTGGTTCACAGGTGCCATCTTTATATCACGCGACGAGCTTAATTGCCATGTCACCTTATCATGGCAGGCCTATGAATAGGCATGATTTTACACAAGCTTCAGGTGCCGGTCGTGTGCGAGAGGCGCTCCCCCATAATGTTATGCTAAACGCAATGTCTCGTTCCCTTCTTAGGGAACAGGGTTACATGTGTAACCCAGACGTTAGTCTGCATTCATACAGTTCAACTCCATTAATGAACAATAGTGAAATGTATACAGTGCACTGTACTGTACTCACTACTACATACTGTAGCTTATAAAACACAGTAAACAGTCATAAAAGGAACAAAATGTTTAGTATGAGCATGTCCCAGCTCTCACTTTTGCTGAACTTCAGCTTTAAATCACCTTGTGGTCATTATGTGCCATATAAATCTGGGGAATATTGGACCCTGGGAACATAGCTAAGCTCCCCTTGCATTTTAATCCTCTTTTATGTACATATGGAAAGTCAGAAAATAAAATCTGAATTAATAAAATATCTTTATTGATTTTTTTTCTGCGTTGCTCATGGCTTTACTGGATGTTCATGCAGCAAGATTTTGAGTAGATTGAACAGCAGGAAATTGAGTCATCTAATAGTTATGTAAACTATGTTAGGCATATCTACCCGGTGTTAGGGTTAACATTAGGATTAGATTCAGGTGCAGGTATAGCACTACCGTGCCGAAAAAAAAACTATAGAAACCCTCGTATATTTGTAATGGTTTTAATGGTTATAATGGGAATTGTAGTGGTTTAATGGAAACTGTAATGGACCCTGAGGGTCTCTACTGGTAATTTGTTGCCTTCTATTGGAGGCATGTTATGTCTAATGGATAGCATTAAGGGCCAATAATGGTAATGGTTTTAATGGTTAACAGCTGATGTTTTCTAATGGTATTTGTAGTGGAAACCATTAGAATTTCTGTGATAGTTTCTATTATTTTGTTTTCAGCACAGTAATTGTCAACAATAAAAATAACGTCAATCAAATGTCTTTAGAAGGATAGTAAGACAGGCATACATGTTTGGGCCTGTGCGTGTATGTTGTGTTTGTGTGTGTGTGTGTGTGTGTGTGAGAGACTCTGTGCCTTTTTCTGGGGCTTCTTACATAACACTGTCACCTCACTTGATGACTTGTATTCCTGAGCAAGCACATGAACTCTGAACATCAATCTCAGAAAAAAACTAGTCCTTTGTCTTCCACTTGTCACCCAGAGACTAAAAAGAAAAGTGAACTAGGAAGCTGTGGTGGTTTTAAAGGTCCACATGAGTTGGTTCAAACCAGAGATGTAACAGAAACATTTCTGAAACAATGCAGATGTGAACATTTCTGTGCATGTAAAAGAGGAAGTGGGAGTGCAGTTTGAATGATGTTTATCTAAATTTCCTCAGTGTAACCTGTTCAGCACAATGACATCATCACATCTGATGAAATTCACCAAATAGCCTCATTTTGCCAGTAAAAAAAATCACAGTGGGTCCATTTACCACCCACACAAGATGTAGAGCAATAGATCAAAATAAATAATCCACTTTTACTCAATCCCATGCTGCCAATTTGCTGTTTTGCTGAAATCATGAATCACCAGGTTGCATTATTTAGGCTGCATCAGCAGGAAATGTTGCAAATGATATGAACAAATGAATACACAGACTGACAACTCTAAACACTGATAAATAACAAGCAATTATCATATCCTGCTAATGGGTACAGAATGAATGCATTTTCTATTCCTACAGAAGGAATGCAAATCACAGGAGCGATGAAGAAGGTCAGAGGATGCTCATGAACAGTGGTGTGTAACATACCCAAAACCCTCAAGTACACAGGAAATGTCTCCCAGTGTTGAATTAACTCCTACGGTGTTCAGTTCTTCCTTCGGAGACTCATATGAATAGATAATACAAAAAGACAGCAGCGAGTGGAGTGCATCGCCAGTCAAAAAAATGGTGATGTAATTCTTATTTTGGCTAGAGAGAAACAGAGGATGAGGAAGAGAGAGAAAGACTAAAAGAGGAATATAGATCAAGAGGAAGAGAAAGAAAGACAGAGGAAGTGAGAAGAACAGGAAGAGAGAGGAAGAGAGAGGAAGAGGATGAGTGTGGAAGAGAGAGCAAGAGAGAGAGAGTAAAGGAGTGAGGAGGAAGACAGAGGAGGAGAGAGCGAGGGCAAGATGAAACGATGAACAGAGGGGAAAAGCAAGAGTGGGATTTACAGTGCTCTCATCAAACCAAATCAGACACAAATCAAACACAATCAGAAGATGATTGTGATGATTCTCTCTCTCTCTCTCTCTCTCTCTCTCTCTCTCTCAAGAAGAATAGGAAGTGAGGGGAAGAAGATGATACTAGATGATGGGGAAGAGTAAGAGAGAGAAGGTTGAAGAGCCGGAAAAGCATGAGAGGAAACAAAAGAATACTGATGACAGAGGAAGACAGGAAATGGGGCGAGAGATCGACAAAAGAAGACGGGAAAAGGAAGAGATTTGATCAGGAAGCGAGGGGAAGAGGAAGAGATGGGAAGAGGAAAAGAAAGGGAGACAAAAGAAGATAGGGGAATGAGAAGAGGAAAGAAGTAATAGGATAAGAGAAAAGAGGAAGAGAGTGGAAGGACAGGAGGGGGGAAGAGAGGGGAAAGGGAAGAGAGTGTAATAGACGAGACAGAGGAGGAGGGGTTTACACTCGGGGTTGGGTATTTCCAGTGCCCTCAACAAACCTAAAGACACATTTAGAAGATGATTGTGGAAGAGGAAGAGGAAGAGGAAGAGAAGAAGATGGGGAAGAGGAAAGAGAGAAAAATGAAGAACTGGAAAAGCAAGAGGGGAAAAAGAAGAGAATTGATGACAGAGGAAGACAGGAAAACTGAGTGAGAGGGAATGACAAAGAGATGGGAAGAGGGAGCGAGAAAAGAAGATGAAGATACGGGAAGGAGAAGAAGAAGGATGGAAAGGGACAAGAGGATGAGAGAGAAAGTATAGGAGGGGGGAAGACAGAGGGAGACAGAGAAAGAGAGTGGAAGAGAGAGGGAGACAGAGAAAGAGAGGAGAGAGGGGAAAAGAAAGGGAGACAGAGAAAGAGAGGAGAGAGGGGAAAAGAAAAGGAGACAGAGAAAGAGAGGAGAGAGGGGAAAAGAAAGGGAGACAGAGAAAGAGAGGAGAAAGGGGAAGAGAGAGGGGGGAAGTAAGAGGGGGATTTGCAGAACTCTCATCAAAGCTAAAGACACAATTAGAAGATTAAAAGCTGCTGCACTTGCACAAATGCTTCCTAATATTCTCTCGCTCTCTCTTTCTCTCTCTCTCACTCCCTCTATCTATCTATCTATCTATCTATCTACAAATGCTATAAATCTATGACACTTAAAAAAATAAAATGTAAAATTTAAGAGGTGTACCAAGATGATGTCATAAAAAAGCACCTTCAGCCAAACACTTATAAGCTTCACATATTCCCAAAATACAAACATCCTAAAGAACATGACAGTTCATTTCCTGCTAAAGAACAGAACCAATGTTTTCTAGATATGCTAACTATCTCATTAGGAGTTAGCAAGTTAGCCACATAAGCTACAATTATGAATAGAACTGCAACTGTTAGCTAGATATGATGTAAGCAATTCATTTCTGTTTGTAAACACAGGGCTACTTCTCACTCGGAGTGACAGTGAATGGAGATTGCATTTAATCCCATCAACCTTAATAGAGTCATCATCCACCTCAGCCAAGTGAATGTTTCTGTAAGATTATTATGAATTCTGAACTGTACAAATTCAAAATCGGCAAAAAATCACGTTGCTGAAACCTCCACTTTACTCTGTCTCTACTTCTCACTCCGACACTCCCACCAGAATTCGAGGCCCTATTTTTGTCATTTTGGAAACAAATCCTGTTGGCTGAGTGTTCGAGCCATGGAGTATTTGGAGTCTTTGAAGAGGAAGGCTTAAACAGGATCGGAGCCACACAGAGAGAGATTGGGAGGGAAAAACTCCACAAAATGGAGTTTGGGGCCTGTGGGGCGAAGCGGCTTTGCGTAATCCCTCAACTATCAATTAGGTTTCACAAACGGATCACTCCTGTGCAAGGGTACACTCCTCTCTTTCTCCCAGCCCTCTATGCCCTCATTCTCCACCTCATTAAGCAACGTGACAGGGTCACAAATTCATTACAGGAGAACATGGCAGGAAGGCAGTGCATGTTTTATAAATCAAGGAAATGTCCATGTATCAGTATGACATTTAATAAAGATGGAATAAATATTTTGGAGATTTAAATATAAATTGAGCACCATGACGTTACACTTCAGTGTCAAGAAAATGAAGGTATCCAGAACCAGTCCAGAAATCTACACAGTTTTCCATTTATGAATTAGTGTCAGTCCCAGTGAAGTAGGTGTGGCCTGTGTATCTGTTAGCCACAGTGAAGTAGGTGTGGCCTGTGTATCTGTTCGCCCCAGTGAAGTAGGTGTGGCCTGTGTATCAATTCGCCCCAGTGAAGTAGGTGTGGCCTGTGTCCCTGTCAGCCACAGTGAAGTAGGCGTGGCCTGTGTATCCATACCCCCAGTGAAGTAGGCGTGTCCTGTGTATCCATTAGCCCCAGTGAAGTAGGCATGGCCTGTTTCCCTGTCAGTGCCAAAGAGATGTGTGTGTCCTGTATACCTGTCGGACCCTATGAAGTAGGTGTGGCCTGTGTATATGTCAGTCCCAATGAAGTAGGCATGGCCTATCTACCTGTCAGACTCAGTGAAGTGGGCGTGCCTGTGTATCTGTCAGTCCCAATGAAGTAGGTGTGGCCTGTGTACCTGTCAGCCCCAGTGAAGATGTTGCCTCTGTATCTGTTAGTACCATCGAAGGAGGCATGGCATTTGTGCTTGTCAGTTCTAGTGAAAGCGGTGTGACCTCTCAACCATTATTCCATTATTTAATATTGTCACAACAATATTAAAACACAATGTATCACATAATAACACAAACCGCCCTAAATCATATTTATTTGAATTTATGTCACCTAAAAGCCTCATCTTATAATTCATACCTAAGGAATGTCAGAGTGTACACAACTAAATATGCCTAGATTGACTATCAAGCTTTTTTTTCCATTTTAAAAGAGAGCTTTAAATGGCTCAAGCACATTTCACAGGAAATGGGGATGGAGTGATGATCATCATCTCTGGTATTAAGATACAAATCTCTCCATTATTACTCCTGGGTGTTTTTGAGCGTGTCTGTTTGTGTGTGTGTGTGTGTGTGTGTGTGTGTGTTAGAGAGAGAGAGAGAATTATGTTAAGAGGAGAGGCTGTGCTGATGGATGAAGGCTGATAAACGAGGAAAAGGTCAGCAAGTCATTGCTTTCCATCCTGAACTCCCTCTATCATATCTAATCTGCAATGGGAGGTTGCAATGCTCTGAATGCCTGACATTTTAGTTGTGTCTGGTAGCGGTCCTCTTTTCCCTCTGTTAAATCCATTTGGAGCATTTAAAAAGGACAATGAAGAGATGGACAACAATAACGTAGCAGATCTTCACCCTTAAATTACCCTTGCAGTAACTTAAGTAAAGCCCCTCTTACTTTCCTATTAGCACTCATGTTCTGTTCAATACTTCAGTATGAATGTCCTAGTGAATGAGGGCAACTTAGATTCTAGAGAAAAACACTTGTATTACGTAAATACCCAATGTATTACAGGTATGCCAATCCTTTGTTGTTTTTATGTAATATATATTGGGGGGGGGCATCCATAGTTCCCCCCCCTTCCATGTGCCCACAGTCCCCTGGGATAGGCTCCAGGCTTCCCTCTGTAGAATAAGCGGATGGATGGGTGGATAAACAGCAGAGGTCTAAATGTCATCCAACATCTGATACTCATCCAATACTAGGGTTGTATCGGTGCCTGAATCAGAAAGAGACTCCACTTCCCAAAACACACTGAGGTCTACAAACATGGCCACTGCAGACTACAGTCCCCATCACAACACTGCACCATCACATTCACCAGAGTTTTAATCATGCACACCTGATCCCAATCACAGACACACACACAGTCTATAAATATGCAGTTCTAAGATAGGCTCTTAGTGAAATAATGCTCAGTGTGTCACTACCTGAACTTACCAAGCCGTGTACTCTGTGTTTTGTTATTCTGGCTTTTGGATTTGCCCTTGTGCTGTTGTTTGCTGATCACCTGACATCTTGCCTGTTTTTGTTAACATCATTTGCCTCCACTTTAGCATCTGTTTGCTAGACTGATCTAGAATGCAGCTGCACGAATTGTTTTCAACCTTCCTAGGTTCTATCAGGATGCATTTACCGATCGAGATTTCAAAGCATTTCTGTAAGTCGCTCTGGATAAGCGAGCCTGCCAAATGCCATAATGTAAATGTCTTTTTAATAAAACTCTAAACTGAATTTGCATCCGGCTCCGACTCCATCACATGACACCAAGATGATTTTCGGAGAGATTCTCTTACTACATTTTACAAAATGTTACAGGTATTTAAAGAAAATGCTTAAGACCATGTGTATCTTCTGTTCGCAAGCAGGATTGGTGTTGTCTCAGTTAACATCATGCATGTATGGTGCACAAAACATCTATATCAAATCCAGTCTGGTTTAAGACTATATCAGCCAAATGCCAATACTTAGCAGTGGGTTAGTGCATCCCATAGTATCTACATTTAAACAATTTGCAATTATTAATATGCAAATAGACACACAAATGCCCAACCAAATGGTGGATGTCTTATGTGTACAATTTGGAGTGTAACATATGATATAATGGGAATTTTTACATTTTATATTTTCACTCATTTGACACGCTTAACCAAAATGAACTTACAATTGAGCTGAGCAGATAAGGCTTGATGGGACTAGGTTTCAAACCTACAAGCTTCCTTTTCCATAGACCGGAACCATAACTTCTGAGCCATTTCATATTATTACCCTCAAGTCACAAAGACCCACAAATAAACACTGTAATATTTCTCTGATTCATACAGTATATGTATTTTAAGGAGTTGCCTTGAGTATTGACAACCTACCACACAAACTCACACAATGTATACAAATATAAATAGCTACAAATCTATAACCCAATAAATAAATAAAATGAAAAATGGAGGGCAGGAAGCTTCCATGAGTATCAAAGGACAGTAATGGTGTTTGTGTTGGTGCATCTTAACCTACTTTTGGGCTGTAATCTCCATAAACTCCACCATCTTCTGTGGATAATGACGCCACATGATAAACGGCAGCCTTGGGCCAATTGTAACCCTCCATGTGCATCTATGTGTGTGTGTGTGTGTGTGTGTGTGTGTGTGTGTGTGTGTGCGCGTGCGTGGGTGTGTGCATACTGCCCTCTGACCGCAATTTCCAACTCTAGTGAGCGTCTCTCCTCGCCTGTGTGAGAGTATCAAAGGCGAAAATATCACGCCTTCAGGCTGAGTCTCTGAGCCAGCAACAGAGAAGCCAAAATGATCTGTAAATCACACAAATGCATGCACACTCTATATTTCATTGTCTCTTTCTTTCTCACACACTCACAGGAGCATAAAGTGTGCGATATGAACAAAATCTACTTTATGCTCTCCCCAGTGATGCAACATTACCCATCCTTATAAGCATGTTTCTTAAATAAATTTGTAATTTGGATTATAAACACAGAGCAGATGCTCAAAACAAAGGAGTTTCTGCTAAACCAAATATAACCGTTCAAATATTCATTATCCAATTTGCGTCAGTGGTATGCGTAAAGGAGAAGGAATACTTGCGCAGAGAGCTAAACTACGTCAGCACCATGGACAGTTCCACTTTGCCTGGGACTCTGGCTATTTCCCCATACAGCTGCACTAAGCATACACACACACACACACACACACACACACACACACACACACACACACCGACTACTTCAATTCATTCATGCAATTATCCAATAAGCCATTCATGTGGCAGCAGTCCAATGCATGTTCACAGCAAACATCAGAAAAATGTCATCTCGGTGACTTTGGCTTTGGTTTGGTTTAAGTGTTTCAGTAAGTGCTGATCTCCTGGAACTCAAAAGAGTCTCACAGAATTGTATTGTGAGAAAAACATACAAATCCAGCGTTGCCAGAAACGCCTTGTTGATAAGAGAGGTCAGAGGAGAATGGGTCCCAGACTGATTCCAGTCTACAGTAATGCAAATAACCACTCTTTACAGAAACGCATCTCAGTACACACAATATTCTGAATCTTAAAGCAGATAGACTACAACAGCAGACGACCATATCAGGTTCTACAAGAGTCTGAAGCTACAATGCAAACAGACTCCCTGAACCTGGACAACTGAGGTTTGGAAGAACATCATCTGGTATTTGTTTTCCAATCTTCACCTTACAGATGTTCCAATATAGCTGGTTAATGTATAGTATCTGTAGTGGTGTATAGATGTGGGCAATATATAAAAAAAACATGTATGGATGATAACCATATAAAGCATGGTCTAAAAATGACAACTGGTTTTCAAATTTCCTCAAATTAAAATGCAATGATACAAACCAAAAAACAAATGTACAAAATGAATATATAATAAGCAATTAAGTGGTGCTGTGCCACAAACCAGTACAAAAATATGTCCTTACAAATCCCCCCAAACCGTTATTTCCTAGCTGTCATCATTTTGTGCGTCACTTATAATTAAAAGATATTGTTTTATTTTTTAGTAACTGAACATGATGCTTCATTTGTGTACATGACGAATCCACACTGGTGCACATGGTCAAAATGGCGTCTTCATAGTTGTTGTGACAGCCCTTTGACACTGCAACAGCTGTTGGTCACTGAGTCATGCACATGAACATTTTTTCATCACGTGACCAACTCATGCTGGCAGAGGCATTAGCGATAATCTGTCTTCACCTTAGATGACATCAACCTGATGGATTAGGCAATTGAAATTTAAATGGTTGTGTGAGCACTGTTCAATTAGACCAGACAAAGAGGCTCCTTAGTCTCAAAACGTCTATACTGTATGTCACAATAATGTATAATGTATACCAGTGTGAAGTGGTGTGTGGGCTTCCTTTTTTTTACTTTTTTGATAATGCCTCAGCTAAGCACTTGCTTGCCATGTTGTTTTCTCTAGGTATATGGATGTGATGACAATAAAAATCTACTCGACTTGACCTACAGAAGAGTGCAGTCAAGATTTGATCAATAAATCAACAAAGGATAACTGTTTAAACAAACACTGTTTAAACACTGTGCAAAAACGGCGGCTATTCATTTTCAGAAATCCTGTCGAGTCCCTCCTCCTTCTCCTAGGTTTAACAACATGGAAGGAAGCAAACAAACACGAGTTAATAGTTGAATACACACACAGGGAAGTGTCCTGTCCTCCTGCGCCAGTGCTTTCATCCCTCAACGCAACCCTGTCTCCACACTCAGTGACGGATAAACGATGGCAGGTAGCCGAAGGGTGTTCAAGTGGAACATATCACATTTCAGAAAACATGAACCACCAGCAGCCGGCTACGCCTGAGCCCTTGATTTTAATTTAATCGTAAATGATGCTAGAAGTAGTCAGCTCTCTCAAACTTTTTGTAGAAACAAAATATGAGGCTCGACGGGTAAAGCAAAAAAGAAAAAAATTGAGTTTGTCCACCAATTACTGTGCTTTTTGCCAAGTACTTTTTGCCAAGGATTCTTACAGTTATTGGGATGCATTAATACCAGAAGCACTGAGGCAAATCAAATCAGATTTATTTAAATAGGACAGTACGGGATCTATTTTCGTTATTTGTATTTACAACCACTGATGAGTAATGCCTAACAGGGGGAAATTAATTGTGTCACGTATTGCTGCAATAAATAGTTTTGCACTGATTGTCGCTGCTCTACAAGAAGGTGCTTTGCCAGAAATAGATGGTGTGACGTCATTTAGCAACAGAGACGATACGGATTTCATTCGAACGACAGAACATAACCCGAAAGGTGCACCAACCTTGATTTTAGAACTGGTCACTTCCAGTTAAGGGAGCTGTTTCTTAAATATATGGCATTATGGGAACCGACAAACTCACAGGAGTGTGCGTTCTCAAAATAAAGTCCCCGAAAAAAGATTACTGTCATCCTCAATGCTGTAACATCCTGATCTAGTTTGTGTTGCTGCTCAGGGACTGGAGCGACACAGAGAGAACTGGATGATGGTGTGGGTTGCGTGATGTGTATTTATTTCCTGTCTTGTTTCAGTCTCTGACTCCTTGAGCATCTGAGAAGCCCTGTGCTCCAGTCTTACCCCCCCTACTGAGACAGATAATGAAGGCAGCCAAAGACCTTCAGTCAGACGACCTGTCAGCATCATGCAGCTATAATCAGCTCGGCAACCCCCCTTCCCACTTACAAATTATTCATTCCAAGTCTTGCTAACGGCCTTCTCTCTTCGCCATTGATTACACCGGTTGTTTTACACATTCGCAGCTTGACTTGTAAGTGGAGTGCTTGCTCTAGAGAGGTTGTTACTTCCACAGTACACTGGCTGCAGGGGTGAGAAACTACATCTCTCTCTCTCTCTCTCTCGCTCTCTCTCTGCTTAATCACATTGCACCTAGTGACACTAAAATAACTGCATTTCCAGGAATATTTTCGGCTGTCAGACACGGTTAAAAATAGTATCTCTGAGCAGAACTTGGCATGATTCATAGAGGGCAGCTCGGATTCTTCACCATTTCGTCTGCAGCAGTGGATACACAGCACTGATATGATCTAAACCAAACCTAAGCTGCTCCCACACAGAGGCGACGATCGATTCCTGACCGGGCTCGTTGCTCTGAGCCTGCCTGCAGGAATCAGAGGGAAGCCTCGGATTGCATGACTTCCTGTCTGTGCGGCCTACTCAGACGACCTCTTCCTCCCACACTCTCCACATCCGACCAGCCTCCCACTGCACGCTGATACAGTAAAACATACAACACCAGCAGGCTCATAAAAGACTGCAAAAAGCACCACACACAAATATACAGCCCTACACTCTGAGACTGTTTACTGTGGATTACTTACTACCTCTGCACTCGATTTAAGCTCCATGACATATACACACATACTGGGTCAGACTACACGGCATCGTCACAGCACACTAGAGCATTGCTGAGGGCTCCTGTTATGCATGCATGAGGGTCGAAGAGGATTCCCTAGTGTGCTGTGGACACACAGACCCCAGCATGATTTGCGTAGTATAAACAAAATAACCTTTGATTTGTGCCAAATATTTGCGTTGAAGTAAATGACCAAGCAGTACATATTCATAAATGAATAAGGGTTGCTCTAGGTATTAACATACAATACCAAGGTTGGATGTACACCATATATTATGTCATATAAATTATTCTAATTGTATGAACAGAACAACAAGCATAATTCATTTTTGTACATTTTAGTGTGAATGCACCATTGAAATTGTAACTTTACATCAAATGCATTTCATGTATGTTTGCCTTATGAATAGGTTCATACTTTATGTCTCAATTTTTGAGTTTATAAATAATCACTTTACATGCGGAGATCAGATAAATGTTCACCTGTTTAGATATGCTGTATCAAAAAGTGGTTAGAACACACTAAGGGAATATACAGAGGTCAAGGCTGCATTAGCATCATATCTGATTTTTTTTTCCCTCAGTGACCTTGCTCAAAAAATTTGGACGAAGTATAAAACGATCATTCTGGCATCCATGCATCCATGTTCTGTACCGCTTATCCTACACAGGGTCGCAGGGAGCTTGGAGCCAACCCCGGAAGGGATGCCAACCCATCACAGGGCACAATCGCACACGCACACACACACACACCCACACACAAATAATTTAGAGATGCCAATCAGCCTACAATGCATGTTTTTGGACTAGGGGAGCAAACTGTAGTACCTGGAGGAAACCACGAAGCAAAGGGTGAACATGCAATCTCCATGCACACAAGACAGAGGCGGGAATCAAACCCTCTACCCTGGAGGATTTGGGGTGGCACAGCTTATTGTAAAGGTCCTAGCTGCCTCCATATGTCACTCAAATGGCCACACCCCCTGGCTTATTCTAGCCACTACTCATAGAGCATTTTGTTTCAGCTTCACCCCATGAGCTGTCTTGGTTCTCTCCCTTTTAAACATTACAATATTTGAAGTCACAGCACTCGAGCTGTAATCATGTGCTTTAGCAGCAGAAAGGTGATTTGTAAATGATATAATAGAAATTCACTCTCACTATGTGACCAATACATATGTGAATTTTCTTGTCATATGAGGATTGCCTAGCAAAACAAAACAGCGAGTTTTATGTTTTGTCGTTGCATTTTCTAATTTCTTGTTTCGTTTTTGGTTTATTATGAGTGTGTTTTGCACTCACAGGCCACTGTAGATCAGTGTGTCTTAGCTCTTTTAAACCAGAGAACATTTCAGTCTGGATTATGACGAAGGAAATTGGGACAGATTAATGAGGTCCTGCAACCCAGCAAGCATTAAACCCTCTCTCTCTCCCTCTCTACCCAAATATATTTTGGTACTAAAGTATAGAAAATAGGATGGGGGTATAGGAGAGAATGGGGGGATGGAAGTGGGCTTAATCCATCCTGATCCATTCCCTTCACATGTGCTGCACACATCATAAACAAAGCAACAAAGAAAGCGAAATGTGCGCTTAGGGTGGGCCAGGTGTGGCTCCGGAGCAAGTGCTAATCTCTATAAAGCTCTGAGATTATTCTAAATGTCACGTTTCCTTTAATAAACATTACAAACATTTCTGCCAACGCCAGCAACAGATAGCACAAGCAAAAAGCTTGGCAAGACGGTGGTAAGACGTTAAGGTAAACACTGTCTAAAATCTTCGGCCAGTGACCTTTTTTAATCATGTATAATATCGTTGTGGAAAAACAAGCTGGCAGAGGAAATACAGGAATAAATACTGCATTGCCACATTATTAAGAAGTGCATTAAAAATAGCAAGTCCTACACAGTGGGAAGGAATAACACGTAAAACACTGAAGACTGAAATTTGCATCATGAGGAATTACTTGTTTGTATAAGCTCACGCATGTGAGACAAATATTCTTGTATTTCTTGTAACGCTCTCAGCAGCTATTAAGTTTGTTTGAACTCATAAGAGGAAGTGATTTTCTGCAGCAAATGGAACTAATCATGCTTGAAGAACTGCAGTAATTTAATGCCTTTTAGCTCCTTGTTTTAGCTGCGGGCCTTAAAAGATCCTGCTAAACGTGGCGGTATAGGAAGCCATAACAAAAAGCAAATTTCAGCAGCCATGTCTACGTCTCATTACATGAATATATGGAGCAACCGAATTTCCATTTAATCTCTGTGGGCTACAAAGATGAAAACAATAATAAACCAGCACCACAGGCCAGAAATCAAACCTGGCCCCTGGCGATCGGTGTGGGCGTTATCAAAAGAAAAACGTGGGCTACTGTGATGAAATAAAATGCCAGACCACATTTTCCATTTATCATTTATTTATGGCTATAGTGTGCACGGGAACCCGCTTCAACGGAAGACATTTGAGATTTAAATTGAACAATAGATCATAGCAGCAGAAAGGCCTTTTGCAGACTTGTCTGAAATTATTTAAAGATACTCATTAAGACTGCAAGACTTTGCTGATAATAGTCTGGGGGTGAAAGGATTTCTCTTAATTAACTACAAACACTTGATAATTTTTCCAATTTTCTAGTTTCTATCCATTTGGTGTGGAAAGCGAAGAGTATGTTTGTCTCCTTTGGTATGTTTGTCTCCTTTGAAAAATATGACTCATGACACCACATCATTTTCAAGCTAATGGCAGGTACAGCACTGTGGTGCACACTGACACACTAGGAGTAGCAGGTTAAGCACTGGCTTATACATAACCAGCATGGGCGCAGGGTTGGCGACTGAAGTCCAAAAGTTATGTCAAAATTTCCATGAAGAAAGTATTCAGAGATAGGTTAAGCAGGTGCTTAAGTAGTTTTTGGGTGAAACACTCCAGATTTATCCATTTTCTGTAACGCATATAATACACAGGGTCGCAGGGAGCCTGAAGTCTATCCCAGGGAACTCAGGGTACTAGGCGGGGGACACCCCGGATCAGCCTACAACAAATATGTTTGGACTGGGGGAGGAAACTGGAGTACCTGGAGGAAACCCCCGAAGCACGCGGAGAACATGCAAACTCCACGCACACGGGGGAGGCGGGAATCGAACCCGCAACCCCGGAGGGGTGAGGCAAACGTGCTAACCACTAAGCCCCCATCCTTCCTGTAATCATGGTTGCCAATTTTTTCTTGAGTAAAGGCATCTGATTTCAATGGCGCCAAGACCACCACCTTTAAACACAAGCAAACAGTCAGGGATAGAAAATGCGGACTAATGAAGGAAATGCCTCACATAGCTAAAGCTAAATAGTACTCACATAGCTCTCTGAAAAGCTACATAGAACATCCACAGCAGCAGTTTAACGTGGAGTCACCTCTATCCAGCATGATGGCCCCTCAGGGAAATGATGACCTTCTGTTCATATTCTCTTGTTATATCATGTTATGACGACTAGTTCATAGCCTTTTCTCTGTTCGCTTCATGCTAACTCAACCCTCTGTCATCACAGGGCACGTGTGTGTCTCCAAACCCCCACCGAGCTCAGAC
This sequence comes from Ameiurus melas, assembly GCA_012411365.1. Lineage (NCBI taxonomy): Eukaryota > Metazoa > Chordata > Actinopteri > Siluriformes > Ictaluridae > Ameiurus > Ameiurus melas. The sequence goes on from CM022754.1 coordinate 10,347,191, forward strand.
CGACAGTTCAGCCTCCTCAGCCCATTACTGCAATAAAGCTGGCGAGCGGTGGACGAAATCCTCTGCTGGCCTTCTGTAATCCTTCACAATCACCCAGAATTATCCCCCTCCAAGGAAAATGCAGGAGCGCAGATGACAAAAACACGCAAGGGCAGAGAAGAGGAAGGCTGAGGGAATGAGAATGTGGTAAAACAGGATGACTGAGCATTCAGCTGGTACAACGTTTCTGTCTCCTCATAGATGGTTCACAGCGAGACCATTTGGACTGGTCACATGCTTCCTATATCCCATACATGCTAAAAAGAAAACATGTAGGAAGCAGCACTGAGCATGGTCCAAGTGGGAGTGGAGGAGGAGGGGTTAGGAGTCGGGGTTCAGTGGTTCCCAAAATATGGCTTGTTACCCTCTGACTTTGGGCTTGGCACACCAAGCTGAAGGTCACCCAGCATTTTAGCAGCCCATACTGCATCAGTCCTCATCAGTGACAGGGGGACAGAGGTTCATTGATTGGCAGTTCCAAGAAAGGATTTTTGACAATTGACCATGACATGTATATGTGCTTTTTGAACATCTAATCCCAGTCCCACTTTGTTATTATAATAACTTCCACTCTTCTGGGAAGGCTTTCCTCTAGATTTTGGAGTGTTGCTGCGATTTTCACATTCTGCCACTAAAGCATTTTCATGCAGTTCCACAAAAGCGTTCCAGTTCTTCTCAAAGGAGTTCATTGGTGTTGAGTTCAGGGCTCTGTGCTGGCCACTCCAGTTCTTCCATTCCAACCTTAGCAAATGATGCTTACATCATCCTCGTTTGTACACAGGTGTATTGTCATGCTAGTACCAGTTTGGGCCTCTTAGTTCCAGTGAAGGGATTTTGTAATTCCACAGCAGACAAAGACATTCTTTACTACTGTATGCTTCCAACTTTTGGGAAAGAATGACTTATGGGTCTGATGGTCAGATGTCCACAAATCTTTGGCCATATAGTGTATCTGATCATTATATCTTAACATCTATAGATAATTATAGGTTAGCAAAATGGCAGAGCAGACCAGTGAAACATACACAGTGATGTGAAAGCGGTAACTACACTAGCTGGCTTGGTTGCATCCCAAACAATGGAAATTGTATCGCAGGTCTTCAACATTGGCTGATGTGGTAAAGCCAACTCATACCTCAGTACAGCCATAGGGCACAAGTTACTAAATCTCACCACCTTTTTTTCATCAAATAATATTCTCCCAATCTCCCAACATCCAGTTCCTACCCATTAGCTGAATCTCCTCTTTCCCACAACCACTACCATCCTGTGAGAAAATGTGATCCATTTCTGTTCAGAAAGCAAGCCATTGTTCTCAGCCCTCTGGTGAATTAATATTATCCTGTGACTGTGAGAATATTCTGAATATTCTAGTTTTTATACTACAGTGAGAAATGATGATAAGACACAGCTGAAAGACGATAGCACTTAGCGGGTTCAGATGGTTCAGAAGGGACATGCACAGTTTCGCAACGGTGAGGTAAGCACATTTTTAAAAATGTCCAGTTGTTTCTTGTCTATGACATATAAAGCCACTAAACACTTTTTTCAGACTCTTGGACATGGATGGCTATAGAATCACTGCAATATATATATATGATCGCCTAATGATGGGGCTCAGTGAATGTGAATACACGTGCTTGGGTTTTGAGGTGGTGGCCATATTTGAGAAACCATATTTGCTTGATTTTTAAATTTCAAAACACCTAGCTATAGCCAACTTTAAACAAAATCACTCGGTATATCATTAAGAAATAAACATACAAACACACTACAAAAAGGAAATATATACCACAATGTTGCTAACATGTTTAAATGTGTTTGATAAACAACAACAACAACAATAATAATAATAATAATAATAATAATAATAATAATAATAATAATAATAATAATAATAATAATAATAATAATGTAAATGATATGGTGAAGTTTTCTGTAAGGAGATACATATTTATCCATCATGGAAGGAGTCTCCAGTGTCCACGCTGTGTAACAGGTTTCTGCCACGGGAGAATTTTCAGGACAGAAGAGGACACTTTTGCTTTCTGGCTTCTCTATAACATGACAAACTGTTGTTCATTAGTTTTGGGAAATCACTGTGATCTAAGAGGAATAATATACTACAGGAAACGCTATTGTATGAAAATAATCCATCTGGAGGTGGCAACACATCACACCAACCAGTCGTGGATTACAGCAAGCCTTGTCATGTTTTATTCAATACTTATTAAGGATGACATTCATAAAACTAAACCCTCTTACTCAGCAGGAATATAAACTATACATACATATATATATATGTATACATATATATTTTTGCACACATTCAATTCTGCTGATACAAAGCAACATTACAACTCGAGAAACTGCAGTCCATTTCTCTTCAGTGAGTGAGCCATTGTTCACAGCTCTCTGGTGGATTAATATTATCCTGTGACTGTGAGAATATTCTAGTTTTGATACTACAGCGAGAGATGATAATAAGACAAAGCTGAAAGAAGATATCACTTAGCAAAGAAAAAAAACAGTTCCAAAGGGAACTGCAACAATTTTGTGACCATGTGTTAACCACACTTAAAATCTATTCTGTTGTTCTATTGATCAAAAAAGCTTCAAAAGCAACTCTGGTTTAATAATGTGGAATAGATTAAGACTCGGAGTCAACCAATGCTTTGGTACCAAATAGGTGGTAGGACTAGTGACAATGCCGACACAAATACTAACCAAGCTCCCTTCCCTTTCACTTAATCATGTCCTCTCCTAGTTATCTAGGAGAAAGGGCAAAAGGGCTGGAGGGAATGGTTTGTTTAGAAATACATAAGCATCCTGCTCTACAGTAAATCATTCCCTGCTGCGGACAGCGATCAGGCTCTGCCCCCTTCGGTGACCAACTCAGGCCAAGTGCACCATGGAAGCCAGCAGAGATGACTCAAACCATTTACAGCGACCCCTAAGAACACCAGGGTCCATCCCTTCAGAATAGACCATCAACTACGTTGTGCAAATAAGAGGAATGCATTCTGTTTTTCTGTTTTTGAGGAGAATATGGTGGGTATATATAATTCATAACTCTGCTTTGGTAAGGTCAACACAGAACGGATGCATGTGGAATTGTGTGCACCCTTGAATCAAGAATCTATCACTTTATTATTATTAATGGTGCTTCCTTTCAGATTCCTCAAGTTCATTTGATTCCTCCTATTTCAATTCTGCCGATTAAATATTTACTTAAATCTCCTACCTGACAACAATTTAGCTTTTACAAAGTAATACATGGGATTCTTTTTTGCTGGTTTATAATAACCTGTAATGCTTTCTACATATATTATCTTCCAGATAATAAGTGGAAAACAGTGTCAAATGATTATGCTAATAATAACTTTTCTTGGAGTTCATGGGGATAACCTTTCAGACTAAAGCCAGCGGTACACTTTTAAGATTATTATTTGCCACAGTGTACAAGATCATCTCGATAAAATCTCTATGTGATAACATGTTCTCCATGTTCGATTTTATTTAGCTTTTGCTATTGGCACTACTCTATTTTTCTAGCTTTCTATGGAGTTTAATGTAATAACATGCCATATTGGCTGCTTTTAGTTGAGGGTCATAGCAGTAGTCAGACTTTTTTGGTTGCAATTTTTTTGGTCTATTAGTGAGCATGTCATATTGTCCATCTGCCTCAACACACAACCAATGAATTCTTTTACAATGTGCGACTTTTTGTGTAACGACAAAATCAAGCTGAAAATCATACAATGTAAGCCCAGCGTAATCAGGTTTATTTCAAGAGAAGCCCTATCTCATCACTATATCTAGTGTATCTGGAGTGTATTTAGTGTATCTAGAGATTATCTACTGTGTAAGTAGAAACAAGAAGGTACTAGTGTTTCTCAGAATTTTTATTTTTCTGAGGCTTGTGTAGCTCAAACTGAAACTTTGACTTTTTGTGTGCTCTTGTGTGTAAATTTGCTACATAAATTGTTTTACTACCTTCCAGCAGAGGCTACTTATTGACACTGGACTGCAAGTAGGACACGGGTTGGATGAGTTAGAATCAACTTGGACTTTAAGATTCATCATCTAATCGCATCCCTGAGAAGTTTATGAAGCTCCTTGAACATCTCGCTCTGGCTAGGTGAAGGTGGAGTACAGTAACTCATGCAGGCCAACCAATAGATTAAGAATAACCGTGTAGAACTTTGCGTAATGAAATATATTCTTGTTTTACTTTTCAGAGAGCCTGAGATCAGATTAATATCTGATCTTAAAAACAGCCAAAAATGTATTTAAATGCAGCCAGCCTTTGGCAAGGAAAAGATGAGAAGCAAATCAAGGAGAAATAATTAAGTAAATCCTGAAATACTTATCGGCAAGAGAGGGCGGATAGGCATCAGCAGAAAAGTAATTTCACCGTTCCCGATTGTGCACGGAGCCTGCTGAGGGGTGACCACGTGTTAAATACTTCCTCTCCTTCAGTCAGCAATTTCCTACATACTCTGGCCCATAGGTGCAGCAATGACCTTGTGCGTGGGAACAGATGAGTGTGTGCAAGCTAGGATCGAAAGCACTATTATCCCCTTTCCTCACCTAAAGGCACTGTGTGATCTTGTGCTTTATCAAACTTTCAGCACCCTACTCCCCTCTGCTGCTTCAGTTTTAAGCCTCAAAGTGAAAAAAAGTGGACCATTCGTTAAGCAAAGGTAATTGGAGGTGCGCCTTCTGCTCAGAAAGTGTTAACAATATTCAATGTGCAATATGTCTTCTCCTGACCTGCTTAAAAAAAATAGGAAATATTCTGCAGGGACAGCATAAACGATCATTATAAACATAGTTCAAAAATGAATGGATTTGATGATCTGACATTTAATAGGTTCTCATTAGTATTTCCAATATTGTGCTGAAGAGAAAAGGCCACAGTAACCTAATGTTTTTCACCCCAGAGGACATGACAGAGCGAGTTTGGATGAGGCGGAAAGGTCCAACTGTCAACTGTTATAACAGCTGAGCCTTTGATGAGCTTAGTCTATTGGCAGGAGTGACCTGAAATGATGTCAGTGCCGTACAAGATTTTAAGCAAAGATATATGCCCTGTAAAGTTTTAGAAAACCAATTAAACTTCACAGGAATGACCACTCATTGATGTAGAACCCAAATGCTAGACATGGGTTTAAGCCAGGTTTATACAGTATAGCTCAAATTTGCTGTCGCAAACAAAAACCACAAGAGGTTTTTCAAGTTTGGTCATGAGTTGTGACACGGTGGTGATCTTAGAACACATAATGTGACCTGGTCACTGGTAGCCAATTTAGTGAATCAGATATGCATTGCCCTATATATAATTAAGTACTGCTACACATTAATGTGTTGTTTCCCCATTATTATCCACCCTCAATGGGATGTCCTGCTACTTCAAACATGCTCACATTGTGTAACATCGCAAAGCAGCACTGATCGTCCATAGATGGGGAACAGCAGTGTTATTATACATCTGTGAATGATGTTATGCACAAGAGAAGGAGAAACCCCCAATGTGACAGGCTTTCCATTGTTCTCATTGCTGTAAACAACACATATGTACCAAGGAAAGGCAAGCCATAGAAGTGCTGTAAAGTCACATATTAACCCCTGAAACTTTTACATTCTTCACTTACCTTTCCTTTAGCTCCTGAATAAATCAGAATAGATAATGAATAGTTTGTTTCAGGAGAAAACAATAGCTGGGACCTTTGCATGGTTAATGATGTATAGACAATAATACACTATGGATAATAACAATGCAGCAAACTGTTTGGGCCATATGGATGCAATATAGCTCATATCCATAAGGTGGGCTTGGGGAATTCAGTAAGGAAAGCAAATGCTCCAACAAAAGCAAGACATATCTGAGCTAAGCAAGCCACAGAAGTCATAATCATAACACATTTAAAGTCACAAACAAAGCCAAGAATGTGGCAGTGCCAATTCCCAAAAGCAGCAGTGCTGTAACTCCATAAACCCAGCAAGAAAAGCTCTTCCACTAGCCCTAAGGCTACTAATAGACATTTGTAGCAGGTGCATTCTTGACGCTACATGAATACAGATTCATACAAAGTGACTACAGATTTCTGAAAGTCATTCCCATTTCCTCAAACCAGGAATCAGCAATTCAGCACACCACAGGCTGAAAGCCACATATGAGGAGCATTTCCTATTTCCCAAGAAATGTAATACTGCTCCTGCTTTATGAAACCATGCAAGCACTGCCAGATAAACATACCAAATCGTGCCAATACCCTCTAAGCATCCCTCTGAGACAGTCACTGTGTCGCCCATGTCAGCTCTCACATCCATGGCTAAGAGGCATTGTTGTTGATGTTTTTCACTGTCGTAAAAAATCAATGAGTCCTGACAATCTCTCTCTTTATTTTTGGTGTCACTGAGCATTCACCATGAAATAACTCCATTCTTCACACAGAACGGCAAAGGCGCGCGAGCGAAAGCCGTGGACAACAGCTGTAAAACGGCCTCATTCTTCAGAAAGTGCTCGTTCATGGGGGTCTTCAAGCCTTTCTCTCTGAGCTTCAAACAATTTTATTAAGTCTTCTTTTCCATTTGTGGCCAAGTTGTACTCCACATGGCGGGTAGACCAAAAGGTCCAAAGAGAGGTGAGCAGCCCTCAGAATATAATCAAAACAACAGAGCTTGACAGAACATCAGGGTTTAATGGGTTGAGTTGTGATCGAGGATAAGAGTACATACACAGTGATAAATGTCTGTCAAAGCCGGAAGCTGAACTTTCTGTTTTTACACATTGAATTTAGAGCTTCGTTGCTTCATGTTTTTTGTTGGATTTTTTTTCAGTGTGAAACTAGAAAAGAGCCAATTTGTCAAAATGAGAATTTCCTTCCACCATCAAACTACCATGCAGATTTGTAGAGATTTTGGATAGTTTGTCCTGCTGTGTGATGTATTGCTTGCTCTAGCTTATCATTTATCACTTTACATCCGGCAGGTTTGTTAGTCACACACACAGAGACGACTTTTGGTTGTTGTTTTTTGGCAAGTTGAACCACATTCTTATTTTGAAGTTCTGCTGTAGCTTATAGGAGTGTATAGTTTATTGAGTGACATTTCTCATTAGCTGTGGTTGTACTGAATCTGGGGATTTCATACTTAATATACTGTCAAAAATGACAAAACAAAAAAGGTATACAAAATGACATAAATTCCAGGGAACCGTAAACAGTTTCCACACTTTCATCCTTTCCTCTTATAACATAATATTAGCTGTTTTTCTTGCATTTCCTGTTGAATAAGCCTCAGTCTTTAGAAAGGTAAAGGAGTCTAAAAGGTTAAATAAACCAGTTAAATAACTGTGTTTATTTTTCCTGAAGCACATTTGATATCTCACTCAATAGAGCTTCAAGCATGAACACACTCTCAGCTAATAGAAAATGAGAAGAGTCTTTTTTACTGATGGACTGATACACAATTATCACTACATCACTGTTTTTATTGTTCCCACACCAGCCATTTTGTGTAATTACCTTTAAGCTGACTCGCTGTCGGTTTGACACATAAAAACCCTTTGGGAAATTTCTATCCTGCTTTAAACAAAGGAACAGGGTTGTAAAGGGATAAAGAAAACAATAATGCAGTATTTATCTCAAAAGTATGTTTTCTGAAAATAACAATGTTAAAGTACAGCTCTAATATACAGTATAGGATTTACAAACTTAGAACTGTTGAGCTTTCCTGGAGTTCCCTGTACATTCATATTAAATAGTAAATCTGCTAGTGGACATGACATAACACTCTAAATTTCATTTGAAACAGTGTGTTTTTGCATAGCGATGCTTAAAATCTGGACCATTTCTTCATAAATATCGCTATACTGCATTTTTTACACTGTTCGGGGAGCTGCATGATGGCAGGACAAAGAGCGATGGGGGAAGGGAGGCAGAAGCACACACAGCAATCAGAGCCTCGGCTAATCTGCTTTAATCCAAAAGTGAGTTTTTAAGAACAATAGAGGTAAGGTGGAGAGAAAAAGACAGAGAAGTCTTTCTGTCACTTAAAAAGATCACGGAAAGAGAAATGAGAATAAAAGTTAAAAGTTCTTGACTGCTGTATCAACATTTTCTGCCTTTTCCTCGCCTGTGCTTTGAGACAAACTGACAAACGAAGACAAACAAAACAGAACTGTGTCTGGACCTATCCGCTGTCTTGCTGTTTCTGTTATAAGTGGGAGGACATAATGCTTTAGCACTGAGATATCTGTTATTAAATGATGCTCCATAATGGACATATACATGAAAACTGCTTTATGGGTTTTTCTTCTCCCTAAAGGAAGCTGCACAGTTAGGAGGAGAATCGATGCTAAAAATACAGTCCTGCTCAACTATGAGTCACATGCAGCCATGCTCTCTAGCCAAACACACAAAAGAGAGGTGGGAGAGATGGAGAGAGAGTGGGGGGGGAGGCAGTCAGAGAAAGGCAGAGATTTTTTACGCCGTTTATTCGCTTCTCGTGAAATGTGGGATGACATCCAAACCTAGAGGCGAATCGCAATGACGTAATCTGTAATTGTTACCCGTTCTCTATTAGCATTCGATTATGGTTGAAACACGGCCAATTATGAAGCGACAGTCACATGATCTACACACTGAACGGGGGCGCGGATAAGATAGAGAGGAATGCTGAGATGCACATACAACACAGAGATAGACTGAGAGAGGAAACAGTTTTACTCAGAATCAGTTGAACTGTTTCCAGAACATTAATAAAGCTATTGGCAGACATAGAAAGACAACTACGTGTAATAATTTATGCAGCTAGTATTACTGAATAATCCGTTAATGAGGTTTTAACTGCTGCTCAAATCTGAAATAATAATATTCAGGCTCATTTGTTTCCCTTCTTAATGATTGGAAAGAAGTCATCAATAATTTATAGAGACGGAGATGGAGTTATATATATCTGAATAGACAGGAAGTTGAGTGACTGGGGGGGCATGATGGCATAGTGGTTAGCACGTTTGCCTTGTACCTCCTGGGTTGGGGGTTTGAATCCTGCCTCCACCCTTGTGGGTACTCCAGTTTCCTCCCCCAGTAACAAGACATGCATTGTAGGCTGATTCCATCCATCCATCCATCTTCTACCGCTTACTCCTTCTTCAAGGTCGCGGGGAAACTGGAGCCTATCCCAGGGAGCATTGGGCACAAGGTGGGGTACACTCTGGACAGGGTGCCAGTCCAGTAGTTGTAGGCTGATTGTCCTTTCCAAATTGGTTGGAGTGTGAATATGTATAAGTGTCCAGGGTGTCCACCACCTTGTGCCCCGAGTCTCCTGGGATAGGCTCCAGACTCCCCGTGAGTGACCCTGTGAAGGATGAGCGGTATGGACAATGGATGGATGGTGACTTGGGTAGATTTACATTCTGACATAGTATTACATGATGTCTCAGTGATTGATTGTAGGTTTACACCTCAGTGCTGTTCCAGTTTTTGATTGGTCAGAAAGTGTTGATTGATTTCTCTAAAGACACGTGAAAGACACTTGTATTATAAAATGTATTATTACAATATAAGACTAATAATAATCTGGTTCAAAATATGTCATATTATTTAAATGTATAGGAAAGATCTATATTCGTTGAGACCGGTTGAGATGTTTATTTAACAGGTGTCAGTACTTTGTAATAGTCAGGAAGTTTTACATCACAGGAAAGTCTGATTTCTGATTTCTGACTAACATGACAAGCTGTATCGTTTTGTCTTATTTACTTCAAGAGAGAGAGAGTTATAAATTGATATAAATGTAATCATTGGCAAATTGTTGTGGTATAAGAGGAATAAAGCACTTCAGATTGTGCTGTTGTGGGAAAAGAATCACTCAGGTTGATAACACATTAAACCAACATATCATTGATAAGTGAATCATATTGACTGAATCAAAGTTCTTATTTAGTCGAATACATGGTTCATCACTGATGTACACTGTAAAATTACTACATAGTACACAAAGGCCGTTATCAGCTGTGTAAGTAAAATGTTTCTTAAGCTCTAAGTGGTGAAAAGAGTTGATATTCATAATTAGTAGATGTTTAAGGCGTGAAATTCATTCTATGGTCAGCTGCTGTACAGTGATGTAGTAATCTTATGTCCGATGCCTGAGGCTGTGCGTGTTATTGTAGCTTCTCTCCCTGGTGCGCGCATCATGCAGCCTTGCGCCCTTGAATGTTTCTGGCCCTGAGCCGCTGGCACGGTGACCCCGACCAATCCGTAGCGTCTGCTGCATGTCTCCATGTGCACGTGGCTCAGTGGGGCCCACAGCTGAAACGATGGTTTACAGACAAGCGCCTTTACTCATTGACTACAGCTTACCGCAGAAGATGATTTATCACTCAATTTATGTGCAAATGCATTCGTGTGTATGCATGAATGCATGTGGAACTGTACAAACAGGTGTGGGATGGGGTCTGTGTATGTGTGCGTCCAAGATATCAAAAGGTATGGCCATCTGTTCGAGTCAGGACTCTAATCCCTGAACCCCCTCATCTGGTGCGACCCTCAGCCGAAGGGCAACATGACCGGCTTTCGTTTATTTACTCAGTGTCTCGTAGCAGATGTCTGTGAAGATTTTATGGCATCCAGACCATTTGGATGGTCTAGTAGTTATAGTTTGCTCATAGTCTGTATATTAAAATTTGATATGAAGCAAAGTATAGCTAGCTGCATGTCATATTGCTACTGAAATGCAGCCAAGTTCAATTTCAGCAAGCTTTTTAAAATACACCAAAAAGCAAGACAACCTACAGCTGTAACAATCTAAATGCAATCTAGCAGCATTACGACGGGCGATAATTGCAAACCTGACCTTATATCATCTAAAAACTCTTCATTACACTGAATAATACACTGACCTACTACTGGATAAGAAAATTACACACAGCCAGTAACAAGCCAGCTGCAACATAGCAACCACCCTTACTTCATTACTACATTAAATATGACACAATCAGCAACAGTTACAATGGTGGAAAATGGTGGGAGGCTAAAAAAAACAACAAACAAAAAAACAACAAGCTCTCTATGGAGTGAGAGCCTGGTGTAGTATAACTGCTGTGTAATTCTCTCAGAAGACATAGATGAGGGTGAAACATGTCTGTCTGGACTTTCAATCTCCACACACTTCCACACACCCACACTGTCTCATCTCTTTCTGAAAGCCTCTAGATAAACACACAGTAGGGCTGTCAAAATTTCACAGTTCAAATAGTCTTCAAGTTTTCATACAGTAATACTGAGGTATTCCAAGACTAAACATCTACGTTCTTATAATTTAGATCCTGCGTTCTACTTTTGTTTGCCTTGATTCGGTATCAAAAGTTGTGCTTCCTAAACCTTTAAATGACCCTTGTCGCTTGATGTAGGTAAAGTGTTTACAAGACGTGTGATTTATACTTTTTTGATATTTTTATAACCACAGCATGGTTGAATTCTCAAACCTGATTGATCACAACGTGCGTATTATTTTTTGTATAACTGCACGGCTCAGGCAGTTGCTCAACATGAACGCAAGTTCCGCACATAAGTGTAGCAGGTAGTCTGCGTGTGGTTGTGCAATCTTGACTTTCGTGATTGGCCATAATACCTACAGGCTGCAGCCAATGGGAACGCTTCTCTATCAGTTATCAGTGCGCGTCCTCACAAGACCAATCAGACCACGTCAGGTAAGTTAACAGAGTCTTAACAGAGCCGAAAATCTTAACAGAAACAGTTACTTTAAGAGATGCGACAAGAGTGACAGCCCCCAGGCTGTGCCCTGTGTGCGCAGAGTTTGCAGGTTCTCCCCATGCTTCAGGGGTTTCCTCTGAGTAGTACAGCTTCCTCCTCCCAGTATAAACACATGCCTTGTAGGTTTATTGGAATGAATGTGTGTGTGTGATTGTGCCCTGCAATGGGTTGGCACCCATATGGTCATTCAGTTCTATGTTCTAACTACTGTAGCTACCTAGCTGGCCATATGTTATTATATCACCACTACCACGTTTAGCCTCTCAGTGAGGTTTCTGGTAAAATAAATAAATAAATAACATTAATAAATAAAATCCCCATAGTACTGGGCATCATATTCTAGAAATTGCCTTCTATTTGTGGCATGTTATGTCTAGTGGATACCATTAAGGACCAATAATGGTAATGGTGTTAATGGTTAGATGATGGTTTGTAATGGTATTTGTAGTAGATTCCATTACAATTTCTGTTATGGTTTCTATTGTTTGTTTGTTTGTTTTTCCAGTAGGGTAGGTACAAAAAAACAACAACAACAAAAAATAGTCCACCCCTTGCTGTGAGTGCAAATTTGAAAGGCATTCAAAAGAATTTTAAAACACACAACTGAAGCAGGTCTCTGTGGTCACACACTGTTTTTTGACAAGCGATTTGTTGATGGCTTCAGCACAAATTTTCCTTCTGCAACAAAAAGTGCCTGTAAAAAAGCTTCAGGTCAACAAGAATGACTTCTTTTTCTAAAATATGCTAAGCAATCCACTTATGGATTCATCCCAGACGTCTAATCATGACACTGTTCAACAGTCATCTCAAACATATACACAACAGAACAGAACAATCGACATACCCTATGGAAACACACACACACACACACGCATGCAAGCATACAGTCAATGCTGTAACCATAGTGATTTGAGGCAAATGCGGGAAGTACATGACACATATAATGCACTGAAATCACGGCCTTTTTTTCTGCCGCATATAGCTGCCAGAAAAACACAATGGCTTTCACAGAGCACTTCATAGCTAATGCAGAGAGCTGATGTACTAGGAGAGCAGGAGAAAGAGGTGTAACACAGCTGGTAAAGACAGGAATATGCAGGTACAATGTCATGGTAAAAACTCAAAGATTATTATATGACAGTTTCAATAAAACTAAAGAAGCCACAGTTATTAATTCCATATACTAGACCGGGAAAAACATGATCCTTGTCCTCTGTTTGGGTCCCATCTGATTTACTACTTTTGTTTCATGTGATTTTCACCCTTACCTCTAAGAACCATTGCATCTGTAGCATATGAGCAATCACCACTTACATTCTGAAATTTTTTCGTTGTGCTGAGAAAAAGAACAAAAACCCTATTTACTCAAACATCATTTATAACATAAACCTAATTTATTATGTAAGTCTAAGGGCAGTTATCGAATTCCCTAAATGAAAGTTAAAAATTAGACTATATTACACAAATTTACAATCACAACCACAATTAAAATCCATTACTAGAAAGATCCTGTGCTGTTGTTCATACTAAAGTGTTTTTTCCCCCCAAGTGCAGACCATGGTCACTAAACAACACGAGTGATTGTGGAATGTAAGAAGTAGGGAGAACTATGAGAACTTCTGAGGACTGACGCTCTGCACAGTTTCTGCTTTGCACTAAATAGTTTAACCAACCATGAAAGACATATAGGTAGGTGTTAAATTGCAGGCAAGAGGCGGGGAGGTGGTGGGGGCGGACACGTCATGAATAGTTGAGAAAGAGAGAGACTGGAAATTAAAGAGTGTTAATTAGGAAGAAGGCAAAGCTTCAGGTGTGGTCTTTCTCCCACACTTTAAATACTTTATAACTCCATCCAACAATATAGTAAAAAGTCCAGTTACTTAGGCTTTCCTGAAAATTTAGTTGTACGTGTTCATATTTCCACATGACTACACATGCTATTAACACATAACCACAAACTCTTCAAGCTTCCATGTAGTTCCATGAAGGAGGAATTATGCAGAAATTCTTGAAGACATTAGGTAAACACTCATCAAACAAAATTATAATGCACTTAAATGTTTACTAATTGCGCATAAATACCCTTAGACCTCCATGATAAGTGAGGTTTGAGTAAATGAATTTTCTGGGGGATTTTTTCTCAGTAGAGTTGAATGTGTTGAAATTGTTGTTAGTTGTATTCAACATATGGTAGAGATGCACTACATACAGACAGTGTATGTGGAGGCTGAAAAGTACTGGAGTGATCCTTTAAATGGGAACAATACTAATGAATCTTCCATACATCCATCAATCCATTTTTTCTACCACTTATCCTACAAAGGTTATCAGAGTGCCTGGTGCCTACCCCAGAGGAGTTAGGGTGGGGGACATCCTGGACAGGGTACCAACCCATCGCAAAACATAACCGCACACACACTCACACACCCATTCACACACTACAGACAATTCAGAGATGCCAATCAACCTACAACGCATGTCTTTGGACTAGGGGAGGAAACCAGAGTATGGGGTAGTATGAGTATGAGTAGTATACTCAACTATGAGTAGAAAATATGAAACAAAAAGTGATTTTAATTGCTGTCACATCCACTGCATCTACATAGTTCCGCTCCTGTCTTCACACACACACACACACGCTCACACAAACATACTGTACACATACTGCCCAAAGCAGAATGTGAAACTTGGTTGTCTATTTATATAAATATATTTATACTGCTATTGCATTAGAAATTTAAGGAACATATCATTAATTAAAACAGTTTGAGAAAGGGAATAAATGCATGTTAATGTTGACACTCTGGGATAAGAGTAAAAAGAAATAATTCAATAAAACAAGTATATCAAAATCTCTGTTCATTGTGCTGCTGAGTACCTAATGTGTGTGTATGTGTGTGTGTCTGTGTCTGTCTGTGTGTGTCTGTGTGTGTGCGTGTGTAGGTTTTCTTGCTGCAGGCTTCCTGATGAGAGGCTGTGTGTCTGGGTGATGCTGTTGCCATGCTGAGCCAGGCAGTGCCCGCCCAGGCCAGATGTGCCCAACACAAGCCCTTCGCTGTCGCCAGGGATACGCAGCCGGCAACCGTTGCTGTGGTGTAATGCAGCATCGCAGCTTTGGACTCCATCAGCTGAGCTTGGGAATACCGCCTAGTTAGATTAGAGGGACTCCGCAAGCACGCGCACGCGCACACATACACACACACACACACACACACACCTACTTCACTCCCACTCCTCTATCTAGTACCTTCCAATGCGTGACCTGCCGTTGCTGTTGTTGGTAAAGTGGAAATAATGGCAGTTTTTCTCCTCACCTCCCTAATCTGATTATACCACACGACTGGATGCCTCAGCCAAGGCTAAAGGATGCAGAGGTTTACACAGACTTCTCACACACACACACACACACAAGCAGTCAGCAGGCCATCTGTGTGTGCTCTGTGAGGTGTGAGGACAATGACAGTGCCAAAAGATCACAGTTCTGACGGAACCCGAGGCAATGCATTGCTGTGTGTGCTAGCTTAGCATTCTATACTGCTTTGAGCATGCGTAAATGAAAAAGCATATAAGATTCCAGAATGAAATACTATAATGTTATACAAGTTCATTTTACTGACTATTGTATATAGTGCATAAAGTTTTGAATGCAACAAAGGATATTAATTCTCCATCTGTTTCACAAGCTGCCTGCTGCATTCAAAAACAAGCCAGAACTGATTCAGGAACAGCTACACATCACCTCGGAATTGAGACAAAAGCCTTATTCAGTTGGCATTCACTTCTCATAGTGTCATTTTTTATTCAGATTTTGCATGCCTACTTCCTCCACTTTCATCTAGACAGCTAAGAATTAACACCAGTTTTCTTCACGTTTCTTTTCCTATTCAGCCCGTAGTGAATTTTGTGGATTTTTAATTTTTTTTATAATCGTTGCGTCCAAAATGTTTGAATTTGCTGCGGCTATTTTCAAAACTTCAAGGTTTTTATTCCCAGAAAACTATTTGAATTGTGGAAATTGCAATTGCCCGATCATGTTTTGCACGGTCTTTCTCAGTGATGTTTGTTGGTAAATGAGACGTTTTAGCTGTACTCATGTTCGACTCACGTGAATGGAAGAGGGCTTTGGCTGAATGCATGTTGTGATAACATCACATGACGTGTCTTGCCCCAAATCTGCGGCAAATCTGCGGTAATCGTGAAATCCTGGAAGGAATGATTATAAACTTGTGCCCATGGCCACATATATGGCCATGTGATAGAACATGTGGCTATATCAGTATAAAAACCCAAGGTATTCATAAATTTAGATACGCTAGTATAAATATAGTCCCCCATAAATAGTGTTTTAAAAGTCCCCATATATATTGAAAATTAACACTTTTTATCAAAATGTCTTCTAAAATTTTTCAGTAGTTTATCTTATATACATAGTTTTTACAGATCCCATCACACATGACGCTGTTGCCGAAACTTACTAACAAATTCGAAAAGACTGGAAGTGTTCCAGACCGACTGAGAAGTAGACGTCCACGAACATCCACTGATGAAAGCACAACTGACATGGTGCTGGCGTACATATTCCCCTACATATGGAGACTTTTGGGACACCCTGTAGTATATGCTTATACAAACTGATCTATATGATGGGTAAGTGTGTCTAATAAAGTGATCAGTGAGTGTACGAAGTGAGTGTATGAAGGATGAAGGCTGCTTGTTTTACTTGAAATCATTAATAGACATACATATTATATGATATCACGCCGCTCTTATGTCTCCGTTGTCTTATGAAGGCATTTGTAGTAAAGAAATGACCTATTGAGGGAATATTACTAAAGGTACTAAAGTGCAAAATGAAGAATTTAAAAGAGAAAACTAAATGTGCAATAATCCAAATGCTTTACAATGTAAAGGACGGTTTAAAAAATAATCACAGTGATATCTGTCTGTAAGAAACGAATGATCAACCATTCTTATGCCATCAAAATGTTGGGATTCATGATGGGATTATGGCTGAGAGTTTTCTTTAAGGACAGAATCTGGACAGAAATAAAAATCTGTAAAAGTGTGAATTTCCCTCATACAGAACTAAGCCCATCCAAATATTTTGACGTACATGTTTTCATGCTTGTGAAAACACATACACGACCTGGTTCAAAGAAATAGACTAAATGCCTTCATCTTCACTGAGCCATTTCATAGTGCTGTGGACTAGAAAAATCTCTTCCTGAGAATCTCTTACTATTCCTTTATATTTCATGTTCCGCTTCAGCAGGCCTGATTGATTCACCATCCACCACGTTTGTCATATGAAAGTCTGTCTGAAAACATAAACCTCACGTCTCCACCTCACAAAATTGAATTCGGTCTCTGTAAATGGTGTCATGCACTGACCAAACAGCAAGGATGTAGCAGAGCTCGGCTGTCTTCGGATCCTCTTTCTCCAATCACGTCGATGCTGCCTCGGCCAAGATCTTCATCCAGCGGAAGTTCCCTCAGACCTCTGGTGGAAACGTGACAGCCTTAGTAATGACCATTCTGTGATCCATTCGTTTACCTAACCTCCTCTTAAGTCCCTCAGGTCGCACAGTTCACATGGAAATGAAAAGTTGGTCCTCTATGTCGTTAACAATTTCTGAGTATATTCAGGAAAGTCAATACTGCAGCAGGATCATTACTCTGAAGTCATAATTATCTAAGCTTTCCTTCCACCATCTATGCAAGTCAATTAAATCTCTCAACACTCCATTAAAATGGTAGCTCACCCGAATACAAAGTGTTTATAGCTTTCATTAATGAAGAAAAGAAGATAAAGGGTTATTTCATCAGCTCTGGCCCATGAAAAAACACAATTCAGAGATGATGAAAAGAAATTCCTTCAGCTTTAAGCCTAGCAGAAAAGATTCAACATGATACAAAGCATTAGAGCATCTAGTGTGTTAAACAAGCACTAAAAGATGTCCTAACAATCTACTAGCGGCTAGCGTACTTGCGGCTCCAACAGTTAGTCAAGTCTTCTAGTAAGAAGATGTCCGAGTGATAATTGAAGCAAATCTTGTGATTCACCTGACCATGAACAAAACTGACGTAACCCTCATTAAGTTCTTCTCAACAATTAAACTGTCATCTCTCTCCCTTTACGTCAGCACATACAGTCTGTTGTACATTTCATAAGAGTGCCAAAGTTAACAATTCTCCAAGGCTATAATTTGGGCCTAGTTTAGAAAAATGCATAATTTGTGAGTTAAAAAAAGCCCCAGTAGCGAGCGGAGGTTTTAACTCGCTTTGCTTCTTGTTAATGTCATCGCTGCATAATAGCCAGGGAGATGGATGGGCGTGTGGCTCTGCTGGTCTGTGTTATGTGATGGATTTTTAAAGGGCAGACCGGCCTGATAGATATCTCCGGAGAACAGAAGTAACAGGCCTTAAAAGTTCTCGTCGCCTCAATGGCTGAATTCTTCATTATGGCCATATTAGCAGTGAGCGATGGAAGGAATTAACGAGGCAAAGCAATAGCAAAACAGATGGAAAAAAAAACAAACAGGTTTGCAAAACATAAAAAGATAAAAATTTATCCTGGAGGAAAAGGGTGTCACAGTTTCTGTCAAAAGGTTCTTTAAATAACATGAACTGTTATATGTATTGAGTAGTAAGGCTTGATTGAACCATCAGAGTTACTGTTCACGCTTGTTCTAAACCCCAAAGCGTTCAAATCACTGGCACATTCCCAGCTGACATCTTGACCATTCAAATCTCTCAGCATTTCAAATGCCTTCAGATATCTGCTATTCTAGTTTCTTCTTTCAAAGGATACTACCATATCAAGCAATCTAGTAGGCTTCAGCAGAGCTAAATGTGACAGTTAAAGAACAATAAAAGCACTTTATTTGATTTTGTCCCCTTGATCATTCCGACAGACATACTGACTAGTGTGACTCATTGAATCAATCCATATGAAATTACCATTGTACTGCAGATATCAGATCGTAAGAAGTCAGATGACTAATTCAGCCTTTGGAGGTACTGTTCAGCCTCGTGAAGAGATGGGGGAGATCTACTCTAATAGCTCGGGTATGGAGGCTCAGGCCTGATCGATAGTGGCAAAGGAAGCGCTCGACACAGACTTACACAGCACACGTGGAGAAAAGTGGGTGGTTGCTATGGAAACGCCCAACATGCCTTTTGCTGAAGAATATGAGATGTGTATAGCAGAAACGTTATTGTTGGCTGTTTCTTGTCAACCCAGCCCAAAGCTGGGTGGAAGACTTGAACAAACGATATATCAGAAACCCAAATTCTGCGAATTCAAAGTCAAGAGAGTATTCCATCATGTGTTTGAGTAGCAACAAGTTTTACAAAATACATTTAGTGGTCTGAGAACAGGTTCCCAAAAGCATCATGAAGATAAGATCATTTGGCTAGAGACTGTGTTCAGTGTGATTCTGGGAAACTCTAAAGAACGACCTATGAACTCTTAGAACTCATAACTCAAATCTGACAAGACCAACGTACCGCAAATATGTAATAAAGCCCAATTCAATTAGTTTGAAAGGTTACAGAGGTTACAGTTAGGGATGAAGGTAGGATTCAGTTCACTAATCAAACCAGAGAGAGCAAACAAAATGCGAAATCTATAAAAGTCTGTAAAAACTCTCCCTTCTTTGAGCTGCAGTTGTGTGTCTAACCCAATGGCCAGTCTCTGGTCAGAAAATGGATGGATGGAGGGATGTCTATCAGACACAAGCTCCATGAAAACATGGTTTGGTAAACAATCACAATTTGAACATTTGAGATCTACTCATAAACATTCTACTCATGACATTCGCTTTAGTTTCTTCTTCTTAAATGTTTTGTTAGCTCAAGGCTTCCTCCTTTACAATCATTTCATCGCACCCTTTATTATCCCTCATCTCCATGTTTATCTCCTTGCCATAAGTAAAAGCACCCTGGCCCTTCCCCATCTCTGAATAGAGCCTGAGCCACCAGCCATCGGACTAATGACCAGCCATCATGGCCCTGAACAACCCAGCCATCTGGAGAGGAGGATATACCCCCTCCGGTTCCTTTCCCAATCAATCACGCATGCAAAATGACACAGAATGTCATTCCATTCATACAGTAGAAGAACAGTTATTAATGTATTCCTCTGGCACACACTAAGTGAATACATTAATACAAAAATATTATTTCTCAAATGATGGTTCAGTAGCCTCGAGGCTTTTATAGATGGGGCTTGCTGGAAGACTGTGAGGCTTTCACTTCAACTGTGTGAGAACTGGTGTGTTTGTGTGTGTGTGTGTGTGTGTGTGTGTATGTATGTGTTGTTCTGTTTTTCTCAGCAGTGACAGTGACCTGTCCCTTAGACTTTATTCCACACTTTCACCCCCCATCTGGCCTTTTTGCTCCCAGATCAAGCAAAGCACTTTCCCTAGGCTGAGTGCTTCTCCTAATTAAACCCTAAATAAGCCCATCTGTTGAGCTATTGACCACAGCCAGTGTTCTGGTTTTATTAGAAACGTAATATTTAGCTTCCAGGGCATTCATGATGGATGGATGGACGGATACAGATCTATATAAAGTTATGTGATTAATACGCTATTTCTGCCTTGAGATGTCACCCTGGCTCTGCAGTACCGATTGTACTTAATGCTTGTCATGAGATTTTAAAACAAGCAGTCGTGCAGGACGTGTTGAAAATCAATATACAGCTGTCCTGACGGGCTCTTTGAGTCCATCCTCGGTGACGTAATCCCAACGGAGCAGTTAATGGAGAGGATATCCCACAAAGCAGCTGTGGTGGCGCAGAGAGGACAGGGATGGAGCGTTGGAGATAGACAGAACAACACCATGGAGGGGCAGCATGATGAGTTGTTGGGCTTTGCTGTGTTTCTGTGATAAAGAAAAAAAAACACAGAGACAGCAGCAGGTCTTATAGAAGGGGGAGGGAGGACCAGAGGAGGCTAACACGGAGACAATACCATTGAGACCAACCATCAGGAACATGTAACAGCCAATCAACAGTAGTACAGAAACAAAGAGCAGCTGTTCTAAAAAAAATATTTTAAAAATATAGAGCAATCTTACATTATGACTGTAATGTGTGTTACTTTGTCAGGGTAGAAGCTCTGTGAAGCTGATTGCAAACAAACCTTGTAACTGACTTAAATTCATCCAAAAAACCTACTGATCTGTTATTTACTAGTATAACACTAATAATCCAAAAGTTACATTTCCAATAATTTAGAATTCTTTATTATCAGCAGATTCAGAATTCAGAATGAAATCACCAGTGTTTTGTGCTGAATTGAGGATTTTCTGAGCGCTAGCAGGCAAAGTGGGTTTCAAAGCCAGGCTGTTGCTGTCTCCCTGTGATCTCCAAGACAGAAAGCATGGTCATTGTGAGAAGAGCCTTGTGGGAAGGGGGTGCAACCATGACAACCAGCCACTGTTACCCAGCACTCTACAAATGAGAGCCAATTGAATGCTGGGAAAAAAGAAGACTTCAACCCCCTCGGATAGGAACACACAGACAAATTGTTCTGAAAGTCAGTGCAGCAAGGCAGTCAGCCACTGACACTTCACACAGGCTGAAAGACAAAGCTTTCTTTGTGGCTTCTTCACAAATTTCAACATCACTGAGAAGAATTTTATTGTAGCAATATTAGAGGTCGACCGTTAGTGGAGTATACCGATAACTATGTTGGGCAGTACCTGCTGATAACTGATTAATTAACCACTTTTAAAATTGATACCGAATGAAAACATAATACTCAAAGTAAAATACTGAACTTTACTACAAAAATAAACAGTACTGACTGTGCCATGAAAATGTACTGCTCTTTTTAAAATTAAATAAATATCTGAATATTAATATATAAACTAGTAATACATATTAATATATTACATATGCATCCAAACAGAACCAAAAAGTAATATTCCAAATGACAAATACAAAAAAGAGACATCCAAAATAAATGTAAAAATAGAAAAATAAAAAAATAAAACACTTCAAATAACACTACAAAAATCTGGCAGTGATAGTTTTAATTTTGCCTCCAGAGGCCACTCACGTGTGGATTTTTGCCGATAACTAATAGTTCCAGCAATCAGTTACTGGCACCAATTAATCGGGAAAACCGATTAATCGGTCGATCTCTAGTTAGTACTCGTGCATTTGAAATTTTACATATTAAAATGGAGATTTTCTCAGTACTTTTATAAATATGGATTCACAGAACACTATGTATTTGCTCAGGAAAATATTAGAGGATGACCCTGAAACCTTTAGCCACAGAACATTTGCTAAACAAGCTAGCTGACCTCACAAAATGTTAACAGTGAAAAAAAATGTTGTTTATGGTATATTTTGACATGATTGTTTACGGTTAAATAAATCATAATTTAAATTGAGATTTCCAATACTAAAACACCACCTGCATATACTTGTGAGAAATGCACACTAGTTAAGTAGCCACTAAATAGCTAGCTAGCTATTAGGAATAGCTGAAATCACACATTTGAACAGATGTTTCTAGACAACTTTAGTAGCTTCATAGACATTAAAAACATTTTAAACATCTTATTAGCCTACATAAATAGTTTTTATGTTATAACTCGACATATTTAAGGGAAAACTCAGAATAAGTATGCAGAGCTCCATCTTCGTGATGTAGTCATTTAAGTAAGTCTTTATTTATTTTGTCTTCTTTCGTGACAAAATAGTTTTATTTATGGAGGCCAGTGGATCTCACCAAGCCCTGCACGATCGCTCTGTTTCACGCACTGCGGCTGTTTATGGAAGTCTGCCAGTAGCTCTTTACAGGTGCTGTACATCAGCGCCTCTCTGCCAGCAGACGTTCTATGGCTCAGGAGTGGATTGTACATGGTTTGATTATGTCCCTGTCTTGCCGGGAAGTGTTTTGGAGTCCTGCAGCTTTCACAGGGCATTGCGTGAAGCCCTGACCTGGCACTCTGCCTCCATCTGTGGGCCTGAGAGGCTGCGTGGCTCAGCTACTTCCCTGCTTCATTAGAGAGCCACCTTTGGGAGGTCTAGATGGAGGAGTGAGGGATAGGAATGAGAAGACATAAGACACAGTAAAGACAAGAAGGGAAATCTAAAGGACCCTGGCAGCATGATTTCGCATTACAAGATGTCTTCAGGTTGTATAGATAGCTCATTACGTACAGTGAATAAAGGAAAGAAAATGCAGACCTCCACGTTCAGTTCGATTCAGAGGAAGGAGGTTGTGAAATTAAACACTTGCGTTGCTTGATTCCCACAGTGGTCCTGCTTTAGCACTCTCGCATGCACCCCCACCCCACTCGTCATCTATCTCGTCCCCTCCCCCAATCACTTGCTTTCTCTGTATGAGTCTCTTTAGTGACATATGGACGATCCTCTGTGGTGGCGGTTCCATTTATTGTGCAGCGTTACTCTCAGCAGCTATGCCAACGGCTGCACAATGCACTAAAATCCCTGCCGCTAACCAACCAAAGGCCTCCAGCTACAGTAAGATTCATTTTGAGATGACGAGTTTCAGTCTTAACTAAACTAATGTATTCAACCAAGTCCCACACAGGCTCTGCCTTTTGTTGTGCAATATGAAAAGAATAAAACACGAAAGAGGATGCTGTTATAGAACAACAATCAATGGTGGCCTGATGTGAAACAGAGTTATTGTTTAACGCTCTGAATTCATTATTTTCCAATAACAGCACATCCCAAAGTGTTTTATTCCTCTTATACTACAGCAATATGTCAACAACTGAATTTTCACTTATTTCTGACTGACACATTGTGCTTTTTGACCATTTATAGTCAGATTTAATGTTGTGGAAGATCCATGAGGCAAGTTAGTCATGTTACCACTTACTATAAACAGCTGGTCTCTCAAAAGTCTATTTTTTGCTCTTTTTTGAAGTCAATAAGACCAAAGGCTTAGTCTTGTTGCAGAGAAGAGTGCAAAGTGCGCTGACCCGAAGACTTTCCCATGGCAGAAAACTTACTGAATGTTACATAGCGATTACACATGAGACTCCTGACATAAATGTTAGACATCTTACAGAAAACTTCAGGATTTAGCTTTTTTTGCGATTCCAGAATCTAAAGCAAAATTAAGGAAACGCTGCAATATTTGCAGCAGCTCGCAATTTTTCCAAATTACCGCAGATTTTCCACAGACTTGGACCAAAACGCGGCATGTGACATCATCACGCTAAAGCACTCAGCCAAAGCCCTCTTCGATTCACATGCATTGAACATGAGTACAGCTAATAGGTTTCATTTACCAACAAACATCACTGCGAACGACTAGTTTGTGCAATTTTACTTTAGTCAAGTCAAGTCAAGTCAAGTAGTTTTCTGCAAAAAAGCACAAAAACTCCACAAGTTGCATCGCAACAATCACAAAAACACTCAGCGAAGTCCTGTATGGACTGATTTATATGTCTTTCTTTGTAAAATAACATATTTTAATCTGTTTTTTACTAACTTTGATTACATATAGTGTCTGCTATACAAGTCCATGTGAATTAGTTGTTACTATAAGAATAATAAAGGAATAATACTAAGAATAATAGGAATAATCAACACCTTCTGATCAATCAGATTCAAGTATGCTGTGGCATAAATCTAGTTTGTATGTCTCTGTATTTTATATACGGTGTGTTAATACATGCAGGATACACCATGCAAGATATTAGGAGAGACATTACAGAATAATTCATTATTCCTTTCTTTAGTGTTACAATGTGCTTCTGCACTTCTGAAGCCATAGCTAACTCACATAGAAACCAGAGTTATCTCCAATAAATATGCTTAATAATGCATATTAGTATATTTCTTGCAGTCAACGTAATTCATGCTCACATCCATTTGATGTCAAACACTACAGCACCAAAGTCTCCGCAGTGGTCTGTCAGACCTTCATAGCAACAGCTGACTGGTTTACTGATTATGTATGGACTTTGGTATGAGTATGTAGGCGGATGTATGCAGCTTAAATCCTTCCTAGCTTCACACATAACTCTGACTGCACTCAATCAACTCCAGGCAAGACCAGGCCATCGGTCATTCGGGGCTTCATAACACACTGAGCACCAAATGAACTGAAGCAAGATCAATAACTGTACACTTGTAAGAAAAAATTACTATACACTTGTTGGAAGAAAAACAGATCCATCTAGCACCTTGGTTAGCAAACCAAAATATTGTGTATCCTAAAAATATTTTGATGACATTACTTGTGGAGGAGAACTTGGCAAGATCTAAAACATCACCACATTGCTGTGCTGCCTCCACTGGCAACCTGTAGCAGCCTGCATCAGATTTAAAGCACTGATGTTTGCCAACAAAGACAAACATGGACCTACCTGAAGGGACTTATCACACCCTGATCAGCACTACACTCCCTTTGAGACACTAGTACAGCTCAATTTGACTTACCACCCCTCAAGGAACAAGGAATACACGCTTCTCTGTACTGGCACTAAGGTGGTGGAATGAACTCCAGTGGCTGTCGGAAAACAGCTGAGTCACTGACTATCTTCAAATGAAGACTAACGACCAAGCTCTTCAGTGAACAATTAAATGAGCTCTATTTAAAAAATAATAATAAATCATTTTGTTGGAAACTCATCATGTTAAATCCTCACTAACAGGGCATTAGCATGATAGTATTATTAGATCCTGACCTATTTGTAGCATGCACAGTATTTGTGTTATATATACATATATATATATATATATATATATATATATATATATATATATATATATATATATATATATATATATATATATATATATATATATATATAAACCATATTGCACACCTCTACAAGTTAAATCTACCATAATAAGAGTCCTAAACAGGTTGACCCTCCCTCACGCAGGGGATGTCTCTTTTAGAAGGTATTTCACACAGAGCATTTGTTGTACCATCACATACCAACAGATACTCATACAATTGTACAATGTGAAATAAATCTCCAAGCCTAGAGGGTTCCTCACTAGGCGAAACCTTAACAGTACTATGTTGAACCCTACCAGTGCTGTTATAGGAAAATAATTAACAATGGTGAGGTGTAGAACAAAGCACATCATACTTTTTTTATAGATATGTTTAATGTTCTGAAACGTTCAAGAAAGCATTCAGTTCCTGTTACTTCTGTTAAAGCAGCTCTATGTAGTTGTTCCCTTACCAGGCTCGCATTTTTCCTCACTTGAGGTGAATAAGACAAAAATGCAATTTGCAACACTACAGAGAAACCACGACACCCTCTGTCCTGAAGACTTTCCTGTGTCAGAAAGCGTGACTGCACTGAAACTGGAGACTCCTTCCATAATTGCCTCACAGGAAACTTCACCACAGCAACAATTACACATCTGTTTATGTGGAGCATCTGCCATACTAGTGCCTAAGTAAGTTGTTACTACAGAAACAATAACATATTAGAACGAGTGCAAAGATCAGTCCTTGAAGGATCTTGCGATCGCAGAAATGAATGCAAAATCAAGGAAACTCCACTATTCAGAGGAGCTTGCAATATTTCAAAATGAGCAAAGATTTTCCAATGATTTGGGCCAAGATGCGTTGTGTGATGTTATCACAAAGTGCAGTGTGACGTCATCACAATGAACATTCAGCCGAAGCCGCTTTCAATTTGTGCTCATTGAACATGAGTACAGCTAAAAGGTCTCATTTACCAACAAGCATTATTGCGAAAGACCGTGCAAAACAATTTCATGCAATTTAAGTAATTTTCCATAAAAAACCACACACACACAAAACTCAACAAATTGCATTGTGAATTTTGAAAAAGGTCCCAGCAAATTCAAATATAAACTCCACAAAATCCTGTATGGGCTGATTACTATAAAGCTGTAAAAAGCTGTAACTACTGTCAGAACTGCTGCTAAAGAAACACATTCTGACCAATCAAAATAACACTGTGGTCAATTTAACTACCAATCAACGTATTTCTTACTCACAGTAATTAGCAGATTGGGCACTCAAATCTATTTTTGTATCAACTTCTAAATATTGTCATCATGAATTATGAGAATCATTCATTCTTCTTCAGTATTTCCTGCTCAGGGTCGTGGTGGATTCGAAGCCTATCCCAGGAACACTAGGCATGAGGTTGGAATACACCCTGGATATGATGCCAGTGTATCGCAATTTACCATGCACACACATTCACACACTCATTCACATGTCGGGCCAAGTTAAAGTCAGCAATCCACCTACTACCATGTATTTATTTTATTTTTTTTAAGTTGAGGAAACCCAACAAACTCCATTCAGATGCTGCGAGAACGTGAAAATCCACAAAGCCCAAGCTCGAACCAGGGACCATGGAGGTGTGAGGTGGAAATGCTACCCATTACACCAACTGTTTGGATCATTTTGTCTTTGCCTTTAACAGGTTCTGAGCAGCTTTTAAAGTTAGCACCAAATACTAGCTGAAGCAAATTAAAGCCACAGCACAAACACACTGAAATGTCCTTTAATCGTTTGAAATGCTTCGTCTTGACGTTGCAGGTGGCCAGTAGGGGGCGCGCTGTCACGCATAGAATGATGAAGAAGCGCTGCTCAGGATACCAGATCCGTCCAAGCGCGCGCACACACACACACACACACACACACACACACACACACTCGCAGAACATTCAGTCCATAGCCTACCGTTTCATCTCAAATCACATTTTATTCCCGTGCCATCTGCAGTCGCGTGTGGCGCAAAATTCGGATTTAACGCTTTAACCAGAAGGAATAATGGACAGATGAAGTGAGAAATGCAGAGCTAACTTCAATAAATGTCTCGTTATATAGACAACTGAATGTCAGCCCAGTGCAACTGAGTGCAAAAGTATCCTAGAGATTACAGATCTGTCCAAACTGTCCAACTATAGCCCACTGTCACTGTGTTGAATGAGACACAGCCCAGCCGGTGCGTGATGCTCACAGCTGAGGACGAGCATCAGTGCAGCGCGTGCAGAACGCAACGAGGGTGCCTAACACACACACGCACGCACACGCGCGCGCGCACACACACACAGAAGCACAAAAGCGCACGGACCTGTCTGTCCTTTGCCCAGCGTCTTCTCCAGCCGGTACGGTCCCACGTAGGAGGCGTGCTGAGCGCTGCTCTCTTTCCCCGATAAAGAGGACATTTTGGCTTTAGAGTGAAAAAGGAGCGATGCTTCAGCGATCAGCTGCGAGTCCGCTATGTGGGGCTTTCTCAAGGCCAGTAGGAGCAACTCCTTCCCCGCCCAGCTCTCTTTTTTTTTTTTTTTTTTTTTTTTTTTTTTTTTTTTTTTTTTTTTTTTTTCTGGGGTGCTCTGTGCTGCCTCTCTCCTCCTGCAGATGGCGCAAGACAGCAAACACGCGCTCATGGGTTGCCAAATTGCTTCTCTCCATAGTCGTGTCTAATAGTTGTTCATTCATTTTTCATGTATGAATTATATTGACCACCTGTGAAATGAAAAGTGGATCCACAAAGCACCGGACACCTCACCTGGACACTGGACACCTCACCATCACACTCATACCCTATGTGGTTCTTCTCCAAACTCCTTCCACAAAGAAGGAAGCACATAATTGCATAGAATGTCTTTATGTGTAGTATTACAAATTCCCCTTCACTGGAAATAAGAGGCCCAAACATGTTCCAGTGTGACAGTGCCACTGTACACAAACCGAGCTCCATCCATGATGAAGACATGTTTGCCAAGGTTGGAGT
This sequence comes from Ameiurus melas, assembly GCA_012411365.1. Taxonomy (NCBI): domain Eukaryota; kingdom Metazoa; phylum Chordata; class Actinopteri; order Siluriformes; family Ictaluridae; genus Ameiurus; species Ameiurus melas. Next base: position 10,375,756 of record CM022754.1, read on the forward strand.
GGAAGAAGTTGAGTGATCTGTGTAGATCCCTGAACTCAACCCCAGTGAACACATTTGGGATGAATTGGAACTCCGAGGCCTCCTCACCTGACATTAAAGCCTTACCTCACTAATGCTCTCACAGCCCAACTACAAAATCTAGCAGACAGCATTCCTAGAAGAGTGGAGATCATGTAACAGCAATGGAGGGAACTGGAATGAGATGTTCAACAAGCACATATGGGTGTGATGGTCAGGTGTCCACAAACCTTTGACCACTATAGTGTATTATTGTATGTTTTATTTCTCGTATTATTTTTGTTTACTTATTGAAACCATGGAGATCATCACATATATATTTAAAGATTCTAGATTTTGATTTACAAGTGCAAACCAGTAGTTTTCCTGGGTGTCCAATCTTATTCGGAAAGATCCGGTGTGGGTGCAGGTTTCCATTGCTAGCAGAAGCCACACCTGAGTCTATTGAAAGCCAAGCACAACTGAATAAACAGGTGGAATCAGGTGTGGCTCCTGCTTGATTGAAAAGAAAACCTGCGTCCACACCGACTCTTTGCAGATAAGATTGGACACTCCTAGGCTTTCTTAATGAAGGCCACATGACAAATTAATAAAAAAAAAATTGTTGAAAGCAGCACTCTGGCAACCCTGCAAACACACACAGTGTAATTTGTGCTGGCTCAAATAGAGCCTGGTTCTAATCCCATTACTGAAATCCATATCCATATCAGAAATGTATCTCTGCAGTCACGGATTGACATTTTTTCTGATTTCATATATTACTGCATATGTTAGTGATAGATCTAGAATATTGATTTTCCTTCTGGTGCAGAAGAAATCATAAACCAAAACATAAACTGTAAAATGCAGTGCAGTGCCTTGCATAAGTATTCAACCCCACTGAACTTCTCTGCATTTTGTAGTGTAATAACCTGGAACTGAAATTAATTTAATTGGGATTATATATGATGAATCTACAGAAAACAGCCCATAATACTGAAGTGGGGTGAAATTGATCATAAACTATTTACCAAAAAAAAAAAAAAAAAAATTCTTTTAAAAAAAAAAAAAAAAAAATTTTTTTTAAATTTTTTTTTTTTTTTTTTTTTTTTTTTTTTTTCTCACAACCAAACTAAATAAAATTTCCCTTTTTTCCATTAAACCCCCAAAGTTTGTTACAGCTCAACCAACAACATCATGAGTTATTAAAACAATTTATGTTGATTCAAGTTCTTGAAAGTTATCAAGGGTTTGGTTTAAAAATATTTAAAATGACCAGGAAGGTAATGCATTAGTCAGAGAAGCAACCAATAGGCCAAGGGTAATTCTGAAGGCGCTGGAGAGATCCACAGCTCAGATGGGGGAAGCTGTTCACAGGACAACCATAGTCTGGGTTTTATGAAAGAGTGTCTAGATAAAGCCATTACTGAAAAAAGGCATATGGAATCCCAATCTGAGTTTTTCAAAATGCATGTTGGAGACCCAGCAAACATGTGGGAAAAGGTTCTCTCTGGTCTGATGAGACCAAAATTGAAAATTGAATAGTTTTTGGGCTTTTGGTGGAAATCTAACATAGGTCATCACCCTGAGAACACTATTCCCACAGTGAAACATGGTGGTGGTATCATGTTTGTTGTTCCCATGTGATGGGAGTATCTAGGCAGAATTTTTAGGAACCATCAATAGCTTCTGGGCTAAAGGAAGTCTCATCTGGTAGTCACTGCCCTCTGAGGTTCTAAAGAAAAAACAAGACCAAACTTCCACTCCAACCGATTGTTTGTGTCCTACATAGCTAACAGTCATATTTGTGTTCATAATTGTGGTTGTAGATCACCTGAAGTTACTTCGTAACCTCCAACATGACTTGCTTACACCAACAGCAATAATATAACCGCTGACAGGTGAAGTACATAACATTGATTATCTTATTACAGTGGGTGGGATATATTAGGCAAGAAGTGATTGGTCAGTTCTAGAAGCTGATGTGTTGGAAGCAGGAAAAATGGGCAAGCGTAAGGATCTGAGTGACTACGGCAAGGGCCAAATTTTGATGGCTAGACATCTGGATAAGAGCTTATCCAAAACAACAGGTCTTCTGGGGTGTTCCTGGTATGCAGTGGTTAGTACCTACCAAATGTGGTCCAAGGAAGGACTATCGGTGAACAGAACAGGACCATGGAGTAATGTAGTCTGATGAATCACATTTTCTTTTGCATCATGTATGGCTGCGTGCATGTGCGTCTCTTTTACTTGGGAGAGAGATGATACCAGGATGCACTATGGAAAGGCACTATTAGGCAGATGGTTTTAATGTTATAGCTGATTGGTGTATTTGTCAAAAGTGTCTTTTTGTTAGCGTTTTCAAATGCGATGGAAGTAATGGCATATGGTGCCACTAAACAGTGCCCGAACGCAATCCCTGTCTTGGACCGTTTCGGCTAAAATTCTGCCCGATGAGCCCAATGGTACCTTCGAAAGATGTGCCTATTAAAGCAGCTGCCATCAGAATAAAATGCAGCTCTAGTGGTTCTTGGCTCTATAATCTGACACACGGACAGTCAGATGCTACAGAGAGCATGTTGGATCTGTTTCAAATCCAGATTCCAAAGTAACACACTTCAGAGCTGCGGTACTCTTTTGAAGTCACTGCAAACATCTGCTCAGGTTGGAGCTCATGGTTCCATGCTGTCCCTTTCTCTCTTTCAAGTTCTTGTCTAAGAAAAACTGTGATCTAGACAAGCATTCTGTAAGATTGTATTCAAAGGGGTAAGACAGGCATTGTGTGGACAACTGCAGTGCTGTTAAAAACACTTTGAGAGTGTTCTGGAAACAGTCCACTCAACAGATGATTCCATTAGTGAAAGAGTATTACTGGCTTGGCACATCATCACCACTGGAGTGTTCCAAAGTGTCCATATGAGAGGACACTCATGATTAAGTCAGGGGTCAAAATGGAGTCATGATTTTTTGACTCCCAAGGCACACCTACAAACATGCGGCACACTCTGTGACTTCTCAAAGGGCGGTGTGTCAGTATTTGCAGTTTGACCTTTTAGTTACAAGTAAATTCTTGATTATTTGCATCTCCATTATCCATGACATTTCATCTATTGTTTCAGCTTTGAAATACACAACTCCAGTGCAATCAATCATAACGTTCTTTTATGTGAAATGTGTCACTCTTTAGCTTGCTCATAGACGAGAACTCAAAAACTCATTTTCCACTGTCAAATAAACCAGACTGAAGACTATGTAACAACTTCATGGATTTTTGGTCATGCCGTTAAAAAACAAAACATTGTGGACAATCTTATTCCATTGTACAACATACTGAATAATTAAATTGATGAGGTGGGGAATGGGTGATTGAGAAAAAAGAGAGGCTTTGATTAAGCTATTGGCAATTTACTGCCTTCATGTCTGGAATAACTAAAAGAAAAGGCTAGACAAATGATAAATACCTTACAGCACATTTCCAATGAGAATTTTGGGATCATCTGTACATGAATATATTGCGTTTAAAGGGATAATGTGAATTTTATAATGTGAATTTTATGATGGTGATGATGTTTTATGATGTATGGTGATGAGATCTGCAGGAAGGTAGATCTCAAAGAAGAAGGTTGGTGACCACTGTTATAGAGAAATGATCAATGCCGGGTCAGTGTGATAACGCATGTTCCAAAGTGTTTTATTCCTCTCATACCACAGCAATTTGTCAACAATTGTTTATTTAAAATCTTATGTCTTATGTCTTGTGTTTTATCCATTTATATTTATTTATTATATATTTATTATTTATTTAATATTGTGCATGTTACAGAGAAAACTAGAAGCTCAAAGACCTATAGACCTTCCCATGGTGGAAAACTTACTGACTGTTACAAAGCGCTGACACTGAAGATGCCATCTATAAATGTTAAACGAATAAAATATCTCCTTCCAGTACACTTCACTATATCAACAATTATCCATTTTTCTTTATTAAATAATGATTTTTGTACCCCATCTATTTTTAGCCTTAGATTAGGTGGAGCGTAACATAATCCCTTTGTTAGCTGTTACCATAGAAACCACACCTAGTCAATACCTTTTGGCCAATCAAAATTGAGAATTCAACAGCTATGCTATGGCATAACTCTAATTACTTGTGACCAAAAATATCTAAGGTCATAGATAAAGGACTAACATGGATAGACAGACATTTACAAGGATTACTTGCTGAACATAATAAATACACATTTAAAAGTTCTATACAAATTAATTACCTATTTGGACCAACTCCCAAAAATAATTATATAATAAGAGCTTCGGAAAATGGGTGGTTATGTAGAACCAGTTTTCTACCAGTGGTTCTACTGAATGACTCAGTGGACTTCCACCAGGACAGTTCCTATGCATCTAGTGGAGTTTATGTTATATTAGAACAGCACTAACAAACACAAGGCTTCTTCTGTACATTAGCTTTCCATTTTTTTGTGCATGCGTGTGTGTGCGCGCGTGTGTGTGTGTGTGTGTGTGTGTGTGTGTGTGTGTGTGTGTGTTTTATTATGTATAGCTAACAAAAGCTAACCTGACAGCATTTCTTTCAGCATTTCTGACTTTTCAACATTTCTAAATATCCTTGATCTTCACAGTTGACCCTGGCCAGCTGGCTAACGTATGCTAATTGCTATCTACACAAAAAAAAAGATCTATTTGAATAAAACTGCAACAAGACACTTTGCCTTTAGGAAAACAGTTAGTTTTTTCAGTTCTTTATAGTAACTGATTCAGTTTGCATTACTGTATGTCACCTCAAAAATACCATTCATCTTCAGTAAGAGCTTTATCCTGGTCATTAATGTGATGGATCCAAAGTCTTTTGTGATGTAATAATACACACTGGATGGGACACCACTTCATCACAGAGCAACATGCACACACATATTCATAAATTCATTCACACCTAGTGGCAATATAGAACCATCAGTTCATCTATAGGCTTGATTTTGGAAGTGGTGAGGTAACCAGAGAATTTAAAGGAAGCCTACACAGACATGGAGAGAACTTGCAAAACTCCACAGAGCCAGTGAGGCAGCAAAATTTAGCACTCCATCACCATGCTGTCCAACTCAAAAATATGTTAAATGTCAGTAGGCTACAATGGCCACCATGAGCCGTTGTATGAGGCAGAAGAAAATGCGTATGAATATGCCTTGTCTCTAGAAACTTCTTTATAATTTTTATTAGGGTTAATCAGTTTGGGGAATCTAAGTATTATTATTAATCTTATAAAAATATTATATAAGTGATTCCTAATGATAGTTCAGGGGACCCCCTGTCCTGCACATTTTAAGGTTTTCCCTACTGCTGGTATACCTTAATGAGTTGAGCCAAGTGTGTAAGAGGGCTGTAGAGAACCCCTGTGTTATATCATTAAACAATGTAATTCAATATTTGGGGGGAGTAACTGAAATAAGCAGCCCTGAATACATTAAAGAAATACTCATTTTATTATTATAATTCAATTATTATTATTATCTGTAATATGCAATAACACTGCCAAGTTTTTTGCACATTACTACTGCACCCCACACACACACACACACACATATATATATATATATATATATATATATATATATATATATGTGTGTGTGTGTGTGTGTGTGTGTGTGTGTGTGTGTGTGTGTGTGTGTGTGTGTGTGTGTGTGCAGTGGAATGTGTCAAAAAAACTTGGCAGTGTTATTGCATATTACAGATAATAATAATAATTGTAATTATAATAATAAAATTAGTATTTCTTTAATGTATACATTACATTATTTCTTTAATGTATACATTAAAGTGTATACATACACATATTTTCATTATGTGTATACATACACATATTTTCATTATGTGTATACATACACATATTTTCATGTGACAACACTGTAGGAATGACACTTTGCTACAATGTAAAGTAGTGAGTGTACAGCTTGTGTAACAGTGTAAATTTGCTGTTCCCTCAAAATAACTCAACACACAGCCATTAGTGTCTAAACCGCTGGAAACAAAAGTGAGTACACCCCTAAGTGAAAATGTTCAAATTGGGCCCAAAGTGTCAATATTTTTTGTGGCCACAAATATTTTCCAGCACTGCATTAACCCTCTTGGGCATGGAGTTCACCAGAGCTTCACAGGTTGCCACTGGAGTCCTCTTCCACTCCTCCATGATGACATCATGGAGCTGGTGGATGTTAGAGACCTTGTGCTCCTTCACCTTCTGTTTGAGGATGTCACAGTGCATGTTGGCATTCATGGTTCCCTCAATGAACTGTAGCTCTCCAGTGCCGGCAGCCTTCACGCAGCCCCAGATCATGACGCTCCCACCACCATGCTTGACTGTAGGCAAGACACACTTGTCTTTGTACTCCTCACCTGATTGCAGCCAAACATGCTTGACACCATCTGAACCAAATAAGTTTATTTTGGTCTCATCAGACCACAGGACATGGTTCCAGTAATCCATGTCCTTAGTCTGCTTGTCTTCAACAAACTGTTTGTGGGCTTTCTTGTGCATCATCTTTAGAAGAGACTTCCTACTGGGACGACAGCCATGCAGACCAGTTTGATGTAGTGTGCGGCGTATGGTCTGAAAACTGACAGGCTGACCCCCCACCCCATCAACCTCTGCAGCAATGCTGGCAGCACTCATACGTCTATTTCCCAAAGACAACCTCTGGATATGACGCTGAGCACGTGCACTCTACTTCTTTGGTCGACCATGGCGAGGCCTGTTCTGAGTGGAACCTGTCCTGTTAAATCCCTGTATGGTCTTGGCCAACGTGCTGCAGCTTTGTGTCAGGCTCTTGGCAATCTTCTTATAGCCTAGGCCATCTTTATGTAGAGCAACAATTCTTTTTTTCAGATCCTCAGAGAGTTCTTTGTCATGAGGTGCCATGTTGAACTTCCAGTGACCAGTATAAGGGAGTGTGAGAGTGATGACACCAAATTTAACACACCTGCTCCCCATTCACACCTGACACCTTGTAACACTAACAAGTCACATGACACCGGGGAGGGAAAATGGCGTATTATCCAAAGCGACTTACAAATAAGCAAAGCGATATATATATATATATATATATATATGGTAAATGGTAAATGTGCACTTATATAGCGCTTTTATCCAAAGCGCTTTACACTATGTATATATATATATATATATATATATATATATATATATATATATATATATATATATATATATATATATATATATAATGAAAATCAAGAAAACTCCACAATATTATGGAGGAGTTTACAGTTTTCCAAGATTACCATAGATTTTCGGCAGATTTAGGCCAAGACGCGTCATGTGATGTCATGACAATCTGCATTCAGCCAAAGCCCTCTTCGATTCATGTGCGTCAAACATGAGTACAGCTAAAAGGTCTCATTTAAAAACTATTAAGTGCAATTCCAATTTCTCTAATTCTAGTTTTCCACAAACACCCCCCCCAAAAAAAAAATTGCATCGCAAATTTTTGTCCTCAACAATCACAAAAAACTCCTCTACAGACTGATATATATTTTAGTAGAACATTTCATAAATATTTGATCAATGCTAGTTTCATCCTGAGATTTTGATCATAACTGTAGGTTTGAGTTTGCATCTTATAGATTAATCATTTGCTCATTTTTCGTTAACAGTTTCTTCTAGTCAGGTTTGCAGTGAATCTTGGGAATGCTGGGTGCAAGTCAATCCATCCATCCATTTTCCATACTGCTTATCTTATGTTGCGGGGCACAAGGTGGGGGACACCCTGGACATGGTACCAACACATTGCAGGGCACACATTCACACACTATGGGCGATTTGGAAATTCCGGTCAGTCAACAACGCATATGGAGAACATGTAAACTCCATGCACACACAGGGCGGAGGTGGGATTCAAACCCCCAACCCCCAACAGGTGTAAGGCAAACGTGCTAACCACTAAGCCACCATTGGTTGCAAGTCAATAATCTACAGTGGTGTGAAAAAGTGTTTGCCCCCTTCCTCATTTCCTGTTCCTTTGCATGTTTGTCACACTTAAGTGTTTCGGAACATCAAACCAATTTAAACAATAGTCAAGGACAACACAAGTAAACACAAAATGCAATTTGTAAATGAAGGTGTTTATTATTAAAGGTGAAAAAAATCCAAACCATCATGGCCCTGTGTGAAAAAGTGATTGCCCCCCTTGTTAAAACATACTATAACTGTGGTTGTCCACACCTGAGTTAAATTTCTCTAGCCACACCCAGGCCTGATTATTGCCACACCTGTTCACAATCAAGGCATCACTTAAATAGGAGCTGCTTGACACAGTAAGGTCCACCAGAAGATCATTAAAAGCTACACATCATGCCGAGACCCAAAGAAATTCAGGAACAATTGAGAAAGAAAGTAATTGAGATCTATCAGTCTGGAAAGGGTTATAAAGCCATTTCCAGAGCTTTGGGAATCCAGCGAACCACAGTGAGAGCCATTATCCACAAATGGCGAAGACATTTGGAGACATGAGGAAGGGGGCAAACACTTTTTCACACCACTGTAGTATTAACCTAGTCCATCGCAGGAGCAACACACACACACACACACACACCTAGGGAAAATTTAATTTAGCCAATTCAGGGTGGAAATCCAGTGGAAACATCCGCCACACTCTGAATCAAAATTCTTATCCTTGGTAATGGGACACATGCCATTACTGCAGTGGATGGATATTAAATTGAAAAATACCTGAATATATTTTGTTGATGTAGATTTAGGAATTATGTGTACATTGTAGCCTGTCTAAAAAATAATCCCAGAACAAGCTGTACATTTTGGGGGAGCCTGGTGGTTTAGTGGTTAGCACGCTTGCCTCGCACCTCCTCGGCTCAAATCCCAACTCCGCCCCAGTATGTGTGGACCTTGCATGTTCTCCCCGTGCCTTACAGGAGAATCTCCCTGGGGTGTCCTCCCCCAGTCCAAAGACATGCATTGTAGGCTGATTTCCATTTCCAAACTGTTCATAGTGTCTGTGCCCTGCAATGGGTTGGATGGATGGAAGCTGTACATTTTCATGTGGCTTGTGTAACTTTAGAGCAGTCATCACTCTCAGCTCTGTGGTAAACCTCATAGAATGAGGCCAGTTAATCTTCCTCTCTTTCTGTCAGTTTATCACTTCGGTGACCAGGTGAGTCAGTGTTCCAGTTGTTCAGAAGTTCAAGCGTATCTTCTACAGCATATCCCGATCATTCTTTGCTCAGGGTGACGGATAGCTGATAGTGTGTGTACTGCTGTTGAAATGATATGATGATATACAGAAAGAATAGACAGTTTGGGTAATACTATATAGCATGTCACAGGCTTCACTAAACCAGGGGAGCACGGGGCAGTCATAAAGATCTATCAGAGTCTCATCACTTATTCTGATTGCTGCTTCATCCTTCATCCGACATTTGAGGTTCTACCACTGCCCTCTTCAGGACATGTTTCTCTCTCCAAAGAACCCATGGCAATGAGATAAAGCAGATTTTAAACTGAATTTAACTGTGAAGTTCTGTCAAAGAAAAACACTCCCGCAGAACAGAACAGAACAGAACAGAACAGAATAGTATTTGTATGCAGGAATCTGACTAGTCCTGTGTTTGAATAACGTCCGTATCTGTGGCCGTGTTTACTCAGCTTTTTGGAGGCAAGCAGCCGTGTCTCCTCACCTTATGTCATGCTACAAAATAAAGACTTCATACATGATTGAAGCACAGAAAGACTTTAGCCAAACACTGTAGACAAGGACAAGCCTGAGATCCTGTAATCAGTGCTCATATGCTAATCTGTCTCATCTGTTTTATGATACGTAGAAGCAAAATCCATCTCTTTGTCACTTCTTCAATGAAATACTTCCATGCGCTAGTGGTCAATCAGGATATAATGCATGTGTACAGTATATGTCCTGTCTTTCATTCTTATTAAATATGCATGATTATTGGGCAAACAATTAGCATCTAAGGCGCAAGTTGTTAGCAATCAAAAGAAGACTAAAATGCTGGCAGGGATAATTAGGCATGCGCTGCCTGAATAATTGCACAGTGGCTAATGCAGAATGCTGTGTTGCAATTCTAGTCCCTGCATATCAGAGCAATTACATTAACCAGGCTCTCGTAATTACCCCCAATCCAGCAGTACAGAGCTTTCTTCCAGGCCTCTGGCACACACCTCCTGCTCAGTCATCATTCCATCTTGATTTTAGGATGCTGTTCATTACTGTCTTCGGGTTCTTTGTTTGTTATTGCCATCTTTAATTAGCCATTCTCGAAGGCAATGGTTTATACTGAATGCACTTTCAGTAAATATTCATAATGATAAACACATGATCTTCAGTTGTGCAAATAATTTATTTTGTAATGAGATTTGGGTTCCTTTCATTGACCTACCGGTCTATTTGAATGGTTTTCTACATTACCCATAATGCCATACAACTACCTGTTGATAGTGGTGCCAGTAAATTAGACCTTGCTTCATCTGTACCTAAAGAGAGCTATGCAGAAGTAGTTCAGTTCTTTAGTACACTCTGCTCAATCAAATCAGCTTCCAAAGCTTCACATTTCATGCTAATACCACCTTCAAGGTCACTAACTAGCCGTGTCATTTCTCTGCTATAACTCAGAGCAACTGCGTTGTATTTCTGCATTGCATTCTGGAACTTTAAATCCTCTGCGCTGCTTCTACATTATATGAAATTGAATGTCACTGAAAATTGGTGTGAGAGAAAAGAAGCTCTCGCTCTTTTGTTTTTAGGAGCAAACGGTGAAGTCTGACCGTTATCCCTTATGCTTGACAATGCCTTTGTAACTGATCTAGCAGTGTCCCTTTGTGATGTCAGGGTGGTACATACCGTCTAACTTCTAACTACTAACTTCTCATAGGAATAACGAAAATATAGCACCAGTATTTTCATAACTTTAGTACCAGAATGAGGGGCATGATGGCTTAATGGCACACCCTGGGTTTCCACACACTTGCATGCTTGCATGTTCTCCCCCTGCTTTGTGGATTTCCTCTGGATACTCTGGATTCATCCCAAGCCCAAAGACATGCGTTGTAGGCTGATTGGCATTTCCAAGTTGTCTGTAGTGTGTGATTGTGCCCTGCAATAGGTTGGCACCCTGACCAAGGTATGTTCCGTGTAGGATAACTGGTATGGAAAATGGATGGATGGACAGTACCAGAATAGCTATGCACATCACAAATATTTCAGTAAACATATTAAATGCATTTCAAGATTGAGGTTTCCTTTAAGGGACAATACTGACTCAGCGTGGGAACAAACAGCAATCCCCATCCTGCCACTATAATGGAACCTGTCATCAGTGCACTTGTTCTTGGCTTCCTATAAGTGACTTCAACTCCTAAGGCTTTGGCTGTAGATGATATATGGTGGCGGTTAAGCCGAATCCTCCAACACAATGATCCTAGCGGCAGTGAGCAGACACATGGATTCGCCAGGGATACAAATTGGTCACTCTGGTCAAATCTATATGACCTGGGTGTTTGCCTGAAAAAGCTTTCTTCAATTGAGGTCAGTAAAGTGTCACTGAGGGGGACAAGAAGGAGTTACAGGCGCTGCGCAGCCGTCAGTCTCTCGTTTCTGAGAGCCAATCACCCGACACCTGAAAAACCCGTTCACCGGGCTTCTCGGCTTCACACCCAGAGGCCAGTAAAAATCGACAAGGCCACGGCCAAACATTAAACCCCGTAAATGCCTTTATGGCCTTTTGTGTTACATTTATGAGCTTTCTGTCAAGCGTTTACAAGCCTGATGTGCTATAGCACAATATATCAAACACACAGCAGTCCCAACCAAACAGCAATGTTCTGTGCACATTCAGGAGGGTTGTAATCTGCTTTATATATTCATTTTTTAAGCCAAGCAAAGCAGATAATAGATTAATGTGTGGTCTAAATCAACACAAATGTCACTGAATAAAAATCTAAATAAAAACATAGCAAAACATTAATACTAATATATACTAACCATGCCCACATATGATTCCTCTGGTTCTCTGGTTTCCTCCCACCTCCCAAAAACATGCCAGTAGCTGGATTGGCTATGCTAAATTGCCCCTAGGTATGAATGTGTGGGTGTATGGTACTCAATAGGCTGGCGTCCCATCAATGGCATACTTGAATACTTGCACCCAGTTATACCAGGATTGCTCTGGATCCACTTCGACCATGACAAGGATAAAGCAGTTACTGAAACAGCCTTGTCTTTTACATTTCACATTAGCCTACATTCCTTTAAAGTAAATAATTGAATGAAAAAAACAACAACAATAATTGAGTGTTAACCTGGCTTAGTGGTTAACACGTTTGCCTTGCACCTCCAGGGTTGGGGTTCGATTCCTGCCTCAGTTCTGTGTACGTGGAGTTTGCATGTTCTCCCAGTGCTTCGGGGGTTCCCCCCCCCAGTCTAAAGACATGTGCTTCCAAATGATCTGTACTGTGTGAATGGGTGTGCAATTGTGCCCTGCAATGGGTTGACACCTTGTCCATGGTGGTCCCCATCTTGTGCTTTGAGTTACCTGGGATAGTCTCCCGCAACCCTGCGTAGGAAAGCAGGATGGATGGAGTGTTAATCTTTGAAATGATACACACATACATTTATGTGTAAATGTATGTGAATAAATATACCACCAAATTATGCATCCAGAAAAAGAGTTAAGGCAATAAATATCATTCTCTAATATTACCCCATTAGAAAATATCACCTGCCTCCTCTAATAATTTGATCCTTTCTTTCAAATTAATTAATGAAACCAACATCAGAAATAAACTACAATTAATTGTTCAGCCTACTGACCAGTTGCAGTTTAGTGTTTAAAGGACAGATGAATAGACTGAATGGCACACAGACCACAGTGTTAAAGCTGCTGAAGGTTGTAAGGTGAAATCATGAGCAGTGACAGGCCCATTAGCAGCAGCGGCTCTGCTGACACAGGCCTGTCCACCAGCTCTGAGCGAATTAGAGCCAGCAGCTTCTTCAAACCCATGCCGAGTCGTGCTTAGAGTAGCAGGGGGGCTTTTCTCCTCCTTCTGCGTGCAATAAAAGCTGATTAAAGTTGAAACAGTTGGCCGGTCGTCCCCTCCTTCACAGCTGCTGGATTAGAGGCCGAAGCCTGTCATCTGTGAAATGAAATTTTGGATGGCCGAGTGGGGAGAGGCCACATGTGGGGGTGTGCGTGTGTGTTGAGGGGGGAAAGGGGTTTGAACAGAAGGCCTGCAAGATGGCAGATTGAAGGTTAAAGGTTCACTCTAAATATATAATATTCAGTATATAATCAGATATTGTATGAATGTATTTTATGGCATGAAACCCGTATAGTCAGCCCCGCCTCTTAGGCTAAGCTTATGCTTATGAGCTGTCGTGGTTAATGCTTAGGACTGATAGTCTGATAACAGGAATTTTCATTATGTTCTAAGCTATGTATGTTTCTAATGATCTGCTATACTGCTTTTTTTTATTGTTGTTTGTTTCATAATGAATCATTTTAATTGATTTTAAACATTTAAATAGAAATAAAACATGTATATATACACAAATAATGCATATTTCAGTTTAAATATTCTAAATGAATTACTGTATGCGAATATACAATTAGTACATTTGCCAGAATAAAGTCGATTCTTGATGTTTTGATATGAGCTAATGTAATGAGGAATGTATTAAAAGCATGGCTTAGAAAATCAAAACGCTTTAAATTGGTTGGGGGGTGGGGCTTCCAGGAATCCAGATATTCAAAGATTGGTGAGTGACAAAGTGCCTTCTTAGCCAAAGCAGTTGTAATTGTTTGGTTTTGCTCCTCAACAAAAAAGGTCCAAAAAGGTCAATAACACTATAAATCATCTGAAAAAAGAGTCCCTTCACATATATATTCATAATATATTCAAGTTTCATCTTAATCGGTGTTAATACTTTCTTGATTCCCTCACCCTCAAGCTTGTAGTGTTCAAATAAAGTGTTAAGTGCTAGATCTTTAACCACTTTTGGTTCTGCCACAGAAAAAAAATATCCCACCATTAACGTTTATTGTGGCAGTAACACAAAACGTTCATTATGAACAGGTAACTAAAAGTAGTTCTTCAGTGGCATTACTCTACAGAACGATTTCTGGCACACTGGTTTTAAAAGTGTAGATTTTCAATCAAATGTTTTTGTAAATAATTATTGTAATTTTACTTTAAAATCAATCATTTGCTCAGGAAGACGCTCCGCCTATTGGGAAGACGCTCCACAAGATGATGTCATCAATCGAGCTTCAGCTAAATAAAGTCTGTTTTAGATCTACAACCCTCAGATAATTTCTTCCAAAATTATCTTTATAAAATCTTCTCTTCATGCATATGATTCATCCATATTCATATTTTTTTAAGTTATCCAATAAAAAACCCCCGAAATATTAAGTGTATTAAAAACAGCTATAGACATACTATAGACCCGAGCTAGGGGCTTCACGACTTCATCACATGCATCATGCGCTGAAGGACTAGTGAACTTGCAAACCTCCCGGTATCCTGATTAAATGTACCCCAAGAATAAATCCCTTCAAAGTAGGACAAAGCCTCCCATCCTCACCATCTTGATCCCCCATCAGGGGAAGACGTAAAGCCGGTGCCATAGCTTTAGATTTCTGAGACTCACAGGTCTACGAGTCATCACATCGCCTCCGGGGATTTTGATCTTAAACAGAAACGTTTGAGAAACTAGAGGGACATGACGCCACGAGGTTGAAAGCTATTCTCGGTCTGTCTCTGTGATATGTTCATATGTACATCATTCACCTGATCCACTGCCCGAACGATTTCTTTTCAAATCACACAGACGATGCATAATGATGCATTTGAGCTCAGGAAAAGTGTTCAGCACGGTGCAAGAACCACAGAAATTAAACAAGCTTCATGAGTTTAATTAAATCTCTTCAGACCACTACATCATATAGTAAGGACGTAATAAGAATCATTTGGAAATTCCCTTCACAAGAGTAAAGTGTGAGTGCTTTTCATGTTATTTTCAAGTATGCACGTATATAGAAAAAAGAATTATATATAAAAAAAATAAAAAGCCCAAAAACAAACATAAATAATATACACAATGCAATAAGACAAAAATATAATTCCTGTTAAAATTTATACTATAAGAATACTAATAGTAGTAATGCAGGAAAAAGTGTAGAGTTATATAAAATAATAAAGCTCAAGTGATGTCATTAACATGCAACTCATGAAGTCATTTACAGGATCTGAGTCATTTATATGTTGTAAATATAATAGTAAATATCAGATAGCCGAATTAGTTCCGGGAAGCAACAGAATTTGCATGAACTTTTTCATATTTTGTTTACATGACATAAATCATGCAAAAAGGGTACAATTATATTCAAGCAAATAATATAACACACACACACAAAACCAAAAAAACCCCACAAGATTTGGAATGTACTGTATATTTTCCATTTGCATAGCAAGGATGGATTAAACATGAGCCTTATTAAATCTATCAGAACTTTAAATGCTTTAACTGATAGGAGGAAATCTTCTGTGATTCCTAACGTCTGAAACGATTGTGGAGTGTTATAGACAAAAAAAAAAAAACCCAAAAGGTAAAAATGTCTACACACTTGTTAGCAACAGCAATTGCAATCAGTTGCCTTCCCTCTCCCATGTGATTGTCAAAATTGTCACTACAAATCATCTGGAAAGGTCACTTCACATTTATAATCATAGTAATGCAGAAAAATATTATAATAATAAAAAAACTGTTCTCTCTCTTTGTTTTTTTTCTCTCAAATAAACACAATCAGTGTTAATCATTTCTTGATTCCCATGCCCTTAAGATTCTAGTGGTGGGTCAAATAAAATGTGTGTGTGTGCAAACTTTACTCTTCAAATCAATGTCCAGACATGTTTAACGCTATAAAATAGCATCACTATACTAATCTGTGTGCTGATATTTGATTGTTATATAAAGTGAACCCTGGTACTTGTTTGTAGATCAAGTGTTTGCACTGGCTGCAGGGTTAGATAGAACAGAAAGAGAATAGAAGAGAGAAAAAGGAAAGAAGTGTTGAGCTTTGAGTTGGTCAGTAGAGGTCGCTGAGGCCTGCAGTTTTTCTGGCTTTCTGCATCAGAGCACGCAACTGGAACTGCTTCCGTGAGAGAAGTCTCACATGCTACAATATAAACATAGCACACACACACACACACACACACACACACACACACAGTTAATATGCTAGCTATTTTGTATAGTTTATCAGTAAGTCAAGACAATCACACTTCTAATATTATCCTGAGCAATTTGTAAAAGATGAATATATACACATTGTGAACAACAAAGTCAAATGATTGAAAACAGAAATAAAGGAGACCATCTATATTGGGGTGGAACAATTAACTGTGTTTAAATTATTATTATGATTTTTATCTATCTCGAATAAATAAAAATAAACTTAATAATTTAGCTCAAATTTGATGTCTAATTGCATAACATTGACTCTGGTGCGTTTATTGGCTCTGGTGTACCCCAACCACAAACCTCCCATGCTATGGTTTAACTGTCTGTTCGATTGCATATTGCTGTGGCATACAGTGCTGTGCAGAGATCTAAGGCACCCTTTTTTTTTAATTATTATTTTTATTACTTCAAACTTTGCTGTACATTTTTATTTTATGACTTCTATATTATGGAATCAGTACAAAAACATTTTAGATTTCCAAACATTAGTTTCCCCAGAACAAACTTAAATGTTTGTTTGATAGTAAAGTAAATAATGTAAGAGACCACTTTTCAGACAAAAAACAAAAACAAAACTAAACTAAAAAAAACTAAACATAATGAAGGCTGCTGGGTTTTGCAATAAAAATAAGAAGCAAGTGCAAGAGTCAAAGTCTCAGGAAGAACTGTGGCTGCTCAGGAAAACTTACCAGCGAATTTTCTTAAAATAAAACCACACAAAATAAATAAATAAATAAATAAATTTGTAAAGCAAAGGGTCATTACATCAAATATTGACTTTGTTCAATTTATTACTGTTTACTGCTCTTTATGGTATTTCTTTTTTTCATGTAGAATCATTTTATTTTAATTATTTTGAAGGCATCTTTGCATGTGTCTTAGACTTTTGCACAGTACAGTATATAAACAATAACACACAACACACGTGCAGTTATATGAAAATAATCCACACGGGTGTGATCCAGCCTGATGTGAAGTTACTGTTACCATCCCGAATATTTTCATATAACTGCATGGTCTGGAGCGTGTTATTACACAGGTACTACAGCAATTTGCCAATGATCACAGTTCTATTTATTAAAAATCCACTTCGCACATTTTAACAATCTATTAATGATAAATCAACAATAATCAGTCGTTGTCGCTTTCCCAAGAAGCTGGAAAACATGAGTCCCTCTGTCCTGAAGACTTTCCCGTGCTTGCAAACTTTGTAACTGAAGTTACTGGTACAAAAGCTCTGACACACAAGACTCCTAACAAAAATCTTAAAGAACAAAATGTTTTTCTTTATCCCTGTGAATGAGTTGTTACTATAGAAACAATAACGTATTAGAACAAAGCACGTTAATATATACCCATCATTGATTTTAGTCAGAACTGCTGTCCAAGTCCTGCGGTTATACGAAAATAATGCACATCCAATCAGATTGGAGAATTTAATCACAATGTAGTATAAATTAATATTATATAAAGTAATAATATTATGTTGCTGAATTCTCAAATCTGATTGGTCAAAAGGTGTTGAGTAATTTATTTTTATAACAGTAGCTCTAACGGGAAATCTGGCTACAACGCAAATCGCAGGATTACGTTAAGGTACTTGTTCTAATGTCATTATAGTTTCTACAATAATAGCTCATTCACAGGAACTCTTATGTTCCACATAATCTAAACCTAATAATGAACGGATTAAAACAATGTGATGTTACTGAACAAAGGAAAATGTCTAATGGTTGCTTTGGCAAAGCTTATTGCAGGAGATTTATGGAAGGAGTCTCCAATCAGTACCTTTTTGGTCATGGGAGTATTCAGGACTTTGCAGAGAAAATAGAGAGGGTGATGAGTTAATGGGTGAATGAGATGCAGTGTAAAGTGCTTTGGATAAAAGCGCTATATAAGTGCACATTTACATTTACCAAATAAGTTATAAAAGGAATTAACTTGTTTTGTGGATGTTCCAGAATCTTCAAAGTAACTACTAAACTAACACTACTGCACTTCAACCAAAAGCCTGACCTCTGCAAAGAGTATCAAGATAAAGACACATAAAAAGGACATATGACGGCAGAAGGACTGACCTTGAGGAAGACGTCCAAGTCGATGATGTCTCTGCGTAGAGCCTCACCCAAGTAGAAGATAGTGTCTTCGATAGCGTTCTCTTCAGCATACAGGTTCAGAATTTGGCGGTACAGCGGCGCTGTGGGTACGAGGAGTTCATCGATATCACTATTCTCTGATTGCTGCTCCATTTTGTCCAGAGCAGCTGTGAGCTCCTCATCCTTCTTCTTCAGCAGTTCTACGTTTCTGTCCACATCAGCCTGGACAAGTAAGAGGAAATAAGACTATTCTGTAATACAGCTAGATCACAAGATCCTAAACCATTCTAGAGAAAATAATCTAGCAATAGAGCTGCATTACGTCTACAACCATTCATTTTGCAGCTTTATAGAAATGCCTGTACCCCTGTACATTCATGCAGTTATTCAATTATGTGGCAGCAGCACAATGAATACAATCATGCAAACACAGGCTCAACAAAACTAGAAAAAGACTAGGTAACAGTTGTTTCAACCCTCCTGAAGATTTGATGTCTTGTTCATTCTAGAATGAATGAATGCCTTTATTGTCACTATGCACATACACAGTGAAATTAAGAGCCACTCCTTAATTTCGTGCCAGCATATACACAGAATGAATAAGATAAAAAAGACAAAAAACAAAAAAATAAATAAAATATATATTTAAAAAAAATAATAATAAAATATATATATATATATTCTTGAGCCTGTTTGTCCTTGTTCTGATGTTCCTGCAACGTCTCCCTGAGGGCAACAGATTAAACAGGTCAGAGCCAGGGTGAGAGCTGTCCTTAATGATCGTTTTTCCTCTGCTGAGGCAACGGGAGGTGTAAATGTCCATCAGGGAGGGGAGAGGGCAGCCAATGATCTTCTGTGCTGCCCTTATTACTCTTTGAAGCCTCTCCCTGTCTAACTTGACGACAACTTTGTTATTGTGGACTGAATAGTTTTCTGCTCACCAGAAAAGTGCTGATTTGAGTTACATTAGCCTTTCTGTCAGCTAGAACCACTCTAGCCATTCTCTTCAGACCTCATCAACAAGTCATTTTTGTTTGCAGAACTGCCTCTAAGAGGATGGTTTATTTATTTTTATTTTTTGCACCATTCTGTGTAAACTCTAGACACTGTTGTGTATGGAAATCTCAGGAGATCAGCAAATTCTTAAACACTCAATCCAGCCCAATCCATGTTCTTACAAACATGCCATGGTCAACGTCACTGAGAATGCATTGACTCTGAGAATGTGAACATTAACTGAACCTGTGTCTGCATGACTTTAAGCATTAGCATTGGGCTGCTGTCACATGCTTGGATAATTGAATAATGCATGAATATATTCAGGTGCGCCTATATATACATATATATATATATATATATATATATATATATATATACATACATACATACATACATACATACATACATACTAAAGAAAAAGACATACTATCTCTTGGTCCAGTTTGGACACCATCTCCTCCAGCTTCTGGTGTCCCTTTTTCAGATCCTCCTCAGTCCTCTTGAGAGCATCCAGTTCAGCCTGAGACCGGTCCATCTCCTCCTTCATCCGCCAGCGCAGCTTATCGCTCACTGCAGACACCAGAGATGCTCGGATCGTGTCCTCACCAATGGTGGCATCACGACTGGGACCTGGGTCACGTAAACAAGTTCATTTTGCCGGCTGTCATTTCTGTAGGTCAGACGGTATGCAAAAGTACGCTCAGGTTTTGTATAACTTACTACCTCCAGCAGTGGTCGGAGTATAGTGTGGTGTTCCAGATGCTACTGGGTATCCAGAAGTAGCAGCAGGGTAGGGATAACCTTGAAACCCTCTAAAAGAAACATTAAGAAGGTGGTTGTAGAACATTTAATCATATGAGCACAAGAAACAAACTTTAAAGAGGTTTTTTTTTTTTTACCCTGGGTTAGGAGAGTAACTCTGGCCAAATGGAGTGCTTTGTGTGTTTGGCAGGTAGGAAGCTACAAGAAAAAGGAAAATATCCGAACAACACAACAGTTAGATGACTTCTTCAGTGAGAAAAACACTTAAGAAGCACTAATCTGCGTCACAAGTTTTTGATGACCAAAAGAGCCAAACACCAAATGCTGAAAAAACCCCTGATAATGATAGTAATAATCATTTAAAAAATCTAAATAAATAATAATAATAATATGATGTTGCGTAATAATCTCAACACACCGTTAGGTGGACCAGCAGCTTGGAATCCTGGATAAGCTGTCTGTGTGGTGGGCCTGGCAAAAACTGGTGGCTCTTCTCCAAAAACCACAATCATCACCTGGATCAACCCAAACAAATCTGACTCCGGCTAAACCAAGAGAAAAACAACAAATAGATTATTATATTATATAATATATATATATATATATATATATATATATATATATATATATATATATATATATATATATAAAAAAATATATATATATATATATATATATATATATTTATATATTTATATATATATATATATATATTTATATATTTATATATATATATATTTATATATTTATATATATATACATATATATATAATTAACTCCTGGATGAGAAGTGGATCCTGAAAAATGACAATGAAATCATATCACCTTGGTAAAGAATGAAGGAAAGATTTTTAAAAGCCTATGTGTAAAATTAACCGTCTTACCGAAATTAACCGAAAACTTACATGTTTCCATTCATGCAAATACGGGAGGTAGATTTTTCCATTGGCATCGACATGTTTCCCTGTTTTGATCATCATGGCACTAGTGGGCTTGACAAAGCAGATGGGAGGATTGTATGGATAGGTGTCTAGCAGCCACAGGCAAATTGGAATGTTGTATACAGTTCCTAAAAAATTTAAAACAAGTAAAGGTGAAGAAAAAGTGCAAAGTCAAACATTCACCAATGACTACAACAGAACCGTCACTTTCCATAGTTGCATAGAACCCACTTATTCCATTTTCAATACTCTATCAGATCTTTTAGTATTGTGAAAGAATGCTTTAAGCAGTGGATAATCCACAGCTAGTGTTGGCTCAACGGTTAAGGGTCTGGGTTACTGATCAGAAGGTCAGGCGTTCAGCCCAGCTTCCACTGTTGGGCTCTTGAGGAAGGCACTTAACCCTCTCTGCCTTATCATGGCTGACCCTGAACTCTGAGCCCAGCAAGCTTTAATATACATTACAGCACAGTGCTGTATATGTGACAAATAAAGGCTTCTTCTTCTCCTTGTAGATGTGCATTAAGATTGTGTAACGGACACCTAGCCATGGATTATTCTGTTTATACCATGCTCACTTGCCAGCATTGACAAGTTAAAACTGTCCTTGATGTTTGCAGTGCAAAATTTGACTGAAAAAATAACGTTTTTTTCACCATTTATTCTTTAATATACACAGGTTCTTTGAGCTAGAATTCTGCCTGCTGTAAATCAAACGCAGAGATAAAGTTGTAGTGAAATAGGATTAGATTTATTTGAAGGAATTATAATAAGTAGCTATTAGAGAGAGAGAGAGAGAGAGAGAGAGAGAGAGAGAGAGAGAGAGAATAACCAGAGTTTAACTACTGTAACTGTATTTTACTATGGTTACAACCGTTTATAAGCAACGCATTAATTTAGAATGTTGATTAAACTGACTGGGACGCACAAGATATGCTGTATGATCACATGCAAGTCAGTACATATCACACGCATACATACATAAAATGTGTCAGTGAGTTGAATTGTAAAATAACTCAAATTGGCCCTGATACTGATACTCAGGATCAGACTGGTACATCCTTAAACGTCCATCTACATTACCCACAGCAAATCTATCAAGATCTCCAAGGCAATTGAATAAATAAATAAATACATAGAAAGATAGATTAGTGTTTGGCATAAGCGCGTTAGAAATACTGCCCTAAGGCGTTGTACAGTCTTATCAAAATCAGACGCTGTTGGGTATACTGTATACGGTTTTAAATGGACACGAATCACACAATTACATCCTGTACGTGTTCATTTAACATGACAATGATTTATTAAATGACTGTAGGAGCTAATTTACCTATCAGACCATGTGTATGCGCTTGTTTTCCTCACCTTTAAAGTTCACCGGTACAGTTCCTGTAAGACTCAGTAACTCTCTGTTGTTGCCATCGTTGAACACTGAAAAGTTAAGAAATCCGTCACAACCAAAATAAATGTATTACATATGAACATGTTGTACACATCTGGATTTACCGCATGCTGTAAATGATTTATTTATACATAGGCAGGGTTATATGACATGACGTGATACGTCATTACGCGATTGGGCGGAGCTTACAATATTATTCAAAATTGCCAAGTTTCAGATAATAAGTTGCGAGTGGACATAAACCGTGAAATAAACATTGTTCTATTGAGTTTTGATAATTTAAGAGAAACGTGCTACATATGCAGTTTATCAAATGTAAAATAATAATAATAATAATAATAATACAATAAAAATAAACCCTTGACTTGTAGTGTCTTGCCTTAACTGAAGTCATCGCTGTTTACATTCTGAACGCTACACACTCATTTTACTTAAAACTACTAATCAGTATCTTAAACTTACCATAAGTATCTATCACAGGCTTCAGGTCCTTGTACTGATTTATCACACTGGTGACATCCCTCATGGTCAGGTCTCTGTATTTATAACTCTAAACAAGAAAAAGAAACCTTTCAGTTGTAACAAATGGAAAATAAAAACAGGAACACACTGCGAAAGAGTTTCACGAACACGACGTTCAGTACCTTAACCAGCGGTTTCCGAAGAGCATTTTCGTTGACAGCCATGATTATCTGAAGAAACAGATAATGAATGTATTTCAAATTCCAAGCCGACGAAACGAATCACCAATGTTGTATCGATAACCAGTTTATTTTACTTCCGCTATGACGTCACGCATGCTCACTGACATCCAGCGAGACTCAACGCGGAAGTCCTGCGTTTTTTCCGGTCAGCTGACTAATGATCAACAAGGCGGTCCTTATTATTATTATTATTATTATTATTATTATTATTATTATTATTATTATTATTATATTATTGTATGAAGTGATGGCCATTTACAATGTACAACAACAATGGGGCCATAAGGCACATACGATAAATAAAACAGTTAAAGACAAAACATTATTTTATAATTAGCAATACCTTTCTATATATGGAACACATTTGTATGACTATGACAGTCTTAAGAATATTATATGTTTTAGATACCTTTGTGTTCAGATGTTTAGACATATTCTCAAATGAGGTTAAAAATGTCTTTTACATCAGCAGAAAACATTTTATAATTAGAATGTGTTGCTCCGTCTTTGTGAAGACAAAGTAATAATAATGTATAGCAAAAAACAAAACAAACAACAACAAAAAAAACATAATTTGAATGAATGTCTGAAAGAAATATAATAGTTTCTGTAATCTATACCAATAAAAAAAAACATAAAAATAATAATACAGACTCAAAAAAAAATTTAGGGTACAGACCATGATTGATAATAC
The DNA here is from genome assembly GCA_012411365.1 of Ameiurus melas. Classification (NCBI taxonomy): domain Eukaryota; kingdom Metazoa; phylum Chordata; class Actinopteri; order Siluriformes; family Ictaluridae; genus Ameiurus; species Ameiurus melas. The sequence continues at coordinate 10,399,646 of CM022754.1, forward strand.
AAATGCAAAACTGTTTCTACTTCAATTTTACAAAAGGAGCACAAAGGAGATTCATGCTCAACGTATCTGCTTAAGAATTTATTGGAAAGGTCATTTTATTTGGGATAAGAAGGTTGTGAGGAGAAAACCATAAATTACTTATATTAGAGTTTGGGTAACAAATACTCCATTTAGAGAGCACTCTATTTAAATCCACTTGATCTGAAATAAGAGCATATCTAATGAACAGATTATTACATTTCTTGTCTATAGGAATGTGGTATAGGAATGTGATTAGACAAAATTCCATAACATAGGTGTGCTCTAATTTAAGATTTTAAACTGAGAGGATACTTTTGGCAACCTTAATAAAGTCTATTATGGAAACCGTTGCACCTTTCAAAGTAATAACATCATCAAAATTAGAAGATCCCTTTGCCTATTTTTGCTTATATATATATAGAGAGAGTATGAATGGGTGTGTGAGTGTGTATGTGACTGTGCCCTGCAATGGACTGGCACCCTGTCCAGGGTGTACCCCACCTTGTGCCCGATGATTCCTGGGATAGGCTCCAGGTTCCCGTGACCCTGAAGAAGGAGTAAGCAGTAGAAGATAGATAGATAGATAGACAGATAGATAGATAGACATATATATATATATATATATATATATATATATATATATATATATATATATATATATATATATATATATATATATATATATATATATATATATGTATATATACACATACATACATATATATATACATATATATATACACACATACACACACACACACACATTATGTTTGCATGCAATCTTCCAGGAATCAAGAGAGTGTTTATGAAAATCTGAGAAGTTGTTATGTAGTTTACAAAATTTAAAATAACAAGACAATAAGAATTTGAGGTCACCAGATTAGGTCCAGAACAAGGGTAAGTCACTATTAGAAATACAAGTTCTTAATCCAATTACTTTTGAATGTATGGTTGATTGTTTGAAAAGCTAATGTATATTGTAAATACACTTCCTGTATGTAACCTATGGTGTTATTTTTGTGTCAGATTTCGGCAGATGGAAGAACATATTTAAATCTTGAGCGTAGAAATTCATATATATATATATATATATATATATATATATATATATATATATATATATATATATATATATATATATATATAATGAAATTAACAAATGAAAGTATCTTGAGCGTAGAAATTCATATATATATATATAATGAAATTAACAAATGAAAGTAAACCAGTATATATATATATATATATATATATATATATATATATATATATATATATATATATATATATATATATATATAAATAAATAAATTAGTATGACAAACCAGAAATTTACTGGTTTACTTTCATTTGTTATGGTGCTGTACCCACACTGCTAAATTCTGGTATGATATTCTTGAATTTATTCAGGCTTATGTGAACCCTGATTATGGTTTTACTTATGGAAATGTTATTTTTGTATATTTGGAACATTAAAGATGAAATGGTGCTTTTTTCTTCATAAATCTCATATATGAGCGAAGTACCATATTCATAAATGTAAATTCTCACAGTGCAAACCTTTCTTTTTGGTCTTCAAATGTGAGCTTAAATGTTATTTTGAGTGTACTACAGTCAGAAACTTAAAAGCAATAAGAACATTCGCTTTGTACAAAGATGTGGAGATCAATTGGGACTAATATTAGTGTCAGTGAATGATTTAATATATTTTAATGACATTTTATTTATTTATTCTTTCTCTCGGTTCCGCTCCTGACCACTGCACTGTCGATGTGTATGTCACGTGCCTCAAGTCCCATCCTGTGTTGAAACCGGACTTGATCGCAGTAACCCATGCTTGCCTTTGCCAATTGACAAGATTAATAAAAATGAAATCTTCATCCAAGTGTGCTATTTTACATTGCATTAAGCCTCCTGGAATGGCATTATTATTGTCTGAAACTTATTTTTAAACCACCATTTGAAAATTACATAAACATGCACCCTTCTTTAAAACTCCTTCAAAACAGTAAAAAAATTTTTAAACAAAACTCATGGATGAAAAAATGTCTATTGCATTCATTTGCCATTCTAGTTATGCAACAGATTGCAGAAAAAAACAACACATATGACAGTGATTAATCTCAAGTTACATTTTTATTTGCACAAGATGGAAAAAAAAAAGTTTAAGACTGATTAGAAATCATACAGGTAGCTTAAAAATATTTTAACATTGTAAAAAAAAAAAAAAAAAAGGAAAGAAAAATCACTAGTAAAGGGAGAAGAGAAAACTGAACAAATATGCAATATGAACAAAATTATATGCAAAACTACAACAATGATCAACATAACCACAGATTACAAACACTTGTGAAAACTACACATCATCAAACAGATCTGTCATCACAACCTGATACACTTTTATTCACCAATTTGTCTGCTCTCGACCAGGAAGTGGAACTTGGTCTAGTGGCATTACTTACACTGACTGAGACACAGGATCTTCAGCACTATGTAGACCCCCAGCACCACTGCAAGAAGGAGAGTCTAAAGGCTTTAAATCCACAACACACTGATCTGCCATTGTAATTTGAAACTGCTCCACAGCTAAAAAATGCTCTTCTATTTTTTCTGCATCCAGACTCAGATGTATTATGTTCTCCCTTTTAAGGTAAGTGGACAGAACAGTGTTTGAGATGCATGCTTTACTACCATCTCTAAGGCACAGAGTGCCTCTGCTGGCACACCTGAATGCTGATGTCTTTTGTTTCATTTTGCAGTGTTCACATCTGTGAAAGGTGGACGTCCTATCGAAAGTCGCCTGTTGCTTATTGCACATAGCACACATCCACATTTCCACAATTTTTATGCCGGTAACACGTGTGTCAATGGTAACCAACGAACACTCCTCATCTGAAATTTCATCCCTATAATCTGCATGTACCACCCCCATATCAGTGATCTCAGTAATGACCGTGTTTTTTGTGGTGGTCACCATCACTTTACCATCTTTTTTCCTCGTCTCTAGATTGGTCAGGCAGTAGATGCATCCAGCTTTGACTGAGAGAATTGCATCATTCCATAGATTGACCTTTATGCTCCCAGTCTGATCGCTGCCATACACCTTGCACAGGTCCATCTCTACACCTCTGACGAATACAGCAACAGTGGGCTTGACATGGGCGACTTTCAGATTCACAACTTCCACCTGAAACAGGCATATATGTTACAATAATTAATAAATGAATAAATGAATGAATGAATGAATGAATGAATATAAAAACTAAATAAAATGATGTCTACCAGGCACCATGGCAACTTCCAAAACAATATGAACTCTGAATTACAAATGTTGCTTTTCAACTCTCACAAATGTGTGTTTTGTCCTTACAATTTGTCCTGGACCAAGCTTTTTGATCTCTGCCACCGTGTACTCGCGGTTCTCATGTCCCTCTTTTGTCTGAAACATCGATTCTGTCTCCTGAAGCCCAGATGTCTTTTTAACCTGGATATTGTGGCTGTTTTGAGCGATGTAATCTGCGAGTACATAAAGAGTGTCAGTATATACGTAGGCAATAGAATGCTTCTTAAACCTAGTTCACACTGCACTGACCAACGCAAACAGACACGTTTGTCATATTCTGTCAGATCAGTGTGGTAGTCCTGTTAGTTAAATGGGGGGTGGGGGGGTTATATTCGACAAGAGAGCTACTCATAGTCTTCCTTGAGTTTTCTAAAGTTTTGCCTAACCACTTTACAAAATGAATCATTTTAACAATCACTGTTAATCTTTCTGCAGCATCAATTGATCGTTGAAAGAGGTGGGTGAATTTAAGCTACTGCAGTTTTAGCTGTCTTAGAAAGATTTAGGTTAGTAAACAGCATAAAATTAGCAGCTGCTAGCAGTTAAAAGCACGTGAATTCCCACCTGTGGCATGTGAAATTCGAAACTAGTCACTCCTACCACTGTCCATATACATGACAGTTTTATTAACAGTTTCTGCTAATGTAAATGTAGTATTGTTCATCTGGCTGCAGTGTTGATTTATTAGAAAAAAAACCTAGACGTTAGTTTTTCACTTAATTAAATTGACATATTATATTATGGGCATGTGACTCAACCTCATAAAGTACCAGATTTTAATAACTTGACATTTACAATGATGTTGGTTCTTCATTGAAATTCTAAAAGTTCCAAAACAATTTCAGAAGGGGATGGTATTTAACATAATAATAATAATAATAATAATAATAATAATAACAGCAACAAAATCAACAACAACAACAACAATAATAATATCAACAATAACAATAATAATAATTAGCATTTCCTGGGGCCAGGCTAAGCGAGTCACACAATCGAAATCATCAGAAAGCAGAGCCATAACTACAGGCAAAGAGATTCAAGAATGATTTGTAGTTTCATGCATTTGCCAGACCCTTACAGGAGAGCAGATTTGAATATCAATATTCTTTTTTATAACTTTTGTTCAGATAGGTCTCAGGATGATGTGAGCCAAATTTGGTGAAGACAACAAAATATGGAGAAGGGGTAGCAGATAGCTGTAATAATTTTTAAGCATGCCATTGTTACTTTTGATACAGGTAGCACTGGCACGTACTTTCTTTCATAGCCCCAGGTCATAGTTGTGAAGGTGCCTACTGAGATTTATGTGAGTGTGCAAAGTTGTTGCTGAGATACAGCCTCATGTCCTGTTTGGTGGTTTCGCTGTCAGATTCATTGGCCCATTAAAGGCAAAAATTTATATTCAATATATATAAGAGTATTCAACATTTATTTTACTCTGTAGATGACGTGTGCCAAATTTTTTGATGATTGGACAAATTGTGTAGGAGTAGCGGAAAAATGTTTTTTTGACTAACTATCATAGGGTGCATTGAACTCGTCTCGACCCAGTGAATCCAGGGATGCCTGGCTTTTGACATGGTTCCAAAGTTATGACCATAAACATACTTCCAATTTAGGCCCAAATCTGACTTGATTGTAGCAGTGTTGGCAGCACTTGGCCCAGATTTGGTCAGAATGTAGCTTAGACCCTCCGCAATCACTGTGCTTTTTACCAAATGGTACTATGGGCTGCCTAGCCAGAAGAAGAAGAAGAACAGGGTGCCTATGCATCTTCGGTCTTTGGACCCTAATAAGAAAAGGTATAAGAACAATAGAGTGCTTATGCACCTTCAGTGCTTGACCCTCTAATAGTAAGTAACATGTTAAAGGGGAGAAAAAAAACTTCACATGTCCAGAAATCTATTGCTACACATAAATCAGAAAACTGCTTTTCTTTTTTTCTTTTTTTATAAAAACGATTATAAAATAAAGGGAAAAAAACAAATAGAATAGAATAATAATAACAATAAAAAAGAGTTCCAAACTGCCTGTATGAACCTAACCTGCTTCAAATCAACAGTAAAAATCTCAACACACCGTTAGATGGACCAGCAGCTTGGAATTCTGGATAAGCTGTCTTTGTGGTGGGCCTGGCAAAAACTGGTGGCTCTTCTCCAAAAATCACAATCATCACTTGGATCAGCCCAAACAAATCTGACTCCGGCTAAACCAACAGAAAAACAACAAAATACAAAAAATGAAAAAAGATTGAAAACTCCTGCATGAAAAGTGGATTCTGAAAAATATTACCTTGGTAAAGAATGAAAGAAAGATTTTTGAAAACTTGCCTATGTGTAAAATTAACCGTCAACTTACATGTTTCCATTCATGCAAATACGGGAGGTAGATTTTTCCATTGGCATCGACATGTTTCCCTGTTTTGATCATCATGGTACTAGTGGGCTTGACAAAGCAGATGGGAGGATTGTATGGATAGGTGTCTAGCAGCCACAGGCAAATGGGAATGTTGTATATAGTTCCTAAAAAATTAAAAACAAGTAAAGGTGAAGAAAAAGTGCAAAGTCAAACATTCACCAATGACTACAACAGAACCGTCACTTTCCATAGTTGCATAGAACCCACTTATTCTATTTTCAAGCTCTCAGTAAAGTGATGACAGTGCGCATCAAGACAAGATATGCTGTATGTTCGCATGCAAGCCATTACACATCACACACATTCATATATAAAATGCGTCAGTGAATTGGATTGTAAAATAAATCAAATCCACCTAGTTATGCATTGTACACTCGCTTCAAAATCAGTCACTTTTAAATGGATATATATATATATATATATATATATATATATACATATGGGCTTAACCTGCGAAGGACTGGCACCCTTGTGCCCGAAGCTTCCTGGGATAGGCTACAGGTTCCCCATGACCCTGAAAAGGAGTAAGCGGTAGAAGATGGATGGATAAATGGATGGATGTGTGGATGGATATAGGCTTAAATGGACACAGACCTCTATGTGTTCAGTTAAC
>CM022754.1:10411043-10448543 GCA_012411365.1 Ameiurus melas
GAGTATAGTGTTTTATTAGGGATAACATATTTTAGTGTGGCAGTCCTTAACACAACCCAAGCAAACCCAGTGTTGAGACTAGTCTTTGAGGTAAAATTTCGCCAGTGGAGGCCAGAGTCAGAGATGCCCCTCAGCAAACGAATGTGGAGAGTCAATCCACTTGTGCCAATGTTAAGGGTTTCCTTTTATACAGTCTGTAAAATCCTCTAACACCTGTGGAGGCATCTCAGTGTTGGACCGGTACAGCCGCTCCAAAAGTCTCTTCCATTTTATACAAGCAACCTGAGAAATGAGAACATGGATACCTCGTCATTAACTGTTTTAGGCAAATCATTTTTTACACACACACACACACACACACACGGATTCAAAGGAATTTTCCACCCAAACAATTAGAAAAATTATTGACATACCTAAAGAACAGTTAAAATAAGCACAGCTAAGCAGTCACACTTCCACTTTAATAATGCTGTCATGAAATACATTCATGACACAGAAAAAGATTAAAATAACCTGTTAATAATAGGGAAAACTTACACATTATATTATAAACTACTGATCCCTTTTATTACAATACAATGTATTTATATTGCAGTGGTTTGACTTTTTCATTACAAAATAAATACAGAAAATGTTATATTTAATTTGTGTCAAAATCATCTTGTGAAGCCTGATCTCACATCGTGGGTTGACTGTATCGTCTCATGCCAAAGAAATATACATAGATGGTTATAAATTATATTAAGCATGAAAAAAAGGATATGTTGGTAAAATAAAACTATAGTGTCACCATGTTTAACTTTAAAATATTGTTCTTTTTTAATAGAGAAGCTAATAATTGAGAATATAGGACACGCCTGACTAAATGTGTGTTTTTTTTTCCACTGAATAGCATAGCAACAGTTATTTTCTTATTACTTCATATTTTGAAAAATGATGTTGTAAGTATAAACATTTATTTCTGTGTGATATCAGTACCTATACAAGTACAGATCAACAAACCATTAATGCTATAACTAAGTCACAATTATTTACCAATATACTGCTAATCATCTCCTAATATATATATATACACACACACACACACACACACACACACACACACACGCACACATATATTTATACACACACACACACACACACATATACACACACACACAGTGTATATAAACAGTGTATATATACACACAGTGATGAAATGTAACTGTATTAGCAGTGGATGGTGCAACTGACAGTGCAACTGTAAATTTAAGGCACTTACTTGGTCATGACACGACACAGCGGCAGTTCATGCAGTCTTGGCCGTTGTCGTCTGGTGGATTCAGCTTTCTGAGCTTGTGCTGCCTGATTTCACGCACCAGTGTGTAGAACGCGTCCTCTACTCCCTGCATAGTAAACCGGTATACAGTACATTAACACATCCTAAAAAGATATGTTGTTGTTGACAGTCTTGCACATAATTTTCTGGTGCCGAATAAACATCTTTCTTCAAAATTTATTATATATAAATACTTTGTCAAAGTTGTGCGGTCATGCTGTAACACTGTATGTACAGTATAATCACTTCAGAGATGTTCCCAACCTGTCTTGTCTTGGCAGATGTTTCAATATAAGGGATGCCATAACTGCGAGCCAGTTCCTGGGCTTGTCTTGTGTCCACTGTACGAGCTGGTAGGTCACATTTATTACCCACAAGCACCATGGGGACATCATCTGAATCTTTCACCCTTTTGATCTGTTCCCTGTGAAGTAGATCATCCAAATCAAGCTAGGAAGTAAAAGTCTGATGTTGAGTAAATAAAGCGTAGTATACACTAACCTGTACTGGTGGATGTCCTCAAAGGACTTAGTGTTGTTGATGGCGAAGACACAGAGGAATCCCTCTCCTGTCCTCATGTATTGGTCCCTCATGGCGCTGTACTCCTCCTGACCAGCAGTGTCCAGAATGTCCAGCAGACACGTCTCGCCATCAATCACCACCTGTTTTCTGTAGGAGTCCTGAGAAAAGAAAATAGAACATTTAATGGGCTACACCTACCAAATGTTTCATAGACATTTCATTATTACATCTGCAAGATAGACATTATTATGGGAAAAACGCTGCAGTTGGGTTGAGTCTTACTTCAATAGTAGGGTCATACTCATCAACAAAGTGGTTCTGGATCAGTTGAATTGTGAGCGCACTCTTGCCCACACCACCAGCACCAACCACCACCAATTTGTACTCAGTCATTGTCGCAATGTTCGCAATACAATCTGAAAATAGAAAGCGAAAGGGCATTGATTAGAATACACTACCGTAATTTCCGAACTATAAACCGCTACTTTTTTCACACGCTTTGAACCCTGCGGCTTAAACAATGATGCGGCTAATTTATGGATTTTTACGGGCTAATGAGCTTAATGCCACCTGTTACACCACAGCCAGCAGAGGGCACTGTGGTACAGCTCCTGACTGGTCACGTGACTGTTTTGGTTCGCTCGCTTCCTGCTTGAGCATTTAGTTTAGTTTAAGTGTCTTTAATGTGCCCCAGGCGTCCATGGTTTGGTTTGATTATGTTTACTATTTAAACCCCTCGGTTACTGAGCAGTTCGCTCAGTATTATAGTTGGTTAAGGTTAGATGGGTGATGTCGTTTGTATCCATGCCTTGATTCATGATCTAGTTTTATTCCACAATTCCAGTTTCTCGTTTTCCGGTGAAGACTGAGTTTTCTTAGTTTATTGAGTTATGTGTTTAATAAAGACTTCGATCTGCACCTGCATCCGCCTCCAGTCCCGTCTCGTAACGCGCCAGAACATTTAGCCTAGTCACATCGGACCAATGAAATTACCGAACAGGTCACAGTGGACCAATGAAACTGTTCGAATTAAATCAAACGCACTTACACTAAAAAGAAATGCATATGATGCCGCTTTCAATTTAAAGGCGATCGATCTGGCTGTCAAAGAAGGAAATAGATCTTCTGCACGTAAGCTTGGCATCAATGAATCGATGGTGAGACATTGGAGACGGCAGCATGAAGAACTGACTCAATGCAAAAAGACGACAGAAGCTTTCAGAGGTGGTGTGTGATGAAGTACCGGTAATTCTGAGGCTGTTCAATTCCGACACTGAAGAAGGCGACTTTAGTGGTTTTAGTGCACAGGAGGAAGATGAAGATAGCGATCAATGACTTTTCCTGGTAGGCAACTGTATTTTTTTTTTTTTTACCAGCGGTGTTACAGGCACTGTTCGGAAAAAAGCATTTACGGTACGTATTTAATTAAAAGTTAAAAAAAATCTTTCTGTGACAATATATCATGTTACAATGTGGACACCTCTGGCTTATAGACAACTGCGGCCTATATACGTAAAAAAAATGTTCTTCTTTTTAAAACGAGTGGGTGCGGCTTATATTCAGGTGTGCTCAATAGTCCGAAAATTACGGTAATGTGACTAACAGGCATGTACTGATAATGAATTACATGATATTTCACAATATTCAACACATATGGTCATACATTATGCAATCATTCAAATATAATCACCTTTTTATTATTCCAATATAATCATGTTTTGGTAAATAGTTCAAGAGTTTTGCTAATTCACTGGCAAAGAATGTTCCATGGTTTATTTAAGCTAGCTGACAAAGTCAGAAATCTCATATAGCTTGCATTAGTTAGCTATCTAATCTATGTTAGTTAGCTTGTTCTTTCCTCTGAAAGCCAAACCCAGTTTTAAACCTTGGCTATCATTTGAGCTTTGAAGCTAGCAAGCAACCACTCATCATGTCACATGTATAACTCACTGTATCATAATGAAATGCTGACAAGGGCATACCCTATACTTAAAGTCTCTGAGACTAGCCAACTGAATTCTTATCAGGATTGTGCTGCACTTGTGGGTGACGATATGTGCTAAAAAGTGTGAATAACTTCCTGACTTCTACACATACTTTGTCAAACTTTCTCGCCTTTCACTGTAAAGTGGACATGGCTAATCCTGAGTAAACAATACATAAGCTTCATAAGCTCTGATGCCGCTCGTCCCTCCCACATAGAGTCAGCTGCAGAATTATTTGGCACTGTTGGTAAAGATGGGCAAATAGAGGAGTGTACTTTTGTGGTTAATTAGCCTAACTGCACATTGAAAATATGAGCAAAATATAAAATATATATATATATATATATATATATAAAAATAGCCCTGCACTTATATAGCGCTTTTATCCAAAGCGCTTTACACATTGACCCATTCACACTCACCAATGGTAGCAGAGCTGCCATGCAAGGCACTAACAGGGAGCAACTTGGGGTTCCGTGTCTTGCCCAAAGACACTTCGGCATGTGGAATCACCCGGGCCGGGAATCGAACCGCCAACCCTACAATTATAGGACAACCCGCTCTACCACCTGACTGAAGAATACACAGCAAAGGACACATCTGAGAACACTCCTCAGTACAAAAGCTCTCCAGATCCTCCATGTTCCTAGGTCATTTCTCATCTCCTCTTTAGCTCACCCTACAGGGTATCAATGTGGTTTAGGTCAGGGGACAGGGAGGGCTAGATCAAAAACTTGACACTGTGGTCACTGAACCATTTTTTGTGTGGATTTAGGCACATGTTTTGGATCACTGTATAATCAAACCACAACCAAGTTGTAGCTTGTTCTTCTGGTACTTCATGGAGTCTTTGGACGGAAAAACAGCCCCATAACGTTATCTTAGTGCTAGTATCTAGCATTCTCCAGGCAAGTTTGTGATGATTTAAAAAGAAAAAAAAAAGAAAAAGCTTTCATCTGGCATGACTACCAGGTTTTTAGTATGGATGTGGGGTCCATCTGGAGAGTTGGCGATCCCAAATGCTCCTATCTTCCGCAAATTAAAGGTAATCCTTCGAGAATTTTTTTTGCCTCTCTAACCCTCCTACTCACTGTATGTTGGCACAAAACACACTTGCATCCTGTTATAGGCCGGCTCATTAAAGCTTGGGTTGTTTTCAACTTATCATCCTAACAGGATGATGTCCTGACAGGATATCCATCACCTGATTTATGAAGGTCAACACAATTTTGTCTAGTTTCATTTGTGTATTCTATAATCTTCCCCATGTTGATGGAAGGGGATTTAGCTTTTGTGTCACCTCATATTTATACCGCAGTGAAACAGGAAGTCATCGATTACTGTTTAAGTTCCTAAAGCAAAACAGGAATTGAAGCTTTCTTCTTTTATACTTTGTTCATATCAATTACTAGGAATGTTTTAGTTGTTCCCATAAACGTTTTTAAAACACCTTTACCAAGAGTGCCAATAATTCTGGAGCTCAAGAATATACACGCATCTCTTCAATGGTCACTTCAAGTCTAAACAACCCAGGGACTGAAAGCAAACATAGCAAGCCTAGCCCAACTCTATAATTCGGCATGTTTGTACACGTCAGTTTGAACAGTGTGAATTCCCTCCACTTCGCTGTTGTGTTTCATTCTGTTTGTGTGATGCAGTGGGCTGAGAGACTTGGAAAGAGAGACGATCAACCCTGTTCAGAAAAATACTATGCCACACCCAGACATATCAGAGATCGGTCTGAGCCACGTTTCCCATAAGCTTTTATAAAGTTAAGATCATCCTAACTGTGTGAGAGAAAGAATGTCATGTTTACACTGGTCTCAGACACTTAATATATTTTGTGCACTTCTCTGGCTACAAGCATCAGAATCTTAAAGGCTGTGAGTTGACTGGCTCACCACAATTCTGTATGAAGAGGAAAGTATACTTTTTCACCAGAGTGACACATTGAGCGCTTTGTCATTGTATTAAAAAAAGGCCACAGCATCCAATCTTTAAAAAGTATTTAAAATGTTTAGTTTGAGAAGCAGTTAGTGGTGAGTAAAGGACATAATTGCTAAGTGTTTGATAACAAGCTATGGGAAAAGGTCTGTGTTGGTTGTTTGCAAGATCAGTTAAATGGCAGTTTTTTGCCAAATTTCAACGAATTCTAGTGAATGCTAGACGTCGGGTTTGCAATATTATGCTCGATCTATCAGATAACGATGCTGCCATACCTGCCATGCTTTTGGGAAACCCTGACCTGAACAGATTAGTAACAACACCTACAAACAAACCCCCCCATCATAAACTGTGCTAAAATGTTTTAAAACGGTGATTTTTTATGTGTAATGGCTGTTACAACCAAATTGGCAGTGGTTGAGAATCCTACACCAGAAATCAAAGGTTTGTCCTCATCAATTCTGGTCAGTTCACAAATAATTAATGACACAACAGCATGCTGCAGCGAGTTTAAAGCTCCTTGCCTTCCATTAAAAGTGAACACTCTCTACTTTCCCGCAGCCAACTCTACCGGAACAGCGCATGGCAACCAGCCACAGTGCCTTTTGCTGCCATGACAAATGAGACAACCTTTTGTGTGGTGACGTACACGCAGCAAAAAAAAAAAAAGAACGCTATTTTGGCAGCCGGGTGAAACTCGCCTAGAATCAGTGACAGGGTTTTCCCTGTCAAACACTGCCAGTGATCTATTAGTAGCTCATGCTGCCGGAAGAGCCAGCTCTGTGCATACAGCCTCATTCAACACCTTTCAGAAGGTCTTGCTGCCGTTTTGCTGATGCAGCAAATATCAACTTTCATTTTATCAAGACAAAGAATACATAATCTCCATACATAATTGAAAACAGCTCTTCATTCTATTTATTCCATTTACCAATAAATGGCTATGATACGTGGTGATATTCAACACACATTATCGTTCAACTCGACGCTTGAATTTATTGTCACTTCACTGCACTTTACGTCAAACATTCGAGACGTTGTGCTTAAGCACTATAATATGTAAAGGATAAAACAATAGTTTATGCTGTTATAGGAAAATAAGTAATAACAATTTAGTGTGTCTGTATAGATGTGTTTTTTTCCATTTTTTATTAATTAAAGGGTAACAAGCAAAACTTTTTTTATATCAGTTTATAGTTACATTTAATGTTGTAGAACGTCAACAAGTTAGTTCTTTTTACAACCTCTGTTATAACAGCTATAAACATTCAATCCCTCACCAGCCCCTCTTTCTCTCTCGGTCTCCAAGTTAATAAGAGTAAGGAAACACAGCTTGTCACATTATTGAGAAACCGCAAGGCACAAACTCCTGTCCTGAACACACTCCCATGTCAGAAAACTTACTGGACTGTTACAAAGCACCATCATCCGAGTCTAAATTTAAAATAACTGTCACCTGCTGTTATAGAAAATCAATCAATAGGGTGAGTGGTATAAAAAAAAACCTAATGCAGCATTTTATACAGCGTCCGTCACTTGACTTCTTATTTAGTCCATACAGGATATCGCGCTTTTGTGCTTTTTTGCGGAAAACTACTGGAATTGGCGAAATCGCAAAATTGGTTTGCACGGTCCTTCGCAGTGAAGTTTGTTGGTGAATAAGATAGGGATGTCACGATACCAAAAATCTAGTAGTCGGTACCGATACCACCAAAAATACATGATACTCGATAGCACAGTGTGGTATAAAAATAAAATAAAATAAAAAAATTATTTTGGAGGACATGCTCCTCTGGCTGATACTGGCAAAGATAGGGGGAGAGAGAGAGAGAGAGAGAGAGAGAGAGTATTTTAGTTAAAAACACTGTCTGACAAGGAGTCTCCGGAGGTGCACTCCTAAATGCGCGCGCACACACACCTTATACTGTGAATGCAAGCATTAGTTTAAATTCACTGATATGGTGGCAGGCCAAAACGATTTATTAAAAGCATGAACATTTGAATAATTATTAGTGACATTAGGCTACATGTTGCTGACAGGACATGGGCTGAATGGCAATGCATGGAGGCCCATTAGGTGGTAGTTTATGACATCTCAATGCGTTAACATCGTTAACAAATACTGGCTATCTCTAACATTACATGGAGCATAACGTTAGCTGGTTTCACGGCCACAATGCCAGCTGCTTCAACTAAATATAATATAGGAACGTCTTTCAGGTGTTTCGCCAAATTCCAGGTGTTTCCTCGCTTTGTTTGAAATGAACGATAGCATTGGTTGCACACCGGAAACCGAGACTAGCTTTCCTCTCAGCGAGTCGGGGCGGAGCTAAACTTGTTAAAGCTAAGCTAAACTTCTGTAGTTTTTCCTGTGTGCATGTAGGCGTTCCTCTTCTTCTTCACCACTTGTGGACCGACAAGCACTTGCGTGTATCTGCTGCCCCCATCAGGTCCGGAAGAATCGCAACCTCTGTACTTTCATTACAAATGGTATTAACGCTACTGCAGCAAAACAAGTACCGTCACGTTTTAAGAATGTTGGTACCAAAGCATCGGTTCTCGTGACATCCCTAAAATGAGACCCTTTAGCTGTACTCACATACAACGCACGTGAATCGAAGAGAGAGCTTTGGCTGAACGTGTGTTGTGATGACATCACGACGTGTTATGGCCCAAATCTGTGGAAAATCGGCGGTAGTTTTGAAAAATTCCTTCGAATACTGCAGTGTCTTTGATTTTGCGTCAATTTAATTGATTAAAAATGTGATTTGTGAATTCTCATTCATTTTTTAGATCGTCACCGTGTCCATCGACAGAACAAGCATTCACAGCATAAAACACATCAACAAATCAAAATAAGTCCTAAGTTTAGACCAGGTATAAACCAATGCGCACACACATAATTATTCACAGTTACATAAGGAATAAACCACGACAGGGCATGGTGCAGGGAATCAACGTCAATTTTGCCAGCAATGACTTTTGATCTATTCAGAGTTACACTTAATGTTTAAAATGCTAACGATGCAGACTAGTTCCTGCAATCAGTTACGTCATCACATCTACAACAATAAAACATTAGAATGAGTGCGTTAATATAAATCTATGAATTGAATTACGGCAGCACTACTGCCAGAGCTGCTATAACAGAAAATTAATCAACCGTCTGACCAATAAGGCTCGAGTCTTCAACTGGAGAAACTTTGAGTCTTCAAACAATTCGATTCTTGTGATTCTTCAAATAATTAATTACATCAGGATGGGTATCGCTATTGCACATTAATGTGTTGGGATCACAAAACTATTTTTAACCAATGAACATACAAACCTGATGAGAAGCTGAAGTGCAGAACGTTGATCCGTATTGGTGGTAGAGAGAGACTGGACATTTTGAAAACATACATCTTCTATGTAAACATATATCTACATGCAAATTTTGTCACTTTTTGAGCACACTAGCTTATACATAAACTCAAGGCTAACATTCACACTAAAAGCCACATTATAGTTTGAGTCATTTTGATTTCACGTGGACCTGCAGTTAGTAACCTGCTCGTCCAATCACTTGAATTAAACAAGTCTAATCCAAAACTCAGGAACTCAAATAAAAACCTTTACATGATGTCAGTTAGGACGCTGGATAAATCAGCAATACAAATCTCTATGGCTCAAATATATGGGCATTAAATAAACTGTACATGTCTTTAATATTTAGGCAAATATTTAAATACCTCTGTGCTCAGAGGAGGGGTTCATGAAATCGATCTCACTTACATTTCACAAGTGTCCTTTGCCTTGCCGAAAGTTTCAGAACCCCTGCTGTTATTGTCTTGTTTGTTTGTTTGTTTATAACTGGGCGTTACCCTTGAATAACAAACAGTTCGTACAGAAGAGACGCGCACGAGGCGAAATGCGGGTGTTGTCCGAGTTTGCACTGCAATTTGAACAACACACGCGCGGTTTTGTGTTATTCGATGGTGAGATTGTGTTAAAAGAAGCGATGCAGCAGGCCTCGTGGTGTTGATGGCTCTGAGCCTGCAGCAGTGATGGGCGCGAGGCCGCAGTAAATGACATCACTGTGTATTGATCTCTCAGAGAGGCCGTGTAAACACCGCACACACATCTGGAAGATACTCGCACTACGACCAAAGAGCACTTATTAAATCATATCTCCAAGCGAGGAAACAACTATGAGCGTCCTGTTCTGGGCTCGAATGGCTGTCGCTTACAAACAAACCTCTTATCAAGGAGCTCAACGCTCATGAATGTAGCAGACGAGCTAAATGTTCTGGACCCACACTCCAATGTCCTGGACCCACACTGCTAATGTTCTGGATCCACACTCCAATGTCCTGGACCCACACTGCTAATGTTCTGGATCTACACCGCTACATTGCTGATGTTCTGGATCCACACTGCTAATGTCCTGGATCCACATTTCTGATGTTCTGGGTCTACACTGCTAATGTTCTGGATCCACACTCCAATGTTCTGGATCCACACTGCTACACTGCTGATGTTCTGAGCCATGGATTCAAACAGGATACAGCTATTCAGCACTGATTTGGTTAACTCCTTTGTTTTCTCCATTATCCCCAAACCCGTTCAGTTAAAAACAAGAAACAAGGTGTGTGTCGTTATAACGCAAATAGAACTAATTGAACACAGAATAAAATGCCTCTCGGTTGCCCTACTTACACAACACCAGTCCCGGCTTGTTGTTTGCGGTCGACACACCGAGATGTTTTCTCTCTTTTGGGGGGTTTCGAGTCCACAGCTGGGGGGAATATAATTTCAATAAACACGGCTTGGTTTATGTCAAGACTACCGCCGTGATTAAAAAAAGAGAGAGAATAAAAGAAATAAACGCTAGGAAGATATTGTGCGTCTGAAATGAAGCAGTCGCTGTGCCGTGGCTGCACTCCAGTGCGCTGCCGCCCAGGTTCGAATCTACCGTTAACACAGAGGGGTTGCCAGATTGGAGGAAAGGCATTAGAGAAGAATATGGTTTACAGTTGGCACCGTGTCCAGGGAGCACCCCACCTTGTTCCCCGAGTCCTCTGGGATAAACTCTGAGATCCTATGTAGGATAAGCAGTACAGAAAATGGATGGATGAATAATAATAATAATAATAATAATAATAATAATAATAATAATAATAATAATAATAATAATAATAATAATAATGCCTCTCACTTCTGGGGTTGGGGGGGTTCAAATCCCACCTTCACCCTGTGTGTGTAGAGTTTGCATGTTCTCCCAGTGCTTCTGGTGTTTCCTCCGTGTACTCCAGTTTCCTTCCCCAGTCCAAAAGTCAAAATATTGTAGGCTGACTGTCATTTCAAGATTGTTCGTAGAGTGTGAATGAGTGTGTGATTTTTCCCTGCGATGGGTTGGCACCCTGTCCAACATGTCACCCGCCTTGTGTCCTGAGTCTCCTGGGATAAGCTCCAGGCTCCCTGCAATCCTGTGTAGGATAAGCAGTATAGAACATGGATGGATGGATGGATAGGTGGACAACAACAATAACAACAATAATAACAACAACAACAAGAATAACGCAGTCCTGGGTTACTGAGTGAATGGGGTTTCACATGTTCTCACTGTATCAATAAGGATGGCAATTTGTGGAAACTGTAAGTACTGTAATTAACCTTAATTACTACACCACCACAAACAATATCTTACAATACTTTTCTTTCCCTTAAGCGGCAGAAAAAATATAATCACTATGTAACATAATATCCTTTTCACATTTGCCATTTTCTGTTGGATCCTCCCCAAATATCTGAAAGGGGATTCTGACTTATAGCACTCTTTCCATCAAATTACCCATGATAATCCAGGATGATATAATAATGTAATATATCCACTGCCGAGTGATTTGTGTTGTACCTGTGCTGAATTTACACTGCTTCTCCACTGACCCACCACAGCTTGACAACAAATGCAAACCCAGTGCTTTGTGTAACCTAGCCGAGTGTACATGATGCTGTTCCAATACACATAGCAACATTTTTTCACCAGTACAATTCAGCTCAGCAAAATCCTACCCAAAATCCTCCTTGTTGTTGCTTTTCTACCACCAAGAGAGCTGTGCCATAATTAAGTACGTGTGCAGAATACGAATGACGTTCTTCATTTAACATTCAAGGTTTTAGTTTTATTTGTCACATACAAAGAGTTACACAGAGCACAATCTATATTCATATAGTGAAATTCTTGGTAGCAAGCTTCTTAACTGTGCAACAGGTGCCATGTGCACCAAGCTGGAACAGTGAAGCAAAAAAAAATAATAGTGCAGACCATAGTGCAGACTGATCAAAATATTCTCACAGAAACATCCTGATTAATGTCTCTAGCTGGAATTGCTTTGGTATGAGAACAAACATTTTCTAGTGTAGCATCTGAAAAGTTTCACACTATTTTCAAAAGTTATTTTTTTTGGTGGACAACAATGTTAATAATTTAAAATGCCAATTTAATGTTTTATGTTACTATTTTAAGCCACAGTAGCATTTTCATATCACTATCTATGTGTATGTTACATTTCTTCCCCTTGATCCAAAATCCTCCATCTTTTACTTGGGGCCGAACCCAAAATGCTTCCTATTCGCTTTGTTTGGGCATAACATGAAGCTGAATGCCCTATTTAGTGCCCTCACATGGTGTAGAAAGACATTTGATATTCAGCTATAGAAAAATCCCAGAGCTTTGTCTTTTATGACTGAAAATATCCACCTGAGAGGACTGCCAAGATGGCCTCAGAGTGGACAGACTTTGACATTAATCTGGATGATGACTGTGATCAATCAATGGCCTGCAATATTTTAACTCTGCCTGCATGTCCCTTGGCGAGTGTAGTACCTGGGCAAGAAGGGTAACTAGATTCAAAATGGCGCATGTAATATATTATTGCATGGCGTGCTTGATGGAAGAAATGGAGGATCATGGGTAATTCGCCAAGCCTTACCACACTGAACTGCAGAAAAGTGCTATGACTTACAGGCAGAGAAACTCCATTGAAACTCCTCCTACTTTCACAGGTAGCTATGTGAGTTATGTGTGTTACGTGGGAATGTGACACGCACTTGTCCAGGATACGCCTGGGTTCACATTTTCTGTCAAGCCTTGTTGAGCCATGCTGTTCAGTGGAGAAGTGTTATTAGTTGACTGTTTCATTGCATTGTTCCTGGGTTGTCTTTTTTTTATTATTATTTTTTTTCCATGTTCTGAATACAATGTAATGCAATAAACTCCATGAACTGAAGACCAAACACACAGAATGCTTACTCTTACAATGCACTAGTGGGAAAACCACTGTGAAACAATAAGGCCTAATATTAACGACTCTCAAGTTCTCCTAAATACCTCCATGTGTAAATACTAACAGGTTCAGTATATCAGCAAACTCTAACTGTGTCTATCTGCTCTTACCATTTTGCTGAATAAATCACATAAGTAAGCAAGAAAAATAAATATTAATTCAAGTGCATTTCTGGATATTATTCCTTTTTTTCACTCTGCTTGACCTTCAAATAGATATTCTCACACCCATTGTTAATTTGTATTTTTTATGTATGGATGGATTATTGTACTTTTGTATTTTTCTGCCTGAGGAAATAGAAAATATACAGAGTATAGGGTAAAACACTCAATCTGGCCACCCTGTCTCTACTGCTGCAGCCCACGCCCAAACTCAACAGCTCAGATCTGCAGCTCTTCTGGCCTTCACCAATGTTCACTCTGAAACCATTCAAGCATGAAATGATCACTTCATTTTACTTAAAAACTGCCTCTAAAAGCCATACATCAAGTCAGGCAGGTTTATAAATAAATAAATAATAACAATAAAAAAGTTATTTACAGGCTGTAATAAACACTGCTACCTTTGAAAAGCTTATCAGAGGAGTATTTCTGTCCTTTAAGCCAATCATGTAAAGTAGTTGCTCCACTCCTAGGTGCTCCAAGTAATGATAATATATAGAATGTAAACATATATATTGAATAAATATGAATAAAGGTAGTAAAGGGCTACTGAGAATGTAAACACTTCTTTCCTTATAAAGCCAACTCAGCACTGCAGTAATGTGCTCAATTAAGATTTATTATTTTACATGTGTGTACGAAGTATTTTTTTGTTTTGTTTTGTTTTGCATTTTTAATCAATCATAAAGACCCAGTTGCATGGTACACAGACTTCCAGTAGAGTGCAGCAATACACATTTTTATGGCCAGACAGGAAACAAGGCTCTTTTGAACCACAGCAGACTCAGGTTTCTGCTTAGGCCAGCGTGTAGAAGTTTATTATCAGACTTGACTAGTATATTAGCTCTCCGTCCACAGCATACAATCAAATACAAGTCAAATGATCACTTCTGACACAAAATCAGGAAAACCTTTTCTATATTTTATCTGGTATTAGTGGAACTGGGAAATTTCACCTCTTTTTTAATGGACAAGGTGAACATGCTTTTCACCTCTTAATAGTAATATACAGTAAAAAT
Organism: Ameiurus melas; assembly: GCA_012411365.1. NCBI lineage: Eukaryota > Metazoa > Chordata > Actinopteri > Siluriformes > Ictaluridae > Ameiurus > Ameiurus melas. Next base: position 10,425,321 of record CM022754.1, read on the forward strand.
AATAATAACAACAACAACAAGTTCTCAAACTCAAGGTCAATCACAAAGACTAACAGTAAGCAAGCAACAAATAATCATCTATCTATCCATCCATTTTATTCACCACATCACATGGCACAATCGCACATACACTCCAGACAATTTAGAGATTCCAATCAGCCTACATTGGACTGGGGGAGGAACCCGGAGTACCTGGAGAATCCCCCTGAAGCACACACAGTTAAATCCCTAGTGTTGCAATAACTCCCAGAGTGCTTATGTGAGTCCAATGGACTTATATAAACACTGTAGGGTGTGAATTCAACACTGTGGGTGTTAAATCAACACTGATGATTTTACTGTGCAGAGAGAGTATGCAAGCACCGCACACACGGGCACCAAATCCCCATCCCCGGAGGAGAAAGCATGCTTACCACTAAGCCAAATGGAGGTAAGAACAGTTGGATAAAGATAGAATGAGATTCCAGAAAATAGATACAGAGATAATGTATAGAAGGTACCTTGTTTTAAAAATAATACAAAGGATGTACTCTATAGCATACAGCATATAGCATAGTATTGCATATGTATTGTATTTAAAATAATAATTTCCTTGATATGGAGGTGCAGTGAGCTTCACAACTCCAGAGTCTCTGGTTTCATCCTGAGCCTGAGTTTATATCTTGGCAGAATTTTGAAGTTTCATGGGTTTCTGCTGGTTTGCTTCCACCCAAAAACCTGGTAGTAGGCAGTTGGCTTTACTAAATTGCCCTTAGGTAAGAATGTGTGTGTGTGAATGCGTGTGTATGTTGCCTTGTGATGTACTGGTGTCCCAACCAGGGTGAATTCCTGTCTCACACGCAGTGTTATCGGGATCTGCCATGACTCTGACCAGGATAAAGTGCTTACTGAAGATAAATTGATGAATGAATAATATGTTATAAAATAATACCAATATATTTTTCACATCACAACCAATATAACATGTGCCTCCCAGAGTTTCTGTGTATAGGGATTCTAACATATAGAAGACATTACACTTGTTTGAAAAGTGATGATAAAGCACATAAACCACACAGATATTTTAACTGCAGCTGGCTGTTGTGGTTACTGAGCAAAGTGAGAGACAGGGGAAAAGAAAAGTTCGGCTGTTGTGGTTACTGAGCAAAGTGAGAGACAGGGGAAAAGAAAAGTTCAGCTGCCTTTCTCTGAGTCAGTAATCCTTGCCCTCCATGTCTCCTTTTCTGCTGAAAGCCTGTCACATGGTCTTTTGTCTGTCCCACAATGGGAGCTTCCCATTGGCTGATTTGCTTGAAAAAGCATCTGTATCCAAGGCAACGGAAAGCTGCAGCTCCTCTTCACTTGAATGCTGAGGCCTTGGCTAAGTCACCCTGATCCATTTTTACCCTCTGTCTGTCTTTCGTTGTCTTTTCTCACTCTGTCGTCAACATTTTGCCCCGTGGACGTCAAGAGTCTAGACCAGGTGAGTCTATTGACAAGGTCCTGTTGATTCTTTGGTTTTTCCTTAAAGACATACTCACATTTGTGGCCACTATTTCCTGTGTGTGGTGCTGACCTCACAAAATTAACAATTTTTATTTTTTTTGGTGTGCAAATGTCATGCAAATGTCATGTAATATTGAAGTGCTGCATCTCTGTCATGCTGTTTATAGCCACTGGCCATGTTTATAAGTTGAAAATAAGCAAAATACCTTAAAAATATTCTTTGGAAAAGGACCAGCTTATATCAGTTTATCTCCTTTAGTAAGCTAAATTCAGTGGGAAACATGTGAACCATATCTGAAACCAGCTAAAAGACTGAATTGAATAAAGAGGAGGAGTTGCTTATTTTAAGTTGAGGTATAATAACTATAACCCAGTCTTATAGCAACTCATTCAGCTTCACATCTTCAAATAGGAAATTACTATACTACAGTAGTCCAAGTATTCTTTTTTTTTCTTTCTAGATTTGGAAAACCTAGTAATTTCACCTGTTATGGTTACTCATTTAAACGTGGGATGTCTCTTTTAATGCATGTAATAGACATAATAGTGTCTATTACACTATATGGACTATGTTTACATGCACATCGAATTCTATTTAAGCCATATTCCGAATATGATGTTTATTCGCGTACAGGCATCACAATATTGCTCTATTAATGGTTGTTGTAAGTACGCCTGAGTTGCCAATCCTAAATACCTAAACTACAGCTAAGCATCTGTTAGAACCCACAATTCTTAGCGGACTGGGCATGCGCATATATCTCCTTTCAGTGGATTTTCTGAATAAGATGTTTACATGCAACAAATCTCTTATTAAAACAAGCAGTTTGCAGATTAAAACAGGCAATTTAGGGAATCAGAATATTGTTTTATTCTGAATCAGGCATTCAGATTTCAATTTACATTACTCAATTCTAATTAGTTTCCGATTTATATTGGAATATTGATGTGCATGTAAACTTTACATATATATAATATATACACACACACACACACACTATGAAGTTGTTTTATGAGCATAGACATTCTTTTTTTCTTTCTTTCTTTCTTTCTTTCTTTCTTTCTTTCTTTCTTTCTTTCTTTCTTTCTTTCTTTCTTAAATATTGTGATCTATAGTTTCTTCTAAATTGAGATGAAAAACATATCTGCTTAACCTGGCCTATGTAGTTCAAAGACCTTTTAACTAAAAAAATAATTAATTATTATCTTTTATCAAACCTACTTTTCACAATTTGGGTCATTTTCATAGATTTATAGATACTTCCTCAATCATAGTAAACTGATTCATCGTTGTGCTTTACCATAAACACTTTGCTTAATTGTTCAAATTGCTGTAAGCAATTTCTATATCAGGCTTGAAATAATAAAAAAAAAATAACGCACACACATGCACATGCACACACACACGCACACACATACACACACACACACACACACACACACACACACACACACACATACACACATAAAATGAATATAAATCTTTGCTCAGCGTTAATGAGACATCTGAATTTCTGAGTATGAAGAAAAGACATGTTATATATAAGACATCCACCTTCTCTGGCCAGTCAGTGCTCATTGAATATCTTCCTAGACTACTAAATCCAAACACATGACATAATCTTGTTTAACATGTGCAAGATGGTGCATTGTCAGTATCAGAGCCAGTAAGGCTGATAACACTGTGTCATGGAAATCAGGGACAGTCAGTTATCTCAAAGGGAGTGTGGCCATGTTGATATGTGCACAGCAGAGTAATTACATACTGTTCCATGTCATGGCTCAGTTGTAAGGCTGACATGGACTTAAATAGTAATTGTAGTGATATAAAGAAACAGAATAACAGTGAATGTGTGTGTTTGTGTGTGTGTGTGTGTGTGTGGATGTCTATCTTGCAAAAATTCACAAAATAATTCTGAGTGTGACAGCTTTGTGATTTGTCAGACTCCAGTGTGTAGGTGGTTAGTGCTTGATCTGGTCTATGAGATTGTGTGGGTGTAACCTGAATTTGTCATTCTCATTCAAACTTTAAGATAATTTATTTTTACATGACAAAGGAATCATTTGCATATAAGTGTTGAGCCAAGACAATGCTTTTTGTGTCACTGCTCCTAGCAACGCTGAAAAAATAGCAACCCGTATTTCATTTAATAATAATAATAATAATAATAATAATAATAATAATAATAATAATAATAATAATAATAAAGTGTGTGTGTGTGTGTGTGTGTGTGTGCGTGATGTAATTGTCCATAAGTTAAAAAAAATCTGCATATACTAAAAAGATATGAGGGGGAAAGGAACTTTATTGTATGAAAGAGAGGAAGGACCTCATATTGTACTCTCAGAAAAAAACGGTACTAAACTGTTCCATTTCTTTCTGCTGAGGTGATTTCCTCAGGAGGATTTCTTCTATATGTTTACTTTGTGTCTTTACCTGGAATGGTGAATATTATAAATTACTTTAAAAAACAAAATGAAAGGTATTACAGTGGTCTTTAAGGTTCAATTATATACCTGAACACACTTTTAATGGTACACTATCCTCATGTTTCATTTAGTACCCTTTTTGAGAGAGTGTATGTTAGCATCAGAATAACACATTCTAATTATTTCTGTATAATTTAGGTAATAGGCTTGCATTGTTATTTCAAAGCAACACTGTGTTGCCATAGTTTTTTTATTTCCTCAAAACTTCAAAAGACAGGCAGAGAGACACAGAGACAGAGTGAGAGAGAGATTAAATAGGAAGTGCATTTTTTGTGACTCTTACCTGTGGGAGGGGAGGAGCATGGAAAAGCCGTGGTATGTGCCAGCATAGCATAGTAGTTAGAAGAGGAAAGAAGGAGAAAGAGAGTCACTTTTTGAGGCGTAGACAGCCGCGTTCTCAATATTTAGTAGAAATCAACAAAACACCTGTTGGACATTATTGGATTTCCTCCCCTTTTGCTGTACCTAAGGAGCAGTATTGAAGGTGGCTGATCCTTTCTTTGGTTTTGCTCAGAATGGTGATCCAGAAAAGCTGTAGCTAGAGCGGCTTCAGCTCTAAGGTAAATATAGCCTGTTGTGTGTCTGAGCAGCAGGTTTGTCTAGTTCTTCCACGGGGTCAGTCAGTACGTGTATCTGATTTTCTTCCAGCATTCATGTCTGCTCTAGTCTTTTAACCAGAGACTAAATAGAAATGTCAGTACAATGTGTGCCATATACTAGACCAGCTGAAAAAGATATGTCATGACTATAAGTCTGTCATATGTCATTATGCTGTGTGATTGAACATTACAGGCTTATCATTATAAACAGTATAATCAGCATGTGTGATACTATGTGATTACAATGCTGGACTATTTCAAGAAAAGTAATAATTTATCTCAGTAGACTATTGATTTATTGTAACATTTAACTATTGAAAGGCCCTTCAACTCTATAATATATATTTCATTTAAAAACGACACTGTTATTGCTATATAAAGACATCTTGTTTAGTTAAGTCCTGTCTTCTGGGCACGCTCTGACTTCTGTAAATTGCTGACATGATGTCATGTTTTTTTTTTTCCCTTATCATATCAGTCATGTTGAATGTGAACATTTTCCAAGGACACTTTTGTATTAGATTCATATTCATAAAAGATTCATAAATGCTTAACATCTATATTACTATGTTCACTACAGGGAGGCCGTAATACAAATGTATTTAGACCTGTGTTTAATCCGAGCTAATTATCAACAAGGTTTCAATTTTGGCAACCAATACATATGAATCTCGTTATTCCTTCATTTCCTCAGATATAACATCTGATAAATATAACATCTAAGTGAGAGATCAGTGTGGCCAATGTGTTTTCATGATGTATGTACTTCTAGGTCTGACATTTATGCTGTATTGTAAGACAGAGTGAGCTGCTCATAAACCTGGAAAAAAAAATACTTTTACTCATTATATACCAGTATTAAATATTGGGAAAGATAGTGGACCTATATAACCTATACCACTTCTTCTTTTAGGATGTGTGGCCGAGAATGGACATTTATGAATAAGAAGTATAATAATAACATCTTTTTAAAAAAATGTTTACATGTAAATATTTAAGCTATTCTTTTAAATTCCCAAGCTTCACGAATCTATGAATAGTTCCACAACTCCACCTCTAATTTATAATGTAACATAACCATAATGTTTTTTTGTTTGTCCTTCCTGTAGTTACTGGATAAAACAACGTCAAGGTAGTTAATCTAAAAGAGCACAAGGGGTTAAACATGAGGTCATCCAGGAAGTCGTGATGATTCACTCCGCTGGCTTTTTTTTAAAACTCCAGTCCCAGTATCTGATGACAGTTCATTTGGATATGCAAACAAAACTATCCGGTCACGTCTATTCCGGTTCATAAAGATCCCATGTGTGTTTGCTTTCTGCCTCTATCAGAACAAAGATTTAAGCATAACAATAAATACACTTTGCTGAAGTGTAGATATGAGGCGATAATGGAGAGAAGGCATTCCCATTGGTAAATGATCCATTTCAGCTTCTTGTAATGATGTTGTATAGTATACTACAAGGATCAGTTCTGGGAGGCTATTTACTAAAAGGATTAGAGCAGATCAGGTGTGTTTGTATCTCAAAGGCACATTTATTATAAACAGTGAAACAACATTGCTCTGAGTAGTTTGGAAAATGTCTGACTTAAATGTTCCATGGTGGTGTCCAAGATCAATCATTCTTATAATTTATAATATAATTCAAATGCTTACATGAAATATAGACTCTCGTACATTTCCTCAGTTTCTGTTTGTAGTTTTTTTGGGGTTTTTTTTTGCAAAAAATAGTAGGTTGATCCACCTGAAATACTGCATGCCATCGTTTTGGTGTTCAATGTGCAATCATTCTTTCGTTCCATACTTTGGTGAGCTCATAGAGGAATTGGGAAAGTACACTCCTCCCTTTGTACACAATGAGCAAGGCTTAGATATGCTGCTCTTGAGAATGCGTTTCACCCTTTAACTAGACATGCGAAACTTATTGCCTGTATGAGAACCTGGTTCTGACCGGTTCATGTACTGTCTGGAATTTGGAATGTTTAAACAAGGTTTGTTCATAGTATCGTGTACAGGGAGTCCTCATTGTAGAAAAAAAAGGACTCCTCCTCTGTGCCTGCTGGAAATCTCTCAAATATTCTCACCTATTCTCTGTCAGCTGTCAAACAATCATAACACACTCTCTCTGTATCTCATTAGGCATGGTATCTGGTATCTGGGATTTGGTAGAAGAATGGTGTCCAGGAAAACCAGCATCTTTTGTTTTCCCTTTATTTCTTACTGTTTATGTTGGCATGTTTCTTTCTGAGGACTGATCAAATTTCAATGTTGATGGGAAAACATAGGAAAATGGGAGCACATATTTTTTTGCAAGAAGTGTAAAAAGAAAATAGTAAACAAACAAACAAACCCACATCTATTTAATTAAATAATGCATTTCACCTAGGCCACCACAATCACCACGACCACACACAAACACACACACACACACACACACACACACACACACACACACACACACACACACACACACACACACCATGGTCTCTTTTTACACACCTGGAACTTTGATGTAACCAGTTTCCCATATGGGGTCTATACACCTGCGCTAGTTTCTCTGTCCCTCTGCTTTCATCCTGCTGATGCCACATCTGAGTGGTTGGAAGAGGAGCTCAGAGAACAGATGAATCTTTTGTTGAGGGAAATTCGGCAGACTGTAATCTAATGCAGTTTCGTTGAGTGCGGGCAGGGGTGTGTAATTTCACACAGATCAGCAGTGTGCACATTAATGAAACGTTAATAAGGTCTCCATTGATCAGAGCAGAACATGAACAAGTTTGCTAATGCTTTGGTAAGTTTTTTTGTTTTGTCATTTAAAATAAATTCATTAATGAATTAAATGATGTTCTTTTCTATAAAAACGGTATTCTGAAATGGTTAGTGTTTGAGTTCAAGAATTTTGTTGTTTAAAATAAATGAATAAATGAATAAAGAGCAAATAAATACATCATTTTATATAAAAAGTATTCTAGATAAAAACTGTAAGTTGTAAAATATAAAACAAACAAACAAACAAGTTCATAAATTGTTGTATAGAAGTTTTTAGACCTGTAAATTGCACAATTGTTAGTGTTGGAGTTTTGGCATTTTCAACAAACCAAGAAACAAACAAACAAACAAACAATTAAATACGAGCCATTCCAACACCTGCTGCTAAGTCGTTTTGTATAAGTTAATCATTGATAACTTTAGCAGAACCGGGCATTATCTTCCGTGAAATATTCAACCCTAAGACTGTACTGTTCACAGACCTTGAAAAGTAGAATTCCATGTTTGCATTTCCATTCTCACTTTTTCCAACTAGTCTGGTTCGACATCTGTCAAGGACGACATCTTTCAGCCTTATCCATTTTTATAAATATAATTATTATTAAATCATTATTAGTGGAAAAACTCAAGTATTTTTCAAATAAATATGTACCCGCCACATCTGTAGATTATGAGCATTTACCTTTAACAAGAATTACAACATGGTTCCTAGTAATGAGAAAACAACAGAAAACCTATTGACTTGTAACACACTTAGAATTGTAATGGAATAGAAGCCTAAGGGAAATTTCTGAATTCTATCAATAACTGTTTAAAATATACAACTAATCACACAAATTCAACAACACAAGATAACAGTAATCATTGAATATAGAATATGTGTCTTATAAAAGCAGTTCTTATGTACTTTTATCCAACTTTTGAACAATAGAGCAATACAGGCATTACAGTAAAAGTAATTACAGTTTTGCACAAACATTTACTGACCTCCTCAACAACTGCCCTTAGGCTTCTGTTGTAGGTGAGTTTTGGGGAAAACTGCTTTTCTGTGCTTTTCTCAGTAATCACTCAGTAATCACCATGCAGTCATTGGACATTTGGTAGAAGCCTAGCTTTTACTTTACTTTAAATTGTTAATATTTAGTTGAAATAACAATCTTTTCAAATTCAACATGGAGTTAAATTATAGCCCGCAGATAAAAAAGGCTCCTGCTGATTAATTTGATCAAAAACAAAGACACACACAAAAAAGGTTTAATTGTTTTGTCCTAGGATGTAAATCCCATAATATGAGGCTTTGTACTATTTTGCCACTACCAGATTAATTCAGAGATAATGTAGGATTGTAGGGATCGTACTGTTATGATTGGGGTTTTATTTGTACAGCCCACATCTGAACCATTACTAAGGTGGTAATTGTTCTGTGGTTTAGCTCATCACTGATAACCGATCATTAGAAGGCTTACACTTCGGGAGAACATGAATAAATTTAAGCTTTGTGCAAGTGAGCTTAATCCAAACCTGCAATAACAAGGCATGAAATGTGTTTCAGGCTTTATCAAATTAGATGAAGGCTTGATGTTGAAATCAGCATCGGGACATCTAAATGTTTTCATGTAGTGCAGTCTGTGTTTGATTTGTGTGAGTGAGCACAGTTTCAGTGTGTGCAGGAATGTGAACACTGGTTAATGATTGCCTTAGGCATATAATCTGAATCCAACACTAGCTGATGCAAAATGCTCCACCTTCACATCAGTCTTTATCCTCATGGAGAGCTGCAGAAAGTTTAAAGTGCACGGTCCATGCTGTACATGACTTCAGCAGCATAGGTTTTCACCTGCGCATTTACAAAGAATGCCCCGAGGGTCGGCTCTGCTCCTAGAGCATGAATATCAGAGCTGACGATACAGGCAGAGCAGGGCCGGTTTATCAGGGCCTGCAGGTAGTGCTTTGATTTAATGCCATATTTTATTATGGAGAACTCAGTGGGTTGATTAACGCGAATGAGTAAAATCATAGTTTATGTACTGTTATGTCTCCGAAATCATTCCCAAAGTTTCCACTGCTAAAGCATTAATCTTTACAGCTTTTTCTTTCACCTAGTTTCAAGTACTGTTTGATAACAGATAACAGTTTGGCTATGCCAAACTTTCTGTACCACTGTTTCATGGGAACAGATCGATTTTCCAGTTCCCTTTAGTTAGTTTTCTGTGAGAAAGTGAACTGAAACAGTGAGAATTTCCATTTTCTACTGAGCTTTACACTACACACAACCTACATCAATAATACATGAGCACTATTTAAACACTTCATTTTAAAGCACCATGATGTAGAAAGAGTACTTATAGAACAGTAAACATCATGTGTAACATTTTCTCCCAAATATCATGACAAATCTGGGTTCTCCTATTCTCATTCTTACTCTCAAACTTGTAATGCAGCATTCCATAGTTGAGGCCAGTGTCAGTGTGTGAGTATGTCACAGTTGGTTACAGTCATGTATTTGGGTTTTTATCATATAGGCAGGGACAGACTTAGGGTGTTGGGTGCCCCTAGGATTAAACCGTTGTTGATGCCCTATGTACATACAGCTTTACATGAATCTACAACTTCTCCAACCAGAAAAAAGCATGGCTCCTATAATACAAACCAGCAGCTACTAAATGATCATAATGACAGGGTGGTTGTGGACAATTTATGATATGATAGCAACTACTTTCATATAACCACATTCATACATTAATAGCCTAGCATTTTTATATTTCTCTATCATTACATATACTATAATTATTCTAATTATTTAAAAACACACTACATCTTTATTACAAATATGAGGTTAAATATACCCAACCAGTATGCTGCTTGTTGTTGTACAAATAGTTCTGTTCTGATGAAATGTTCTAATCTTTTTCAACTGAAGAATTCAGCGAATCACGTTGCCTGTGTAGGTCGCACTGTGCGGGTCAGAGTGACTTGTATTTCATATTTCACATGTAGTAAGATCCTACTGTAAACAGGCAGCTGATAAAGTCAAGGTTTTTACACTTTTCTGTTTTTATTGCACTTTAGCAATGGTCTCTAATGTTTCAGTGACACAGATACTTGGTGTGTATTTGGAGAAAACTAATTAACCCCAGTTGGTTCTCCTTTTTCTGTCATATTAAAAACCTTAAAGAAATATCCCATTTTCTACATATCAAACAAATTTGAATGCAGTAAAGGAAACACAATATGCCACCACTTTGGATTAAACCTCTCCGTAGCTCAAACAGTATGGATACTCTTATATGGTTTGGTAACAGACAGAATTGTCTATTCTTTTTTGCTTTTTCGTTATACATAATGATAATGAGTCTTTATGAATCACGTATATATTACAGCACAATTAAATAATTTTCTTCACATACACTAGCATGTCGAGGCATACGGTGGCTTAGTGGTTAGTCGAACGTGGTTAGCACGTTCGCCTCACACCTCCAGGGTCCGGGGTTCGATTCCCGCCGGGGCCATGTGTGTGCGGAGTTTGCATGTTCTCCCCGTGTTGCGGGGGTTTCCTCCGGGTACTCCGGTTTCCTCCCCCAGTCCAAAGACAGTGGCATGTCTAAATTGTTCGAAGTGTTCGAATGAGTTTGTGAGTGTCCGCTATTGCCGGTCCCAAGCCCGGATGCAAAAGGGAGGGTTGGGCGCCTGGCTAGAAACCCGTCCCCGTAGAAACCCTAACTGCTATGGAAACGACGAGAGAAATTTCTCTCTCGTCGCCCGATACGCTTAGCATACGCCCGATACGCTTAGCAGGGTGGAAAAGAAGAAGAAGACCCTAGCATGTCAGGAAGTTGGGGCATGGTCAGCCATGATACAGTGCCCCTGGGTTAAGGACCTTGCTCAAGGGCCCAACAGTGGCAGCTTGGCAGTACTGGGGCTTGAAATCCCGCTCTTCTGATCAGTAACCAATAACCCAAGCCTTAACCGCTAAGCCACCACAACTTAACAATTAGCTAGCTAACATCAAAAGACCACATCACTGAACAAGCCAGATATGACAGACGTACAGCTGAACCAATCAAGGCACCATAACCGTATTGAAGTATGAAGTGTTCAAGTATTGAACTTGAACAAATTAGTGGCAATATTTCAAGAATATGAGAATAGAAAGCAAATCACAACATGTTCAGGCCATTTTGGTGAAATATACAGTATGTATAGTTACTTAAAAAGCAAGGGCAATGTATGTTATAGGGTTAGGTTTAGGTTGGTGCCATACAACAAGTACAGTGTATCAGGCACAGTAGCAATGATGTCACTGCTGGGTCAATAGTTATAGAATAGTTTACCAGTGAAGGTTATAGGATGATTAATATAAACTCATGAGCTACAGTTTCAAATTGAGTACACAATGTGTACACCACACACACACTGCCATGCCACACACAATGACATTGTTGTGCTTAGAATGATCCACCTCTCAAATAATACCTGGTCAGCTGTGACCCTACAGTAAACCCTTTCTACTGATGCATGGTTGGTAAAGAACACTTCTATGATAGGTTTATCTGACAAAAAAAAGCATAATTATTGTAGCTACAAGGTGCCTAAACACATGTACATCTACACAGTGAGGTCCAAAAGTCTGAGACCACATTGTAAATCTTAAATTTTTTTACATTTATTTTTAGTACTGGAAATAAACAAAAAGTTTTAGAATTTTAATCAAAGAAAAGTGTTTTGTTTAATATATTTTATTCAATATTGTAGGTCACTGTTAATGTTAGCAAATTTATGATATACTGACCACCTCCTTTGTACAAAAGTCTTATACCTCTCATTGAAGCACGTATTCAAACGACACTCCGATTTGATCTAGAATGGAATGGCAGGTTTGTGGAGATCATACCAGCTCGGGAACACTGGGGGGGATATATAGATACACACACACACACACACACACACATCTATTTAAACACAGACTATATGTAAATATTTCTAAGATTCTACATTTCACTCTAGGTGCTGCTGAGAATACAATTTGCAATTAAAACCATTTTCAACAAGAAAAGTATATAAAACAGAGGCATTTTCACTGGTGGTCTTGGACCTTTGGACTCACTGTATGTTTTATTACATCCAGACATTCAGATTCATGTGCACTCAGTGCTAAAACTGCCATCTGTTATTGACTTCTTGTATGTCACTTCTGCATTTAAAAAAAATATGCATACAAAGGGAACTAATGTGGGTAACTCTTATTTTAGGTAGTAAGATGGAACTTTTTATTTAACATGAATAGTATCATACCAATGTACATACAGTAGATACCTATCTTGCTATCCATTTAGAAAGCCTTATGACACAGATTAAAGCCAGTCTTGGAGACTTGATTATCATTTCCGGATTTTGTTAATATTATTATTATTTATGAACTACTTTTACATTGTTTAGTTTAATGAATGTAAAGCTCTGTCTCTGTTAGTAAATGGATTTTTAATAGCATTGGGTACTTATAACAACAAATCCTCCCAGCATGATTATTCACCTAGGTTTCCTTAAAAGTGTCCCCTTTCTTCAACAGAACACCGCCATGTGAAAGGAGTTGCTGCATGAAGCTCATACACAGAGATGGAGTTAAAGGTGTGGGTGGACGGCGTGCAACGCGTCGTCTGTGGCCTGTCCGAAGAGACATCCTGTCAGGATGTGGTCATCGCTCTTGCTCAGGCCATAGGTATGTATTAACATGTAAAATCTGTGTGATGGCAAAATGTACCGTTGTAGTGTTTTATTTTGACTGATCAACAGCTTAGTCATTCAACAGATTTTGGTAAATTATGTACAGTCACATTTGATAGACACCAAGCATATAGTTTAGCAGATAAGGCTTGAAAGTCTAAAGGAGTCTGGGGTTTTAGAGGCCTCTGTTGCCTGGGAGGTGAAAACGCTGGAAATATTTTACCTCCATCACATCTGAGCCCAACCCCTAGGTTATGTATACAACATTACGTGTCTTGGAATGAAAAGCAATAAAGCTGGTTTGCTCTTTTCCGACTAGGGTTGGAGCTAATTGCTAGAATGGAAAAATAATTAAATAGAAGTCATATATAAACTAAACAGCTCTACTGCATTACAATATTTTGAATCATAGTTTGTCTAACATCTATGAAATTATATTATTATGTTCCAGGGCAAACAGGTCGCTATGTCCTTGTTCAGAAGATGAGGGACAAAGAACGTCAGCTTGTTGCTAATGAGCGTCCTTTGGAAGCCCTGGCCAAACTAGGCCAGTTGAGCAGTGAAGTACAGTTCATCCTGCGGCGCACTGGACCCACCAGCAGCGAGGGCTCAGACCTGGACCGAGTGCCTTCCTTCCCAAAACTCCTGGAACCAGAACCTCTGAAGAGTAAAGTACCCAAGAAGGCTCACAGCTTCAACCTAGGGCCATCTACCTCTTCACAAACCTTTGTTAAGCAACCCAAAAATGTGCCAAAGGACTCTCCTGAGGTACGATTGCCTCTTGGTCCTCCTGGATCATCCGATGCCCAAGCTGACCCGTCCAAAGAGGAGATCTTCCGGCAGATTCTTCAGCAGCAGAGCAGGTTGCAGGATATCCAGGTCCACTTGGAAGCTCTGGAGAAGCAGGCCTGGGTTTTGGAGCAACCTTCACCTCCAAGCTTTTCTCCAGACCATATAGAGGAGATGAACTATCTGGGAAACAAATTTAGGCAAAATGAGGCAGAACTGGCCCATGGGGAGTACTGGGAGTCTGAGTATCACTTGGAGGTTCAAAATGAACAAAGTATGCTCAAACAACTAAGAGAGCTCAATGTAGCTCTAGATGAGCACAGTCGGAGGATTCATGAAACAGAAATCCAGTCTGGGAGACTTGAGCGCAATATTCATCTGCAAGAGGACAGAAAAAATGGTATGCGTCACACACAAGCTGACATGGAGCAATCTCTGGGACAGATCAGGGCACAGCTAGACACAGTGCAACACCAAGGATCTGAACTGAGCTCTTCCCTAGAGGAGACAGAAAAGGCTCTCAAAATGGAAGAGGAACTGCTGCAGGTAATATGCTCTCATTGACTAGTATTATCATTCTGAGTATACTCAGTGGTAGGAAATGTTATCCAATTAGAATTCCCCGTTCTTTTCTACAATTTTTATACCCTGGAATGGTGAATTCAGGAAGACATGAGATAGTTGCTTTGCACTGGGATCAAAACATGATGGAGCTGAAGTGTTCCTGATTTAATTGAAATTGGCATACCCTAAACCATATTTTCAAATCAGCAACCGCACACCATGAGTGCTCACTGGCAGGAAAATAAAAATTATTACATTTTCACCTCATTCTCTTTTTGGAAGGTCATACTGGTATATAATGATAAGGAAATATGAAATAGGTATGCTGGTAACATTATGTTAAATTGCTACAGTATGCAAATACATCATTTCCAGATGCAAGATGCAATCTCTTAAAAAGTTTAAAACAGAATAATAAAATTCTATTCCAGTAGTTTCCCCAACCAAGTTAATTGTTTGGGAAACAGATGTCATTGTTTCAGTGTTTGCTGTTTCATGGTGTACATGTATATACTGTAACATACAATACCAAACTGTGATGTATTTCCTCATTTGTAAGTTGCCTTGGATAAAAGCGTCTGCTAAATGAATAAATGTAAATGATAGTGTGTTGTATGGCAATTTTTTGGTAATGTCTAAACCCTATTTTATGTCTTATGTCTAGCTAAAGTAAGCATTGTAAAACCGCTTTTATTTCCTGTAGAACAGTTGCCCAGGCTTGTCACCATCGCCTCTTTGCAACTGGTTAAATTAAGGCAGAGTTCAATTTTTTTTTCTCCAAGAATCATGCATCACACTGGGAAAATTGACAGTGAGGTAAAGTTGCGCAAACAAAATAGTGCAAACTCAATGTGACTAAGTTTACCGCAGGGCAACTACACCTAAAAGGTGCAGTTAAATCAACCACCTTCATTTTCTAAGTGCAGAATAGTGTGCTATTGTCCTCAAAGGCTGCAATCATCCTTACACACGCTATAATGAATTCTACTGAAGCAGAACACACAGGTGTACGCATAAGGTGAAAGATATAAGTGCGTATATTCAAGGCTGTGTTTTTAGGATTTTTCCATTAAATTGTAGCTGTTACATCATCCAAGGGTCCTTTTTTGAGAAACTAGAAAAGCAGGCAGAAACATAAAAACGCAAGTCTAAGAGGAACCAATACCTAGAAAAAGTAGATCCAGGCTAAGCTCCTCATGTCATAGAACTGCTACTGAAACACAGTTAGTTGTGTGAAAACTAGCGTTGTCTGACTTAAAAATTTATCGTTAGTGTGAACAGATTCTTTTCAATAAAATATTCACAAACCTTATAAAATGGTAACGCAAAATCCAGGTAGTAATACTAAGAACATATGAAGAACAAATTTGAAGTCTAAACCATTTTGAAGTTGTGACAAATGATTGAAAGTGTAAGAGAGTGTGTTTATACATGGATACAAAACCATAAAAGGAAGGAAGAGATGAATACACAGTATTCATGGTCAACAGAAACAGAATCAGCGTGGATTTGATAACTGATATACTTTGAGCAAAAAATTACTAAATTTAAAAGTTATAAAATGTAAGAACTTGAAGTGAGATGTTTAAAGTTGTATTTAAACCCTTGCATTTTTGCTGCCTCCCTATGGCTACTTTATGAAGCGACATTAGAAAAATCAAGGTGACATCAACAGGCATCATTGTAAAAAAGTTGAGGAAATATTTCAGGAGGCATGTTTCAAATGAAGGTTAAGGAACATATATAAAACAAGGTGTATGAAGCAATCATGTACTTTCAACTTTTAATTGTTCTTTTCCATTACTGTGCCTTAATTTTTTAAAAAGCGTGACTGAAATATCTTTTTTAGTTACCACTAACTGAATTCTCTCATGAGTAATAAAAAGTAATAAGCTCATCTGTTTGTAGGCGAAGAGCAAGGAGCTGGATGAACTAAATAAGGAACTAAGGCAGTGTAATCTCCAGCAGTTCATCCAGCAGGCAGGAGGTCCTTCACCTCAGCTCAGTGTTCCAGCAGATGATGCAGAACTTGCATACCTCATGCCAGATGGACAGAGCGATGAAGGTAAATAAAATAACACATTATTCCTGATTTGGATAATACTTGAGTAATTGTACTTCGTTACTATACTTAAATATTAAAAAACATATAAAGACAAGGTATTTGATGTTGTCCCTAATCAACTGCATATTTTTTTAAGGTGAAGGTTTATTTTGAAATTGATGCATACGACACGTTCCAAAAAGTCTGGGACAGGGGCAATTTAGGAGTAATAGCGATGTGACAAGTTGAAATAAGAAGGTGATGTGAAACAGGTGAGGTAATCGTCTAATCATAGTATTTAAGGAGCCTCCAAAAAAGGTCCTTCTAGAACAAGGATGGGTTGAGGCTTGGCAATCTGACAACAGATGCATCAGCAAATAATCCAACACTTTGAGAACAACATTTCCCAAAGACAAATCAGTAGGATTTTGTCCATTTCACCTACTACAGTGCACAATATAACTAAAAGTTTCAAGGAATTTGGTCAAATCTCGGTGTGTAAAGGGCAAGGCCGAAAACCACTTCTGAATGTGCGTGATCTTTGATCCCTCAGACGTCACTGTCTTAAAACAGTAATAGATATCCTGTAATGGATGAAATGGATATCCTGACATGGGCTCGGGAATACTTGGGTAAACCTTTGTCAGTTAACACCATTCGCCTCTGCATCCACGGATGCAAGTTAAGGCTTTACTATTTTACTAAGCCATAAAATCAATACTGTCCAGAAGCACCGCTGACTTCTCTCAGCTCGGTCTCAATTAAGATGGACAGTAGCACAGTGGAATCGTATTTTATGGTTCGACGAGTTCTGAAGAAATGCATAATGGATTAATGAGGGAAAATTCCACTTGCTAAATTTACCCAACTGGTGTCTTCAGCGCCCAAACAAGTGTGATAAGTGTTATTAACAGAAAAGGTGATGTTCCACAATGGTGATGTTACTTGACTGTCCCAACTTTTTTGGAGTGCGTTGCAGTAATCAGATTTGAAATGAGTGTATATTTTAAAACATCAAATAATGTGTTAATAGTGTGTTTTCAATATAGTACAGGGTGAACTGAATTTTCAAATGACTGTTTTTGTTTTTTTGTTTTTTTTTGCATTTTCCATACTGTCCCTCAGAATTGGGGTTGTACAGTATATGTAATCCAAAAAAGGATGTTTAGCTAACATTAACTGCCTATAATTAATCAGGTTAGCCTGTTTTCTTTACTTATGCAAGTTAGCAAGTCAAATTCTATCTCATGAAAATAAAAGGCATAGTTGCTTTAAACCATTACTTTTTCATACTTGGATACATTTAAAAGGAGCAACTTTTCAATTTTCAGAGTACATTCTTTGGCTTGATACTTATCTATACTTTCATTTAAGTATCATTTTCAGAGTACTTTGTCCACTCCCACAGTTAAGCTGAGTGGTTCCCAAATTATAGAACAAGCTTCATGTTGCCAGGTTGTTGACATGCTGTCTGTGCTGAAAATGATGCAGTTTCTCTAGTCAAAACATTTAAAAAAAAAAGATCATTCTGATCAGAAACACGCATGTATCATGTCCAGATCACTCTTTATTGTCAGCTATAACATACTCAGACATTAACATAGTGATAATTAGTACATCAACATGCATATCACCAGAGCTACAAGTGCTTTAAATCATAAGGAATTGACCAAGTCAATAGACAATCATGCAAAATGATTGTAGGTCGAGGTGTGCATCATGAGTGACTTCTCACTGGAAAAGTGGATGTTTTTACTCTCATCTGAATAAATGTGGGCGGTCAAATATGAAGCGTGTGGAATAATTCACATAGGAGTGTACTGGATGTGGCTTGGTGCTGTGCAGTGCATTTAATGTATAGTCATTCATTTTCAATAACAATTTTATCCTGATTGGGGTCACTGTTATTTACATTAGAATAAATGGCCAAAAGTTTCTGGAAACTTGACAATGACAGCCCATATGTGGGTCTTCCCCAAACTGTTATCACAAAATTTTAAGCACACAACTGCTGACCCAGATAACAAAATTGCTGTGGCCCAGATCCGACCCACACCTGACACTTTCATCTGGCCCACATACCGTGTGGAACGATGGCACTTGGGCGGTCTGCTCCTGTTTGCCAGATGTGGACCACAGGCAAGCCATCGCAATGCTACATGTTAGCCAATAACAAAACAAATAAAACAGAACCAGCCCAAATCTGGGCAACAGTTAATTTTAATTCTGGCCCAGATCTGACACCTTTCTCCAGCCCACATACAGCATGGAATGATGGCACTTGGGCGGTCTGCTCCTTTTTGCCAGATCTGAGCCACAAGCAAGCCATAGCAATGCTGCATATAAACCATACAAATACAAGCGCACATACACATTGAACAACTCGACAAAAATAAACAAAGTGTTTAGTGCAAAAATAGTATTTGAAGTATATCCAGTGCAAGATGAGGCAGTACTGCTTGTGGAAGTCAATAGCCCAGTGCATATTTTGGCATTAAAAACACACTTACTGTAGGGTCTTCAAGGTCGAGACATGCATCTCCAGAGATGGGAAAACATTTCAAAAATAAGCCTTGTTTTCAGATGTTGGTATGCACATTAAAACAAAGGTAGAGATTGGGTTCAAAACCCAAAGTGTAAAATCCTGTGAGCTTTTGTGTGTTTTGTGTATACGTTTATTGTAAGAACAGACATATGATTCACAACAAAGTTTACACGTCCAGTTTTTCCAAATAATCATGCAGGCTGACATGGATAAAATAATAACAATTTGTCCTACATGACATAAACCTTAACAATTTGCATTTCTTCCTTTATTTTATCTTTTCTCACAGATTCCAATCACTCAGTGTTAGAGTTCAATCCCCGCACCACTGCCAAGCAGATCCTGGGTAACCCTCGCAGTCTGCAAAACCCGCTGGTGTCCAGCCTCCATCCAGAGGGTGTGTATGTGTGAAATGAGACAATCACTGAATTGGTGATGCCTCTCAGCACATACTGTGCTGCCTTTCCAAGCCTTCCTCTTCCTGCTTCTCAGACTTAACCCTCTCCTTGCTGTGATTCTCTCGGCTTTTCTTCTCCCTTCAGTTGGATTTTCACTTCAATTTCTCTGGGTTGTTCCAGTCAGAAATCTGCAAAACAGATACATTTGTGAAAAAAGTGGCTGCTAAAATGACTTTTATCTGAGTTATGGTAATCAGTATGGAAAGTCAGGTTTTATTGATTTAAAACAATTATCTCACATTTCATCTCTAGATAAAATCAATAGTCCTGTATTTTTCTCACTGTCTTTTCCAACATATAAGACTACAGTCCTGAAAGGTCCCAGAACTGAAAAGTTCAGCATTCTACCTATTTAACACACCTTGAAAAAAAAAACGATTTTAATAATTACAACAGCCTTCCTTTGCCAGATTTGTAGTGTTATTAGAGACACAAAACTCAAAATTTTGATAGGTCCAATGATTCCCAGAACTGGAGTCTGACTCCTGTAAGCCAATAATTTAAAATATTTGAAAGGATGAACCCCCCGATCCCCTGGTGATACATAGTAATAATAATAATAATAATAATAATAATAATAATAATAATAATAATTATCTTCCATCTCAGTAGAAAGCTCAATCCGTTTTTGTGTCTTTCAGTTCTGCAATCAAGAGAGGTGTCATGGCGGTAAAGATGGGATTACAAGCCTGAGGATCTAGTCACTTTATTCCCTGTCTATATAATATGATTTTTAAAATAAGTATATGTTGTATTGTACCATTCTATAAAATCTGTTTGTAATAATATTATATGGAAGCACAATTTGTAAATATTGTTATATTTGTAATTATTAAATAGCTTAAGATAACTGTTCAGTGTATTTTATAAAAGTTGTAATTTCATTCATGATTTCTAAACATGTCCATAAACAACTTGCATTATTAAACAACTCATACAACATGTTTGATTTTTTTTGTTTAGTTTCTTTCCCTAATGACACAATTCCAGTCTCCTAGTATTATTTATTAATTTATTGTTTATAATTAGGTATTATGTATTTTGTTTGTGTTTTTTTAAAACTATAACCCCAAGCACAAAACATGTTATGTAGTAGTAATAGCCTATACATTTAAGTTACAGATAAATTCAATCGTATGCATGTAACTTTGACATACTGTAAGATGAACTACAAACAACAAAAATTATGATGGGATTGTGTGATGCCTCTGATTATTTTCCAATAAAAGCATATCCAAAATATATTCCAATTATAGAACAGCAATTTGACAACTATTACATTTTTTATTTATTAATGAACAACACATCATGCTTTTAAACCATTTTGTTAGATGTAATATTGTGACAAGTTAGTTCCTGTTCTTAATTATAGCAGCTATGAACTACAGAAGTCCAGAAGGCTAAAAGGTTTTGTTGTTGTTGATGTTTTCTCTATATCATGACTGATTTTTCTCATGATGTCAAAATACATGATTAGGCATACATGTTGTACATGATTATTTTGATAGGGATTGACACAAAGAATATAGCTGGTGTAGTGGTAGAGCGGCAGCCTTACAGCCAGTTTGATCTTGAGCTTGGGTGATTGCGTGGAGTTTCGACTTTATTTTTCCCAATTACACCTTCGGGGTCAATAAAGTCCATCCATCCATCTACTGTAGCTGTATGTTTGTACTAGACAATTCCAAATAATGTCCTTCACTTGAGAAAGCGACTCAGAAAACAGCATCGAGGACACTATAGTGATCCTGAACAGGTTGTCAGTTTCATTGCCAGCTAATTTGAGGGACCAAGACATCCCCATGATTATTACAGGATGTTTCAGAGATGCTGCCTAAATAGTTTGTGGCTCACAAGATGGTGAATGGTGATTAAAATCTTCAGAAATAGGATGTAATTACTGCTTTAACAGTATCACAGTATGCCACTAGTCACAATGAAAAGAACAATTTCTAGAGATCAAAAGAAGAAGAAGAAAAAAAAGAATGAACACATGGCCTTTTGGGACTTCTGTAATAAACTGAGGTTAATGAGACAAAAAAAGCACTGCTTGTTTGTCATGTTACTGACAAACCAGAGAGAGCACTATCCTGGAGATATCCAGTTGAAGAAATCTGTCTGATTCCTTCCAAAAACGTGTAAAATAAACATATCACCAAAAGCTTCACCACAATTGACAATTATACATTTTTCTTTACTCATTTAATTTGTTTTTAATGTTTTTATTGGCTATAGATTATGTAGATTTTCCACCATTCAAGTCCCTGTAAATGAGAAGTTTCTGAAGAAACATACCAGAATGAGTGCATTAACGTAAATCTCTGATTTTCATTACAGTCACCACTATTAATAGAGCTGCTGACCAATCAGAATAGAAAACTGAACTAAATTTGAGTTGTGGTACAATATCATACAAATTGAGTTGTGGTATAATATTACAGAACTACATTACTTTCAATAAAAACGGAAATCTTCCATGAACTCGCTTTTCCCGCTCGATCGAAGATGTGATTGATGGTGAATTTGTCCAATAGGGAGTTTTATCCAATAGGGAGAATCTTGCTTACGCATTTCGGGTGAATAGCCCCGCCCATTCTCAATCGCAGAACGTTTGAATTCATAACACAGATAATAACGTGGTCGCACAATATGTGAAATTGTTGTATGGTTGTAAAACAGTAGACCAACCACAAAATGTACGCATTATTTCGCTTCGACTTTCGGTGACTCTCCCGGAGCTGTTTACTCAGGTCTCTGAGGAACATAAACGGGCGTTTCCCACACAATGGACGACTTCAGACCAGATACGCCTTGTCCAAGCATCCAATCAACTACGGTTATGGTTATAGGTAGGGTTTGGGTTATTTTAACAAATCAGGTAAAGCGTTTGAAAACGCCCGATAATTAGAAAACGCCTTTTGTTTTTCATTTATAGGTTTGTTCTGCAGAGACACCATACTCTTCTCTACCGGTAGTGACGTAATCTGTCACGACGCACGAGAGGCACGTGATATCATTGCTTCTATTTCCTTAACTACACCAGAATTAGGTATACTTAGTTATTTGTGAAGCGGCTGTAGTCTGGATTCAATTCGATTCAATTCAAGTTTAGTTGTATAGCGCTTTTTACAACAGACATTGTCTCAAAGCAGCTTTACAGAAATGTAAACATGGTATACAGATATTAAAGGTGTGAATTTATCCCAACTGAGCAAGCCACTGAGTGGCGACGGTGGCAAGGAAAAACTCTCGAAGATGTTTAAAGGAAGAAACCTTGAGAGGAACCCGACTCAGAAGGGAACCCATCCTCATCTGGGTAACAACAGACAGTGTGAAATAGTACAGTATGGATGTAAATGAAATCTGTTAGTGTGTTTTCTTGATTTGCAGCTTTATAATTCAGTATCCCGCTCAATAAGAAGCAAACGAAAGTATAACCCGAATTCTTAAAGCAGGAGAAGTTTCTTCGTCCGAGGAAACGTATTTGCTAGTTACTGCGTTAAGACCACGCGACCGACATATTGGATTGGACAAGATTAGACGTGTAAGCCAGTGTAAATCTAGAGAGAGTCGCGGGTTTAACAGCGTCAGTATTCTGCTTAATATATTGAGTAAAACAGCCAGGTACGCAGTGGGACGAGAATAATAATAATAATAATAATAATAATAATAATAATAATAATAAAAAGGCCAAAAAGGATGGACAGAAATAATCACAAGTCAAGACAATAACACTTTACTAAGACACAGCTCCACTT
>CM022754.1:10453543-10748543 GCA_012411365.1 Ameiurus melas
GCAGTCCACTTGCTATAGATAGTTGGTTTGTGAACTACCTGCACTTGGAGAACTAGAACATGTCATAATTTTGAGTAAACTAGAGAAATGTCTTTTTGTCTCAGACTGGATTCGTGCTAAAATCTTGTGTTATAATCTTCAAGGTTATACCATAAGTCTAGTCACCTAGACCTACTACCAAAAGGAAAACCAAAATCTCTGGTTATTTCACAAACAAAAGCTTGTGCCAAGTACCAATTTTGTTTAAACTTTAAAAGCTATAAAAATTCCCTCCTAGGTTCACACTGTTTGTCTTAGTTTTGTTTTGTACATTGTACATACTGAGTGCAGGGTTGCTTGGTTTGTATATATAATGTAAATTTCCAAATACTTATTGTACTTAGGAATCATTATAACTTCTGTAAGTCATGTGATAGAAGCTGAAATCGATACTGGATTATTTTGAAAAAATGAAAGTAAAACTGAAGGTCCTCGCTCCCAAGTCTGAGCTTGACTTGACTCAAGTCTGAGCTAACAAGCTTAAAGTCTGAGAGTGGGAAAGACGAGGGTAAAAAAAAAAAAAAATAAACAATAGTTCAAAAAATATATAATAATTAAAATGTGGCCAAGTAAAGGGTTAAGAGGTTGTTCCAGTGTTGGATGATGTCAGTATGACGCTCCTGCCCTGATGAATAATAAGGAAGTACTTACTATTTAGAAGAAAGGAAACAGGAAAGAATCGTCAGTGCCTGTGTACCGGCTAATTGTCAACATGCCTATTTTTAATGGTAAGCACCTTTTCTATATATTTAGTAATACACACATAAAGAAGGATTTCTATAGATAATATTTTATAAATTGAAGCAAAGTAACTGGCTTGCAGATTATCCTATAAATATATATCTTGCTGTTAGCTACAATTCATTCTTAGTCGATAACTGGATTTTTAAGATTTATTTACGTTTTACCGAAACTGTTGGAACGACAAGGCCAATTTTTTTTTTCCCTGTAGACTGAAGTCATTTATATTTGAGATGAAATTGATATGAGGAGAGATTGTAGAGTTTCAGCTTTTATTTCTTGATATTTATATGTAGATGTCTTACACAACATAGAACATAGCACATTTTGTATCAGACCACCCAATTTGTATGTGAACAAAAGTACTGGAACATGTGACCGACAGGTTTATCTTGTTACCCAGGCGTATCCTGTTAGATTGATTGTTTATACAATAAATAGCTCTGAACATCTACTCTTGATTTTAGTCTTGAGTTTCACCTGTGAAAACTGCATTTGTTGTTACAAAGGATAAGTCAACATGAAGATCAGAGAGCTGTCTATGGGAGAAAGCCATTTTGAAAAGAAAAATAATAATAATAAAAAAATGTACATAGTACTGTATAGACCTGCCACCAATTAAAGTGACTTATTACCCACAAATAAAGTTCAGAGGTTCCTATAGGACATTTTGGTAACATCCAACTGGAAATGTCATGGGCTGCAAAGAGCTTACAAAGCAGGCACTCGATTTCATTGTTGATAAATATCAATCAGGAGAAGGTTACAAAAAAAAGGCACTTGATATCCCATGTAAGTGGAGTTATTCTTCATATCTCTGGGCTATGGGGTAGGGTGGCAAGATGGAAGTCTTTTTAAACCAAATATAAATTTTAAAACAATGTGGAATTACTTTGGTCTCTGATGATACTAAAGGTGAACTTTCTGGCCATAATACCAAAAGATATGTTTGAAAAAACACCATCCCCACTGGGAAGCATGGTGGGGGCAGCATCATACTTTTGGAGTTGTTTTTCTTCAACTGGAATGGGGTTTAATAAGGATGGAGGGAATAATGAATAGCTCCAATACCAGTCAATTTTGCCAGTCAAATCCCTAAAATGATTCTAATTATTTTTCACTTTAATTAATTGGTTATAATTTCACAGAAATAGTTCTAACATGATTTATCTTGGTTTAATTTTTTTTAAATCCCCAAAACCTGCCATTTTAACAGGGGTGCCAACTCAACAAAGGACTTTATCAGGGGGGAAAATTGCAAGGTGTTAGACTAGCCAAGTCAATCAAAGACAATGAAAGGGACAATGTCAATGAGTCACAGGCTTGATACAGTTTTTGCAAGCAAGGGATATGCTACCAAATGTTAAGTGCTATTTATTTTCATTTACTTCAAGACTTATCTGTTCTATCTTTTGCTTACCTAAAAATTGGGTGGTCTGAAACAAAAGGTTCTATGTTTTATTCTGTTTAACACATTTATATGTAAATACCAGGAAATAAAAGCTGAAATCCTAAACTCATATCCGTCTTTTATTCTCAAACCCAAATGTCTTTGGTGTGTAGTACAAATAAATGAACTGCCCTTGCCATTCATATATATATATATATATATATATAATATACACATACACATTTGTCAATTCACTGTCATCCCTGCATGTTCAACACACATACCTCAAGTTGGATGATCTGCTGAAATCATAACCGTCTTAATTTTCTCACTTTTTCATCTATTTTACATTAGGAAAAAAAGAAGAAAACTTATCAGGAAAGAAACTGAAATCGCTTCCTTCAGATCTGCTTCAGAATGACCAGGATGTGGACAAGGTAGACCTACAGAAGAACAGACTTAAGAACGTTACTGGCATCTCTCAATTGTCAAACCTGACAGAGCTCAATCTGGGTCGAAATGAGCTTGCTGAATTTCCTCAGGAGATTAGCAAGCTACAGCAACTGGTCAAACTTTACATGAATCAGAACAATATCAAGAGCATACCTGATAATATATTCCCATCTTTGAAGAAACTGACATTTTTAAAGATGAGCACTAACAAGCTTAAGGAATTACCATCAGACATGAACAGGTGTGAAAACCTTATCTATCTAAATTTGTCCAACAATTGTCTGAGGGATGTGCAGCCTCTGGTGGGTCTTGGTCGACTAAAGGAGCTCTATGTGGAGAACAACCATCTGACAGAACTTCCACATGCTCTCTTTCAGTCTCAGAACTTGGAAAAATTCAAAGCAAACAGAAACCCTCTTAGAAAGCCTCCTGAAGCAATTTGTGAAGGTGGTTTGAAGGGCATTCAAAGCTACTTTGAGATGTTAGAAAAGAGTTCATTCACTATTCGCACCATTAAAACAATGTTCCTGGGGTCCTCCATGGCCGGGAAATCCACTGTGTGTCGCAGTCTGAGGCAAGGTTACCCTGTAGAGGTGGCTGAAGATGACCGTACTGTGGGTATTGAAATTCAACGAGTCCACAATGCAGATGGAGTTCGCTTTGTCCTTTGGGACTTTGCAGGACAGGAGGAATACTATGTCACTCACCACGTCTTCATAACGCCCCAGGCCTTTGTCATTCTTGCTATTGATCTTTCCAAGTATGAAAACACTCTTATTATGATGAAATTCATTTAAAACAAAAGTCTGTTGTTTTTGTGAGTTTTTGTTAAACATAACTTATGTTTTAACAGGTATGATGCTAAGTTTTTCAGAAAGAAAGTGGGCTTCTGGATCAACAATATACGGCTCAAGGTCCCAAATGCAGTGGTCATGTTATTGGGCACTCATGTTGACTGCTGCTCTGATAAGATGGAGGTGCATGACAAGAAGAAAGACATTGAGGACAGGGTGAAACAGATGCTGTTAGAGCAAAAAGAAAGCTTAGAGCAGCAAAGAAGAAACCTTGTGGAATTAGAGGACCCTTCGATGGTCCGTGAACAAATGAGCGTTATTAAGCAACTTGAAGAAAACAAATTGGAGGTAGGGTGTGTGTGTGTGTGTGTGTGTGTATAAGTATCTCACAAAAGTGAGTACACCCCTCACATTTTTGTAAATATTTGATTATATCTTTTCATGTGACAACACTGAAGAAATGACGCTTTGCTACAATGTAAAGTAGTGAGTGTACAGCTTGTGTAACAGTGTAAATTTGCCGTCCCCTCAAAACAACTCAACACATAGCCATTAATGTCTAAACCACTGGCAACAAAAATGAGTTCACCCCTAAGTGAAAATGTCCAAATTGGGCCCAATACGCCATTTTCCCTCCCCGGTGTCATGTGACTTGTTAGTGTTACAAGGTCTCAGTTGTGAATGGGGAGCAGGTGTGTTAAATTTGGTGTCATTGCTCTCACACTCCCTCATGCTGGTCTCTGGAAGTTCAGCATGGCACCTCATGGCAAAGAACTCTCTGAGGATCTGAAAAAAAGAATTGTTACTCTACATAAAGATGGCCTAGGCTATAAGAAGATTGCCAAGACCCTGACACGGAGCTGCAGCACGGTGGCCAAAACCATACAGTGGTTTAACCAGGACAGGTTCCACCCAGAACAGGCCTCGCCATGGTCGACCAAAGAAGTAGAGTGCACGTGCTCAGCGTCATATCCAGAGGTTGTCTTTGGGAAATAGACGTATGAGTGCTGCCAGCATTGCTGCAGAGGTTGAAGGGGTGGGGGTTCAGCCTGTCAGTGTTCAGACCATACGCCGCACACTGCATCAAACTGGTCTGCATGGCTGTCGTCCCAGAAGGAAGTCTCTTCTAAAGATGATGCACAAGAAAGCCCACAAACAGTTTGCTGAAGACAAGCAGACAAAGGACATGGATTACTGGAACAATGTCCTGTGGTCTGATGAGACCAAGATAAATTATTTTGTTTAAGAGGTGTCAAGCGTGTGTGGCGACAACCAGGTGAAGAGTACAAAGACAAGTGTGTCTTGCTTACAGTCAAGCAAGGTGGTGGGATTGTCATGGTCTGGGGCTGCCGGCACTGGGGAGCTACAGTTCATTGTAGGAAACATGAATGCCAACATGTACTGTAACATACTGAAGCAGAGCATGATCAGTATGTAGTATTCCAGCATGATAACGACCTCAAACACACCTCCAAGACGGCCACTGCCCTGCTAAAGAAGCTGAAGGTGAAGGTGATGGACTGGCCAAGCATGTCTCTAGACCATCATGGAGGAGTGCAAGAGGACTCCAGTGGCAACATGTGCAGCTCTGGTAAAATCAATGCCCAAGAGGGTTAAGGCAGTGCTGAAAAATAATGGTGGCCACACAAAATATTGAAACTTTGGGCCCAATTTGGACATTTTCACTTAGGGGTGTACTCACTTTTGTTGCCAGCGGTTTAGACACTAATGACTGTGTGTTGAGTTATTTTGAGGGGACAGCAAATTTACACTGTTACACAAGCTGTACACTCACTACTTTACATGTAGCAAAGCGTCATTTCTTCAGTGTTGTCACATGAAAAGATATAATCAAATATTTACAAAAATGTGAGGGGTGTACTCTCTTTTGTGAGATACTGTGTAAATATAGCAATATTTTTGTAAAACACATCTCTACTGCATACATAGGTCCTTAAATTTATTGACATTAACTGCAAAAACCCTGAGGACATCAGTAGGTTGCAACTCTATATCAACAAAGTGGTCTTGGATACAGACAAATTTCCTTTCATGGAACAAACACTACCGCAATGCTACCAGGATGTGGAAAATGCTATTCAGGCCCACTTGGATAGTGGCAACATACCTCAACATGGTGAGTGTCTTCAGTTTCATTAGATGCACTAAGATTAATGTGCTAGTTAGATACTCACTCTTGAGATTTTGCACTTTTCAATAGGAATAGTGACTCACGGGGACATCCTGGCACACCTAAAAACTACTGATAATGAATTAGACCTTGAGAAGCTGACGGGTATTCTTCAGTACCTGCACAGAACTGGAAATATTTTGTGGTACAGTGACATCACAGACATGATTGACATGGTGTTCCTTAAACCATCATTCCTTATCTCATTGTTCAAGGTTTGTTATGAAAAACCCCAGTAACCCCTAGAAAATCTGATTCCTTATATTTGTAGATCTTGCTCCAAATTGATATATTTTATTTTGATACAGGCCATTGTTAGGCATGATTTGGCCAGTATGCTGAAAAAGATTTCCAGGAGAGATCTGATGAGGGAGAACTCTCTTGAGAAGCACAGAGACACATGGATTGAGGACTTTACGAAAAGAGCTATTCTGAGCAATGTGGCTATAAGAATCTTGGTGCATGCAGAACTCAACCTGTCAGGTGTTACTGACGAAGAGCTGATTGAGGAGATGGTTGGGACCAAGAAGAAGGCTGGGAATCTTATCAGGCTGCTGCAGCACTTTGATGTTTGTCTACCAACCAAAGAAAGTGCTCCTCTCAATCCTACAGCCCCAGAGTTTTGTCCAAACAAAAAATGGGAGCCAACAAACCCTGGTGTTTATGAAACAAATGGAGCCTGTCTATTCCCAAGTTTCCTTCAGAGAGACAATCAGGATGTAATGAAGATGTGGGGACAGGACAACCTGGAAGACATCATTGTCCAAGTTTACTTCCTCCCTGAAATACCTCATGAATTCTTCCATAGGTAATATGCAATATTGTTATATATTATAGGCCATTCATTATGATGTCTGTAGTTATTCCCCAATCCTTTGTAGTTATTCCGCAGTTGTAGTTATTCTACTTTGTAGTTATTTCCCAATCCTGCACATTCCACATAACAGTTTAATCCAGTTATAAGATGTCAACCCATTTTAATTGGTTGTTGTACCCTTCACTGAAAAATATTTTGTCCTGTTGTTCCCCCTTATGTTAATGTTCAAAATTCTGTTTACTTCATAAAGTTCCTGTTTTATTAACTATAAATGCTGTTTTTATTTTATTTATTTTAGGAGTTAAATAACCCAGACCTTTATGATATGACATCATCCACCTTTTCTGGAGTTATTTGAAAGGAACAGGGGTTTACAAGATTGTATGTGTTATTTCTGTTCCGTATAGGCTGGTAATCAGGATATGCTCAATTTACTCCACCTACTGGATCGGTAAAGAGCAGTGTCTTTTCACCAGTGGAAACAGACGTCTCCTGGTCAGAGAGCAAGCTAGCACTGGAGATCAGTTCATTGAGATCCGGGGAAAACACAGCGATAGTAAGCCATGGTTTACAGTGTTGTGAAAAAGTATGTGCCACCATCCTGATCTCATACTAAATAGTTTTAGATCTTCAAATGAAATACAACAAAACAAAGGCAACTTGATTAAACACACAATACAGTTTTTATTTATTTATTATTATTTTTTTATTGAAGCATAAAAAGTTATCCATCACCGATAACCAATGTGAAAAACTAATTGCCCCCTTAAACTTAATATCTCTTTGTGCCACATTTTGCAGCAATGACTGCAACCAAATGCTTCAGATAACTAGAGATCAGTTTTTCACTGGCTTCGAGGACTAGGATTTACTCCTGTGCATTGGATTGCTGAATAATCCAGTTGCGCTTGAGCAGAATTCATGTTTGCCTCAATTATTGCAAGTTGCCCAGGCCCTGAAGCAGCAAAGCATCCCCACACCATCACACTTCCACCACCATGTTTCACTGTAGGTATGGTGTTCTTTTTATGGAATTCTGTGTTTGGTTTACGCCAAATGTAACAGGACCCCTGTCTTCCAAGCAGTTCCACTTTCGACTCATCAATCCAAAGAACATTCTCCCAAAAAGTTGAGATGAGCCTTAAAATTCTTCTGAGTTAGCAGTGGTTTTCACCTCGCCACTCTTACATTGATGACATTTCTTTTGTGGCTTGCTGGATGAGTTGCTGTGCTCTTGGAGGAATTTTGGAAGGTCAGGCACTTCTGGGAATGTTCACTACTGTGCCAAGTTTTTCCATTTGGAGATAATAGCTCTCACTGTCGTTTTTTGGAGTCCCAGAGCCTTTGAAATAGCTTTGCAACCTTTCCCAGACTGCTGTATTTCAATCACCTTCTTCCTCATAATTTCTGGAAATTCTTTCAACTTTGGCATAGTGTGTTACTGAGTAAGACCTTTTAACCAACTTCATGCTGTTGAGAAAGTTCTATTTAAGTGTTGATTTGATTGAACCTGTTTTTCAGTAATCTGGTTGCGTCTATTCCAGGTGAACCCATTTATGAATGCAGTTTCATAGATTTGGGGAATTTGTAACTATGAAGGCAAATACATTTTCACACCGGCCCAGTTGGTATTGGATAACGTTTTTGCTTCAATAAATAACGTTATCATTTATAAACTGTATTTTCTGTTTACTCAGGTTGACTTTGTTTTATATTAGATTTTGTTTTCATTTCTGAAACAATTTAGTATGAGATGCACACAAAAACGGAAGAAATCAGGATGGAGGCAAATACTTTTTCATAGCACTGTTATTTTTTTTTCCATTTTATGCTTAAGGAAGCAGAAGATTGGGAAGACATTTAATTTGCTAAAACATTTTACTTGAAACGAAAACGTAAAATAAAAAAGTTTGTTTAACGTAATTAGTATTGTGTTAATCATCACACACTTCATTTGAATTATATTTTGTGCACAGACTATCTAATAAAATAGCAGGATGAATAAATAAATCAAAACAGCTTTTTAAAAATAGCATCTCATACAGGTTCTATACAGGAACCACACTGGCACATTTCAGTTTACTTAACACAATGTGGATTCAGGCCAGTGTGTGATAATTTTAGCATGTTACAGTAACTGGTGCCCACAGCTTTCTGTTGACTAATACATTAATCACATAGTTTTAATGAAAGACTAATACAAGTTTGGGAACTATTTCTTGTCTGATCAGCTACCTTTGTGTAAAGTGGGAGATTTGTGTAAATATGATTTTCCCTCTGAACTATTCATTTTAAGGTCTCGGTTGTTCCTGGTCTCACACTGATTTTCCTATTGCTTGTTCTTTGATGTATTTTAGTGTCCACCTCAGTAGATATCCAAAAGGCTTGGGACATGATAAAGGTGGTGATGATGCGACTGGCGCACCTCACGCAGCAGTGGAGAGGCGTGTGCCAGTATGTGCACAGCCCATGTAAACACAAAGGCTGCAAAGCTTACTTCGAATGGGCGGACTGGCAAGACTGGATTGAGCCTTATACATGTGAAAAATTTAACATGTATGTTATGGTTAAGTGCATTTACTTTTCATTTGATAGTTTCTCTTATTTTCAGTGATAACAAAGTGAGTACAAAGTGGAACCATTTAAGGGTAATGATTCATGGCCCAACACTGGCTCTTTAGGATTGTAAATCATTATCTTCCATTCACTAGCACAGCTGATGATGGTAACGTAAATAAAAAAAAAAAAAAAAAAACACTACACTGAAACATGCTGTCTTAATCATCTGTGAATTTCTTGGTGTGTTTTAAAGGTATTACAATGCTTATCTTCTTTGTTCATTTTAACAGGGATCCAGAGGAAAAAATGACTTGTCGTGAAGGACACACTCGCAGAACTGAACTGCTGTTTCCTGCTAGGTAATCTTTATTATTGAGATGTTTTGATTTGTTTAAATTCTTTCAAAAAACTGCCTATTCTCCTTTTTAAATTCCCAAATGTTGGCTTTTTACAGAAGCTGTGTAGGAACTGACTAAGTTCTAAAGAACTGACATCTGAGAAATGGCGCCTGCCTCAGACCCAGCTGTTGTCACTCTCTTCTGGGAAAAAATATCATAATTAATAATAAGTACAATGAAAGCAATCTTTATATATATGTGTTAGGGTTTGTGGTTCGATTTCCAGCCCACATGACTCCACATGCCCGGTCTGGTCTGCACTTATATAGCACTTTTTTAACCTTAGCAGTTCTATAAAGTGCTTTACACTGTATCTCATTCACACACACACACACACACACCACACACACACACACACACACACACACACTCACTCTCACACACACCAATGGTTGCAGAGCTGCCATGGGGTTAAGTGTCTTGCCCAAGGACACTTCGGCATGTGGAGTCATGTGGGCCGGGAATCAAACTGTGTGTGTGTGTGTGTGTGTGTGTGTGTTTGTGTGCGTGTGTGTATATATATATATATATATATATATATATATATATATATATATATATATATATATATATACACACACAAAATCCACTAATATTTGCACCCTTGTTAAATATGAGTAAAGAAGGCTGTGAAACATTGCCTTTATTGTTTAATTGTTTTGATCTTTTATTCACAAAAGATTCACAAAAAAAATTCACAAAAATAATCTGCTCTCATGGATATCAAACAATTGCAAACGCAACACAGGTTTATGCAAAAATATATATATGTATATCTGTAATATGCAACATTTATTGGCAGACCTATGAATTCATATGAGAAAAATATATTTGAAGTATATTCCCATTGATATTTTTAATTGTCATTTTTTTTTTAGTACATCGGGATGACTAGGACAGGAAATCGTTCAACCATGACTTCCTGTTTCACAGGGGTATAAATATGAGGTTACACAGGCCAAATTCCCTTAGTCATACATAACAATATTTGACTAAAAGGGTACCAATAATTGTTGCATCCCTATATTTTGTATAAACCTTTGTTGTGTTTGCAATCAATTCATATCTATGATAGCAAAGTACTGTTATGAATTTTTTGAACAAATGTGTGTATGTATATATATATATATATATATATATATATATATATATATATACACACACACATACATACATACATACACACACGTACAATAGGATTCATGAATGTTATTGAAAAACAAATGTAACTTTTTACATTGTTCCTATGTGGGATTGAAGAAGCCTTTAAGCCATGGGTGTCAAACGTACGGCCCGCGGGCCAAAACCGGCCCTCTAGAGGGTTCAATCCGGCCCGCAGGACGAATTTTGAAAGTGGAAAAAAAATATGCATAAAAGCCACGAACTTGTCATTTTTAATAAAATGCTATTCCTAAATTATCCGCTAGGGGGGTAAAAGACGCGGCACATCTCTGGGACTGAACAGTAGATGGCAGCAATGCGACGTCTGCTGTTTGTCATCACGGAGTAGTCTACTCTATTTTCTACTCGTCCACACCCTCATTAGCCAAAATGTCTGCCAAAAAGCAGAAAAGTAGATACAGAGTGTAGAGTTTTCCATGAAAAATGGACCGCTTCCTATTTATTAAACAGAGATGAATGGGTAATAGTTAATTTTTTTTTTTACTTTAAACATGAACTGCAATGAAATTAAATTTAATTTAATGCATTAAATTGCAATTTAATGTTAGTCAACAGCTTCAGTACAAAAGAGTTTGGTTTGGTGGAATCCTATTGTTCATGCAATGCCATAAATTTTAAAGTGAAATACTATATTTTTCAGTTCCAAATACCTGTGAAGTTGTTTTTTGCATTTGTACAAACACTGAGCAGTTGTAATGCACATATATGTGAATGATAATCAGAAGCAAATTGCACGTTTGTCTTAAGAAATCTGAGGTTGCTCATGATATATTTTATAAAATGATATTTCATTAAATATAACTGTATTTGCATGAAAACAAAGGTAAAAACATGGACTTCTTGTTATTTATAGGTGATTATACTATGATTTTACTTGACATCTAATTAGACTGAATGTGGCCCCTGAACTAAAATGAATTCAATTTATTTGTATAGCGCTTTTTACAATAGTCATTGTCTCAAAGCAGCTTTACAGAAATAAAAAACAGGTATAAACAGTCAGAAACAGATAAACAGAAACAAACAGGTATAAAACAAATGGAATTTATCCCAACTG
The DNA here is from genome assembly GCA_012411365.1 of Ameiurus melas. Classification (NCBI taxonomy): domain Eukaryota; kingdom Metazoa; phylum Chordata; class Actinopteri; order Siluriformes; family Ictaluridae; genus Ameiurus; species Ameiurus melas. Next base: position 10,465,165 of record CM022754.1, read on the forward strand.
AGCAAGCCACTGAGTGGCGACGGTGGCTAGGAAAAACTCCCTAAGAAGTTTTTTGAGGAAGAAACCTTGAGAGGAACCCGACTCAGAAGGGAAACCCATCCTCATCTGGGTAACACAGAATGTGAAGGTAACACAGATAATGTGAAAATGAGAAGTATGGCCTTAGGAGCAGCCGTAGTCCCAGCAGAAGATTTGGGCTCATCCAGAGGCAGAAGGGATCTGGATCTCCAATATCTCCATAAATTCGTGTGGGGCTCGGCAAAAAGAGAGAGAGGGAGAAAAACGATTAGGACTGTGAAGTAGTGAGATATAATCTAGTCAGGGTAAGCTTGAATTCAACAAATATGTTTTAAGCCTAGACTTAAACACTGAGAAATGAGTTTGACACCACTGCTTTAAGCATTTGCAAAGTGAATATCCAGTCCAGTAGAGGCTGCTGTTTGCTTTATTAAAGTCTGGGGTGTTTGCATTTCTTCTTTTGGAAGTGTGTTTAATTCAGAGAATAATTGAGCTGTTTAGAACAATATCTATTGAGGAGCAATTTATTCGCTATTCTGTAATACATGATTTCTTATGTTTTATGCAGAATGTTTGATGCAAAATTGAACTGCTACACAAGTGCAAACCTGCTTAGACACTGGCCACTTGGGGTCTCCAGTAGCACTTGCTGTTGCCATAACTGATCATATTTAGATGGAATCATTTGCCACCTATATAGGGTGTTAAGACATAAAGGTGCATGATATTAATTCAGTAGGTAGGTTCAATATTAGAATTAATTTTTGTTTTTAGACCCCTAGGGCCTGCCTCCCATTCCAACCCATGCTCACAATTCTCTACCCCCCCCCCCCCCCAAGATGCAGAACAATGTAAAAATGCATTTTGTGGGTATAAAACTAAACAAATAAAAAATTCTACAAACAGAGGTTCAATATTGTAAACAAAATGTATTACGGTTTCACCATATCTTAAAAATGAGTACATTTATAAATTCTCAGCAAAATGTAATTGAATAAACAAAATCTTTCTTTGATCTGGGGAAAATGATCAACTGAAACATAATGAGCTCGGTATAAGCCCTTGGGACATCATTTTAACTGGACATAGAGTTCCAAAGTCGGCTAAACATGAGTTTTAAAATGAAAAAGTCGTTGATAAAGCCAAAAGTTTTCCCCAACTAACTAAGCTATTTTTTTTATTTACCTGTCTGTTTCTTAGCCCCAGTACTGGAAAATGCTGGAGCATATCTGTGGTGTTCTTTCAAAACTAAAACAATTTCACCAGCTTTTAACAACAGTGTGGCTATAGGCTAGTTTTTGGCAGTGGTGGCTTGGCAATTAAGGCTCTGGGTTACTGATCGGAAGGTCAGGAGTTCAAGCCCCAGCACTGCCAAGCTGCCACTGTTGGGCCCTTGAGCAAGGCCCTTAACCCTCTCTGCTTCAGGGGCACTGTATCATGGCTGACCCTGCGCTCTGACCCCAACTTCCTGACATGCTGGGGGTATGCGAAGAAAAGAATTTCACTGTGCATATGTATATGTGATCAATAAAGACTCATTACCATTATCAGTTTAAATATAGGATGGCTGTGCTTGGATTTCTGAAAGCTAGCTTGTAGATAAGCATCACCTCTTGGCAGGTGCTAATTTTTTCTGTATTTGGTAATTAAAAACCATCACATTTCACTTATCCTGAGTGACACGATCTAATGTTACTGAAGTACTCTGCTTGTTACATTGGCTAGCAGTGGAGCTCTGTATATAGGCTGGCTCATGTTAGCATTTTAGCATTTAGCTTTTACCTACTTGACCATTCAGCAGCGTGATAGGCAAGTTATTAGTCACTAGAAATAAGTTAATTTGACTCATGATGATTAAGTCCAGAGTGACTCCACTGTCCTGTTGATAATTTATAACAAGTTCTCAGCAATTTTTCAGTTTTCGTCATGAATAGCATAGATACGTAGTTACAGTGGGAGAAATAAGTATTGGACGCGTCAACAATTTTTTCGGTAAATATATTTCCAATGAGGCTATTCACTTGAAATTTTCACCAGACTTTGGTATTAACTCAAGAAATCCACACATATAAAGAAATCCAAACATTGAAGATGAATACTTCTCATACACAGGCTGAAAGATGGAAGGAAAGGTTAGAGACTGTCCTTAGTATATTGTGATTGAGAGAAAATGTGACATTTTAACTCGACTATTTTCAAACTTGAAAATGCAAATTTTGGGGGTTTTGTTTCATTTAGACAGCTCCATCACATCATTTCCATTTAACAACTGCAGTTTCTAAAGCAGGCAGCATGGTGGCGCAGTGGTGCTGTGGATAGAGTTGCCAGTTTACAGCTCTAGGGTCCTGGGCTCAATCCTGAGTCTGGGTTACTGTCTTTGCAGAATTTTGCATAGTCTCCCAATGTTCATGTAGGTTTCCTCTTTGGTTCTCTGGTTTCCTCCAACCATCTGAATACATGCAGATAGGTGGACTGGCTGCATTAATTTGCCCCATGTGGTGAATGTGTGTGTGAATGCACAGGGAATTCTCCTTACTTGTGCAAAGTGTTACCGGGATAGGCAATCCTCACCAGGATAAAGTGGATAAACAGATGGGATGAGTGGATGGATAGATAGACAGACAGATAGACAGACAGTCAGACAGACAGGTGCATAGGTAGTTTGTTAGATAGACAGACAGACAGACTATTAAGGCCCAAAGGCATATTTCGATTGCGGTCCTCTAGAAAATGTCAGATTGTAGTAGTCAAGCAGGCAAGAGAGTGAATTAAAAATTGCAATAAAACAAAAAAAAAACTTCACAATATCACAAGTTATTTAGCAGCCATTTCTTCAATGCATACTTAAAGCTATCTCCACTTGTAACTCCACATGTAAGAGAAACAGGAATTTTATTCCACGTAACAGTTGCTGTATATTAAATACATTATTTTACCCACTAAACTATTGAATATAAAAGGCAGAATATTTCTTATACTCCCTCTGCTTAAATAGTTGTAAAGGTCTTTTAATAAATTAATTCCTATAGGTTAAAATAATTATGTAGAAATTTGAGGATTAATTTATTAAGAAGTTTATGATTAATTCTCAACTTGTTTTATGTCAACTTTTTCTAGAGGAAGAATGTTGAGTTTTTGTCAGTTTACTTTCAAATTCATCCAGTATTTTATTTTATTGTTTAATTGTTAAATACTACACTAATCAGCTTTTTTTGGGCTATCTAAGAATAAGTCTTTTATTATTGGACTGAGCAGAACTGCTTTACCAGAAATTGGCTGCAGTAACAAAATGGCCTTGAATTTATGCCCCAGCCAAAGTTTTTTAAGCTGACACATCTAGTAATGCAGCTTTCGTAGCAAGAAATTTGTTTATTTGGCCAATTTTAAATTTGAAATTTTTTATTTATTTTAAAAGTATTTTAAAGTAATGTTTTACAGGACATTGCCTCCCCAGATAAATGATTATATGAGACAACCTAAATAATTTATTAATACTTTATCATTCATTCAATAAAAGTTAGAACCTGTCCTACCTTGACTGTAAATCCAGTGAGTTCTTTAACCCGTACTATAGTTAACCCTAAATGAAGGGACAATTTATTGTCAGACAACCAAATTGAATGTTTTTGAAGCTTGGCACTTGATCTATTTTCTTACTTAATCTAATGCAGCAGCATCAGCATAAAGAAAAATATCTCATGAGCAAGTTGCTTTTAAAATCATTATTATAAAACAAGATAATTATTAAGATAATTAGTATAAAACAAGAGTTCCTTGTGGAACTCCACAATATACTTGTGCCTTGAACATATCACATTTATGTCTACTCTTTGAGATCATCCAGGGAGATAAGATTTAAACCACTTATTGGCCATCTAACTAAGGCCTAACACTTGTAATTTATAAAGCAACATGCTATGGTCATGCCACAGAAATGCCCAATACCTTTTTTCTTTCTTATAAGATCTGTGAAATACAACAGAGAACAAGTTTCCATGGAGTGGTATCTTCTGTATCCAGTCTGAAGCTCATACAGTATACTATTCCTTGAAATATATTCCTCAATCTGTTCATAAATAACCCTTACTGCCTTTTATTTAAAAAAAAAAAAAAAAAAAAAAGTCTTGCAGTCTTAAACACCACTGACCAATAACCTTTCCTTGTTTTACATTTACAAAGCGACTTACAAATGAGAAAATACAAGCAAAGCGATATATCAAGTAGAAAACAATACAAGTAGTGCTACTATACAAGATCCATTAACTGAGTTCCAGGAGAAGCAAAGTATGCAGAGTAGAGGTGTAATTTCCAGAGTAGAGTTTTTTTTTATCATTACATTTTTTTTGGTTAGATGTTGACCTAAGAGATGAGTCTTTAGCAGTTTTTTGAAGATGGTGAGAGATTCTGCTGTCCGGATTGAGGTTGGAAGTTCATTCCAGCACTGAGGGACAGTTAGTGTGAAGGTTCTTGAAGGGGACCTTGAGCCACACTGAGTAGGCACTACTAAACGTCGGTCATTGATTGACCGCAGATTGTGAGAGGGAACATAAGACTTCAGGAGAGAGTTGAGGTAGGAGGGTGCTGTTCCAGACAAGTTCTTGTAGGTGAGCATCAAGACCTTGAATTTGATGCAGGCAGCTACAGGAAGCCAGTGGAGGGAGATGAAGAGGGGTGTGACATGCTTTCTCTTGGCCTGGTTGAAGACGAGGCGTGCTGCTGCATTCTGAATCATTTGAAGAGAGTTGATGGATCAATAAATAATATGTGTAACACATGGAGCAATTACATTTGCAAAGTCTCTTAGAAATCTAACAAGAATATTATCTAAACAGACATCTAAGGTTCACTTAACATCTTACAGACCTTGGCCTCATTAAGTACTTACTTATTGAGATACTTTTAATAAGTACACACTTATTAAAAGAAAAGCATCCAGAGTGGATACCATGATGATCATAATAAGTTTGTACTTGCTGTTCATTATAAATACCTGAATGTCTAGAAAGTTGTTCAACTAAATTGGTAGCAATTGTTATAAAATAAGTATTTATAAAATAAGTATAATATTCAGCCACTTCCTTTTTATCAGAAGTAATCTTACCATGAATATCTAAACTAACTGTTGTAGTTTTAGTTATTGACTGCTTACTATACCCTAAAACCTTTAGTGTCTTCCAAAACGTTTTAGGCCCATCTTTAAATCCAATTGCTTTTTTCTTAAAAAATAAATAAAAAGTATTTTTTGGCTTCCATAATCATAGAAGCTCTTTGCTTCATTTAGTAATTTCTTATATTGAGCATAATTGTAATTGTCCTTTTTGTACTTGAACCTTTTTTTTCCCCACTACTTGAATACAATTAGATTTCAAAATTCCCCATGCAATGGTGCCATCAGTACACTCCATCACATCTGACCATCTGACTGATTTTACCCACAATCTGACCAATTTTACCTCAGTATGTCTTGGTGTGGTTGGAGTTTGGGATGGTTGTCATAGAATGTTAGCTGTATTGCTGTTGTCACTTTATCTAAAATTAATCTTTGAATAGTGTTGAATGAATGAGGATTTTCTGCTTAAAAATTAACAATCTTACTGTAAACCCCAAAAGGTGCTATCTTTCTCTTCAGGGTCATTGTAATCCTCCTCATTGTAAGCCCCTTTATGGTGCCCCTGGCCTTAGTCTACTGGCAACCTAAAGATTTATGTTATGTATTTAACTTAGAATATGGTCATTGGACAATGTGGAATCAAAAATGCTTTATACCAAACAATATTTTTCCTGTCACTGTGGTGGTGCCATAAAGGGTGTGTGTTTTTGTACCTTTAGTATGTATCTTTTCTTTAGTGAAGTGCATGTAGTGTACCTTGAATTAGCTTTTAGAGTACAGTCTAAAAATGACTGGTTTTAAAATAATCCAATTTGGGTCAATTTTGAAAACCAGTGAATGGACGAAATGGAGTAAAGCAGTGAGGGTGGGTTAGGAGATTGACCCAACTTGTGGGTAAAAATGACTACATTGCTTAGCTGTAGAGAGACACTCAAGATTTTGTGGTTACAGTGTGTGCATAGTGAATTCCTTTTTTGTCCATATCAGCACAAAAGAATCTTCAGGCAGTGCTTTTCCTTTCCAAAAACATCTGAAAAGCAGCCTTACTTAACTAAAAAATTATAACTTTATATCATATGCACATATAGTTTGAAATCATGAGCAACGGATATCAAAAGCAAGATCTGAAGGAACCTGATAATCACATGATAATCACAATGATCTGATAAAGACAATGTTACAGAGGAAACACAAGGTCATAGAAGTAACGTGAATAGGTATGTAACAGCTCAGCATTTATTTAAAGTACTCTTATAACTGTAAATATAATTTTTAGCTATTCTTTAAAATGTCCTTACATTTCTTATTTATTACAAGAAGCCAACTTGTGCCATTTTTAAGCTAGCATACTTCTTGTTAGCAGTCTAACACCGGCTATTAGTCCAAACTAAATATGTTCTTTCCTATACAGAAATAGAATGTTGAAATGTTGAACTAGTTTAAGTACTGCTGGTTAAATGTGAACAAAGCGTACATTTCTTGCAGTTACAGATGTTCCATCCATCCATCTTCTACTGCCTACTCCTTTTCGGGGTCACGGGGAACCTGGAGCCTATCCCAGGAAGCATCGGACACACAGATGATTTCTTTTATTATTATTATTTTTAATTAAAGACTTTTCCTTGTTGTCGCAGTCTCTACAATCACAATGGAAGATTCCAGAAAACCCAGCCTTCTGAGTTGCCCATTATAAATGAATAATTTTGGATCACATAGACCCAACAAGCTAAACCCAGAAGCCCAGAGTTGTAAGAGAATAAGCCGGCAGTTTCTGACTGTAGTGGTCCCTGTGGTCAAATTGTGCACATTTAATGATTAAAAAAAAAGTTTCCATGATAAAGGCACAGGACATGATGGCATCATCCGAGCAACAATGAAAAGTTTGGTATCTAAGTGTAGATGTTCATAATATCACAAATTATGCAATTTAAAGGTCTAAACTGGCAATCGAGGGCAAAAAAGTAACTTAAAACATTACAAGTTGGGCTACAATATGAGGAATTCACCTCCGACCACAGTGTGACGCGTTCTCTGTTTGGACGGCTCGTGCGTGTGGCGCCGAATAGATTCTTTTGAAATCGTCAAAGCCACGCGCCCGGCTCGCGAAGCCAGTGCTGGGGAAGCCGTTGAGTAGAGGGCGGAGTTTTCTTGGTGGAGCGTGCAGCTCCCGGGGGGGGGGGGGGTCTGGGGGTTGTGCATGGCTGTGTGCATGTTGAAAAGGAACCGCGTGTCGCCCGTCACTTTCACATCGGTTGTTGAACAGGTGCCACCAACATCCAACAAAATTCCACTCGCGTTCTGGTTGAGCGAGCCACGCGAAAGGCACGAGAGCGGTGTATTGACACGTTTGTTCTTCAATCTCGCGTCCCACGCAACTTTGTCGCTGTATAATATATATACATATATATTTTTTATTGTTTTCTTTTTCTTGTTGCTGCGGTTTAATGTATTTTATGGAAATGGAGATCACAAAGACACAAATAAGTCCTTGCGCGTACCGTTTACAGATTTCGGACAGCTTTGCTCCTCTACAGAAACCGACAACTCCGCGCAGCCCGGAGCGCGCGCTGCTGAAACGGCAGGGTTGCAGCAGCCCGGAGCGCCTGAGGTGCACGCGCAGGCTGAGCTTCGGAGCTCTTGGGCTCGGGGTCGCTCAGCAGCAGCCAGTGGCTGTGGCGAGGCGAAACGAGCGCGAGAGGAACAGGGTGAAACAGGTCAACATGGGCTTCCAGACTCTCCGCCAGCACGTGCCCAACGGCGCGGCCAACAAGAAGATGAGCAAAGTGGAGACGCTGCGCTCGGCTGTGGAGTATATCCGCGCGCTCCAGCGACTTTTGGACGAGCACGACGCCGTGTCCGCTGCGTTCCGGTGCGGAGTCCCGTCTCCCACGGTCTCGAGCGCGTGCTCTGCTGGTCCAGAGTCCCCCCGCTCCGCCTGCTCCTCTGACGAGGGCGTATACGAGCATCTAAACTCGGAAGACCAGGAACTTCTGGACTTCGCCGCATGGTTCAACGGGTTCTAGTCACAGGTGAATAAGCGAGCTCTGTTCAAACTGCGGTTTTAAACAGGTGAACCTGTGCATGACAGCGAGAGAGGTTTAACAGTTTCCAGACAAAACAACTACACAGAATTTGTTCAAAAACTTTATGCGAGTGCAGATAGTACACATGTAATGGTGGAGATGCATTATGTCCTATCAACAGCAGGGAATTTAGTTACTTATTCTATTTTCATTGCATGATTAAGCAATAGTGTTGATGAATAGCGTTTTATTTATAAATACACATAAATGTTGTCCACCCAACACAGTTTCAACGCTCAATTTACAATTATGCAAGTCTACTTTAAAGCATTGTGTACTCCACGACACTAATTCAACCTTTATTTCTGCTCCAGGTGTGTTTGTTCCTGTGGTGGTGCTGAAAAGAACAGCGGTTTCGCTGATGTTCACTTCCGGAAGCGCGCGTTAAATCAGAACGCGACACACGCGCGAGGAAAGTTCCGGGCGGCGCGCGCAACGCAAAAGTAACTTCCACTTGTGCTGTGTAGTCACGCGACCTCAAGCCCAAGAGCCCAGACATCCCTCAGTGTGATTACCAGAACATCTGGAGAATATGCGTGGCGAATATTGATCTTTACTCAGAGACTTTCAACTTATATAATATATATATATATATATTCGGCCAACTGAGTGCAGAGACCTGAGTGAAAAAAGAAATAAAGAAGGCGCCCTGCTGCGTTGTAGCCATAAAAAAAGTCAACTTTTTTTTGGTACTGGTAGAACTGTATGTAAATACTAAATCTGCATTTGTGCAGGCAAAAAAGTGAATTATAATAGATATTGCATTCACATTACACAAGCAGTGGGGGTTTCTTTCATATTGATTAATGGCTTTTATATAAAAGTGTGCACTTGTGACTTTTTATACAACCTGTGTTGTTTTATATAGAGAATGCTTATTTTATGTAAAAATAAAGATGCTATTTATTCATAAACGGTTGTGTTATTGATTCACTGTATATTTGAAACTATTCGGTTAGAAATATTGCCTTTGAATATCAGAAAACATAAATGATCCATTGCATCCATGGCTGGATGGATGGATAAATTATGTTAAATGATCATTTATGAATCACAAACCTCACACTTAATGCACAAACATGGAACCTTGGATAAAACCTTTGGTGGAAAGTCAGTTGAAGAATTGCTGAGCTGATAAGCAGCACTGCGACAAAACTATGATTATATTGTTAAAATTTTGTAATAAAGCTCTGAATGAGCAAATTGTGATTCAATCTATAATGCTCAAAAAGCATTTATTTATATGTTGGAACTGGACACAAGTTATTTTATTTATTTATTTTTTGCATTGAAATAAAGTCAACATATTTCAGTTTTAGTACATTAAACTTATCTGAAAGCCAAATCTAATACCCAGCATTCAATAAATCAACTAAGCTATCAGTGCTCTGCAGCATGAGTCTAAAAGCTGCATTGAAATAAGACTGTGTGCCATGGGGGATGAGTTTATCAGCTCCTCAAATCACTTTCAGTGGCCATTTGTGAAAATCATTCATGCTGGTCTCGCATTGCCTGACATTTCAAAAGGAGACACTCTGCATCGTGTCAGCATGGTTTAATTGATGGCACAATTTATTACGTCCCAGAAAAGTGAGAGCTGACTGGGAACGGGAAGAACTGGCACGACCTTGAGATACTCTGCCTCACCGGTTAATTTTTAAATGGACAGCAAAAAGTTGAAGTTCAAACCGATTTACAGCACATGAATAGCTTTATAGTGTAACCAATCTGTCTGGAAAGGCTGACAGAGACAGTGAATAGAAAACACTAGAAGACTGATATTGATAAACTGTTTTGGAGGGATTCCAAGTGGACTTCATCAGGGAGCTGTATGTGGTTGTATACAAGACGTTTACTTTAAGTGTTCCCTTTTCACTGTTTGCATGTATGTTGTGTCTTGGCTGAATGGCCACAATAGTAGGATAGTTTTATTAATCGAGGACCAAGAAAGTAACAGTAAAGCCATCAGGAAATCTCATGTCTAGGTCTTAATGTGTTGGCATATAAAATGATTTGTGGGTATACATATCTGTATAAATATACTATATATTTTATGGAGATGTATAAAAGTTTAGTCAAGTACACAAAGCTTACAGAGAAACAGGATGTTTGGGATAAAAATGTGCACTTTGCTTGTAGAACTATTAAAAGACTTTTGCCCAAAGTTTTCTGTTTCTTGAGAATATTTGTGCTTAACATTTATCCCATCTACAATAATTACTTTACAGCTACACTGTATATATGTATATATGTATGCATGTATATATGTATGTATGTATGTATGTATGTATGTATGTATGTATGTATGTATGTATGTATGACTAACTACAGTATACTTCTGTATGTATAGTAGATGTAGTAAAAATTAAGCTTAATAAATATGTTTTGGATAAAAGACCTTTATCAGCTGTGCAAGCAAAGTGCTTCTGGGGGAAGTATACATATATGTATTTGTGTATGTGCAGTATATGTATAGGTAGGAAGTCACAGAGAAGCAGTATGTTTGGGACTCAAATCTGCACTTTGGTTAAACTATTGTTTCTCCAGAATATTTGTTGACTTTTCTTAACTTTAACTACATCTACAGTAATTACTCAGGTGTACTGTATGTAAGTGTGTACATATATGTTTGTGTTTGTGTGTCTACATATGTGTTTGCATGTGAGTGTGTGTGTGTGTGTGTGTGTGTGTGTGTGTGTATAAAACAACAATATAAGTAACTACAGTATACTTCAGTAATTGTAGTACCTTCAACTGTGCAAGTTCAAGAGTTTCTGAGAGAAGTACTGTGTATGTATATGTATAGGTAGGAAGTAACTACAGTGTATTTCTCTAATAATTGTAATAAAAAACAATTCTAGTAAACAGTTTTCAGAGAAATAGGATGTTTCGGAGCGATAATAGACTTTTGTCCAAAATGTCTTGTTTCTCTGTACACTTTGTGTACTGTGCTTAATTTTTACATACCCACTTGCACATATATTTACATATGTATGTGTATGTATGTGTGTGTGTGTGTGTGTGTGTGTGTGTGTGTGTGTGTGTGTGTATGTATGTATGTATACCGTGTATATTTACAGTATATGCATATGTGTATGTACACTTATGTATATGTAAATTTCATTTACATAATCATTTGCATTTTTGTGGCTGCAAAGTTTAAAAGCCTTGTTGTCATTACCCAATCCTACATCACTGCTTGGATGCTGAATAGTCTTTGCATAAGTGACAAAAACACTTTTGTGCAAAAGGCCACACCGTATTCACCATGCAGTGTCTTCGAGACAAATCAGATCGGTTGTTTCAGGCTCTTTGATGTTGCTCTTATGTGCAAGTAGCAAGAGAACTTCAGCCTCTACTGCCTATTTGCAGCACTTGGAGCAGGGGGTCCCTTTAATCTGTGAAAGAGTAAATTCATAAAAATGCTGCTCCTATGAAAACAATCAGGCTGATTGACATTACTTTACAGAGGAGCAAACAAAGGTCTGATTTATGCCTGATGCCAAATGAATGAGACGAGCGTGGGTTTCATTCAAACAAATTTTAATCTCTCTCTCCCTGCATGCCTTCCTTATAGACTCTCTGCAGTACCTCTGTTTGTTCCCCCCTCCCACTCCCGAGTGCTTTATTTGAGTGTGTGTGTATATACGAGGCCATTCTACTTTGGCAGAACAACTAATTGTGGCTTGCCAGACAGGGGCTGGTGCTTTTCTACCATAGAAAGTTTCAGTATGGAGGGAGACCGGAGTGAATTTTAATAAATCTCTGGAAAAAACAACAACAACAAGATCTCTATTGTATAAGAGAGTATTAAATTATATGACTTGTAATGAAAAAATCTGTGCATCTTTTTTTTTGTCTTTTTATGAAGGCTTCATCTATTTGGTATCACTGTCACTCTTGTATATTTTTAAGCACCTTTTAGAGCACTGTATCTGTCCATCTATCAGGTATTTGCTTATAATTGATTACAGAGCATACTTCTTAATTTGCCCATTGCAATACAGCCATATTGTGCACAAACACGGAGATAAGGAGGCTTCTTGATATGCATCACATGACAATCAATATTTGCCTTTAGACGACTCTTTTGATTCTTTCTCCTCTCTGTCTGTCTCATGCACACTCTCTGATTATGCTGTGTGATTGTGTGCAGAGCAGATGATTTATTCTCACTGACTGTGCATGCTAAAAGCGGTCTTAAATTACCCACGCACCCTCCTCACACGCTCCTTTCTACACACAATTGCTGACATCTTGGCACAGGGCCAACTCTCCCCCCTCCCTCAGGCATAACTAACCTTCCTCATTACACTCTAGTGTTCAAGCCTCAATAGCAACTTAAAAGTAAAACGTACTAATATAAAGTCAGGCATTCAGAATACTATAGGCAGTAAAGCAACAATACAAAGTGAGATGCAGAATGCACACTCTTTCTTTAAAATACAGCAAGGTCATGACCAACAAGTGTTTTCATTTCATCAATTAATGTCAAATGAATAGAGTGAAAAAAGTACAGTGTTCAATAATGTGATGTGAGTGAAAGTATGGAAATATAAAGATATAAAAACAAAGATATACTGACATACTTATGTTTTCTTTCTTTTATTTTCTCAAATAAAGAAAAACAGAAAAAAAACATCAAAATGTATTCCTCAATATTCCTCTTCTTCTAAATGAAACAGAATGTTCCACCATTAGAGAGGGTTCTCCAGCAGAGAAAACATTTTACATTTCTATACACACCTCCAGAGCAGTGTGTTTCCTTTTAGTAGAGGGGTCCATATTAAAACAAATGTAAAGGTTCTATTTTGAAATCTATAATAGTCTCCATATCAGAGAAAAAAAATCTTGAAAGTTCTAAACCCTTTTAAACAGTATTTTATTATCAGAGAGGGTTCTCCATTAGTGAAAATGTTGAAAGGTTCTATGTAGGTCATACAACTGTGTATTCCTGTCGAAAAGGTTCCTGTTTTCTATCACTTTTACTGTCAGAGAAAGCTCTTAGATGTTCTATGTAGAAAATTGGAAAAGCACTTCCCTCTCAGAGAGAACCTGTAGAAGTTCTATGTAGAAAGTTAAAACAAACAGTGCATTTCCTATCAGAGAGAACATTTAAAAGTAATAATAATAATAATAAAAAAAAAAAAAACAGTACATTGTACTGTACACTGTAATGTACAGTACATTTCCATGTAAGAAGGAGCAAACAGAGCAAACTCCTACCTGTTCTATGTAGAATTGTATATCAAGAGTATTTATCTATCACAGAGGACCCTTAAATGTTCTATGTACAAACCTATAACAGCATTTCCCTATATGCCAGAGCTATATCTTATACGGGAGAAGTTTAAGCATGTGTGTGTGTGTGTGTGTGTGTGTGTGTATATATAAATATATAAATATATACATATATATATATATATATATATATATATATATATATATATACATTATATCTATATCTATGTCAAATATATATATATATATATATATATATATATATATATATATATATATATATATATATATATATATATATATACACTTAAACTTTTCCCGTATAAGGCTGTACTTTGTCTTTTCCAAAGTGCAAAATTTTTCTTCACACATATGTACAACAATGTGGAACCTTATAACACAATTTCCCTGTCACAATTTCCCTTATAACACAATTTCCCAGCGAACCAAGTGACTACATTTCCCATACTGCACTGCGGTCTGCAAACATGGCCGCCATTGACTGCAATTCGAAGAACACTCATTCTCATTCTAATCGCACTTCTGCATCCAATTTACACTCACAATCACACGACACATATAAGAGACTGTTCAACAATTAGTTTTGTTACGTTCAGTTGCTTAGTCTCTGTTGTATTTCCAAGCTCATGGTTGCTTTTCTGGTTATGGATTTTGTTTACCCTGTTGACCTCGATTCTCTGTTCTGCCTAGTTTTGCCTGTTTCACTGATTGTTTGACCCTAGTCTGCGTTGGACTTTGTTTTCTGCCTGATCCTTGTACTTGAATTGTTGTAGCCATACCTGCACTTGCTTTTGTCTCAGCCTCCATTACATGACAACTATAGAGAACCCTTAAGTGTTCTACACTTTGATGGGCTCACTGGACAAAAAGGAATCACAACATTATGATATACAAAGACATACCAAAGACTGGCTGGTATTACAAACCTGTGTGTAGTTTGTGGAGTCTCCCAGTGGACTGATCAGGGGGCACATAAGCAAATACGTTTGTCTTGCTCCTATCACACAGCCACACTTCCATTGTTGTGAGCCGTCTAATATCTCCATGGCTTCTGCTTGTTTGTAGAGCTGCACTGATTAGAAGTCCGCTTTGTGGGTGGCTCTCTGAATTTATTCAGCCGGCACGAAGTAAGCTCAACAGTCAACTAACTTTCTCCGTATGGATGAAAACTGATATATAATGGATGATTGGAAATTCTCTTCCTTTATCTGTCTTATTACATAGCGGTCAGCTGTGTTGACTAACTGTTTTTCAATATTGATTATCAGCTATATTGGCAACTCATGGCTTGCATGGTTGGTTCATCGTGAAACATTGTATCAGTAAACGTTTTTTCCCCAAGTTTTTTTAATTGGTTACAATTCCAATATTAATTTAGTAGTTAAATGTCCAGCTCATCATCTTAACCTTCTATCATTCAGACAAAACTGCCCATGGTACATTTGATCCATATTCCAGTTTCTACACAGTGATCTTCCTTCTGATTCAGATGATGGTGATGTGATGTGACAGCACACACCAATAACTTACCGAAAAGGTCACCTGAGAACAAGAGTGCCACTCTAGATTACAGACTGCTGTACACCACTGGTACAATATGTCTAGCTCAATCTTATCTCCATTGAATCTTAAATGTAATAAATAACTTTCTAAATCTATAGAAAGTCTTGTGCTCTTTATATGTTTATAGTTACTTCTAATGTTGTGAAATGTCCAAGAAAGTTCATGTTTGTACATTATCACAACTATAAACAGTTTTTCTCTTACCTTCTTTCTCTCTTCAAGTTAATAAGATTTAGATTGCATTATAATAAATGCAATAATATAAAACCTGCGACTGGTGCAAGAACAACTGTCGAAGCTGTATATAGAAGAAGGC
Source organism: Ameiurus melas (assembly GCA_012411365.1). NCBI lineage: Eukaryota > Metazoa > Chordata > Actinopteri > Siluriformes > Ictaluridae > Ameiurus > Ameiurus melas. The sequence continues at coordinate 10,480,517 of CM022754.1, forward strand.
CTCCTGACCAATCAGAATCAAGAATTCAACAATGCAGTTTACAGCTGTTATAAAGTGATAGCAGGACCTAACTTGTTTATTGGACATTTCACAACATAACATTTATAAATGGAAAAAAATAAAAATAATAATAAATAAATAAATATTATATATATATATATATATATATATATATATATATATATATATATATATATATATATATATATATATATATATATATATATATATATTTATAAATGGAAAAAAAATAAAATAATAATTTGATTGGCAGCTTGGTAAATTGTCCGTAGTGTATGAATGGGTGTGTGAGTGTGTTTGTCATTGTGCCCTGCGATGGACTGGCACCCTGTCCAGGGTGTACCCCGCCTTGTGCCCGATGCTTCCTGGGATAGGCTCCAGGTTCCCCGCGACCCTGAAGCAGGAATAAGCGGTTGAAGATGGATGGATGGATGGATATATATATATATATATATATATATATATATATATATATAATGTATAATATATACAGGTTCTTTACTAAATGAAAAATAAAACATTTAGCATTGGCAAATGGCTGTGTTCTAAGACACTTCAGGATATACTGTTATAAGAAAATAATCAACTCTGGAAAGGTAACATCCCACCACCCTGTCATTGATGATTTTTCTAAACAGCATGGCCTATGGTGTTTTAATCTTGTACTTGCTTGCACAAAGTACTTAAAAATACTAACTAAACTACTAAACTAAATTAAACACTTCTGGGCCCCTGAGCAAGGCCCTTAACCTTCATCTGCTCTTTTATATAAAAAATTAGATAATTATAAGTCGCTCTGGATAAGGCCATCTACCAAATGCCATAAATGTGAAATGTAAATGTATGGATCTCAAATGATCTTTGGTGCCTGGATTATTTGGCTAAGAATTGTGAATATAATGAATATAATGAATAGATCAATGAGTATTGAATGGAAGTGTGATACTATACATTCATGTAAAAACCCCAAACTCTCTCTGGGAAAATGTTTTCTCAAGAGTTTGTTGGATAGTTACGGGTTCCTGAAGGGGCTGCTTGGAACCCCTCTATGAAGCAAACATTATTGTAGGGTTGTACATAGGCATTTGCATAGTTAAAGTTTGTATACAGCATGTGAATCAGTACTAAAAGCAAATATGATTTTCTACAGTGATGTAGGTGTAAAAATTCTGTTTACTTTTTGCAGGTACTGATTTGCAAGCCATGTAGTGCGAGTGTATGCATGGCCCCTTGGCCTTCCCAGCTTGCAGGTTTAATCATTGTCTTGACGTTTAGGTGCCCCCTTATCTCCCCATGATTAACAATCTGTGTGTTTAGCGTAACACTGTAGATAGAATCGGCCTGAATACGAGACCTCATTTATCAGAGGCTTGATGATTAAAGATATGGGCTCAAAAGGGTTTATGTCAACAGCAAGGCAGGTGCTAGCCATCGCTACTGTAGAGGTCCTCTGAGGTAGTGATCTTCACGTTTCAAACAACAGTCGATTATTTGAGCAGCAACATCATCGTGTCATAAAATCAACCAATTCAGAAAGAACTCTGGTATTTTAGTGTTTGGGAATAAAACACTAAAGACACACTCTCCATTATAAACAAGTGGTGAATTTATATGTTGACATAACAAAATCCCTGGTTCAAGAAAACACACTCAACACATTTAACACACTTAACATCCATAATGCAATTACGTAAAGCAAACATAATTTATTTTTAAATGCCACTCAGCTATAGGTCTGCCTGCAGCAGGTAATTTCCTGCATTGTTTTGTTTTTCTCTTTGGCCCACTGTCTACACACATTCTGGTGTGTTCTCAAGGCCAATATTTGCTTGTGCCGATATACAATTATATGCATCACAATGCGTCTGCTCAGTCAATGTAGTGTATTTTCAAATATTTGACTATCAGGCTCTGTTTCCTTGCAGGATCATCTCTGCTTGTGTGTTAGAAGGTTTTGTGCTTCCTGGAAGCCCCTCTCCACTCATTCTTATTACTGCCTTTTATTTGTCCACTGTGCACAAGAGACATAATAGAATTCAAGCTTTAATCAGGCATGTGCTCTCTTTTATTTTTTTCTCTCATTCTCTCTTTCTCTCATTATATCAATACCCCTCCTTTGCTGCCTCCCTCTGTGAATGACGGATTGAGGATGGAGGCCCTGGGAGGAGCAGAGAGGGGGTCTGAATGGCAGAGGCGTCTGGTGGGGGTCGCTGGGGTATTGGGTGCATTTGAGGATGGAAGGTAGTTGCTGCTTAGTTATGGTATAGCCTTTGGAATTTCATTGGTTCATTGTTGTAGTTTATTTATTTATTAATATTTTTTTTTGGGGGGGGGTGGGTAGCAAAGATAATAAAAATGCCTTGCTGCTATATTTTCAAGGTCAGTTGTTCTGTAGAGCACTGACTTAAGATTGAATTGAGGTTGACTGGTCTCTTGATGTGTCTTTCTGTCCTTTGCTGTTATGATAGGACCAGCTTGCATATTCCTTTCGCTCAATTAGACCTCTTCTGTTTGGAGTGGAATTTTAGGGGCTCTAGGCCTCTCCCCTCTCATTGCTAAGAGATAAGTCTACTATCATGCAAATACTAGCGTTTAAACCTATTAAGTCTCTTGTTCCTGAATCATTCTTTTTTTATTTATTTATACATAACTTGGATGGTTATTTGGTTGATGGCATTCTAAACTGCAAATGGGTGGATTACAAAATTGGGAAACAGAAAATCTCTATTTGCAATAATAATAATGAAAAAAAAACAGGGCTTGAAAAAATCTATGAAAAAAATGTATCAACAAGCGAGACAAATTTGTTGTGGAGAACTTCAGATTTGCTTTTTTGGCAGACATTACCAGGTCATTATCAGGTTGCTGTAGGCTGTAAGTTAGGACAATGAGATTTAACTTGACCTGTCTGTTATCCAGGCCTGCTCTTTGTTCCTCAAATTTAATAAAACAAATCTACAGACACAATACTCAGTTACTAGATGACTAGATTATATACAGTGCTCATGTAGCGCTAGTTATTTACATACAATGTAAATGGGGTGTTCAGAGGAATGTATCCTGAGACAGACGCTTTGCCCCCAGCTCTGTTGATACTTGAGACAAGAAGAAAACCGTCACATGCCTTTCTAAACGCCTTGCCACTTACTGCATGTGGGATGGGAAATGCTTCCGTTCAAAATAATCCACCTTCACGTTTGTGTTTATGGTACACTAAGAGTACTTGCATTACCAATTCTGCTGCCAAAGAATGCTAAATTAGACATAGCTGACAAGTTAGAGACATCAAATGAAATTACAGTACAGAGTGTTTTTGGCAGGACTCTTTACTGGTTGTTGGGGGGGGTGACACGACATACAACACTTAGAGAATCAGCAATCACTGTTGTTAAACTTTAAATTTGAAGTGACACATCTAAAGGCATTCTTCTGTCCAGATCATGTGCTTGTGCTTCATTGAACTCTTTATGACACTTCTGTTCAGATTAGACTGGTAAACTTCATTTCATTAAAAAATAATAAGCAGATATATTTAAAACAAAGATATTAAATTAAATACACTTAATCAGAGTATATTAGGGAAAACCATGCAGTGTCTTTTTTATTGTCCTTTACTGTGTCCTTTTTACTCAGTTTTGTTCAGTTAAATGAAGCAGAATGGTAAAAACAAAAAGAAATGTCAAACGTAAATGTCAGTGATGAACCATAGAGATAATAAATCACATTTTATCTGTGATCACAATAGCTGCTGACCTTAGCTTTTGTTGCCAAAGATCATTTATTTAACAACAACAACAACAAAAAAGGTTTGTTTATTTCACTTACTTTACTCAGAATTATTATTTCCAGGAGCAATTCAAACATGATCCAACATGTCTACTATCCATGCTTGCCTTTGACTGTTTGGACCATGCTTTTGACTTTCTACTTCCTTTCATGTCTTTAGAGTGATATGACTTTAAACTTATCTGAAATCACATGACATGTTTTCAGGCTAATTCATTTGACTAATTGAGATCAGTATGTGGTGGTATATTACCAATAACAGCTCTGTTTGTGTGTGTTGGAATTTGGCCTGTGTTTGGGGAAGCCAGTCTTCTTTTCAAACATGGTGACGCTCCTCTAACCGCCACTCCAAGCACATCTATGCCACAAGAGTTTAGGATTATTTAGTGTCTGTTGTGCTTTTGACTCAGATATGGATCTCAAACAAAACAGGACGTTTAAGGTTGCTGTCTCTGCTTGTTCTCTGAATGGCTCCATGCCATTTACTGTGGGCACTTCTCTTTTCAAGGCACACGGTACACAGCAATTAGACAAATAAACCACATTTTAGCATTACACACACACACACACACACACACACACAAGCTATTATAGTGTTCATCTGGGTGTGTGCAGGCTCATTGTAAGCTTTGGTTATATGGTGGCTATAATCAAAAGGGAACAAATGTGAACTGAATATATTTGATATATATATATATATATATACTCAAATATATATATATATATATATATATATATATATATATATATATATAAAAATATACACAAATATATTCAGTTCACATCTGCTCCCTTTGATTATAGCCACCATATAACCAAAGCTTACAATGAGCCTGCACACACACACACACACACACATATATATATATATATATATATATATATATATATATATATATATATATATATTTACATATATATATACCAATATGTTTTTGTATACATCTCATACTAGTGACAGTATGTTTTAGATTTTCAAAACTTTTAGATTTTTAAGCAAAATACAACATATAACAAAGGCAACCTGAGTAAACACAAAATACAGTTTAATTAATACATTTTCTTATCGAAGCAAAAAAAAAAGAGTTATCCAACACCTATCACCCTTGTGAAAAACTAATTGCCCCCTTAAACTTAATATCGGGCTGTGCCACCTTTAGCAGCAATAACTACAACCAAATGCTTCTGATAACTAGAGATCAGTCTTTAATTCCATTGGTGCCAGATTCCATTGGTGCTAATTTAATGCCTGTTGATATTTGATAGAGTCCATGATGCCATGTATCCTAACAAAATGTCCTGGTCCTCTGGCTGAAAAAATATTTAACCATGGGCATGAGGTACTTTTCCTTTTATGGCTACCTCTCTGTGTGTGTGTGCCAAAACCACCTCTGGTGTTTATTGCCAAAATGCTCTATTTTGATTTTATCTGACCATAGAAGCCGATTCCATTTGAAGTTCCAGTAGTGTCTGTCAAACTGAAGACAATTGAGTTTGTTTTTGTGCAGCAATTGGCTCGTTTTGTAGCAACTACATCGCCCTGAGAAAACGGGGAAAATAACCCAAATGAAGACACACAAATACGATCCACTGAGAACAGGCAAGAGGCATGGGTTTTCCTACAAAAAATTATTTTATTTTAAAGTTAAAAAGACTTGCCAAGAATTATAAAGCAAAAAACAAAAACAAAAAACATCAACCAACAGAGTCATGTATTGGTCAAATAAAACAAACACGAACAAATTAACAATAATCATAGGAGGACTGAGGCTTCCTATATGAAGGGCAGGCTAGTACAACAGCACCAGCTATACCCACAAACTTCACTGCAAATAAACACAACAATAATAACTACCTGTAATTTGGTAAAGCCTAAAGTGCAGTAAAGAACTCCCCCGAGCCTCAGGAAGCACTCAGCTCCTACATGTAGAAAACAAAATCACAAAAAATCAATTACAATATGCTCAAAGCAGACAAAGAAAAGAATAAAACAAAACAAAAACAAGCTTACTGTCACAAAAACAGATAACCCCGAGCTCAAACTGGTTACAGGTAGCAAGTTTACCAAGACTGACCAAAAGCACTACTACCACATAGCAGTATCAGCATAATTGCTAAAAACTGTTACAATAGTTGAATTGAAAAAAAAAAAAAAAAAAAAAAAAAAAAAAAAAAAAAAAAAAAAAAAACCCCCCAAAACAACAAAACAAACATAACAAGAGAATAAAGAAAAAAAAAAAAAGGGAAAGAGAAAAGAGGAGGAAGAGAGGAGGGAAACAAACACCCCCCCCCCCCCCCCCCCCCTTCCTCCCCTCCCAAATCGAGGACCCTTTTTTTTTTTTTTAGTAAATAAATAGTTTTTTTTTAGTACAAAAATTTAAAAACAAATATTACAACCAAAATTTGGAGAGCATGCAAGAAAATTTACCTCGAGTAATAGAACTAAACAATTTACCTACCATGATACGATGACATAATACTCACGATGGCACATACGGAAATCATTATAGCTTCTTTAATAATTGTTAGGGCAACAGCTGGTGCTCTGATCGGGGCTACATTAAACTGCCATGCTACACAGATGGGAGCTTTGACGGCACACCGCACTGAGGGTAAGCAGCACACCACCCCTGCACACAGTCTCCGTAGCCCAACGTCACACTAAACAAGTAAATCGCATCGTAAGTGTAACATCAAACAGCTAAGTGACAAAGCTAAAAACACATACCTCTGTAGTACATAGCAACGAAAGGAAGGAGTGGGTTTTTGACCATGACGCATTCTGGGAGGCCTAAACAACCACTTATATACTGCGGTAGGAAGATAGCTCATTGGCCATGTAGTTAATAAGGATGACATTTTAACCACAACACACACTACATTTGGATGAGAGTAGAGGCTTTTTTCTTGAAACCCTTCCAAACAACTTGTGGTGATGTAGGTGATTTCAATATGTTGGAGACTTTCTGACCCCAAGACGCAAATAACTTCTGCAATTCTCCAGCTGTGATCCTTCAAGTCTTTTTGGCCACTTGAATCATCCTATTCACAGTGTGTTCAGACAATATAGACACAAATCCAATTTCAGGTTGATTCATAACATTTCCAGTTGATTGGATCTTTTGACTGGCTATTTTCTTAGAGCCACTTCCCATTTTGTGAAGCTCAACAATTGCACATCACAGCTATATTCCTTGATCTTACCCATATTTATGAATTACTATGGGAGTTTGGCCTACCTGTTATCTCATATTTATACCCCTGTGAAATAAGAAGTCATGGTTGAACAATTTCCTGTTCCTAGTCACCCATGTGTTCTAAAAAAAAAAAAAAAAGAAGAAGCAAAATATCAATGGGAATTTACTTCAATTATATTTTTCTCATATGAATTCATAGGGGTGCCAATAAATGTTGCACACCTATATTTAAAAAGATTTTATTTATAAACTCGTGTTTTGTTTGCAGTTGTTTGATATCCATGAGAGCAAAGTATTTTTGTGAACTTATTGAACAAAACATCAAAAGGTTAAACAATAAAGACAATTTTTCACAGCCTTCTTTGCTCATATTTACCAAGGATGCCAATATTAGTGGAGGTCATCATATCTATCAATTTATTTTATAGGATTTATTCCTTTTTTGAAGTTTCATTGATTTATTTTCTTAATTCAAAGTTTGCACCACAACACGCAGATGAAAACTCCACTTATGTACATACATGTTAGCACACTGTTGATTTAGCACACTCTTGAACTCAGGCTTACAAAATACTCAGTGCCTCAGTGTTGGCAGATGGTGGAAGGTTCCAGGAGAAAGGTCTCCTGCCACTGTCCTCCATTCACAGCGTGCGGTGGTGTTTCAGCATGCATGCCATCTTTAAAAACTCAGTGTCCACATTCAGAGATGGAGTCCACATCTTGACAGGAGCCCTCAAACCAGTGTCCAAACTTTGCAGCATTTTCAAAAGTGTATAGTACTAATTCCACCACCACCTCCATGCTGTCTCTTTACATGGAGTTCACCTTTTGGCAGCCTCCCTTTTATTTCTCCCTGCCACTTTCTTCATTCATGCACTCATCGCTTACACAAAAGATGGGGCCTGGGCCTCTCACAAGCTTTGACTGAACTGAGAAATCACATCCTGTCAAACCGGGACCAAGGAGTCTCTCAGTGCATGATGATATGTATGGCACGGATGGCCATCTGTCCTTTTCTAAAAAAGGATTGAGATTATGCAAAGGAATGGCTCAAATAATAATAATAAAAAATTCCTGTGTTTATTAAGGGGAAAAGGATGAATATGAACAAATCCATTCCAATATCTTAGATGAACTTATAGAATAATTTATTTGGATTGCTACAACATTGAAGGAATAGCCTTGTCTTAAATGCTTAACTGCCATTCATATAAATACTGCTTATGTATATTATTTGTGGAAAGAAGGACATGCTAGGATCCTTTTTCTTTTTGATCCACCATCCAAGTTCAGTTTCAAGAAAAAGTAACCTACCATGACTGCTCCTCTAGACTACAGCCTCTCTTTTTCTCTCCTCTGTGCCTTTCCTTTGCCTTCTTCCTTCTTCACCCAGTGTGGCCCAGACACCATGCCGTCTGGAAGCTGTCCGCCCCGCGTCTTCCCTAAAAGCCTGCAGAAACTGTGGGGTAATGGCTATTATGTGCTCTCATTGATCCTTGACTGGCCATATTGTGGCTCAGCGGGATATCAAAGGGACAAAAGCGGTGTGCTGCATTGTCCTATGCTCCAAATGAAGAAGTCCGTCCTCCCTCAGAGGCCTACCCTGGAAGCGTCAGCACTGAGATGTTCTATGAGAGAGAAGGAAATGGGGATATGGTTAATTATTAATGCACCAATTCAGCTTTCCAACAGGAGCTATACTCCCTGCTAATTTCTACAAAGGCCCTGGAATGTTCACAGACTTGCACAGATGTTGGGCCTATTTGATCATCTGTACCCACATAAAGTTCTATGTTCTGTATTTCGGGTAGTAAAGTAGAGCAATGTTTACAAAATTTTAAACTAGTATCGGAACATGGATTGTAAGCACTGTAGTTGGCCTGTAGTTGATCTTTAACAATCTGTTAAATAGATAGAGAGGTATCATTATTACCATTTTATACCCTTATTCACTGCAGTTGCACTCACTACAGAAGTAGGTGGTACAAACACAGTATGCTGGTGCCACTTTGAGCCATTTTATATATTTTATAGTGTAGGCAGTACAACTTAAGTGTTAGCCCTGGTTGTGTTGTCCAGGCTGACAACTAGAGCTGAAGTTCTCTGTCTTAATGCCAAGAACATTTCCAGCCCCAAGTTGAAAAGTCATAATGGTTAACATTTGGCTTTGTGATACATTTTTTTAGTTAAAGTAATTAGAAAGTAACTGTTTTAGCCTCTTACAAAAAATATTTTATTTGTCTGTAAAGTATTTGACAGTATGGTAATCTCCTTAAGAAGTTGGTATGCATTTAATGCTATAATGTAATTACTGAGTTGCTCATAGTTGCATGCCTATAGTGGTAGTAGCATCTTAAAGCCCTGTGTCTCTACTGACGGCTTCTCCTTCCTCTCTTCTTTCTTTAATGAACTTGCTCTCATCCACCGGCCTAATCCCCCATTCACTTGGAGGGTCATTTGGTTCAGATGCACCTTCAGCTTTTTCCAAAGTTTAATTAAACACTCCCCCCTACTTTAAGCCAGACAGAGCACTCTCCCTGCAGGCATTGTCTTTACAATGAAGTGAGCCCTTCATTCAGTGCATTGTGGGACTTAATGGCATCCTTGTTTGGTTTGAATCCATACGCTGGCTCCTTTGGTGCAGAGAAAGCCAAGCTTTCTCGCGGGCAGGAATTGAGGCAAGGTTTAATGAGTGCATGATGCAGAAGTCTCCCTCAACAAAGCATGCTACAGAGGTGCACTGTGTCACATAACCACACAATTCAAGCCAAGCCAAGTTCCAAATGGAAAAGGCTCATTATAAGCACAACCCAATTCCAGATTCATCAGCCAAACCAAGTTTTTACCCAACTACATCCTTTATAGTCTATCTACAAACACCTCATTTGATTGACTTGATGTTCCAAGTCAGTACATCACACCATGTTGCTCATATTACCTTAAAACAGTTGGTGTGTTTTGTATTCAAATATGTGTAATCTCATCATCTTGTTCCTTAACTTAAACAAATCCTGCCCACTCAAAAGTCAAACCTTGGGAAAAAACCCCAAAAGAATATAGTCCTTTTTGTTTATCAGTGCCATTTCTTATCTTGACTTGCCAGCGCTTGAGCCCAAGAAAGTCAAAGCTTCACCCTAGCTTTGTGTCTGGCGCTGCTGTTTGGCTGTGTTTGTTGCGGGTCACTAGATTCCTCCTGCATTATTTGTTCCACCGTCCTCCCCTTAACTAGATTTAGCGTGTTTGTTTTCTAGAGGGTGACATGTACAATTGTTGCTTGAAATGCCCTGGCTTGGTCTCGGGGGGCTTTGGTTGACCGCACAGGCCAGCTAGCATATGGAAAAAGACTGACAATCAAATTACCTTTGTCTTTATCCTTTTCTCTTGTTGGAGAAATGAAGATGGCCTTTTGGACAGGGGAACTTTAAAGAGGCCAGCTAGACCAAGGACAGAGCCAGATTCCATTGGTTGCTAATTAGTAAATAAAATAATTGGATCATCTTTTGCTCATCTATCAAAGGCTGCTTGCAAAAAAGTTTGAAAGCAGTGAGCTATGGAATGCCACTGGGTTGCCGAGACCTTTTCAGATGTCCCCTCTCTTTCTCAAAAGGAAAAGAAGAATAATCCAATCATTTCTCTGCTTTCTTGAACAGGCTTGAAAAGGTTTCCAACATATAAAGCATTTGATCCCCAACCCCCTTTCACACCTTAAGCTTAACCCTGTTAACCCAGCCCACATACCCGACACATCTCAGAGATCCAGTCACTCATCTGCAGTGTTGCTAAAACATGTAGCAAGACAGAAAATATGACATTAAAGAATACTACAGACTGTTACAACTGAAAATCCATTTTTGACAGTCAGAGTCTCAATATGGTGACTTTTATCCATCCATCCATCTCTCTCTCTCTCTCTCTCTCTCTCTCTCTCTCTCTCTCTCTCTCTCGCTTTTTTAATTATTATTTTGCTGTTTGAGATCAAATGTGAAAGGTGAATGGCCATAAGCCATGGGTGGCCAATTAGGGATGGTCAAGCAAAAACTTTCTTTGTCGAATTGTCCCCAACCTAGTACTCTTTTGAACTTTGTCCATCCATCTCTATACTACTCATAACACAATTACTGCACAATGGTCGAGACAGACCAAGCATCCTCTGTTTGAAAAAGTAAAACATTCTTTTAAAAGTCTCATTGAAATGTCTGTGCAATTACAACAATTATTTTTTTAATCAATTCTACTTGTATGAAAGCTTATGAGAGAAATAAAAAAGTTCAGAGTTGCTTTTGACACTTTCAAAGCGTTTTGACTGGAGATTTAAAGGGAGTGCTATCCTTCAGTTAAAAACAGCATGACGACAATAATTCTGCTTGTAAAACTCCCATATCACTTTTTCATCCCCCCAGGAGTACTAGGATTCATCCTTAACATCTTGTTAGATGCATATTGTCAGTATATTAATTACGGCCATATTTATGATTTACGAGCAGAGATTCTTCTAGAGAAAATGGGCTAGAGAGGGACATTTCATTTGTCTTAATATGCTACACTTTACCTTGTTGCTAGTGTACCTTTCGTATCCATCTTTTACCTGGGAAGGTGCATGTGCAGGTACATTTTAAATTAATGCTTTATAAGTAGTTCATATGGTCTGGTTATGTACCTTTAATTATATAAAATGTAAAACAGTATAAAGTCACATACTAAAGGGTCACTAGATACACCTCTGTTGGTACCAGCCAGGAACAAGGAAAAGTACCATTTGATACCATAATTCTTAGTGATTGTATGAAAATTATTACATATTTGTAGCAATATATAAGAAGCCTAGCTCATTAAATAACAAATATAGGAATATGAGGAATATGAGAACTAAATTGCCAATAAATAGTGGAATTTGCAATTGATTAGCACTGGTTTACACGAGTGAAGTATTTTCATTAGATGTTCATTCATTTTGACAGGATCCTCAGTCATCTTCATCCAGGCATGGTGCTGGGCTTGACTTTGGCTAGCTGTCTCAGCTCCAAATAAACTGATTAGCATGATAAAACCATTTGGTTTTAGTGAATGCAGCTATAGCTATGCAGTGCATGGTCTTCTGAAACCAGCCAGTGAGAAAGCAGCAGGAAAAGCTGTATGGGTATTTTACAAGTCTTAGGCTTGTTCACAGATGTAAAAAGATGTAAAAAGGTATAAACAGGCAGGTAAAGCATATTTAGAAACATCAGCTTTAATACTGATTTAGTACTGAAACAATCAGAAAAGATAACAATTAATTGATATTTGAAAAAAAGTGGGTAAAAATACTTACGAATATTGAATGTTTCCACTGAATGCATGTATTTATATTTAAAAAAAAGTTTTAAAAAAAATATTTTAATAATTTCCCCCCTAATATTATTTGTAATATGGGTACTGAAATGACTGAAATATGTAGTCACCAATTTGTATCTGTACTAATGTCACAATTTGTTACACCTGTAATTAAAAAGTGTTCAACTTTTTGCTCTGGATCTGGATCACATGGTAAATAGATGACCTTCAAAATTGTGAAAAAAAAGAAACTGTTACAAAATACAAATTGCAATTTTAAATTAAATTAAATGTGTTTTTCATGACTTTCATTGGCTGTCACAGATCTACTACATACACATCTTAAGATTGCCACAACAGAAACAGTCAAAACATAGATAATTATGTTTATATCAGAACAATCTTTCAGAACAATCTGGGCTTCATCATTGTTGATATGCTTGATTCGGCAGTGATATTCAGTTTATAAAGTCAGGTTCTCTGTAAACCATGTGCATTGTACATACATGTGTTCATTGTAAATACATTGCACAAAATGTTAGAATGTTGTTTTTTTCCACTGGAGAGTATTTCAGAGAGAGCGAGCCACCTAAAGAGAATAAAATATGCGACAGAGCAGAACAGAATACTGCACTTGAATAAATATAGAGGTTTAGAGAGGATCAAAGACAAGATAATAGAATATAAAAATATCTACAGTAAGAAAACCCAAGAAAAGAAATGCAACATGGTAAAACAGGGAACATTTAATTATGTACTCTAAAAAACTGAACTGAACTGAACTGAAGGAGGTTTGATCATATTTAGGCCATCATATTTTTAAAAATGATAAAACTATAAGCTATGACTAGATTCTAGCATATATAATTGATTTACTGTATGAATATAAATTTAATATTGTCAACATTTGACAGTTGCTAAAGAAAAGTGGTGTAGATTGTCATGTTTCAATGTTATAATTATGCTTTTTGTCATAATTTAAAGCCCAAAGTATAAAATAACATCTAAAATAACACCCACAAAAATTGTTAATATGAACTAGAAACATGCGATTCCCTTTTATTCCAATTTCAACATTGACAAAACCTAGGGAGTTTTCAGAAATTACCTATTTAAAAAAGTTATATATTTAAATTATTTTAATGTGTGATTAAACAATTTAGAGACATGTTGTACTGTCCAATATGCACAGCCAGATAAAAATTTCAAGCTCACCTTCAAATTTATTTTAGGGTCACTTCTATGTCAAGACCAAATTCACTGAACATGAATAAACAGTAGAAAAAGATGATTATATAGTTCATGACCTCTGGTTGATTCAATTTACACAAACATGATAGAACATGCTACTATTTAAAGTGTACACACTGTCAAAGCTATCTAGACTTCTATCAAGATCTAGACTGCAGTAACAAATCCGTTTCAGTTTCTTAGAATTTACTGACAACTTCTTTTCAAACTCCAGAACTGGAATTTTTCAATGTTTTGGTTTACAACACCAAATGAGCCATGCCAGAGGACAAAGCTTGTTTGGCGTGTTTATAAATGGGGTTTCCCTCTTTGCATTTCTGATAAAGCAGATCATGTTTAAGGTAATGTAGAGTGTTTTTGTTTTGTTTTGTTTTTTAACCTGTTGCTTTGTCTGTGCATTCCTCAGGCTCTTCTGTCCTCTGTATTCCTGATGCAACCATCCTTTCCAACTCATGCTGCTGTTTATCTCTTAGTGTGTGACCCAGGAAATGCCACAGCATGCCAGGTTTTTTACTTAACACCTCCTTCTGCTCTTTACTCAATGCAGCCTAGGGTCTTGTTAAGGTTGCCCAGTGAGCAGACTGTCAGTAGTAGCTATTGGGAAGTACATTATGCCCCTAAAATCCACACTGACTCCAATAAAAGCTTCCCAATCACCGCTGAGAGCCACTGCTGCCCCATATCCTTTTGCAGAAGGATTTAGAAGAGCGACTCGAGCCGTATGCTGAATCCCTCAGATTAACGGAGTGTGGGGCCTGCTGCTCAAACTCCTAGCAAGGCCTATGTTCCGCTCAGGGACAAGGGGGGAGCTTCTATTGTCCAAGATGAAGCCTCTCTCTGCTGGAGGAGCTGAGGGGTCTTTGTGTACTCTTGGGCTGGAGAAAGGGTTTGAGAGCTAATGAGGGCTGTGGATTACAGGGTGCAGAGCACTCTTCAGGCCTTAGCGCTCCTGCAATAAGCAGATAATTACACCACCGTTTGGAGTAAAAATCTCCAAGGGCTCAGCCAGAGGGCACAAGGTCGTGGGTTGACCTGAGCGTGTGGCCGAACTGACCCTTGACAGTAGGCTGCTGCGGGGTTTATAACACTCAGGAGCCCTCGGAACAGCATGGCTAAGATACTATTAACATGAATGATCCCAGGGCACCAAGGGTCAATACTGAACAAGTAGCACAAGTGATCTGGGAACAGACGAGTTAAATATTGAGCATATTTTCCTTTTCATTGTGCAATACTCACTGGTCTGAAATCAGTAGATAAATTGAACAGATTGAACTGCTAATGTGTATTCAAAAGTCGATTGTTCTGTAAATAAATATTCAGACTTTTCGGTAATTCCTATCTTTGTCGGATATTCAGAAATGACTGGAATATTTTTTGCACTAGGTATATAGTTTAAGATAAAAACCAAAAAATTATGTCAATCAAGTTAAGACTGCAGATTTTGTCAAACAAGTTGATAAACACTGAAAAATAACCACCATGCTGCAATGATACAATTCTTCAAATTCCTTCAGAGATACAGCTTATCAGATGTGGCTGATCAAAAAGACAGTTTTACTGTCACACTCACACATTTGATATGGTTTATAAAAGGCACCCTGTTCCCAAGTGACACAATAAAGTAATAACTGGCCTTTGCTCTCAGATTATAATTCAAAATGGCAGGTTGAAGGGTTACTGAGAGACTCCATTTGAGCTCCGGGATGTCACAGATGCCCTGGCACCTCATTTATTTTCATCAGGACCAATGGGCCTTGCAGCATTGTGTATCTACCTCCAACTGAGCCAGTATGCTTTGCCTAGCAACATGTAGCCCTGCAGGGCATACGCTGGACTACAACCTCCAGCAAGCATGATATGCACACACACACACACACACACACACACACACACACACACACACACACACACACACACACACACATTCAGCCCATTTAAATGCATGCAATAACTCTAATTATGCAGGACAGCTCCAATGTTTTTATAAGCAAATCTTAATTTCCACTCTTTTTTCTGTCTTTTTTCTCTCATGCCCCATTCCTCTCTCTATCTCTCTCTGCCCTATTCATTCGTTCATTCATTGCAATTTTTCTCTCCCACTCTCCCAAATAGCATTAGTTAATGAGAGGCGTCATGCCCTACAATACTGAATAATACAAGCCCTTCGACCCTGTGTTACCTTTACTCCCAGCATGCCTGGCCTTTTCACTATGCTTGCTTTCCCTTATAGGACAGCTGCAGCAGGACAAGACAACCATATCAAATCCAGAAGAAAGCTCAATCAGAGGGGCTGTGAAAAGGGGCCAAGCTGGATTTCCCTACCAGCCAATCAAACGTTTCCCCCAGGGTGCTTAATTCATAAACACTCACTCAATCATATGCACACACAAACACGCATACACACATATGCACACAGATTCATTGTCATCCTCCACTATGAGTGCGTGCCACTATTCTTTTGATTCAACACACAGCACAGCAGGGTTCTTGTATTGGGGTTCAGTGTAATTTGAGGTTGTGGCCCCTTCTGGCCTAGTGGCACATGCCCGCTCAGTTGAGGGCATGATGCCGGTTGAATTGCTCACCACAGGGATAACAGAAAGGGACCACAGAATAGCAGAATGTTCCCATGCACGGTTGTTTACATTAGCAATGAAGAGATTCTGAGGTGAATTTGAAGTCAGTCAGACTCATAATTCAGAACAGAACAGAACGTTCCCGTTAAAAAGAGGAATAATGTATAAATTGAGACCCTTTTGGTATTACATTAAGGACTAAACAGGATACTGCTCTTAAGCTATTGTATACTGAATAAAAGAGAAGCAAAGAGAACTCAAGCAATGTATCACAATGGTGCCTTGTGACAGCAGCAGTCAACTTAACTCCCATGTATCCTGAGTTTCAATACTTGTGCCGAATTTTAATCAAGTGCCAGAGCAGCAGTGACACAAGTGGAATAGTAACACAAAACCCTTCACACTGAAACCATTCCTCATTGTAATGCAGCAAAAAATGTCACACACAGCAAAAGCACTTTTCATCTCAAAGCTAAGACTCTTCAACATCAATGCATCACCTCTGTGGACGCTTTAGGTCCAGCAATGGCCGATCGGTGTGGCTGTGAATGGACACCAGTCTATTGTTACGGTTTCAGCGCAATAGGGGGCAGGCCAGGCAAGCCCCTTAGAGAGTGCAACACAAGAGATGCTGCTGGTGACCAGAGCCAAAAGGGCCGGCAAAGGAGGGTCCACTGCCTAGGATCAGACACTCCCATCTCTCTCTGTTCCTGCTGGCTGTATTGTAAATAGGGGCCTCAAAGGGGGAAGACAAAAGCGCTGCTTGGTTCAGGCTGTTTTGAGCTCCATGGAAGGCTGTTCGGAGTGAGTGCTGCTCCTGTTCCTTCTTTTTTTGTAGGAGAGGGTGGTGGAGGTACTGGGGGCGGCAGCGTGACGGATGGGCTTTGGGTCACCACTGCTTTTGTGGATGGCGGTGTGTGCCTGAATGGAGGACGTGCAGCCTCTCTCCCTGCAAGGCCCCCAGAAGTTGGGGTTGGGGGTGGGATGGGTGCAAGGCGGGGTACAGGGGGATTTGATTATCGGTCTATGAAGGGGCCACGACACAATGAATTAGTCTGTATGTTCACTCCAGTGCTGTCATGGGGAGCAGTTATATAAGAATGTAGAAACTGATATCTGAAATAATCTAGAACAATTAATTCTGTGTCTGGTTTTTTTAAAAAAAAAAAAAATAGTGTTCTGCAATCATTATTTAAAAATGTAAAAATTAAAATAATATATATTTTTATTTTTTTTATAAAGTCATATCAAGGGCTATTTTATCCTTTTAAAATCTTTAAAAGTTCTGACCTGAACCACTTCACTGCTGTGGACTGCTTAATAGTTAAACAGTACTAATTCTTCAGCATTGTAGGCTCAATTGCCCCCTCTCTTCATTTCTGAAATTTGGATCTCAAATTTAAACTTAACCTATACAACACCTCCTAACCTAACCTAAGAGAACAATGTTTGGCAGAAATATGGACATGCAGCAGTAATGAGATAACATTCATTTGAATACATACATAAAAGAGCATTCACTGATGAATGAGATAAGCTCCCCATTGCTTAATAAAGGACTGGATCTTGCTCTTGTCACCAGTGCAGAAGTCAACAGGAGAACACAGTGGCATGCATACTAATAATGTATCCATATCCCTGGGGCCCAAAACTTTTGTTCTGGGCTCCTGGGCCACCATTTGAGCCTCGGAGGATGTCTCTCTTTGCTGGCAGATGGAACCATCAGAAGCCCTGCGTCCCTGTAGCCATGACAGTCAGCATGCAGGTTTGTGAGACTTTGACGGCGGACGATTAGCATTTCCCACTTGTTGCCTTTTGTGTCTCACTGAAGGGAAGGTATGTTTGCCATTTGCAGGAGTGAAAGTGTGGCACGCATTGACTGTCCCTCTGCAAGGGTCATTGCCCATCACAATGACTCCTCACTGGGCTCATGGACTACACTGCAGAGGTTGGAATGAAGCTACATGTTTGTTCTATTGATAAGAATGACATGCAGGTTATTTGCAGTTGCAGGGGGCATGTGAGGTTTGATCAGGGAGGAAGTCAGGGCTGGGATCGGGCAGGCGGGCGGGGTGGTGGTGGGGGGTTGGGGGGTTGAATTGACAACCTTTACAGAAAGGACCCCCCAGTAAGGACATTCCTCAGTGTAAGGTGCAGGTCTTAATGTGAGGCAAATCAATGGTTTGATGAGGGAATTAGTTTGGCTTGAATGAAGGTTGTTAGATGGAAAGGCATTTAGACTGGCTGAATTCTTATCACATAAGTACATTTTTGGAAAGACATCCATTCAGTAATCCAGGATGGATGGAGAATGTATTTCTCAATTAAAAAGAAACATGCATGTTGAGAAAGGATACTAACTGGATGACCGACAAGAGAGCAGGTAGCCTTGCTGGGGTTTGACGGGCAGATGATTAGCATTTTCCCCATGTTGTCTTTTGTGTCTTATTGAAGGGAAGGTATGTTTGCAGTTTGAACCAGTGAAAGCGTGGCACGCATTGACTGTCCCTCTGCAAGGGTCATTGCCCATCACAATGACTCCTCACTGGGCTCATGGACTGCACTGCAGAGGTTGGAATGAAGCTACATGTTTGTTCTATAGATAAGAATGACATGCAGGTTATTTGCAGTTGCAGGGGGCACGTGAGTTTTGATCAGGGAGGAAGTTAGGGTTGGGGCCGGACGGAGGGGGCAGGATTGACAACCTTTACAGAAAGGACGACCCCCCCAGTAAGGACATTCCTCAGTGTAAGGTGCAGGTTTTAGTGTGAGGCAAATCAATGGTTTGATGAGGGAATTAGGCTGGCTTGAATGAAGGTTTTTAGATGGAAAGGCATTCAGGCTGGCTGAATTCTTATCACGTAAGTATAAACATAAACAATAATAAACATTAAAAATAAACATGCCTGTTGAGAAAGATTCCTGACTGACAAGAGAGCTGGTAGACTTGTTGGAGTTTGACAGGTGGATGATTAGCATTTTCCCTATGTTGTCTTTTGTGTCTCACTGAAGGGAAGGTATGTTTTCTGTTTGAAGCAGAGAAAGTGTGGCACGCTTTGACCTCCACAGGGGTGTTGATCATCACAATGACTCCTGCCTGGGCTTATAGACTCCACTGACTATTGTTTTCATGTTCACTAAGAAGGTGAAATATTTGTGTCAGTTTAGGCTCAGAGGGGTTTAATGTAAGAGGAAGTGGGTGCACTCCTAAGGGAATTGCACATGCCCACTTCCCTCCTGTTTAGGCATTCCACAGTGCAAGGTGCGGGGCAGGTGATGGAAAGGCCTGAGTAGGGCTTGGCAAACATGCTTTGTATGCTTCAAGTATATATATTTGTTTAATCAGGATTAATGTGATGGTTTGTTATTTTGAGAGTGCGTGTACTCCATTGTATCAGAATCAGATTTAATGTATGGTAGCACCATTATAAAGTGATACATAACACAAATGTTAACACAAACTACTGAAAAGGACAAGTGTAAGTGATAAATCATGAAGAATTGAGGGATTAAAATCACATCTCAAGGATGTACATGAATTAACTCTATCACCAGATATAGGAGGTATTTTATACCATTACTGGCCTTTAGTTCCTTTAGTAATTGTAATTGCCAACAATTTAATTTATTA
This sequence comes from Ameiurus melas, assembly GCA_012411365.1. Lineage (NCBI taxonomy): Eukaryota > Metazoa > Chordata > Actinopteri > Siluriformes > Ictaluridae > Ameiurus > Ameiurus melas. The sequence continues at coordinate 10,500,292 of CM022754.1, forward strand.
ATGAATGACACATCATAAATATATTTTTTTATACATTTATTGTAACATTTATATTGTTACATTGTGAACCAAATCAGTTCCTGTTATCACATACACTATCAGCTATAAACAACTGTTCAATTACCAGCCTCTGTTTTTTTCTCTATTGAGGTTAAAAAGAAAAAAACAAAAAACACAAATGTACATTACTGAGAAAGCACAGAAAATGTAAGGACCATTACTAATCTGCTTACATCTGGTGAAAGCATTACAATATCAATGACTAGATATTTTTCTTTGTAAGTGACCCCGTTTTTTTTACTATTTACTATTAGGTTTTGATTATGTGGAGCATCCGCTCTGAATTAGCCATTACTATACAAAAGATACTTTATTACAATGAGTGCAATGATATACTGTAAACCTGTGATTCGGATTACACTACTATCAGAGCTGCTGTAATAGAAAATGAACACGTTCTGAACAATCAGACTGGAGAATTCAACAATGCTGTGATATAAAGATTGTTAACAAACAACACATGCAACATTTTAAGGTGCCATATCCATATCTTTGTGAAAGAAAGCAATGTTTATCAAATCAGATGTGAAAATCTGTGATAATTATTCAATTCAAGTTTATTTATATAGTATATAGCTTTTAACAATAAGCACATTAATTATCTCTCTACCTTAATTATCTCTGGGTTAATTAAGGTAGCTAGAATGAACTGTTCCAATATGTTTAGGTATGGATTCAACATGCATCATCATATAAAACACAATTTTGGTTCCATATGTCACTACAGAATTCTTAAAAGAATTCTGGTCATACTGTAAAATTACAGTATGATCTACAGAAAAGTGCAACATATCTTAATGATTTTATTTGGACCAAAGAAATCTAGTTGAAATTAAGATTAGAAGTGGTTGTAAAAGGATTTAGAAAGTGTAGACTTCTCCTAAATGGAAACCCTATATTATGGAAAACACTCAGGTTTTTAAAACCATAAAGCTTCCCCCAAGGCACAAACCGAAGGGAGTTTAACAGCTCTTTAATTCCTTTACAGAACAATTTCTTTCTGTCTCAGGCCACAAACATATTTCTAATTAGACAAAAGTTTATCTATTGGAGAAAACAGACCACTACAAACCAAAATCCAAACCTGTTCATCAACATCAGGAAACGTTTTGGTTTTGACCTATAGGTACAGGTTTTTTTTTTTCAATTCAATTTATTTGTATAGCGCTTTTTACAATAGTCATTGTCTCAAAGCAGCTTTACAGAAATAAAAAACAGGTATAAACAGTCAGAAACAGATAAAGATAGACAAACAGGAACAGATAAACAGAGACAAACAGGTATAAAACAAATGGAATTTATCTCAACTGAGCAAGCCACTGAGTGGCGACGGTGGCAAGGAAAAACTCCCTAAGATGTTTTTTGAGGAAGAAACCTTGAGAGGAACCCGACTCAGAAGGGAAACCATATCTCCATAAATTTGTGTGGGGCTCGGCAAAAAGTGAGAGAGAGGGAGAAAAACGATTAGGACTGTGAAGTAGTGAGATATAATCTAGTCAGGGTAAGCTTGAGTAAACAAATATGTTTTAAGCCTAGATTTAAACACTGAGACTGTGTCTGAGTCCCGAACACTAATAGGAAGACTGTTCCATAACTGTGGGGCTCTATAAGCGAAGGCTCTTCCCCCTGCTGTAGACTTCACTATTCTAGGTAATGTCAAATAGCCTGCATCTTTTGATCTGAGTAGGCGTGGCGGATCATATAAAACCAGAAGGTCGCTTAGATATTGTGGTGCAAGACCGTGTAGTGCTTTATAGGTTATTAGAAGTATTTTAAAATTAATGCTAAATTTTACAGGGAGCCAATGCAGTGTGGATAAGATCGGGGTGATGTGGTCGTATCTTCTAGTTCTAGTTAGGACTCTAGCAGCTGCATTCTGGACTAACTGGAGTTTATTTATATTCCTACTGGAACATCCAGACAGTAAGGCATTGCAGTAATCTAATCTAGAGGTGACGAATGCATGAACCAGTATTTCTGCATCATGTAGTGACAGTATGTTTCTTATCTTAGAAATATTTCTGAGATGAAAGAACGCTATCCTAGTAATAGTATCAACATGAGCATCAAATGATAGACTGGAGTCAATAATAACTCCGAGGTCTTTAACTGCTGTACATGATGAAATAGAAAGTCCATCCAGAGTTACTGTGTAGTCAGGAAGATTACTTCTAGCTACACGTGGGCCTAATAAAAGTATTTCTGTTTTATCAGAATTAAGTAAAAGGAAGTTAGTTAACATCCAACGTCTAATGTCCTTTACACAATCCTCAACTTTACTAAGCTTCTGTCTGTCCTCTGGCTTCGCTGAAACATACAGCTGTGTATCATCAGCAACAGTGGAAGCTAATTCCATGTTTACGAATAATTTGTCCTAGGGGTAACATATATAAAGTAAAAAGCAGTGGGCCTAAAACAGAACCCTGGGGAACTCCAAAAGTAACCTCAGTACGCATGGAGAAATCACCATTTATATCTACGAACTGATAACGATCGGTCAGATAAGACCTGAGCCAGGATAGGACTGTTCCCTTAATGCCAACAACATTTTCTAATCTATCAAGGAGAATAATGTGATCTATGGTATCAAAAGCAATGTTCTTAGCAATGTACAGCATGTTCTTCTAGTTATAACTAAGTGTTGTTTTGTAAACGTCACTTCTAAAGACATCAGAATTTATCAGTGAAGAAAGACATCCACAATAGCACTGTCTAGTTCCAGAATATTCTTTGAAACAGAGCTCCACCTGGTGGACATTCAGGATTTTGTTTGAAAAATAAATAAACAAAACTTTATGATTGCAGTAGGTGGCTTAACACAGAGCTCTCCCTAGTGGACGTTCAGGATTTGGTAAAAAAATAAAAAATAAAAAAATAAAATAAAATAAAATAAAATAAAATAAAATAAAATAAAATAAAATAAAATAAAATAAAATAAAATGAAAAGAAAATAAAATAAATAATAATAATAATAATAATAATAATAATAATAATAATAATAATAATAATAATAAACCTTTATGATGCTGAATGTGGCAGTGTTACAGATCTTGAGTGAGTTTGATTAATTTTATTTGATTTCTCAAAACAGACCACTTTTCTGAGGTTTTTATTTTTTTTGCAAACACGCATGCATTTTGCATTATTGTCTACACTCTTCACAAACAGTGTAAATAAGTTGTTAAGAAAGTTACTAAATTGGTCAATAAAACAACACTGCAACACTTTTACTTTTCAACAAGTAAATTAGGCTAAAGTTAAAAAGGAATTGGTGGAATTGCATTTTAATATCACCTCCAGTTTAATAAGTTTGTATTATGCAAATGACTCCACAGGGAGAAAAGTGATTACTGCATTTGTGTGTAATAGACTGTAGGAGAAAGATGTGTTGAGTGAAAGAGGCATTTTCCTACATGATAAATATGGCATGAAAACTGAGGCAAGAGAAAGGGGAAGGAAGGCTCTGCATACTCATTTTATTTACTTTAATTACTCTTTTGTTTTATTCCGGGTGGTGGTTAAATAGGGCATGGAAGAGAAAGTGCATACAATCTATTTTGAAGAGTTCTGGATGTTCTAAAGACTGAGTAACACTGAGTAAAATCTAAAAGTTCTCACACAGCTGTTGCCAATCACACACACACACACACACACACACACACACCACCCTTTAAAACAGACTTTAATTCGCAAGGACTTTATGAAGTAATTCTCTGTGTAACTACCTGACTTATCAAGCCATTGATCATTGTATTGCTATCCTGGTTTTGTTTCTGCTTACTGGTTTTTGTATTTTGTATTATTTTACTCTGTGTTGTTTGCTCCTTGCCTGAACCCCTGCCTGTTTCTGACCATGCTTTTGCCTTTCATATTGGATTTGGTTGCTAGATTTTTATTAAAATACCTGTTTCAATTGCATTTGCATCAGTCTCAGCCTCTCCATTGTGACAGATTACTTCGCCTCCACACGATGGATGCAGCAGAAGAATTAGAATTGCGACAATCTATCATGGCACATGGACAGTTACTGGGAGAGCAGTGGCAGCGTCTGGCAGATCTCAACAACAATCTCAACTTCCTTTCTCAAGCTCTCACTGCCAATACTGCAGTTGGTTCTCCAGCTCCCCAAGCTCCCATCCCCACCTTCTGAGTACTCTTGCCAATGCTGGAAAAATTCGCCAGTGATGCACTGCTAGGTAAGCTAATTCTTTTGCCGTGCTCCTTATATTTCGCCTGTTACGGGAGCATGTCCGAATAAAGATTGCACATGTCATGAATTTGCTCACTGAAAAAGCCTTAAAGTGGGCTACGGCCATGTGAGCGATTCGAGGCGAGTCGACGGCTTCTTATTAAGGGTTCACAGATGTGTTTTTGACCACTCGCCCAAGAGCAGGGAAGTTGGTGAACTCCTCCTCACACTCCCCAAAGGTACAGGTAGAGCGTCTGAATTTGCTCTTGAATTTTGCTCACAGAAATTACATACCACGATGCACCTCTCATTCTGGATTCCCTGATCAACCTATCCATTTGTCCACCTGCTTCACAGTTGTAGCCTCTACTGAGGGACAGGGAGCCTTCCACCCCTTCAGAACCTATGCAGCTTGGGCACACCAAGCTGAATGAGGGAGTGAAAGAGAGGAGACACTGCAGACACAGATGCTTCTACTGAGGCAGTGCTGACCATCTGATTGGACTCTGTCCTCTACACTCCAAACCCACAGTTAAACCCACACCACCTTTGAGGAGGAGCCCCACACCCCGCTATGAAACTATAAGTATAGACCAGTCTATACTCTATCCAATCTTTCACTCTGCCAGTCACAGTGCAACTTTCAGGTGTGGTTTCTCTATTAACAGTGCTAATTGACCAAAGCCAATGGTTTAACCCTGAACCATCCCTATGATTGTGCTCTTGAACTACTTCCAGGAAGCATGCCTCCGCATAACAGGACATACCCCCTTTCCATCAACAAACAAAATGCTATTGAGGAATATATACAAGAAGCACTGCAACAGGAATACATTCGCCCTTCCATGCCTCCTGCTTCTTCACACAGTTTGTAACTGACCCTACTCATAACAAGGGTCATACACTGTATCTTGTGATTGCTAATGGCTCATTTGTATCTGAGTTATCATCTTTTGACATTGGACTGTCTGATCATTCAGCCGTCTTTTTTAACCTCGAACTGTATCATTCAAGTGATCTTTCGGAAGTGGAAGGCTATCGATCAGACAGCTTTCTCCAATTCTGTGGTTTCCATCTTAAGCGATCTTCATCCCTCATCACTGGAGGAGAAAGTTCTGCAGCTAAATTCCACTCTTGCTGCTAATCTTGACACTTTTGCTCCTCTAAGGTCATGTAAGGTTACAATCGCCCACTCTGCTCCCTGGTATAATGACAATCTGCACTCTAGAAAGGTTGTATGTCGGAAAATAGAGCAAAAATGGCGCCTTACTGGACTGAGTGTGGAAGGATCTTTTGGGGGATTATCGTGCACTACTGGAGACTGAAAGATCCTCTTACTTCTCTCAGGCTATTGTAAATAATCAAAATAATCCCAGACACTTGTTCCAAACCATACATAGATTGCTTTAAGTTAATGCTGTTACCACTTTGCCTGTTTCTCAGCAGCTCTGTGATTCTTTTCTGCAGTTTTTTAATTCTAAGATTGTCAATGTTTGCCAAAGAAATGTTTGTCAAAGAAATTTCTGTTAAAACTGATTGTGCCACTTCACTCCTTCATCCATTTGGGTTCACTGGTGCTTCTTTCACACATTCCTCACTGCTTAATTCTGAGGCTCTCACAAGGGAGGTATCCAGCATGAAATCTACCACTTGCTTGCTGAATCCATTTCCTACGAATCTGTTCAAATCGTGCTTTGCTGTGTGGTGCCCTACTATCCTCAGCATTATAAATTAATCACTGAAGACTGGGGTCGTTCCAGCAATACTAATGACTGCTGCTGTTACACCTGTACCAAAGATAGAAAATGTTTCTGTGGATGATTGTAACAATATTTGTCCCATCTCAAATCTTCTGTTTTTGGCAAAAATACTTGAGCGTGTTGTTGCCTCTCAACTCTGTACTCATCTGACAACCAATAACCTCTTTGAACCCCTTGAATCAATTTTTCGTAAATTTCACAGCACTGACACGGCGTTGGTCAAAGTTACCAATGACTTGCTGATTGCCTCTGATTCTGGAGCTACCTCACTTCTTATTCTTCTTGACCTTAGAGCCATCTTGATACTGTGGATCATGGTCTTTTACTTACCCACCTTGAAAGTGTTTTTGGTGTGTCTGGGACAGTTTTAAAGTGGTTTAAATCCTATTTTACTGACCGTTCCCAGTTTATTTCTATGTGTGGCTTTAGGTCTGACACTTGCTTGGTGCTCACTGGTGTTCCTCAGGGTTCAGTTCTAGGCCCTCTACTCTCCAATATTTATCTATCTCCACTTGGGCATCTGCTGTGATCGCTTGGCCTCCATTATCATTTTTATGCTGAATATACCCAAATCTACATCCACTCTAAATCTGGTGAAAACATTGATGCTTGTTATCTCTCTGACTGTATTTCTGAGATGAAATCATGGATGAACAATAACTTTCTGTGCTTGAACAGCGGGAAAACTGAGGTCATGCTTATAGGTTCCCGCCATCAAATTCGCATTCCACTGTCTCTATTTCTTGATGGTTCTGTTTTAGAGACCCTAAGTAAGATGAGGAACCTTGGTGTAATTTTTGACACCAGCCTCACTTTAGATTTTTTTGTTCAGGGAACTGTGAAGGCATCCTTTTTCCACCTCAGAAATATAGCCAGACTACGCCCAATGCTTAACTTATCTGTCGCTGAAAAGTTGATTAATTCATTTGTTGTCACACGGCTGGTTTACTGTAACGTTGTTTTAGCTGGAGTTTCTAAAACCGCACTAAACAAATTGCAGTATGTTCCGAACTCTGCTGCCCGGATCCCGACGGGAACCAGGAAATGTCACCATATTACTCCTGTTTTGAAGTCCTTACACTGGCTCCCGGTCAGGTTCCGTGTTGATTTCAAGATCCTGATGTTGACATACAAGGCATTACATGGATTGGCCCTGGAATACTTAACTGACTTATTAATCCTTTACAACCCACATCGCAGACTGCGCTCCTCACAGTGTAATATGTTAACTGTTCCAATAACCCACCTAAAATCTATGGGTGACGTGACAGGGCTTTTTATGTCTATGCTCCTTCACTTTGGACCACTCTTCCCCCTAAACTCAGGGAAGCCCAGACTTTTGGCATTTTTAAAACTCTTCTCAAGACATACTTGCATTCAACTTCTGATGTCTTTTTAGATTGCTTTGTATGTATATTTTTTATTATCAATGTTGTTGTTTTTGTTCTTATTAACTTTTATTTGTTTTATGTTTCTGTGAACTGTGATTTTATGTACAGCGCTTTGAGAAGCTGCTTTAAAGTCGCTTTATAAAATAAAGTTTATTATTATTATTATTATTATTATTATTATTATTATTATAATTTATTCTGGGGTCTTCTGTGTGGAGAAAAAAGTGGAGAGGTCTTCGACCATGTATAGATGGACTAATTATCTTGGACTTATTCAAATCATGGTGAAATGCCATTATCCACTACCCCTCGTACCAGTGGCACTAGAACAACTGCGTTCAGGCCAAATTGTCACAAAACCTGACCTTCGGAGAGAATATAATCTAATACACATCCAGGAAGAGGATGAGTGGAAAACAGCCTTTAGCACCACCTGTGGCCACTACGAGTACTGCGTTATACCATATGGGCTTTCTTGCTCCCCCTCAGTTTTTCAGAGTCTGATCAATAAAATTTTAAGAGATACGCTGAGTAAATACATCATCGCTTACATAGAAGATATTATCATCTACTCCCCTTCACGTGAAACCCATATACACCATGTTCGGCAAGTCTTCCATCATCTCGCCCAGAATCAGTTGTTCATTAAAGGAAAGAAGTGTGCACTCTGCCAACACACCATCTGTTTGCTCGGCTGCATCATTAGCCCAGATGGAGTTTCCATGGATCCAGCAAAAACCATTACTGAGTGGCCCACACCCAGAACTATCAAGTATTTGCAATGATTGCTGGGCTTCACCAACTTTTACTGGTGCTTCATAAGGGGTTTCAGCTCTATGGCTCGCCTACTGACTGGCCTACTCAGGAAAGGGAGAAAACATCTTGTTTGGTACCTCAGCCAGCTTAAAAAAGCTCTCACCACAGAACCCATTTTGAAACACCCTGATTCTAAGAAAGTGTTTGTTGTAGAGGTGGATGCTTCCAAAACAGAAGTGGGGGCTATTTTCTCCTACTTTGGGAAAAAGCCCAAGCTCCATCGAATGGCCTACTACTAAAAGAAACTTACCCCTGCCAAAAAAAATGATAACATCAGGAGCAGAGAATTACTGGCAGTTAAACTGGCTCTCGAAGAGTGGTGCCACTAGAACGAGTGAGCTATTCATTCATTTACTATTTTCACTGATCATAAGGACCTAGAGTGCATAAAAACAGCTAAACATCTGAATCTTCATCAAGCCTAATGGTCCTTATTCTTTGCGAGATTCAAGTTCACCCTCTCCTACAGACCAATGGAGGAGATTGGCTGTTTCCTATGAACATTTTGCACCAACTACCAGGAGGATTGGGCTCAGTTTCAGCTCTGTTCCGAGTACACACAAAACTCCCTAAGACATTTTTCAGGGCGCACTTAAGGAGCCTCCTCGTAAGGCACATTCGAAGTATCCTTCGACCCTCATCAGCGTTGTCACAGTTGGCGCTGCCTGGCGCACCCTGGGCAACGTTCAGTATCATACTGCTGAGCGGCCATGATGTTTCCACCAGCAACATGCAATACCAAATGACACTTGTCAGAGCCAGCCCTGACCGTCATCTCTATTACCATAGAGGGTTTCTCAGAAGACAAAGAGCTACTCCCTATCAGAAATGTGCTGCGAGATGCAATGCAATGCCCTGTGCTCCCTAGAGACCCACCGTGACTCTGGCCAAACTAGGCCACAGACTGATGCTAGTAGCGGAAATTTTACACTTAGCATTAAAGCATATTGTTAATGATTTCTCCAATCCACCTCACAGTCTCTTAATTCAAATGGTGTCCTGACATACAGGCCATTATTGACATTGATGCCATTACTGTTACCCTAAGGACCCACCTGAATTGAACTGATCTGAGCCTGAGACCAGAAAATTCCACCACCATTATTTGCACAACCACTTTGTTGTAAAATATCTTCAAATCTGTTTCCTAGCCAGAATATATTGTATTTTCACAGAGATGAACAAATCAAAACTCACTTAACTAGCCCACTGGGTACGTAAAAGCTTGGATGCTTGCCCAGTCTCATGTTTTGGTTGCTAAGAAACCTAAATGACTAGGCTAAAAAGTGTGTGTATGATCATTATCCTCTTATTTTGCTCAGTTTTCACATACATGTATCTTCCTGGTTCTGAAACGATCTGTCACAGTTCATTGTTAAATAGTCAGAGGAATGAGGTCTATCCACTGCATTATTTAAATTGTTGGATACAGATCTTTCCTATGGCTCATCTGTATTTTAGCCGACTCTGTAATACACAAACCACCTGTGATAATAATAAGATAATAAGTGTTTCGTTGTGCAGCCCTGGGTTCTTTTCAACCAACACTTTAAAGCATGTCTTGCTTGTGTTGACTTGCAAACTGCTACACTTGATCAGACATGTGTCAGACAAATAGGAGAAAGCTGACCAGAGCTCAAAGAAAGAATACAGCTCTTTAGTCCCAGATATAAACAGAGAAGGGGTTTCCTGGATACAGCTCTGTAAACAACTGTGTTCAGGGAGTTTATTTCAGTTGTTCCATGTTTTCCAGGTATTAACGACAGGAATAATTACTTCACAATAAATGCAACTCAGCTTTGCCTTTCACATTTACCCACTTCAGAGCTTCTTTTAAGACATGTTAGGTGTGCTGCATTGAGCTTCAGTGGAATATTAGACATGAAAATTTTAAACTTCACATATGAAAGGTGCAAATTGCTACTTTGTTTTTTCTAGGCAGTGACAGCATTTTGCAAAAATGTTGGTTAAGTCAAAATGAAGTTACATCTTATCTGTAGCATATGATCCTCCTTTAATAATGCCATCATTACATCACCATAAGGTTTCAAATGCCGACTGTAACTAAATAATCCAAGCATAGGAGCGCAATAACTGTACAGAAACACAGGAAAAAAAAAAAATAAATAAATGTAAAATACTGCATTTCTTTTTTTTTTATTTTGTTCTGGTTTGAATAAGCTATTTCACATAACAGATTATTTTAACATTTTATTATTTTGTTTAACGATATGTTTTTCCATTTAGTACTACCCTTCAGAAGCTATATATATATATATATATATATATATATATATATATATATATATATATATATATATATATATATATATATATATATATATATATATATATACACTCTAACTAACTTCATCTGCAGACAGATCACATCTGTCTAACGTGGCTATACTGGTTTAAGCGACCAGCAGGTCAACTTGCTCAGTGGCTTGAAGAACTCAGCTAGTACAACTTTGTCATCAAACATAGGCCGGATGCACACCACTCCAACGCTGACACACTATCCCAAAGGACGCTGGATGTGGAACTTTGTGACTGTTATCAAGCAGGAACAGAGCTAGATAGCTTACCATGCAAGGGCTGTCCTTTCTGTCGAAAACTCCACCAATGGGTGGTGTCAACATGACATGGGACTTATTTTGTATCATAACTATGTGCTGTGTGTTTGACTTGAAATCTGTCTGACACCTGGACCAGTAGAAACCGTCGACACGCAGTGCTGTTATCAATGTGTACAATGTGTATACTTCTGTTTTGAACGAATAAAGCGGAAGTCTCTTTTTGAACACGCTCATATCTGTCAGTGTGTGTGTGTTCATTTCGGACTCTCCAGGCTGGCCTGATTCTACAGCAAACCACACTTTCTAGCTCATAGCAACATAGAACTAAAAGTAACTAAATGTTACTAGACGTTAATGGTAAAACAGGCTGAAAGGCATGTCTAACAGCCTTTTTGTCAAAAAGCCCACAGTGTAGTTCCTGTAAGAAAACCAATCTAATGGGCAGGGATAAGCTTCGGAACTACCAGGTTGGAGCAAATATGGACCGACTCCACCTTGATGTTTTGGGACCATTCCCGGAATCTAAGTCAGGCAACAGGTACATCTTTGTCATAATCGACCAGGAGCATAATAGAGGCGTTCCCTGTCCCTGAGCAAGGAGCTGAGATGACAGCAAAGAAAGTTTTCATGGAACTTCCATCATGGAAGTTTGTCGCTTGTTACAATTCACCAAGACCCGGACCACGCCATATCATCCAGCTTCGAACGGACAAGTGGAACAATTCAACAGAACACTATTGCAGATGATACGGTGTTACATGGACCAAAGTCAGCGGAATTGGGATGAACATCAAGTGGCACGCCAGAACTTATGCTCTGCTCAGACTTGCCAGAAGAAGGTCTATGACTTATGAGCCAGAGAGAAGTCTTACCAAGTGGGTGATCTTGTTTGAGTAAGAGTCAGTAGTAAGAGAAAGGGCAACAGTCCAAAACTCCAAGCCCCATGGCAAGGACCATTCGTCGTCACAGCATGTCTTGGACCAGTGCTCTACCTAGTCAGGGACAGACGAAATGAGAAAGTGCTGCATCATGATCACTTAACCCTATATAAGTGACCACATACCTGCATGGATGCAGCGTCTGTGACACAAATACACTTGCACCGAGGAAGGCACCCTAGTTCCAATAACGGCTCAAGTACCGGTAGTCATGGACGCAGAAGCAGCGAACCATTCAACCATTGATAACTCTGAGGCAGAGGAGCCTCAGACCCTTCTTGCAATGGACTCTAACTGTGATCTCAATCCCTGTGAAAAAGGTGGAACAAAGACAAAAAGAGGGTGGCTTGTTCGAGCCCCAAGTCATTATATGGACTGAAAAATAAAAAAGTTAAACATTCACCCTCAGTGGTGCAGAAGGGACTCTGCAGAGCAAAAAAAAAGAAGGGGGGGGGGTGCTGTAAGGGGGGGTGATGTAGTGTTAATTACAGTTGTTGAGTTACAGTTTTTTTTATATGTCTTTATAATGAGTTTGGTATTAGCCAATCTGATGTGGGTACGTCATCATACCAGAGCGAGTTGGCTGTGTTGTTATGTTCTTTAAGGCAGTATGCTCGTAGACTCCGGTGCGGATGGTCGTTAACAAATCCATCAGCACTGGTCAAGAGCATAACTCCATTGTTGTAAGTTCATACTTAAAAAGTAAGTAAAGTTGCAACGGATTCTCTTTGTTGTGTGTTTCTCTTCATGCCTCCATGGAAACTTTATAAAGTATGTTGTAGTGTTTATACTGAAAATTCCAAATAGCAAAAGTACATTTTAAATACCTGGATGATGAACTTAATTAACCGAAAAAAGGATGTGTGGAATGTTGGACACTTCATGCACTCAACTGTTGCAGTTTTAATCATGTAGCAAAGGGGGAGGGGCTATCAGACTTCAGTGTTGAATGAAAAAAACCCTTATAAATTCATACACTACACAGCTGAGTACATAGTGCATAAGCACATAGTGTATAAGTGCATCATTTGGGACACAACTTTTGTTTTTGTCAAGTGTATGTGTCATTGTGTGTTCCACAACCTTGCTCATAGTCTGCCTGTTTTTGCCTTATATCCATTGTCATTTATGGTTTTTATTTCACATTTGGGCTGTCTGTTTTGCACTTTTGATAATAAAAGCTGCACTTGCATCTGCTGCCTCTACAAAATCCATGACACTGCAAATCTGCAGAGCAGTGGTGACTCAGTGGTTAAAGGCCCTGGGTAACTGATTAGAAGGTCAGGGGTTCAAGCCCCGGCACTGCCAAGCTACCATTTCAGTTGTATAAATGAGATAAATGTAAGTCTCTCTGGATAAGGGTATCTGCCAAATGCCATAAATGGAATCTACAACTCAAAAAGACCAAAGCATCACATAAAGCAAAGAGTGTCATCTGTGAAATGTTGAGCACAATATTATTTATAAAGTATATTGTAATTTCTTTGTGTCTATGATGAGTCTGGTATTGTAATTCCAGTGCAACCCCAATTTGTGCTTCTATTTGGAACAGAATGACTGGAGCATGGAGCAGTTGAGAACATGGAAACTCCGTGTCCATGGTAACTCAAAACAAACGAGTCAGACGCTTTAGCACTTAGTGTACTCAAGTATGGTCATTCCACTGAAAATAAACTTGCTTACAGTGCATTTCGTATCAGGCTAATACAAACATTGACGAATAAAACATTCTTCTGACTTCATTCTTCCGGTTATCACTATTACTGAGAACATGGAAAACAGGAGGCACATGCATGTCTATCACTTGTTTTGCAAAAGAAATAATCAGAAATATACTTTTTCATAGTCTGTCATAAGTCTGTCAAAATATGTCCAGATTCAAAGCACAATAGTTTATAGGAATTAGTTTTTATTAATATTTATATATAACTATGTATTTGTGTGTGCCTTTTGGAGCTGACTGTCAGTAAGTGTAAGGGTGTGTCTCTAAGCGTGTGTGTTGGGAGAAGGGGGGGGGAGTTCAGAGCAGAAGTGGCTGTGTTGAGTGAATGGGTTAAAGAGTCTTGCTCTGGATCAAAGTCTCTCAAAAGACCTGCTACGTCATAGCAGCAATTCAGTGCTGAGTCTTTCTGTGTGTTTCACAAATAATTGAATGAGAGAGTGTGAGTGGATGAGAGATTCTGTGGGCAGATTAATCAATAGTAGGCAGTAGCGTCCTTGGTAAAAGAATGGTTTTGTTCATAAAAAGCAGAGGATTTTGGATGCTTTCTTTACATAGACAGCATTCATGTGTACTACCTCTTTTCTTATATGCTCTTCAGTTCTGCAGTACAGTGATAACATGGCCATATGGTAAGAGCAATTTATATACATCAGTCTGTCGTGGTTCTTTTCTTTTCTTTGGGCTTTGCTGGAATTTATATGGTATATACTTGTGCATGTTCTTCAAGTGTTTCTTTCATAAACCATCATCTAGCTGTGTTTGATCTAGCTGTGTTTATGGATTAAAACAAACAAACAAACAAACAAACAAACAAACAGTCCAGATCTCCATAGAAATTAGTTTTAGTCAGTGATCATTGTTTGATGAGAAATATGCTTTGGAATATGTAGATGTATGTTGAGAAGGGAAGGAAGGGTTGCAGCAGGATCCAAGGTCATGTTTCATGTTATGGTTCACAGCTGTTTAAATACTTTCTGCTCCAGTGCATTGCTTCTCCAAATGAGAAAAGCAGAAATCGGATAGGTAAGCCAGGAAAGGATGGCAGTAAATGCTATTTGGGACTAAATTGAGGAAGTTGAAACTGTAATGTTCTATTAAGAGACATCTCTATCTGAAAAAGGCGTTAGATATATTTTTATTTTTATTTATTTTATTTGATTTATTTTAAGATTTTTTTATTTTAAGATAAAAAAAAAGTTTTGGTCTTGGTAATTAATAGTATTAGTAGATATCTTTCATTTTAATCACATTATAATTCCAGTTAATAATGAGAGCTAATTTATTGAGTAGCATTACCACCTCACAGCTCCAGGGTCCCTAGTTTGATCATTTGATCATGAGCTTAGGTTACTGTCTGTGCAGAGCTTCTAATGTTCTGTGTAGGCTAAACTGGCCCTAAGCGTGAATCAGTGTGTGTGTGTGTTTGTGTGTGTGTGTGTGTGTGTGTGTGTGTGTGTGTGTGGTGTGTGTGTGTGTGTGTGTGTGTGTGTGTGTGTGGTGTCCCGTTATGGATGCATTCTCACCTCACGTCCATATCCCATGTTCCCGGAATAGACTCTGGATACACCATGACTCACGATTACTGAAAATAATCAATGTGAAAAAAATGAATTCAGTAGTTTTCTATGGGATGTCATGTAACTTTAAATTTTACAATTTTATAATCGTTATATGCGGTTCCTCTTATGTGTATGCTCCAATAATGTTTACAGCAACACTCATCCTAGGTGAGTAATTATTGATGACAGTAATTAGACAGGAGGTCTACTGATCTCACTCATTTCTATGCAGCAACACTGTATCCAAGTTATACAGTACTGTGGGAAATCTTAGGCAACCTATTTATTTTAGTACAAACTTTATTATAGATTTTTATTTTATGACTTCTACATTATCAAGTCAGTGCAAAAACATGTTAGATTTTCAAATATTAGTAATTACGCTGTGGATCAGGTGGTAGAGCGGTCTGTCCACTAATCGTAGGTTTGGCGGTTCGATTCCTGGCCCAAATGACTCCACATGCCGTAGTGTCCTTGGGCAAGACACTGAACCCAAAGTTGCTCCCGATGGCAATTTAGTGCCTTGCATGGCAGCTCTGCTACCGTGTGTGTGTGTGAATGGGTAAATGAGACACAGTGTAAAGCACTTTGGATAAAAGTACTATATAAGTGCAGACCATTTATAGTAAAGAAAGCAGGATATTATGTAAGAAACCACTTTTTTTTTTACTTTTTTTTCCCATTGATTTATTTATTCATTTTCATATGATTTATTTACATGTGATTCATTTTCATTTGATTCATATTCACGTGATTCATTTACATGTGATTCATTTTCATGTGATTCATTTTCATGTGATTCATTTACCTTTTCTCCCCTCCCTTCCCTTTCCCAAATATTTCATTTAGAAGAAATTAAAAGTTCCTAAGTAAGCTAAACAAAATTACCTAAACAAAATAAAATTCCAGTAAGAGAAAAGTCCCCTACTGACTTCAAATCTAATAAATAGTCTGTGCACTTTAACAAATATAATGTCCTTACCTTTTAAAGACTTATAACTAATAATATTACACAGTGTAGCATATTAAAAAATTTATAATAATATAAAAAAAAGAAAATAACTAATAAAATGAAATGAACTCTAACCCAGTCAGAGCATCAGGACAAAGAAGAACATTAATACAGAAGTACATTTAAGAGGAGTGAGTCCACAAATTCTAGACGAAGTAATGCACTGACAATATCTTCAATAAGAATTCAAATTCTGTAGAGCTGGAAGGCTGAGTGCAAAAAAAGAATAAAGAATAAAATAAAAAATAAGATAAATAAATAAATAAATAAATAAAACACTACACTATGTAGGTGATGCAGTTCACCCCGGTATTAAGGGTTTTCCTGCTACCACTTTTGAGACAAAATATATAATGATGGCTGCTGGGTTTTGCGGCAGAAATAAGAAGCAAGTGAGGCAGTCAAATTCTCCAGAAGAACCGTGGCTGGTTCTGCAACATACTCAGTAAAACATACAGCTCATTTCCTTATAAAACTGCACTAACTGTACCTGAGACTACTCTTTTTTTAAGCAAAGGGTTGTCACAACAAATATTGGCTTTGTTTTTTATAGAGTTTTTGCTATGTAGAAACATTTAATTTCATTATTTTTGAAGACACAGTTGCTCTACGGCATTTCTTTACTTATATTTATACTGATATTTCTTTGCAAGACTTTTGCACAGTGTTGTACATGCTATTATATCATTGTTTTTTCACATTGAGCTATAGATTTTACATAAGTGTTATTATATCCTGAATGTTCTGTATTCAGGAATCTGAACATGATGAGCTTACCAAAAGTCTCAATGTGTAAGAACACTTAGAATGTTTAAACAATAAACAATCATTAGAGTCTGTCACTGCATCCCATTTATGGACTCTCATCCAGAGTGTATTCCTTATGACCCTGGAATAGGCTCCAGATCCCGGATCACTGAAGTAATCGGTTACTGAAAATGGATGAATTAAATGAATGAATATAATCTAGAATATTCTCCCAGAAGAGGTCCTAATAGAATGTAGCAAATAAGTGATCCATCTCCAATAGGACATGAGTGCTGACTCTCTTAGAAGACTCTCTGACTATCTGAGAAAAGGGATGTAATGCATGGATATGGACAGATAGTTTAATCCTGGGTAAATACATATTTTACTTCCATGTGTAATTTAGGACCTACTAGAAACTACAAGAACACAAGCTAATAAAAATAAACTAGAAAGACATAAACAAGTATAGTGTCCATCACCAATATGAGTGGGTGGGCAATATGCGTTTCTCCAAGGACTGCGCAAACTCTTGCTCTTGCACAAATTCTGGTTCCAGGGGGCCAGTTCAGTTTAACAGAATACATTTTATACCCACTATTTATTCCGTGTGTGCTTTTCAGTGTCCAGAGCCCAGGAGGATAAGTGTCCTGGCCCTCACTGGAACGCCATGTGTCGCTCCTGCTGTGAGTATGAGCTGATCCGCTGTACATGTCCATCTCAGAGGAGACGGGTGGGCTATGCTGTTCCCTGCTGCCGTAACGACATCCATCAGTGTGACCCCTGCATCATCCACCAGGGTATGACTAAGTCTATACAGAGACTATGGCTGGGTGGGAACTGATCCAATCAGATTTAATCAGACCAAACACTGTTAGAAAAAGCTGCTTTACAAGTACATATTAGGTAGGTACTTAGACAAGTACAAGTACACTTAAGTACAAATGAGTTCTCCTGTGAGAACCCCTCCAGTGACCGTCCTAGTTAATTTGTTAGAGTTTATCTATCTATCTATCTATCTATCTATCTATCTATCTATCTATCTATCTATCTATCTATCTATCTATCTATCTATCTATCTATCTATCTATCTATCTATCTATCTATCTATCTATCTATCTATCTAGTAAGCTATGGTTATGCCTACAAATGGCCCCACTAGTTACAAATATTTTTACTTTTTTGCTACAAGTTTACAGCTGTGTGCCAAGGACAGAATACACTTTATTACTTCAGCAAGGTTCATAAATGGTCAAAGACATATGTCAGTAATTTACCAGTGAAAAAAATAAAATGTGTAAGGTGCGTCTAACAACTTTTGTCTTCCTGTCTTTCTAAATAATGGATTCTGAATGAACCCTTTACACCTCTATAAAAGCTCAGTAGTTTAGGTATAGTCATAACAAAAGGCATAAATCAGTAAAAATAAATAAATAAATAAAATAAAATGCATCCAGTAGTATCAGTAACCAGAAAAAAATCTGCCATATAAAGAACTGCAATTGAAAAGAAGGCAAGACATCACAATGAGATTTGAAAAGCAGGCTTATATAAACAATAACTATGTTTCCATCCAAGTTGCCAAATTAACTTTTGCAAAAATATCGCATAAAACATTTGAGAATAAAGCACAGTTTGCATCTCATGTGTCCAAGAGAACAAAATCATCACTTCAGAAGAAACTGGCACATCTTGTTCTCTGCCATTTTTTCTTTTCTGAGCCAATTATCCAATCACATGATCTGTTGAGGCAAAGTTATATGAATTTTTTGATGCACATCAAGGAATTTACTTGGTAAACGTGTTTCCAAGTAAAAGTTATGTGCATGACTTCTTATAAAATAAAAAGAATTATCCGCCTCAATTGAGCACACAAGTGCACTTGGAGATTTCATCTGGTGTTTCCACCCAGTGTTGAAAACATACACAGTAAAATCGCCAGTGTGTATTTAACACCCACAGTGTTGAATTCACACCCTACAGTGTTTATATAAGTTCATTGAACTCGTATAAACACTCTGGGTGTTAAACACTCTGGGTGTTAATTCAACACTAGGGATCTTACTGTGTAGCTAGTGAATCATTTTTAAAAATAGGATTTTTATAAATTCAGCTATTATCTTGTCTTGTGAACTACAGTATTTATGTTGTAAACTGATTTTTAAGTATGTAAATTTAAATTTTGGTGTGCATACTTAAAATTATTGTATGCACGCTTATTTTTTTTAAGTATGCATATAAACTTTGTGTCTATAGTTATTTTGTGTACAACATATTTTGCATACTTATTGTTAAGTATTTGTACATATTTTAACTGCTTTGTTCTTTCATATTTCTTTGCTTAAAGACTTCTATATATTAGTAAATTAGGTAAAAAAAATGCAGTTTACTCCCTGGATTGCCCAATTAAACAAATGGAATTCCATTCTTTAAGTGATTTCTGTCACTGTAAAATAATGTTACAAATCATTCCTTTATTTTTGATCTCCACTTAAATAAAAGTTCAACTGGAAAATTAAATGGTAGGCTATGAAAATGCACCTATTTCTGACCTAAATATTCTACACAACGAATAAAAATCACAAACATGACACTTGTGAATAAAACAATTTTATACATTAAATTCAAAATATAGTCTTTATAGTCATCTTGAATATCTCTGCAGCTCATCAAAAATATAAACGGGGTGTCCATCAACTGAAAACACACTGTTGGAGTTAAAATTTAAAGTGGCATTTTTGTCTGTAGTTACTTCTGTTTCTGAATAAATAATCATTATGTCATAAAATCCCAAGTCTATTTTGATTTGATGGTCAGAAGCTGTACTAAATGACGACTAATCTAAAAATCACAAACATGACACTTGTAAATAAAATAATTCTATATGTAACTTGTTTGAATTGTTGGAATTATACAAATGAATGACAATAACTTGCTAACAGTCCATCACCTTAATCTTTCTAATTGGCATGGGCCTCCAGTCAGTGTTATTCACGTGAATTTCATTCAGTGTTACCTTGATGAACTTTCTATAGTTAAAAACAAACAACCAAAGAAACAAAAACAATTCTGCTCATTTAAAAAACAGTTGAGCTGTGGCTCAAACCCATTTTTATTGTACTGTGTTCAGCTACAGTATGTTGTTCGGTGCGCCACCTGGTGGTTATTGTGT
Organism: Ameiurus melas; assembly: GCA_012411365.1. NCBI lineage: Eukaryota > Metazoa > Chordata > Actinopteri > Siluriformes > Ictaluridae > Ameiurus > Ameiurus melas. Next base: position 10,520,238 of record CM022754.1, read on the forward strand.
GAAGAACAACAAATGAATTAAAATCCTTAGAGTCCTACCTGCGTGATTACACGTGACGAATCATTTTTCCACGAATACCGCGTGGAAAAACGCGCGTACTTAATGGCCACATCTGTAAAGTAAATAAGTAAACATCTGTGAAAAAACCTATTCAGGACAGTGCTAAAAACAAAAAAACAAAAAACAAAACAAAAAAAAAACAATAGATTTTTATGATCCCTCTTATTTTGTTAAATGTATTAAACTTTGCAGATTCTACAAGGTGTGTGTAAACTTTTGGCAACAACTGTACTGTAACCTCTGGCTTATATTAAGGAATATTGTTTATTTTTCACCCAGAAAGCAATGTAAATGCAAACGTTGGCAATCTGTTATGTAAGTTAGTGATGTACAGATTACAAGTCCTTTAAACAAAAATGTCCACATTTCTTGTCACCTAACAGAAACATATTGACACCCTGCCTCAAATGTCCTTTTTGACATGGAGCAGAAATGGACTTTTTGTCTCTTTTCCTACTTCCAGGCTGCAGTGTGTTTGATAACTGTAAGAGATGTAATAATGGCACGTGGCAGGCAAAGGATGATTTCTACATCAGTGGAATATACTGCACTGAGTGTCGTCAGGGATGGTCTGGAGGGGACTGTCTCAGTGAGTGTCCTGTTCCAGCACAGATTTCAATGCTAGATTTGAAGGGCTTTGCTTACAATCAACAAGTTATTATATTTTATATATTTATTTTTAAATAAGACTTTTCTTGTCTTTGCATATGTATGTTCATGTTGCTGTTTTTCCTTCAGCTTGTGGAGAAGTAATACGGAGGCCTCAAGGTCATGTGACCTTGGAGAGTTATCCAATCAATGCCAAATGTGACTGGACGCTGCATGTCAGCAGAGGCTTGGCCATGGAGTTCAGGCAATTCTCTTTTCCCTGGATTATAACCTAAAGCTCACTTATTACAGAACAAATTTGTTGTTGAATGTAATGTTTTAATCTCTTACAGGTTTACCCGGCTTAATCTGGAGTTTGATTACAGGTGTCGCTATGACTTTGTAGAGCTCAGAGATGGTGACAGCATTCACTCACCTCTGATTGGCCGATATTGTGGAGACAAAATCCCGCCACCAATCAGGAGCTCAGGAAACTCGCTGCATATCCATTTTGTGTCAGATGGCTATAATAATTATGATGGTTTCTCAGCTACGTTTCAGGAACTCTCAGGTGCAGTTTACAAACACAGGTATCTATGTGTTAAAACCACAGCGTGTATTTTTTTATTACAGAACACACAGCATATGTCCTCACTAGCTTGGATTTTTGTGTTTGCAGTGTGCAGCCCCAATCCATGTATGAATGGTGGTATTTGTTCATTGGATACAGTTAAAAATTTCCACTGTGCTTGCCAAGCAGGTTTCACAGGCCTACAGTGTGAGAACAGTGAGTGTTGCTGATTAGATGGAAAAAATGAAACTGTACATAGTAATCATGTGAATGAGGTAAAGCTGCAAAATGGTGCAACTTTAATTATCCTCTTTATGTGTGCGGTGTGTGTGTGTGTGTGTGTGTGTGTGTGTGTGTGTGTTTGTGTGTTTGTGTTTGTGTGTACCTGTGTCTATTGTCCTATATGACAGTGATTCTTAAACTTACAGTGTTATCATATTTATTGTTGAATTTATTAGTTTTTGACTGGTTACCAATTATACCATTAACTAAAAAAAAAATCTTAGAAAAAAGGAATCTTCAATGGTTCTTTACGGGTTAATTAAATAATTAAGCGTTCTTAAGTTCCTACAATGAATCTTCAAAATCTTTAAGGGATAACCCTTAAGGGTACTATTTACAGTAAAGTGCTGACCTATAAATAACGTTAACTTGAATCTTATAGTTAAAGGCAACAGTGGTGCTCAAAAGTTTGTGAACCCTTTAGAATTATCTATATATCTGCATAAATATAACCTAAAACATACTTAGATTTTCACACAAGTCCTAAAAGATGATAAAAAAAAAGATCCCTGTTAAACAAATGAGACAAAAAATATTATATTTGGTCATATATTTATTGAGGACAATGATCCAATATTACATATCTGGACAAAAGTATGTAAACCTCAGTTTATTTTGAAGGTAAAATTTGAGTCAGGTATTTTCAATCAATGGGAGAACAATCAGATGTGAGTTAGCACTATGTTTTATTTAAAGAACAGGGATCCATCAGAGTCTGATCTTCACAACACATGTTTGTGGAAGTGTATCGTGGCATGAACAAAGGAGATTTCTGAGGACCTCAGAGAAAAAATATTGCTGATGCTCCTCAGGCTGGAAAACGGTTACAAATCCATCTCTAAAAGAGTTTGGACTCCATCAGTCCATAGTCAGACAGATTGTGTGGAAATGGAAGAAATTCAAGACCATTGTTACTCTCGCCTGGAGTGATGAACCAACAAAGATTTCTCCAAGAGCAAGATGTGTAGAAGTCAACAAGGTCACAAAGGAACCCAGGGTAACCTTTAAGCAACTAAAGACCTATTTCACATTGGCTAATGTTAATGTTCATGAGTCCACCATCAGAGGAACACTGAACAACAGGGGTGTATGTGGCAGTGTTGCAAGGAGGAAGCCACTGCTCTCCAAAAAGAACATTGTTGCCCATCTGAAGTTTGCTGAAGATCACGTGGACAAGCCAGAAGATTGTTTTGCTAAATATTTTGTGGATAGATGAGACAAAAATATAATTTTTTGTTTCAGTGAGAAGAGTTATGTTTGGGAAAGGAAAACACTGCATTCCAGCATAAGAACCTTATCCCATCTGTCAAAGTCCAAGGCCAAGTCAAAGTCCTGACCATAATTCAAGATAAATGTTGTGGATGGATCAATTAATTGAGGAAACCCACCAACATCCCAGAGTCAAAGTTGTTCTGTGAATTGGCAAAAATTCCTCCAAGTCAATGAGCAGGACTGGTCAACAGTTACATGAAACATTTAGTTGCAGTTATTGCTGCACAAGAGGGTCACACCAGATACTGAAAGCAAAGGTTCACATACTTTTCCCACTCACAGATATTTAATATTAGATCATTTTAATATATATATATAATTCTATGGTTCACAAACTTTCAAACTGTATATGTTTGTTATTTGAATGATATAGGTTTAAATGAAACATAAGTATCTCCAGAAAAAGTGGCCTATAAATAATGTCAACTTGTAGAATAAGAATGTGATGTTGGTGGAAAGTTCAGGAATAAAAAGCTTTATACTTCCAATTAAATGTGCAGAATATTATTCTACAGATTTGACTAATGAGACAAATATTGCAATAGCTGGATTATGTTCAGAAAATTAATCTTTACTGAAGGGGTGTGGGTAATTTATTTTTCAGTTAAAGCTGCTCCTGACTGCACAAAGTTTGAGAAACCCTGTTATACAGCATCTCATTCTAATAAATCCACCTGTTTTTGAACAAGCAGAATCTGGCTGTGTAACCCCTCAGAAGCCTGCTCATGGAGAACACTTCCTGCAGTATGAGAATGGAGATATTGCCACTGGAGTTCAGTACGTGTGCTATAAACCTTACAAGCTCAGAGGAGTCTCACGGAGGATGTGCCTGTCCAATGGCACCTGGAGTGGGACTGCTCCCACATGTGTCAGAGGTATGATAGACATAAGTCCAGTTTAACTTGTGGATGCTTGGTCGATGATAGTAGCTGACATTTATTTCTCATTTTAAATTTCTTAAATTTGATGATTGAGTAAAATACTTTTAGGTTTATTGTGAAAAAACATATAAAATTTTAAGTCTGTAATTTTACTGCATGTTAACTGGTTGAATCTCAAAATCTTTCGAGTTTTCCCTCCAAAACCATACCCCCCAAATATACCTACACAGGATTTACCTGGGTTTGAGTGCCTGACTGCTGAATAGATATGCACATTTTGAATGCTGTATGTATATTTTCATGTGTGTCCAAGAGCAATAGTACACCAATAATGATCTCACATTGTCATCACCATAATTGAGTGTGAATGCTTATTTTGGTTACTGCATACAATAGTTTTATCACAGTTATTTCGAAACTCTCATACTACAGCATAGATTTGAATTTTCAAATCTGATTGGTCAGAAGGTGTTGAATAGTTTATACTAAATGCACTTGTTTCTGTAGTGACGGCTCACTCACAGGGACTTTTATGGCAGATGTTCCTTAATAATCTAAGGTTAATAATAAATGCATAAAAAATGTGTTATTTAACATTTATGGAAGGGTCTCCGCTTTGTGTCCTTTCAGGACAGAGGACATCTAATTTCTTATTAACATCACAAGCTGCACTTTGGTGTCTTATTAACACGGGGAGAAAAAGAGTGGTTGGTGGGGGAATGAAATTGATAACAGGAACTAACATTTCTTGATGATGTACCACATCATTAAACGTAACTATAACCACATTAAAAATGTGATGAAGTTAATTCATAAATAAAAAATGGTCATCCTCAACAGAGTGCTGTGGTACAAGGGCAATAAAACAATTTGACAATTTGGGACATGATGTCTTTGTGAAATAATCAACTTTGATGTGTTAACTGTAACTTTGTTTCATAGAGCCCACCAACATCTCACCATTCTGTCATTGATTATTTCTTATAACAACACTCTGTTGTGTTTTATTCCACATGTACAGTAGTCTTACCAAAGCTCAGCATATCAGTGGGTGCTAACCCGTGTTTTGATTCTTTTCCACTGTTCTTTGGAAATACAGACAGAGATGTCATTAGGAAACAATGTCCCCTGTTATCACAATTACATCATGGATACTCCTTAAAAGTTATTGGCTCAGATGGTGCAGTCAGGAGCATGGAATTTTTCTGCAATAATTCTTATGTTCTCAGTGGAAACTCCAAAAGAACATGCCAGCTCGATGGCACCTGGAGTGGCAGGCAGCCTCAGTGTATAAAAGGTATCTGTCTTTTTTGATATATTACAATAATATGAGTCATTCAGTATTACCAAACTAGAACAATCATTTTCCAATGACTGTGTTGCAGCTTGTCGGGAACCAAAGATTTCAAAGCTAGTGCGTCAGAAGGTCTTGAAGCCCCAACTTTCTTCAAGGTACACACATATGTTTTTTTGTTGTTATTGTTGTTGTTCTTTTGTTTAACAAGACAGTGACACTGGCTGCTACTCCATTAGTCTAACTAAGTGGAAATGAATTACCACTTAATTAAAGATTAATCTTAATCTGAAACATGCACATTTTTTTTTTTTTAGAAAGAGTCCAGTACACAGGCTGTACTCCTCTCTCCAGCCTCATGGAAGAGAAAGCAGCAGCAGTATAGAGACAGCGCAGGGTGAATTACCCACTGGGTTCCACCACCTCTACACAAGCATTGAGTATGAGTGCATCTCTCCTCTGTACCAGTATTCTGGAAGTGCACGCCGTACATGTCTAAAAACTGGAAAGTGGAGTGGACGCCATGTTACCTGTCTACCAGGTGGGGGCAGCACACACATATTCAGCCACAGAGAAGAAGTACTTTGGTTCTGCTTACCATAGGTATAAAGAAACAGCCATATATAAGCTGTTGCTTGGTGCTGTGATGTGTGATATATTCGAAAAGGGACCATTATGCATTTCTGTTACTAGCCATTTTAATCAACTTTTATAATCACGGAAATTGGTAGTTGGTAGTTGACTCAGACCTTTCAATCTCACTGTAATGGAAATTAATACGGTCATTCTCATTTGCAGTCTGTGGTAAGCTCTCATCCAAACCCCAGAGCTTGGCACAAATCCACTGGCCGTGGCATGCAGCCATATACCACCATCTCCCTGATCACACCAGTCCCATTATAGGGAAGGCCAACAGATCAGGGGACATGTTTTCCGAAGATGACTATGACTACTGGCAGGAGAAGAGCATAGAGGAGACATGGCATCTGGTGTGCAGTGGTGCATTGGTGAGCCAGCATGCTGTCTTGCTGCCAGCACATTGTGTAACTGAGCCTGGAAAGTCACTACCTAACAACATGGCTGATCTAAAAGTAGTGCTGGGAAAGAGCAAGAGGCTTCAGCACGTGATGGTATGCAAGCTCACACACTAACACTTTGATCTAATCTCTTCCAGGAACATCAGGACTTCATACAGTGGGGTCCAAAAATGTAAGACCTCATGGAAAATCTGGGATTTTTTAAAATTGAAAATAACCAGAAGGTTTTAAACTATTTTAAATGTTTAAAACAAAGAAAGTAAATGTTCAATATCTTGAAAATTTAATATTCATAATTTTGCACTATTTATTGGTCCCTGTTTAAATGGAAGCAAATTTGTGATATTGACCATGTAAATCTGTCAGATTTTCCTCATGCCTAATCTCTTCTGTTGAAGCATGTGACAAGCCAGTGGATTTGATCTAAAATGCCATTTTTAATGCCATTAATGTCATTAAAGCAAAAAAAGGAAAATGTACCAAATACCAAATATTATACTTTTCACTTAAATTGTTGTGAATAATATAATTTGCAATTCAAAAAAAAATATTAGAAAAGAATGCAAAGTAACTGCATTTTCACTAGTGATCTCAGCCTTTTGGACCCCAGTGTATACTGTAGGATCAAATATCTTAGTGTATTACATTCCATAGTTATCAAAATCTAATACAAAGTTTTACTGAAGCAATATATATTCAAAAACACAGCCTAAGCAGCCTATGCAGATCCTTGAAAATTTTTCATTTGCAATAATAATAGCACATTACTTTTCTTTTTCTTTTCTCTTTTGTTAGTATAGTAATATACTGTAGGCTTTTTTTTCTTCTCCATCCGTAAAATGCATTGTCAGGTGATGAATCAAAATAAAAACCTGAATAGATTAGTACAAAAACATTGCAGGTTACAAGGGCAGATACATCTAGACAGGTGTATTGCATGATATAATTATGAAATTAACATGCTCTATGGCATGATTAGAAGGCCTTCAATTTTGCATCAAGATGGCAAGAGGAAAAGATTTATGCCTTTGAAGGAGGGCTATTTATTGGGGCACAGATGGCAGGAGCTTCAACCAATTGCAACAGTGACTTAATGGCATGTGCATTTGTACTTCAGTAAATGGGGTTGAAAATTGTGGCTACACATATACATCAGTGTATTGTATGTATTGTATTAGAGTATTGTATTATGGTTTTATATATATATATATATATATATATATATATATATATATATATATATATATATATATATATATATATATATTGTATGTGTTGTGTGTGTGTGTGTGTGTATGTATGCGAGAGAAAGAGAGAGAGTTCAGTAGTGCAAAAACCACACACACACACACTGGTCTACAGAGATGTGGAAAAAGGTCATTTGATGAAGGTCATTTGAGTCAAGAGAATGCTGGAGAGGCATTCCATTTATGCTGGCTCTGTTATGCTGTACTGCAAATAGGTACAATGTTCACCTTTATCCTATGATTAAACATTACGATCCTTATGGGAGTGGTCACTTTCAGGATGACAATACCCAATCTACAGGGTAAAAGGGCACACACTGAATGGTTTTGATGTGATGTGATGTCATATGATGTAACTGAACATTTTTGGGAGATTTGGGACCAACATGATAGACAGCGCTCTCCATCATCATCAACAAAGCACCATTTGAGAGAATGAACCAGCCGAGCGCCATCTCCTTAAGTTTGTTTTTGTGATTGCTGCCATAGCAACCGCTAGCATTGCAACAGAAAGACGATTTGCTTTGCCATCATAGATGCTATTAATGTGATGTCCACTGCTGTTGAAGTGTCTCGTCAATAACAATGAGAAAGCCTTACAAAAAAGCTTGATGAAATGGTCAGCAAATCATTTCTTGGTATCTGTTACAAGGAAGCTGTTGCTATGGCAGCAATGACACTCTTGACACATTAGAGACCCATTGAATAAATATTCTGCTTTAAACAATCAACTGGTTTCACCCCCTAAAACTTTAGTACTATTTCCTTGTGATCCGAAACCTTAACATCTCCTGCCCTCTTCTGTACAGGTCTCAGAGATCCTGGTTCATCCCAGCTATGGTTCTGCTGGGTTTGACTCAGACCTAGCTATACTGAAGCTGGTGGAGAAGGCAAGTATCAGTGAGTTTGTTTCCCCTGTGTGCTTGCCACGTCTGCAGGGAGGGGAGCTAACTATGAACCAGGCCTACATCACTGGCTGGTCTGTAGCAAGAAAGCATGAAACACATTCTCAAATGGCTCAGACTGGAATGATTGAACTAACCGATGTGTTGCAGTGTGAAAGACAGCATGCTAAACAAGGGCTTCCCAGTAGCATTACTGATAATATGTTGTGTGGGAGGCAACATCCTATCAGTTCCAGTACAGTCTGTCCTGCAAGATCAGGGGGAATCATACTTGTACCTACTGTGCCACAGGACAGGAGAACAGAGGAAAGTGTCTCTGAGACTATCTGGGAACTGCTGGGCTTGGTGAGCTTTGGCTACAATCTTCAAAACTGTAATCCACGCTTGTACACTGTATACACACGAGTGGTCAACTTTAAGAACTGGATTGAAAATAATATAAAGTAATATTATTTGACAAATCAGGTTATGGACAATAATGATGAAAATCACTGAATATACATGGTATGATTTCACAAGTTATGAGCTGCTGTTGTTAGCTGACATTGAGAGGTTTCCAGAAGGCGGTGGAAACAGAGGAAAGACAGTGCAGTCCAAGCAAGTCTTTAAAGACTTTCTACAATATCATATATTAGATAGATAGATAGATAGATAGATAGATAGATAGATAGATAGATAGATAGATAGATAGATAGATAGATAGATAGATAGATAGATAGATAGATAGATAGATAGATGGATGGATGGATGGATGGATGGACCTCCACTAATATTGGCACCTTTGGTGAATATGAGCAAAGAAGGCTGTGAAAAATTGTCTTTATTGTTTAACCTTTTGATCTTTTGTTAAAAGAAACACACAAAATACTCTCATGGATATCAAACAACTGCAAACACAACACACTTTAATCTAAAAAAAAACTTTGTTAAATATGTTAAATATAGGTGTTCATCAATTACAACAGTTACTGACAATTACATAATTAGTAGCCATATGGAAAAGTACCTCAAGCCCATGGTGGGGCTTTAGTGTTTTGGAGCTGTTTTTCTGCCTGGACCTGGACATTTTGTTAGGTATGTGGCACCATTGACTCTATCAGCTTAAAATGGGTCGTGGTTGGATCTTCCAGCAGGACAATGATCCCAAACATAAATCTAAATCAACACAAACATGGTTTACTGACCACAAAATCAAGGTCCTGCTATGGCCATCCCAGTCTCCTGACTTGAAACCCATAGAAAACCTGTAGGGTGAACTGAAGAGGAGGAGAGTCCACCCGCATGGACCTCATATTTTTGGAGGGCCTGGAGAGATTCTGTTTGGAGGAATGGTCTCAGATCCCATGCCATGTATTCTCCAACCTCATCAGTTATTATAGGTGACGAATTGGAGCTGTAGCAAAAAGAATTGACTAAAAGGGTGGCAATAATTGTCACACCTATATTTAATAAAGATCTTTTTTTTAAATAGACTTTTTTTCAATTGTTCATCCATGAGATCAGAGCATTTTTTTTAACAAAAGGTTAAACATTAAAGCCAATTTTTCACAGCCGACTTTGCTCATATTTATCAAGGGTGCCAATATCAGTGTGTGGGCACTGTATATATATATATTATTTTTTTTTGTTTTGTTTTGTTTTGTTTTTTACAGATTTCCTTGTCATGTTGTCTTTAGGCAAAGTATGACACTCATAATACATTCCTTAGCACAATCATAAATCTTCAGGGCATCACTGCAAGCCTGTTGTTAAGATATGATTCTGTTTCTTGCAAAACTTGTTTGTACCTTTACATGCACAGACCAGATTTTTTTTTATATATAACTCTCATATTTAACTGGTTCAAACCCCTGTAGTTTCAGTAACATTTCAATAGTGTTACCTTCTGATCCACTGCCCATTCATTAAGATCTCAGGTTCTTGATATATTTTAAAGCCATATGTGTTTGCCAGAGGACTGTATGTTCATGCTTTGTTTCTGTGTATGATCTATACTAATGACACTTATATGTACTTATATGTCTCAATAAACATCTTGACTGTTGCCTGGATCAGTAGTGTAACATGCAGACCACCTCACTATTTCATATTAAATAATGAAAATCAATAATTAAAAAAATTATAATAATAATTTGGAGAGACCTATGATCAATCTAAAGCAGTGGTCACCAACTCTCTTCCTTGAGATCGACCTTCCTGCAGGTTTCATCTCCAACCAAAATCCAACACACCTCTTTTAGTTGATCCAGAACTTCTTAAGACAATGATTATATGGTCAGGTGGGGACGATTATAGTCGGAGCTGAAGTCTTCTGGAAGTTAGATCTCAAGAAACAGGGTTGGTGACCACTGCTCTAAAGCAAGACCAGACAACATTTTCTTTCCCACAGCACCAGATCATTTGGGCAAACAATTAATTCAGACTGCACTCCTGATTCTGCCAATTTGACTGAAAGGGCTTACCTACTAGTTTAAACACTATCCCAGTGAAAACACTTTTCAGGGTCATGGGGAACCTGGAGCCTATCCCAGGGAGCATCGGGCACAAGGCAGGGTACACCCTGGACAGGGTGCCAATACATTGCAGGGCACAATCACACACACATTCACACACTAGTTTAAACACTAATAATAAAAAATAAAAACCAACACTAAGCAGGCTTTTATTTAAAATTTAAACAGAACATGTGCAATCTCAGTGCAGTTTTATCATGTCCTCAGGCCCACAGCCTTTTCACAAGCAAAAGCTCACTGTTTTAGTTCTGATCATTAAGAATTAATGTCAGCCCCAATGATTAATGCATTAAAATCTGCAAGAAAAAATTAGGTAAAAGAGCTCAATATTTTATTCTGTGCCATCATCCGTCATTAAAAGTTTAAACCAGAACACGTCATTAAAACTTTTTTTTTTTTAACCCACTCCCTTTGCTTGTATTTTTACTGAATAGAATAATAACAGGTGTAAAATTGCTCCCAAAATATTTATTCTGCATGATGACTTAAAGGGTGTAAAAATGAAATGAGAATGACTATTATCTTTCAGCATGCAGTTTTTTCTGTTATCACACCACATTAACTGGAGATGAGGCTACATGCATGTAGGATCACCTTCAAATATGAATGTTGGCAAAATTACATTTTTGTTGTCTATTGACTCTTTTTGTGGAAACACCACACAAATAAATGTAATGTCCAGTAAAGAAAAATCTTCAAAACAATAAATGATTTAGGAGCACCACTGTCGAAGTGGGGTCCAGGGACCCCCAGGGATTTGTAAAACTAGGCCAGGGATTCAGGGATTACATTTAGTTACATTTACTGGTGGAAATTACAACTTATTGATATCAAAGTTATTGGACTTATTAGTGAATTCTTATAGGCATTAGTCAATTTGACTGTTTTTTTTTTTTTAATTGAATGAGTCTAATTCAAAATTTAAACAACTCAAAAAAATTGGACAAAAATATATTATTTAATTACTTTTGAGTGAAAGTTTCTCTAGCTCAAATAAATCGCCAGAATATATAACTTTAAACATTTAAATACAGTACCTAATATTTGAATGCAGTATGTTCATAAAATAAATTTGCACAATATTTTGTACAGTTGTATTTTGAGATCCTATGAATTTAGGTGATTATAGGTAACTATTAGGTCACAATACTAGGGAGTATAGATAGTTGCAAAGGTTTGAAGTTCAGTGGGTTTTTTTTTTTTTTTTTTTTTTTTTTGCTCTGAAGATATTGATCTCTGCCAAGAGACACCTGACCATCACACCCATACAATTTATGGGCTTGTTGCTACAATGTTGGAAGCACAGTATTGTCACATGGGTGTCAAACGTACGGCCCGCGGGCCAAAACCGGCTCGCTAGATGGTTCAATCCGGCCCGCAGGACGAATTTTGAAAGTGAAAAAATAATATGCATATAAGACACGAACTTTTCATTTTTAACAAAATGCTATTCCTAAATTATCCGCTAGGGGGTAAAAGACGCGGCACATCTCTGGGACTGAAAAGCATTGGCAGCAATGCGACGTCTACTCTATTTTCCACTCGTCCCCTCACCCTCATTAGCCAAAAAGCAGAAAAGTGGATACAGAGTGTAGAGTTTTCCATGAAAAATTTACCACTTCCTATTCATTCACAGAGATGAATGGGTAATAGTTAAAAAAAAAGCAATTTAATGTTAGTCAACAGCTTCAGTACAAAATAGTTTGGTGGAATCCTATTGTTCATGCAATGCCATAAATTTTAAAGTGAAATACTATATTTTTCAGTTCCAAATACCTGTGAAGTTTTTTTTTTTTGCATTTGTACAAACACTGAGCAGTTGTAATGCACATATATGTGAATGATAATCAGAAGCAAATTGCACATGTTTGTCTTAAGAAATCTGAGGTTGCTCATGATATATTTTATAAAAGGATATTTCATTAAATATAAATGCCTTTGCTTGAAAACAAAGGTAAAAACATGGACTTCTTGTTATTTATAGGTGATTATACTATGATTTTACTGGTCCGGCCCACTTGACCAGTAAACATCTAATTAGGCTGTATGTGGCCCCTGAACTAAAATGAGTTTGACACCACTGGTCTAGAATGTCTTTGTATACTGTAGCATTAAGATTGCCCTTCACTATAGCTAAGAAGCCTAACCCAAATCTGTTCCAGCATGACAATGTCACTGTACACAAAGCAATGTTTGTTTGCCAAGGTTAGAGTGGAAGAACTTGCACAGAGCCCTGACCTCAACCCCGCTGAACACCTTTGGGATGAACTGACTGCACCCCAGGTCTCCTCGTCCAACATCAGTGCCTGACCTCACTAACGCTCTTGTGGCAGAATGAGCAAATCTCCACTGTCATGCTCCCAAACCTAGTGAAAAGTCTTCCCAGAAGAGAGGAGGTTATTATAACAGCAAAGGGAGAACTAAATCTGGAACAGGATGTTCAAAAAGCACATGTGGGTGTGATTAGTCAGGTTTCCACAAACCTTTTACTATATAGTGTATTACAGAGCCATGATGAAATATCTCTGAGCTTTTGCATCGGCTCTTTCACACTATAAAAAGAATGGGAGTGCAATTGATTGAGAGATAAAAAAAAAACTGAACACATCTTAAGAAGGTCACATGTGGTTAACAGAAGGTCACATGTGGTTAATTAGCATAGTAATATATGTTTACAGTAAATATTATTTCTTTTGTGGGTGCAAAAATCATTAGCTACTGTATGTACTGAAGCAATGAGTAAAATCTTTTACTATTTCTTAGAAGTCTGTGTTGTTGCATCATATGCATAGTCACTGACTGCAAGGACTGTGCACATCAAGCAAACCTACTATGACAGTTTTATGTAAGAATATGTTCTTTTACTACTTCTGGCTCTGTTGTTCTGGAGAATAAAGTTAAAACAATAAAAATTAGTTGTCTAATTACTTACAGAATTTACTGTATTGGCACTCTTCTCGCAATATTTGATGATTAATCTGTGCATGCAAGAAAAATGTACGTTCCTTGCACACAACCACTAGATGTAGTTTCCTTGGTATACTATGCTGTATAAAAAAAGAAAAATACACCAATAACCAACTTGTATTCAGAAGCTTTTCTGTCCTAATTCAATATTTGCACACATAATTGCTTTGAGTACTGCTGAAAACCTGAAGAACCCGAGTTCACTGGGAATTACAACAGACCAATCCCGATTGATGAATAGGAAGTGCCATTGACTTGCACAGCAGACTGTCAGTGTCATTTATATTTTGATATCACCATGCATGCAGTATTTTCCCTCCAGTGCACTCTCACCTCTGTGTGAGTGTGCTGGATTAGCAAATCTTAGGCCAGATTAGTTAATTATAGACACCCATCTGCTAATCATGGCTGAAGTCAGGTATATGTGTGAGAAGAGTTTTGGTTAGAATAGGAATTAGGATAAGTGGGCAGCAGATACAATACTCACTCTGCTCTTACTGCTGCATGTGGGAGAGACATTAAGGACAGTATAACATTTTTAGCCTTAATGTCTGATTATCCAGGATTAATGTGAATTTTAATAAAAGTATGGGTTGAGATTTGTTTTGATACCACATCACTTTTAGATCATTGATTTTGATTTATCAGAAGGTGTTGATTAATTTTCTACAACTGCATGGCTTGGACAATCCAGTCATTCCAGCACACAAGTTTTATATGATAATATGTTATGGTTTCTATAATAACAGCTCATTCATAGGAACTTGTGGTATAAGGAATGCTCTGGTATAAGAAGAATAAGACCCTTTGGCTTTATGGAAAAATAATAAACATCAGAGTGGTAACTAACTCTGCTTCGCATCAGAGCGCATCATTATTTTCCTATAACAGCATGTCACATCATGTTTTACTGCTTATATGTATGTAGGATTTGTTATACTTGACAGGCACTATCCAAAATCATGGTTACATTATTACAACTTGTATCTTGCTGTACATGAAATATTTGTTTATCATCTTACTTGAGAATGGATCCTGAACTTATGTTAGCTATGTTTCTGGTACTGAACCAGTGGTTTGAACCCCCAGGTTATTTGTGGATATTCAACATAACATACTTACAGTGCAGCTTTTTAAACACATTTTGTGGACATCATTATAGCTATATATCAGGCTACATGTTTTGTTATGATTATGATGTTCACAAAAGGTCACTGGAGTCATCATATATATGATTCCATATAACCTCCCCAAATGCTCAAATGAGAAATGCATCACTTAGTTTGTATAATCATAAATTGTGATGATACAGTATGTTACATTAGCCAGTTAATTAAATCTGCATAACTAACTGCATAATAACTTATGCCTATCTAACAACACACATTTGAGTGATAACTAGCTATAGTAAGAGATTTTTTTCAATTTTACATTTTTTTTAAACTACTCAGTCTAAACAATATGTCGACATATGTTGAAACTGACAGTGAACTCTGGTCTGGTCAATGGACTTCTGAGACTTTTTGTAGCATTATTAAACTGAATGTTAATTGAACAATTATTATTTACCAAGAAATGAACAATGAATGGAAGATGATAGCAAAATGTATTTGAGTTAAATCCGGTAAACCATTATAAATACTATATAATTACATTATAATACTATAACAGTTTAATCCAGACAATAGCGACTCACACACAGAGAGTTGGTTGCACTGTATAATAAAGCATAAGACATTATGTTCTCCATGAATGTTTGAACTATTTGGAGTTCATAGCTTTTTTGCATACCACTTTTACATTACTGTAGAGTATATTGGCCAAATTAAATCCTGTTGAAAGTGGTCATACTTGAATACTAGTGCAGATCTTTAATACATTTAAGCTGCATCAAGTGTTGCTCTTTAATGCTGTTCACTATAAGATTCTGACCAAGCATACAGTTGCGGTCATAAGTTTACATGTGCCTTGGAGAATCTGCAAATTGTTAACTTTTTAAAAATGATTAGGATCATAAAATTTGCATTAATCTTTTAATTAGTACTACCATGCATACTGGTTGTCAAGACGGCAATACAATACGTTTAGAGCAAGGAGGTGTGAAAATGATTTTTTAAAAGATAATTGGTATAAAATGTTATTTTTTGATTAAAGCTCTTATTTTTTTCAATTTACTACTGCCCTAGGAGCTCCTGCAAGGTCTATATAAACTCATGACCACAACTGTAAAGACAGTGAAAGATATAGGGATGTGTGACCAGGATACAGTCTAAAGGATTTCGCTCGTTACTTATTCCTAATCTGTGTGCATGACTCCTCCCTCTCCACTCTATGCAGAAGATGCTTGGCCATTTTACCTTCATCTATAGTTGATTCAGATGTTTGGGTGGTTGTTTTGGTGGTTGTGGACTGTTATTCAAATTTGTGCATGCATGACTCTGTGTATATTGAAGTTCTGAATTGACACCTGCAGGGCTGAAATACAATTCACAGCAGGTGTAGGATATCATTGTCAGATTCCCAAGAAACTGGAATGGATCACCTGATGGACAAACTGTGATCTTTTCATCCTTTCTTCCGTAATCATTGTTGCAGCCTATGGTTGAATAATTATCTACTTCAGAGACAATTCATTTGATAACAACATCACAACAGGTAAAGTGGAAATTTTAGCATTTGTTAAATTATTTATTTTTTTGCATTTTTAAACCTTTTTTTTTTAAATCAATTTCAAGCTGATGGAATTATTTTGATAGAAACTGAGTTACAGGCCAAGGCTGACCACAATGTGTACTGGATCATCTGGCCCATGCACCACTGTGAAATGATAGCAATTAACTCATCTAGATCATCGTGCAAGGATGTAGTCCTTCAGCCTTGATAAAATTGTGTTTTAGCATTGGTTGCATCTGGTCCACTTTTAGTCCACAATACCAATGCAATGTCATAACTGACACTTATGTACTTAAACCTAAATTGAATTTTTATGGGTTGCTGGTAGACTGGATTGAACTGTAGTCCTTTGATGCATTCCTAATAAATGTCCTCTACATTGTTGAGGAGTATAAACACCTGGGGGTTTGCAAGCTACACAATCAAATCTGATCCACCATGAGTTGATTGCAATGTGTGCATTTTGCTTAGTGGGAAATACAGATTGATTCAACATATTGATTTCTGATGGTCACTGTGCAGATCTTTACTGTTTAACTGTATGATGGCAACAAATGTTATTCCAGGATAAACACAGACTGCTCAAAGTGACTTAAAGCTTTGTGCCTGTGTGCAAACAAATTTGTATGTGCGTCAGTAAAACTGCCTTTCAGTACCTAATCCCTTGTACTGCTTGTACACCTTGATTCTCTTGGGCAGTCCATACTGTTGTGCAACACAATTATTGATGGCTAAAATTAACCTCTTAACAGACTTACATCTTATTAGGGCTGGAGCATTGTGTATCAGACAGCCTTGGCTTTCCTAAATCCTTTTTAGCCTGGGTGCTAACTACAGTACTAACTGCTGTACAATGCATTCACACAAAGCTAGATGTTACTTTAAATGATTGGGAGATAGTACACTGAGTTTATTAGGTACACCTACCCTGTAGCTACAGTCCTTAACAGTTATATCAGGTATACCTACCTACAATTATTAATTGTAGATCATCTGTTCCTATGCACAACTGCTGCATCTATCAGTCGAAGCGACTTGCAGCTACAATAACATAGTAGGTGGCAGCAGTATAAATGCATCGGATCTTGCAGTGTTCTGGGGATTTTAAACCCTGGTTAAGACACACCTGCCTCATTATTCCACCCTATATGCATACAGTTAGAGATCCATGTACCTTTTATGCTTGTCAATTGATGGACAAAGGCTGACAAATTGTGCACTTAAGCAGGTGGGCTATAGTCCTGTTTGGTATATGTGCCTAATAAAAATGAGGTTGATATGAGTAAATATGAGGTATGAATAACCAGTAAAGTTACATACTTAGTCTACACTTCTGTCCTGCAGATTGATTTTGATACTTGGAATTACACTAGCTCTGAGTAATGAAACTACTGTAATCATTTTAGAGAAAAGCGAACCAAAGGTATATGGACACCATAAATTATTCTGCAATGCTCTCACTCACAGGTACCTGATTACTAAGCACTCTGAAATTATATAACCAGGCAAGGTTATGAAGGAGAAGTGACTTTAAGAATCTTAAACCCAGACAACATCAAAGGCAAGTCACACTGTACTGTTTTGTCACGTGATGTGATTACCCTTAGTGGACAGCATCAAGGCAGATTGAAGAGACATGACCTGAAAGTAAAGGACACTGAAAGCTGCTGCATTATCAAGGAACTCTGCTCACTGAGAGGTTAGCAAGGTTAGCACCGGGAGATTAGCAAGCAAGAGTACTCTAATTTTGACATTATTTAATATGTTGAACATGTTGAATTCTATTCAGAATTTGCTTATAACAAGTGGCTTAGGTTTTTTGATGGGTAGACGTATTCACACTCTTGCACTATAGAAGATGTCTGAAACAAATTGTAAAACATTTTGCAATGCAAAGGCATTTTCACAAGCATATTCTGTAAAATGCCAGAAAGTTACCATTATAGAAAGGAACAGGATAACAGGAAATGGTTCAGCCACAATAATGACTCACTAACATTTGAGAGATTTGATATTGCACACAAGGAAAATGGCAAGACTTTGCAAACAAGGACAAGCAAAATCAGGTATTAATGCAATACTTGAAATAAGGGGAAACTAGATACGTGGATATAATCAGGAAACAACCAAATAATAGGAAAAGGGCAACAGAACCAAAACAAACGCAAGGCAAGTTATGACAGAACCTGTTCTGGCCCTGTGTCTCAGAGGAGAATGGCATTCAGATAACCAGTGCTGCACTGGTGGCATAAGGTTATAAGAACCCCTGATGATCAACAAACAGAACATTAAAAAATTGAGAGAGGCAGAATTCCCAAGGTCTCGTGATTTGGCAACATCTGCTAATGGACGAGACTGTAAATGCAGTTTTTGTGTGGTATTTAATGTGGAAATATCATAAGTACAAGTGAGTCATCAGGTGGGAGATGCTGAACTTGCTGGCAGGTCATGAAACTCAGTAAACTGACTCAGGAAACCTGACCACTAGCAGGTCCAAGGAGAACCAAGTCTGTAGCAGAGTAACTAGAATAGGAGGTTGACCCCCAGGCTGCAAGCAGGACGTCCTTGTCACAGTCTGCCAGCGTGGTGTCCAAGTCTCAGTCTAGAAAAAGTGTGGGTAAAAGCAGCATCAAATCTGCAGACAGTGCTGCAAGTTGCCCCCCTAGGAAACCAAAGCCATATAGCCAAATTGCCCCTATAAAAGAAAAAAATGGCTTTAGTATCCTTCTGAGGACTGGTAAACTCCTCTGAGGACAGATACCCCTGAACTGACTTTCATCCTGGGTGGCCTTTCCATAATTTTCACCCCATCCCAGGTATCACAAATTAGCCTTGATAATATAAACCTGAACTTCTATCTTTCATCAGGCTGAAAACACAGTTAGTACTGGAGAAGAAAACCTTCAGGGGAAAACCTTCCCTGATGCAGGGCAGGGTGCTCAGGGGACGCCAGTGGTAAAATTCTATTGAGTCCAAATGAGACTTTGAAAGAATGAGAGGACTGAATGTACCTTTTCTTGTCGGAGCATAAAATCTATAAATCTAGTAGACAGTTCCAAGGCTGCAGGACTGGTGGAACATGCCAGGACTGGTGGAAGATGCCACTTAACAGTCACATGTTTTTTTACCTTCCTGAGTCTGGAGTTTAAAGTCACAAGCTGTGCTTTTTTTATTCCCACAAACATAAACAAGTACAGTGTACTAGAAAAATCTATTGTAGAAGGGCAGTAACAAATAGCCAATGGTTTGGCAATCAATGAGGAGAAACTTGACATGATATGCTTATAAAGTCAGTAAAAAAAAATTGTTAAAGACTTTTATAAGATCCATCTGTATTTCCATCTCTTCTGTTAGTGCCAACAGCATGGAGAAGCAAGTTGAGGTTCGAATGCACGAGTGTCACTTTGAAGCTCCAGCTCCCCCTCCAGGGCCAGCATGTGGAGGTCTCTGTAACAAATTCATGAAGAACTTGCTTCTAGCACTCACAGTTCTTGGTAAGACACCCTGATATAGACAAAATTTATATTTAACACACTGATAACAGCTACAGTAGTCAGGACAGTGGTGGCTCAGTGGATTAAGCTCTGAGTTAATGATCAGATGGTTATGAATATGAAGCGAGAGAACCCTTGTTTGGTCTTTAAACTTCAATTGTTTGGACTATGTCTTTTTCACTTTGGATAAAAGCATATGATAGATGAATAAATGTGTGAATTTATTTAATTAATTAATATGATGATGTTTTAATTAAATAAATACATTCCTGCTTATTATGCATCATGAAACCACCAGAATAACACATTAACCATCTCTAATCACATGCACTTGCAGAAATATTTATGAATGTATCAGTGTATATATTTCAGGAACATTTAGTTTATGGTTAAACTGTGAAAAATAACTAAAAAGCATATAATTGTACCTAATGAATTGGTAACCATCTCTATGTGGGGAAAAACAATACACACTGAGTAATAGAAAGGTGGAACCAATAACCTGTTATTATAGTGTATGTGGGGAATGGATTTATAACATCTGACTGTACATGTTCAGGGAATATCCCATCTATTGTGGAATACACTACAAAATAAAACCTTACATTGGAAATGACTAAATAAAATGAACAATCACTACTCAGATGTGTTTAGATGTCATATTTACTCATCTGGAAGTTTTCACAGTTGTGAGAACTCAGTAACTGAACATTGCTTGAAGAACTCAATATGATGGTTACAACCGTGTGTAAAATTTCAAGTAAGCATTACTCTGTGTGTTTGTTTGAAGTTTTAATTACTCAAAAAATATTAGTTTAAACCTAGACCAAACCTTCTCTCACATTTCTCCTAAACACCTCATGCAAAGTAATCCTTCTTCTTGGTGTGTTCTTTTACTTAACTTCAATTCAGTTAGTTAACAAATAGTGACCAATATAGGCCAGAGGTATTAAAATTAAAATTGGTAAAGGTCCAGTAATATTAAATTCTGTCTGTGTGGAGTATCGCATATTCTTCCCATGTCTCAGCAGGTGCCCTCTAGGTTCTCCAGTTTCCTTTCACCTTCCAAAATCATGCCATTAGGCAGATTGGCTAAGATAAATTGGCCGAAGGTGTGAATGTGTGTGTGTGTGTGTGTGTGTGTGTTGTACCCTGCAATGGACTGGTGTCCTAATGGTCCTGCAAAATACTCTTTTCATAATCAATCATGTTACTGACCTGTTGCCAATTAACTTAATTAGTTGCAAAATTTTCCTCCAGCTGTTTCTTTTTAGTAACACTTATTTTCCAACCTTTTCTTGCCCCCATCCCAACTTTTTGAGAAGTGTTGCGGCCATCAATTTCAAAATTAACTTATTTTTTCCACAAAATGGTACATTTCCTCAGTTTAAACATTTGCTATGTTCTCTATGTTCTATTGTGAATAACGTGTTTATGAGATTTGCAAATCATTGCATTCTGTTTTTATTTGTTTTTTTTGTACACTGAGTAATGTTCAGTAAGTAGAAGGTAAATTATTTAAATGGAATATTTTAGTAACATTTAAAATACATAAATGAATTAGATTTAGGGTACTACAGCTGTTGATGAAAAGTCTTGCAAATTATGGAGATGCAATTTTATATTCTGTAGAATTATGCATTTGCAAATAGAGGACATTTTTCTTAAATACCACATGTCTGTCTTTGCATACCTGTCTGATTCTATCTAATGCTCTGTTTTGTCCAGGTGTGATTGTAGGCTCAGTGGCTGGTGCCCTTCTGCGTTATGCATCTCCTCTTCACCCAGATGTTATCATGATCATCGCTTTCCCTGGTGATATTCTCATGAGAATGTTGAAGATGGTGATTTTGCCTCTGATCATCTCCAGTTTAATCACAGGTATTGTGCGTAATATCACCTCCCACATACATACTTCTGTTGATCTCGGACAGGGCTATCCAATTTCGTTGGCTAGTGGAAAGCTGCATCCAGTAAAAACATTATTCAGTAATCACGTAGCTTGCCTAATTACGGCAAGTTGTGCTTGTCTGCACCTGCCTTCAAATAATGATTTTCCTCACTTGCTGTATGTCAGGTAGCCTTACATGTCTCATAAGCACCAGTTCATCAGCACCAGTTGAGTGTCATTTCAGATCACAGACCACAGCCAGGTCACATGACCATGTCACATGCTGTTTCCCTACTGATTACACTAACCTGTTTTATGTTTCCCCTCCATTAATGCCCCTATTTAAGTCTTGAGAGTTCTTTGTTTCATTGCTAAGCTTATGTTGTCTTTTATGTGTTTCAACCCCTTGTTCGCCAAGTTCTTGTTTTGCTCATTTTATGAATCTTCTCTGGACTTTGTTAGTTTCGTATTGCCTGTTATACAATAAAAAGGTCCGTCTTCACTGCTGACATACAGTGCCTTGCAAAAGTATTCGGCCCCCTTGAACTTTTCAACCTTTTCCACATTTCAGGCTTCAAACATAAAGATATAAAATTTTTATTTTTTGTGAAGAATCACCAACAAGTGGGACACAATTGTGAAGTGGAACGAAATCTATTGGATATTTTAAACTTTTTTAGCAAATAAAGAACTAAAAGTGGTGCGTGCAAAATTATTCGGCCTCTTTACTTTCAGTGCAGCAAACTCACTCCAGAAGTTTAGCGAGGATCTCTGAATGATCCAATGTTGTCCTAAATGACTGATGGTGATAAATAGAATCCACCTGTGTGTAATCAAGTCTCTGTATAAATGCACCTGCTCTGTGATAGTCTCAGGGTTCTGTTGAAAGCGCAGAGAGCATCATGAAGACCAAGGAACACACCAGGCAGGTCCGTAATACTGTTGTGGAGAAGTTTAAAGCCGGATTTGGATATAAAAAGATTTCCCAAGCTTTAAACATCCCAAGGAGCACTGTGCAAGCGATCATTTTGAAATGGAAGGAGTATCAGACCACTGAAATCTACCAAGACCTGGCCGTCCCTCTAAACTTTCAGCTCAGACAAGGAGAAGACTGATCAGAGATGCAGCCAAGAGGCCCATGATCACTCTGGATGAACTGCCGAGAACTACAGCTGAGGTGGGAGAGTCGGTCCATAGGACAACAATCAGTCGTACACTGCACAAATCTGGCCTTTATGGAAGAGTGGCAAGAAGAAAGCCATTTCTCAAAGATATCCATAAAAAGTCTCGTTTAAAGTTTGCCACAAGCCACCTGGGAGACACACCAAACGTCACACCAAACGTTGAGAAATGGCTTTCTTCTTGCCACTTGTCATTTAGGACAACATTGGATCATTCAGAGATCCTCGCTGAACTTCTGGAGTGAGTTTGCTGCATTGAAAGTAAAGGGGCCGAATAATTTTGCACGCACCACTTTTCAGTTTTTTATTTGCTAAAAAAGTTTAAAATATCCAATAGATTTTGTTCCACTTCACAATTGTGTCCCACTTGTTGGTGATTCTTCACAAAAAAATAAAAAATGTATATCTTTATGTTTGAAGCCTGAAATGTGGCAAAAAGTTAAAGGGGGCCGAATACTTTCACAAGGCACTGTATGTTTATATGTTAAAAGTTCTAAAAATATAATTTATTTATTTGTTTGTGTGTTAAATTGGACCAACTAATGGTCATCATGTCTAATTGGTAATTAGGTCAAAGGTGAGATGTTAACTGTTAAGTTGAAATAAGAGGAAGCTGAAATCATAAGATAACTCAAAATAGCAACATGCTGACTTGAGATAAGTTAACAATTAGAAATAATCACATGTTAAGTCAAAATTAATTTGTACCAGTTAATTACTTTATTTATTGCAGGTCTGGCAGGTTTAGATGCCAAATCTAGCAGTCGTCTCGGCACTAGAGCCATGGTGTATTACATGTCTACAACCATCATTGCTGCAGTGCTGGGGGTGCTTCTGGTGCTGGCTATCCACCCGGGCCACCCCAAAATAAGATCACATTTCGGAGAGGGCAAGAAGAATGATGATGTGTCCACTTTGGATGCCTTATTTGACCTCATCAGAAATCTCTTTCCAGAGAATCTGGTACAAGCTTGCTTTCAGCAGGTGGGTTTCAATTATCTATTTATGTTTGAAAGGAACATGAGGATTCAATCAGCACCAAACTTTGGGTAAATACATTTGAGCAGTTTACTACTTATTATACTTGCATATAAGCTGCATCCATGATGTAGTTGGTGGTTGGCTGTTAACAATATAAAAATAAGCTTAATGTCAAATGAGGATGATGATGATGGCTTTGTATTGGGAAACATTGCTGCTTCACAGCTCCATGATCCATCATTTGTGTCAAGTTTCACATGTTCTCCCTGTGTCCGTGTGGATTTCCAATGTGTTTTTTCATTCTGTCTTCCCACCTCAAAAAATTGTGCGGATAGGTGGTTTGGTTACACTGGTTGCTTATAGGTGTGAATCTGTGTGCATGATGCCCTGCAATGTCCTGTCCAGGGTGTACTCTCTGGATGGAGATGAATGATGAATGAATAACAACAATACCACTACTACTACTACTACTACTACTACTACTACTACTACTACTAATAATAATAATAACAATAATAATAATAATAATAATAATTGCTTTCTTTGCAGATTCAGACTGTTACAAATAAGGTAGAGGTAGCAACACCTCATCATCCACCTCATCATCCACCCCATTATCCACCTCATCATCGGTTTGGACGAAATACCACCAAATGGGCGGCAAAATATGTTATGAAGAAATCTCTTCAATTCAAGAGTGGCATGAATGTTTTAGGTGCATGTATAGCATGTTTACAGTAGATTGCAAAATATAAGTAAATTTACTGCTCCAAAAAAAAAATAAAGGGAACACTTAAACAGCACAATGTAACTCCAGGTGTTCCCTTATTTTTTGAGCAGTATATATTAAAGATTATAACAAAAAGGGTAATACACATAGAAGTTCAAATGGCATTATGATCAGGGTTTAGTATATACATTTAAGAGGATTATGTGATGTGAACAGCTTTGTTTCTGGTGATTATGGTACATTTGTATTTTAGGTCTGTCAATAATCATAGTTCTGTATGTCTTCAGATCCTTATATAGGATTTACCCCATGCTTTCTTTTGCTAGGGCTCATTGGTTTCTTTGTGGCTTTTGGAATCTGCATGGGAAAGATGGGGGAGAAAGCCAAGCTGATGATGGACTTCTTCAACGTTCTCAATGAAATCGTCATGAAACTTGTTGGCATGATTATGTGGTCAGTACATTGTGCATGTTAAGTCATAGTATACATCAAAAGTAATGTTGTACATCATGATTATTAAAGTCAGCCAAGCAAACTGTGCTACAACAATTTAACAGCAACATTTCAAATGAGTTTCTTAGTTAGTTAAGTAAGTAGTACTGGTTGTGTGCTACACAATCTTATGTTAATTTTTCCTTCTCGTAGGTATTCCCCTGTGGGCATTGCATGCCTGATCTGTGGCAAGATTATTTCCATTAATGACCTGGAAGTGATGGCCAAGCAGTTGGGCATGTACATGCTCACAGTCATTGTGGGCCTCATCATCCATGGTGGCATATTCCTCCCACTGATATATTTTGTCATTGTTCGTAAAAACCCTTTTACATTTTTTATGGGAGTATTTCAAGCTTGGGTGACCGCGTTAGGAACAGCATCTAGGTAGGCCATTTTCCTGTACTTTCTATTTTAGTAATTCAACATTAAAGAAAGCGTCTAGATATGGCTTGGAGGCTGTAGCTTCTAATGTGTGTCTCTGTGTTAGTGCTGGTACGCTGCCTGTTACATTTCGTTGCCTGGAGGAAAACTTGGGCATTGATAAAAGGGTTACTCGATTTGTGCTTCCTGTTGGTGCGACAATCAACATGGATGGCACGGCCCTTTATGAGGCAGTAGCAGCCATTTTCATCGCACAGATGAACGGAATAAAACTTGGTCCTGGTCAGATTGTTACAGTCAGGTAGGTTAAGCATTTGCGGCTTTGTGACAGATGGCAGAAATTCTTAAATGATTTTCCCATTTGCTCTAAAGTGTAGTTGCTAAACAAAGACTGGTTTTGGATTCACATTTTGCATTGTACCGTATCAACTTTATATATGTAACATCTGCAAATAATCAGAATTAGAATTACAATTGATCTCAAAGTTATAATAGCAGTCACACCATTAATAGTTTCAACACTGCACCAAGTTAAGGTGAAAATAATGTTGTGATTTTCTTGAAGCCTGACAGCCACTCTTGCTAGTGTGGGAGCTGCCAGTATTCCCAGCGCTGGCCTCGTCACCATGCTGCTCATCCTCACCGCTGTGGGACTGCCCACACAAGACATCAGCTTACTGATCGCTGTCGACTGGCTTCTGTGAGTAAATATATACAAGACTCTTCATATATATATATATATATATATATATATATATATAAACAACATAATAATAGTGAAGTTATTAATAAGGAGAACTAAAAGTACTGTCATCAGGAGGAGGTGTAGAGTGATTTTGTTCTGTAGGATGCAGTCATTATCAAGAGGATGCTCTGTCTTCAGTTTTACTTTTTGCAGTTGTAACTATCAACTAAGTCTTTTAAACAACGGCAGAGATTTTGCTTTTCAGAAGTAAACATATTACTAGCCCAGGTGCCTGAGACCAATTTCATGTCAGGGCCATATTATGTATCCATAGTTGCTTGGTGGACAGGTAGGTTCAATGACCATAGAAAGAAAGAAAAAATCTGCTCATAGCTGAAACTTTAAAAAATGATGTTGTGACTTTTTTATCAAGGTCGCAAACATTATGGGATGTATTAGAAACTATTATATTAGAACTATATTAGAAACATCAGGAGAGGATATGGACTATGGCTAGGCAGTCATCCCCTCCACAGGAATTAATTACTTTTACATGTATTAATGTACTTAACTAGCTAATTGACTGGCCATATGGTTTGCATTAGCTACCATTTTATAGTCCAGTCACTGAGGTTTCCAGGCAACCAAAATATGGGATTGGGCAGCGCACTAGAGTTTCCACTAGTACTTAATAATATAATATAATGTAATATAATATAATTTAATACAATGACTAACTGACTAACCAATTATTAGCAATAGAAAGCAATATTTGTGGAAGTACATGCACTAAATGACAGATGTGTGTGTGTGTGTGTGTGTGTGTGTGTGTGTGTGTGTGTGTGTGTGTGTGTGTGTGTGTGTGTGTGTGTGAGCGCACATTTAAGAGTTAACAGAAAAACATAATAGCTAGGCATATAATAGCATTCCAGCTAGGAATGATAAATGGCCTGTCAATAATTTATGCTGTGGCACATGGCTCTGTGTCTCATTCCAACTCAATAGGGATCGTTTCCGAACATCGGTCAATGTTATTGGAGACTCTTATGGAGCAGGCATTGTGTACCACCTCACCAAAGACGAGCTCAACATGCTCGATGCCCAGCAGATGAGAACAGATGACTTCGAGATGACCAAATCACAATCCTTATATGAGAATAACACAAACCATGGTGTATATGCATCGTACAACTCCTCTCCACAAGTGCTAATAGATGACTGCAAGGTACATAACACTCTCACAGATATAGAAACTTGCATGTAGAAGATATATTTTGGTTTTGTGTATAAAAGGTCATTAGTGACACAGATGACAGAGTAAGATTTTCTTTTAGTCTGGTAGTAGACTGTAAACCCAAGCTGGCTTTGGGTTGTTTTCTTTTAAACCTACGTGTACTGTGTAGCTGATAACAAAGACTGCTATTTCCTTAAAATCAAAAATGTTTTCGAAAATGTTGCAATAATACTGTGAATAATTTTTTTTGGCCATTTCAACTATCCAAAGTATTTTTCATGTCATTGTGTTTGAAAGCTCTGGTATTTTCCCATACTTTTTTCATGCACTATTGTCTTTGGTAGTTGAACAGATATCCTGAATTTTTTTCTTTAAAACAGTACGTTGAAATTATTCGGTCCATTACAGTTAGTATAGTTAATATGATACTTTTCTTCACATTCTTTGTACCACTTGCTTTGGACAGAGATTCCTTGAGAAAAACACAATTTAATGTTAATCCCTTTAGGTCCACTTTTCATTTTATATTCATTGACTGTGCCTTGGTCCAACAGTTAGCTGTCCATGACAATTGCTTTCAGATCAACTTGACCCCAAATGGCTCTCCTGCTGTCTTTTCCATTATTGAGGAGGAACCTTGGACTCAAGAGTAAAACAGCACAAAGATCCAGCTTCGCCTTATGCCGAGCACTACAAACTTGCTATTCTGGGTAAAAACAATTTAATGAATGCAGACTTTACATTTTTGATGATAACCACAAGGACCAAACAACTATTTGCATGCATTATACTAGCACAAACAATTGTATGATAAACTCCTTATGATCTTGGTGGCTTAGGTTAAAGTTTGGTCTCCATTCTGTGGTTAGGGATCTATGCCTGTGATCTTAAGGTTCTAAGTTGAAATCAGTGGTTGACATAAGTAAGGTTCCAGTGAACTGTCCTCCCCCATCATGGCTGTACCCTTGAGTGAGGCCCAAACCCTCTACTTGCTCATTGCTGCGAACTTGAGTAAGACCCCATGACTCCTAATTGCTGATGGCTGAGCCAGTGAGCAAATTTAAAACCTTTAAGTGGCAGAATTTCTCTGAATTTCAACATTTTGTATATTTACTGCAGTCTGTGAAGAGTCCAGATCAGGTTTAGGGGCCAAATACAAGTTTTTGTCCAAAATTCCACATATGTTTTTTTTTTTTAGCATAGGGGTTTCCATGTAATTGGGAGCCAAGAATTCCCAACCTAGACTCTGAAAGAGCAATCTGAGGACCACATCAACTACCCTCCCAATACTTTTTTACTTGTTAATCAGAAATACATGTAAACCCACAAATGTTTGGGCTCACTGTTAGTGGCCAGATAATGGAAGTGCAACTTGCCCTTGCTGACTTGACTTAGACGGATTAAGCCTTGGTGGTGGCACTCGAGATCAGCCTCTTACAGTGACAGGCCCTCAACACGGGGCTGGATTTTGCCTTCAAGGCTAATTTTAACCACCAACGCAAATGTCACCCAAGTAATTAAATAACCAGAACAGACACAAAGGCTGGTGTCAAACCACTGGCAAATGGTTATCTATATGAGGACAGCTTATTTGGTACCACCTTTGATATTCACAGATTCACGAGTTACAGTGTTCATTATTAAGTGATTGTCAAATGAGTTGGTATGCTGACATAAAAAAAAGTTTATGGACTGTGTATTCAGCCATGCATGTATGCACACATTTAATTTAATTTTATTTGATTAAAAACCATGCCTTGCATGCAGCAAATGTAAAGTGTACACAATGCAAAGATAAGTAATATTAACTTCCAAACCACTTTCTTTAATCCTACAGAAAGTAAACTGTAAAACTGAATGGATTTTGCTGCATTGCTGCAGTGTAGTTATATAAGGCTCTCATCACACATCACATACACTGCCAATGATGTATTTAAATAGAGGGAGGGAAAAAAGAAAAAAAATGTTCATGGAATAAATAGAATCCACCCTGATTCACTGTGAAAATACACCTTTTACTTGTACTATAGTGATCTATAATTACTTTTAATTGCCCAATCATTTACTAATCTTGCTATTCATCTTAAAGTGCCTCTTTGCACTTTGTGTATTTATCATTATTTAGTTTTTCTTATGTGACCTGTGAAAGTATTATTAATTCTATATCGAAATATAATAATAATATACAGTATATAGTTTTGAAGCCTTGTACTCAGCATTTTGTTCATGGTTTACTACAACATAAACAAATAGCATTCAAATATTAACTGAAAAGGGTTTTTTTTTGGCATTTTGGATCAGATTTTCAAGTGTAGCATGTAACATGGCTTTATCCAACTACTTCTTTTATTTCAAAATGTAAAATAATATTAGCGACTATTAATGCAGAAAACCTAGAGGATACCTTTAGTTAAGAATATCTTTACATATACAGTATTACATATGCAGTACTTTTAATACCATGCAAACTGGTGGAGTACAGACAGTGTTTAAGTTCAGGAGTATTGTGTAAAGTAGAACTGTATAAATGTGTATATTATTAAGGTGTACATGCTCAGGCAGGGCCTGACACAACACCCAGGTTTTTTGTCAGCTGAGATTTTTATTCATATGGTAATGAATGTGTGTACAAATGTTTTTAAAGTGATGTTTTTTGGTTTGTTATGTGTTCTATGTTATTCCAGATTTACTCCAAGATAAACTTTCAAAACAAGATTTACTTTTTGAATGTGATTTTCCTCTATTTTCTATGGATGCAGATGTTAAATTGTAAATAATGGAAACATTATTATTTTATGTGTATTTTATTTTGGGCTCAAATAAACTAAAATACACATTGTTCCATAAAATGTTTAGTTCTCTTCATTAAGACAATGTGCAATCAACCTCACCAACCCCACAGGAATAAACTATGAATTGGGGCAAACGTTCTGGTCCTCATAATGAGAAATGTATTAAATGAATTAGACAGACTGTAATTAGGAGCCTTTGTGCATGTAAACATGAGGACCGGCATAAGGAGCTCACAAATTATTTTCTCATGTTACACTGCTTATAAGAGTATGAGGTCCTCAGAAGTCATACATTTTATTGCTAATTAAGCACATTTGTAATTCGAAACATAAACAAGTAAATCTTATGCATGTCAAATAAAAGTAGCATGTCATTGTTCTATGCTTGATTATCTGACAGCATTATATTTTAGTACACAGTACTTACAGGTGGGTATTTAGTGAAATAGTGTAATAACATTTCATAATAGTTTAATAACATTTTAACTAGCAATTCTCTAGTCATTCACTACAATTAATTAGCACTTTTCTTTCAAAATTGAAATTGGTAGAATTAATATTTAAAAGGTGCAACTTCATGCTTGTGATTAAAAAGAAAGAAGAAAATGAGAAACTAAGCTGTAAGCTATAAGTGATAATGGAAAGGATTTACAATGAGATGTGCATTTCATTAAAGTGTGGTTTGTCTGTAAGGTGATTAGTATTTATCCATGAAGCACATTAACAGTAACAAATCAGTCCAAACATTAGTATTAGCTAGAAAAACAATCTTTAGCTGATGTTTGGTTAATGGTCAGGGCTTAGAGCTCACTTCCTTTAATTCCCACTAGTACTACATCAGATATTCCTTTTCTGGAACTTCATTAAGGCTTATAATGGTATGCTTTTTCCTCTCTTCATTTTGTGAGCTCATGAGTGCCTCTATTTCCTTCTCTGACATGGGGAGAGTTGCTGCTTTGTCATATTCCTCATGTTTCTTTGACTCTGTGGAGTTGATATTGAGGCATTTCCTACTAGGCCCATACCACCTAAACAAGAAAAAAAAATGAAACAATTTGTTATTATTACTATTATTATTATTATTATTATTATTAGTAGTAGTAGTAGTAGTAGTAGTAGTAGTAGTAGTTTATAATTGTTAGTTTTTAATTAGCTACGTGATGTAATTTACTGCAAATGACTACAGGTAGACAGTGATATTATTTACTGAAATGTTGAGAAGTACATACTTTCATTACAAAATAAGGAAATAGCCTTAAAATGAAAGCAACCCAGAAAACCAGGAGTATCTAGCATATGTTATGTAGTTTAAAACAAGTACTGTACATGTCTTTGGTGGCGATCCCAGCAAACACACAGATAACAGCTCCAAGTGTCAGGCATAATGCTAAAATGAGAAGCCAACCTAGACAGAAGAAAAACAGAATATTGACAAGATTAAACAGGGTTTGATAAAAGAAGGAAATAATCAACAATGGCACGCAATGTCATTACATAAACTCACCAGGTGTGCCCTCTTTAACCAATGAAGATATAGTGGGTTCTGGATCCAGCACAGAAAACACTGCACAGAGAAAATATATTCTGAGAGTTAAACATTATGATTTTGCATTACACCACCATTCAGTGGATTCGTTTATATCCTTTTGAACTTCGATTTAAATTAGATTTGTTTGTAAAGTTGTTCAAGTAATTTTCCAAGAACATACTATTTTGAGTTACATCATAGTGATTAAATGATGGAATACCTTTACCTGTTAGATCTTGACTACTTTCATTTAAGGGTTTTTCCACTGCTGCTTCATTGTTTTTGTGTGCTATAATTTCAGATTCTACAATAATGGTTGATGTAGTTGTCCGCCAGTTTGAGGTGGGAACATCAGGCC
Source organism: Ameiurus melas (assembly GCA_012411365.1). Taxonomy (NCBI): domain Eukaryota; kingdom Metazoa; phylum Chordata; class Actinopteri; order Siluriformes; family Ictaluridae; genus Ameiurus; species Ameiurus melas. The sequence goes on from CM022754.1 coordinate 10,552,278, forward strand.
CCATGCTAGATTTACCATTGTTTTCTTCTGAACCAAATACAAGTGTAGAGTTGTCGAGCTCTCCAGAAGTATGGACAGTGGTGGTGAACAGGCGATCCTCTTCCTGCTTCTCATTGGGAGTCTCTGAAAACATGCCGGAACCGTCGCTGCTAATGTCCACTTCAGCAACAGTTTCTATGGAAGTGTGCATCTCAATAACTCGTTCAGGGAACATACCCGAGCCTTCAGCATTCTCCTCGGGAGACAGTGTGGTGGTTTGGCTTGAGCCAACTGTATTCAAAACAGCAGCACTCTCATTCTTTGGAAGTTCCTCAGTATTTTTAGTGGTGAACTCTGTACTAGCCTTTGGGGGTTTGGCGATAGTCCCTGTTGGCAGACTATCTTTCTGAAACAGGGAAAGATTTGCTTCTGGGTTTAGTGAGTCATGGGTAATAATGGCATTGTAATTATCCTGTGGATTCTCAGTTTTGGTAGGTCCTTTAGTGGCAACTATAAAACCTTCAGCCATTGCCTCTTCAAGGAAGTCATCGTGTTCAAGATTTGCAGTCAGGCCTATGCGGGGGAAAAATCATATAACATATGGTTACAGAACAGACAAGTTAATAGCTAATTAATAATTTCTCATAATTCAAATAAGTTATAGCCTATTCCCACCCACTAGCTAGGGTTCTTGTACAACTACCAAGAATGATACATGCTTCTTTCGAAGACAGGTGAATAAAATGACTTGATCTTTTCAAACTGCTGCTCATGCCATGGAGTAAGCCACTTTCACAAATGTGTATTCTATATTCTGAGCTAATAGAAGCTTGTAATTGCTAATGTCTTTCTGACTGACAGAGGAGAAACGAATGATGTCCTTCTCATATAGACACGAGGACCAGTTATGCTCTCTTGGGTGAAATACTAGATATATTGGGAATCTTTACGATAATCTGGAGCCCTATAGCGTGGTTTTAAATTTTTCAATTAAGACTCAGGCAGCATTGATCAAGCAGCTGATTTATGATCATTTGTTTGATCTGGATTTTTTTTTTATAGAATTCCTAAAGCAACAAGGAGTTCCTGTTCAAACATGCATTTCTCAGTAAACTGAGTTTCAGGGTGTGCTAACAAAAAATATTCAGTAGTTGGTTTAGACTTGTGTATTCAGTGAAACCAATTGTTTCACATGTGTGGGTTGATTATTGAAATTGTAATGTATGGTGTTTTGCCACTAACTAGACTACAACTGGACACAATCTGCCGTAAACCCTGCTGCTTTCATTCATATCTTGTCAATGGAAACTTACAAGACAAATATAGAGTAGTCAATACCCCGACTTCTCGTATCTAAACTTAAAAAAAAGTGTACATCCATATCACTTGGACAACTCTTTGAACACATTGTATTTTAACAGGGGGCACATTTCACTATTACTTATGTAAAGTTATAAAGACAAAGTTGTTTTCCTTTGAAATTTCTTGTTTTGTAATTTGATGGATGTTCTGCTCATTTTGTTACCAGATATTCTTTAATTTATTTGGCTTTCCAAAACCTTACATCATTAAATTACTCCATATCACCATTCAATTGCTGTCACATTAAGGTTAAAAATGGCTGAGAAGGATGAACTTATAGAGGACACTCATTGGAAGTAGGGGACTGCTGGCCTTGACATGTCAAATATCTATCTAAGTATCTATCTATCCATCCATCCACCCATCCAATATATAAAATAAATTCTGTATATTTGCATCAAATGTATTGAGCTTACTACCACCACCACAGCCATTGCTTATTCCCAGATGCAAATCTGCCCCTTTGTAACTTGAGCAGTCATCAGAATGAGGGTTCTGGCTGCTCTCAATTCATTTGAGTGGAGATAAAACATGAAATTTGAACTGAATCCATGTTAATATTGTTCCCATAAAAGCCTACAGTTGTTAGCAAGTCCTGTTTCATGTGTACCAATTGCACATTGATGTAGGGGGAGTGCATGCAGTCCAGGCCAACACTGTACAGTATGTATAATACTCACTGCTTGTTAGCACATTTCTCAGTGAAATGTGTCTGTAGCAAATAAATAAATGAATAAATAAATAAATAATCCTCAGTTGAAAGTACTCAGCCATGCATAAGTATAGAATATGTGTGTCTCATTTTTCGCTTCAACTTTGGTGTTCACTTTTTCAGTAGTGCGTTGGGAATCCCTATCTACTGATAAGTCACTCATATTTCAGTAAAGAAATCTCTCTGGTTCCTAACAATGGCACAACATGCTCAAAAAGAAAACAAACATGATAAGCCATGTTGCATTCACATTCCATCACTGTTCACTTTTTGTGTGAATTGGGTGTACAGTAACAATTTGGTTTTAGTGCATTACAATGATCTCATTTATACCACTGAGCAGTTGAGGGTTAAGGGTCAACAATTCCATTTAACCAAAAGCAGTAATGGATTCTGTAGGTAATTCAGACCTATGACTGTACATCTACATCGATACTGTAAAAGCTTATTCATTTGAATAAATCTGCCATTTTTCGGGGAAATAGTCAGATACAAAATATACACACAGACTACTGTGTACATACCATGATTAATGAAGACTCAGGTATCTACTTTGTTCTAGCACATTCTGTGATAATTTTGGACTCACTTTTTCCTGTATACGGTGTAGGTGATAAAAGAAACAATTTGAGTTTTTTCCTCAGTAAAACATGAAAAACCTAACTTTATCGGATATTAAGATTTCACACATCTCATATGGTACTGCTGACCTTGAACCTGATTCAAGACTTACTAAATCATGAAAATATGTGGTGGAAAGAGTTTTGCAGCACTTTTATCACTGTGTCAGGACCATTAACATCTCTACGCTTGGCTTGGATTGTATATTATTTTGGATATAATCATCTACCAAACAATTACATGCAAAATTGCATTTTTAACAAATTCAACATTCAAGAACATCACTCACCTTCAGATGTCTGAAGTAACACCAGTCCAGATGTGACCATGACAAGCAGAAGAGTATGCATAATTAATGCTGCTGATTGTGTATGATACAGTCTATAATCAGCTCCGGAGTAAAACTTTTCAGCATATGAGAAGTGGAAATGTGCCTCACCTCTTTTATAAACTTAAGTCATGATTTTGACGACACACTATGAGGCAAGATGGGTGGTGCAAGCGTCAACACATCCTGTTTAGTGCATCACTTTCTTCCTCTCTCACCTGGTTGATCACCATCATTAGCGCACCCAAGAGTCTGTGCTGACACTTACAGCAGCTTATGTGGATCTTCATGGACGTCACAACTCCTCTTGCTCTGCTTAAATCAAATCTTCCATACACATGCTTAATTACAGTGCTAAAGTATATTTAGTGAGAGCTTGGGTGAGATTTACTCAGGAACGAATGCAGCTCTTTAGGACAGTTGTTTCTTGTATTTTGTTTCATGTGTCTGGTGACATTATAAATATGCATGTGGGCACATGCCTTACCACGAACGCGATTTAAGAGGAAATGAAAATTAAATAAAAGTCAAGTTAACACACATCAGATGCAGGTGTAGATTTTATTGGTCTGGAAGGCAGGCTTCAGGCATGTTGAATCAGTGTGATGAAAGTGTTTGGATGACTCAGGTAAATATACCCTTCTTCGCCATTTGTGCAATTACGCCTTTACTTCCTGTGCCTTGTATGGCATTGTCTCATTTAAAAAAAAAACATTGTGTTGCATGATTTTGATCTGAATTCTTTTAAATTGCAAAAATGTACGCTGGTATAAAGTGAGCTCACCCAGCAAATCGCAACATCTAGTTCTCCAGAAACAATGAGATTGGTTAAGAATATGAAGTTTAATAAATGAAATGTACTGAATCAATGATATTCTTACTCACGCAATAATACATTTACGTAATAGGACACTTGATCCTTTTCTTAAGACATACAAGTTCAGGATTTGCCCTGTTTGCTGACTACAGAATGTACGGAAAGATTATATTTCTGTGGTTAGTGTTTTGTTGCTGCTTGACTAGGGCCCTCTTAAACTATTATCCTCAATTCAAAATTATCCTCATCATGATAATTTTCTAAATATCTGTTAATATACAGTATAATCATGTCAAATTACTAAATTTTCATTGTTCCAAAGGCCGGGTGTAATGTACGGTAAAAATAGGTCAGAGCACAGATCCTTGTGATACAGCACCAGCTAAAAGATGGCACATGTTGGACATTATGGAAATTAAAAAATTTGCCATATACAATAAGAAAGCCATTAATGCAATGTGGGCATAAGCATTACAATGAGGGGTTAGTAATGTTTACAAGAAATAAGATAGGTGAGGGGCTCAGGTGGACAACAACAAAAAAGAGAAAGACTTTTAAATTCTTTAGAATTAATTTTGATTTGATTGATTTATTATTATTTTATTTATTATTATTATTATTATAATTTTTTTATGTGCAGCACATATATTGGAAAAATTGCACACTGTTAAATATAATGAGATGCCTTTTATTAAATGGGAAGCCAAAAAGACCATTTGTCACGGTATGGCCAGCAGAGGGCATCGTGGCTCGATCCTGGACGGGTCACGTGACATTGTTTGGTTCGCTCGCTTCCGGACTAGCGGATTGGTCACAGGTGTGTATACTTTCTGTTTATGACACTGGTTGTTTAAACGACCTGAGTTATGGAGCACGTTGCTCGTTATTGTTTGTAGGAATGTTAGTTGTATTAGTTGTATTAGTTGTATTAGTTGTAGCGGTCTCATGGTTTGTCTATGCCACGTTTGCTTTGAGTTTGGTATTTATGTTTAATAAAGAGTTTGATCTGCGCTTGCATCCGCCTCTGTCTACGATCTGTGACAGAATAACGAGCCATCCAAAGGAAGCAGTAGATCAAAAAGATGCGCGTCGCCAAAGCGGCACGGTTTGTGGCGTCTCGCCGTTTGTTCCTGCCGAAAGGGTCGTCCTGCTGCCCAGCACAGCCAAGGAAGCTGTCCCGCTGTCCAGCCCTGCCGAAAGGGTCATCCTGCTGCCCTGCCCAGCCAAGTCTCAAGCCCAAGCCATGTCCCAAGTCCAAGCCAAGTCTAAGTCCAGTCTCAAGCTCCGGACGTCCAAGTCAAGTTTCAAGTCTCTGTTGTACAAGTCAAGGCTCCGGTCTCTGACGTCCCAGTTCAGCCCACGTCCAAGCCTACCAATACAGCAGAGGAAGCTGTCCCAGAGATTTTTGTTGGGGGGTTGGGGGGCAAGGAGGACAGCAGAGCTCCAGCCTGCGGCCTATGGGAAGGCCTCAGCTGTGGAGATCCAGCCTGAGGGCTACGGGGAGGTCTCTGCGGAGGACGTCGCTTTGCAGCCCTGCGTCACCGAGGCCGTCGCTCCGCAGCCCTGCATCGCCGAGGTACCTACCCTGCATTCCTGTGCCGCCGGGGGTGGTGCCTTTTGTTCCCGCCTTTCGTCCCATCTGCTGGCCAACGGAGACTGCCTTGTCAGTGACAGCGAGAGACATTTCGGACAAGGGCCCAGGACCCCCATTGGAGGGGGGTTCTGTCACGGTATGTCCAGCAGAGGGCACTGTGGCTCGATCCTGGACGGGTCACGAGACAATGTTTGGTTCGCTTGCTTCCGGACTAGCGTTAGCGCGGATTGGTCACAGGTGTGTGTACTTTCTGTTAATGACACTGGTTATTTAAATGCCTGAGTTACGGAGCACGTTGCTCGTTATTGTTTGTAGGAATGTTAGTTGTTGTGGTTGTATTAGTTGTAGCGGTCTCATGGTTTGTCTATGCCACGTTTGCTTTGAGTTTGGTATTTGTTTAATAAAGAGTTTTATCTGCGCCTGCATTCGCCTCCATCTACGATCCGTGACACCATTAATATTGCATTGATTAGATTAATTATAGATTTATCAACACATTATGGATCAGACATTGCTTGAGAAATTAAATAACATTCAAACTCAGGCTCTAAAAAGCTGTGAGTTGGCAATGCTCTCCACTGCACAACTATACCATGCATGAGTCGATCGAGTTAATTTAATCTCTTTTTGTCAGCACCAACACCATAGTGTTGTCTTGTCATCCTGTTTTTTCTCACACAATTTTTTTATGACAATATGATCATGTTAATAGTAGTCATTGGATCACTTTCACTCAACAGTTTTTTTTATGTAAATGATACACATTCTTTTTTTTCTTTTCTTTTTTTTTGTGAATGGGAGTGGCATAAATACAACTTATCCCAAGAGTAGCAATATTTTCAAGTCCAACCTGGATTTATACACACAATTAGAATCAGCAATTCAAGTTCAGTTTATGGGGTTAGAGCATATTTAAGACCAGAGGGACATGAGAATGCTGATAAAGCAGCTAAACAAGTGGTTAGCCATGATAGAGTTGATATTGAAATACCAATAAGTAAAGCAGGAATTAAATTTCACATGGAAAGTAGTGGTGAGAAAATGGCAGCAGCTGGGAAAGCAAGATAAATAGATAAAAGACATTCCAACATTCAGAAGAAGGTTGGGCCAGGAAATGTAAGAGATAGGAACAGAAGAAAAGATGTTATTCACTAGTAATTAATGTGGTTTGAGAGAAATGTGTATTGAGGAATTCAATCTAAAAATTCTACTACAGGATGAATAACAAAGCTTTACATTATAAGCACAACACTTGCATTACTAAAGGATACAGAGTTAGTGAAAAGAATATATACTAAAGTAAAAATACAACCTTGAAGACTAACCCTATTCCTACTAAACTGACTGATACAGCAGTGCTGTAGTCCTTTCTATAACTCGATCACCTCCTTCAACTTCCATGGAAATACTATCAAAAACATCAATCTTGTGGATGACTAACTACCCGAGCCAAGCCTTTGCCATGACTCACAGCAGAATCATATTACGCAACATTGCACAAGCTAGAGTTCTGATCTTCAGAAAAAGAGCATGATTACAAGTGTGATCTTGCTTTTATACAGCAGTTCTATAAAACAACAGTAAAGAGGCACAAACAGCCCGACAGCCCACAGTAGCTTTAGTAACAGTTTCAATATAAAACTGTTGCTAGAATTAGAATAGCAAACAAGGCATGATACAGTGAAATGTACCAGTGCTGTTATAGTAAATATCAGCAATCTTGGAACAGTACTTGTCCAATTAAATTAGTGGACTGGAACTAACTGAAGAACTAAATTTGCATTTCATTCTGGAACATCCAATATTTTCTATCCTCACTACTTCTGCATTGGATTTTGGCATAAACATGACATTGAATGTTGTTGGAAAATAGTGGATGATAAAAGTAGCTTTTTTTTTTAGGTGCCAACAATGAAACGTCTCTGTTAAACCTTGTTTGTCACAAGAGTTTGGAAGAGTGGAGAGGAACAGGATCCAAGGTGCTTGAAGTCCAGTGTGAAGTTTCCACAGTCAGTGATGATTGGTGTGCCATGTCATCTGCTGGTGTTGGTCCACTGTGTTTTCTCAAGTCGAGAGTCAATGTAGCATCTACCAGGAGATTTTAAAGTACTTCATGCTTCCATCTGCAGACGAGCTTTATGGAGATGCTGATTTCCTTTTCCAACAGGACTTTGAACTACTAATCACTGGTTTGCTGACCATGGTGTTACTGTGCTTGATTGGCCAGCCAAATTGCCTGACCCGAACCCCATAGAGAATCTGTGAGAGACACCAGACCCAACAATGCAGACGAGCTGAAGGCCGCTATCAAAGCAACCTGGGCTTCCCGAACACCTCAGCAGAGCCACAGGCTGATCGCCTCCATGCCACGCCGCACTAATGCAGTAATTCCTGCAATAGGATTAAAACCCCGAACCAAGTACTGAGGGCATAATTTAACATACTTTTCAGAATGTCGACATTTCTGTAATATAAACTCTTTATTCTAATATTTTGAGATACTGGATGTTTAATTTCCATGAGATGTAAGCCGTAATCATTGAGAGTAAAACAACAACAACAACATAAGCTTGAAACACATTTTACTTTATGTGTAATAAATATAGAAAGTTATATTGAAAGTTCCACTTTTTAATTAAATTACGGGGGGGTGGATTGTTCCACGATATTCTAATTTTTTGAGATGCACCTGTATTTAATGTCTTCGAGCGTGGACGTTTCCATCCATCCATCCTTCCATCTTCAACCGCTTACTCCTTTTCAGGGTGGCGGGGAACCTGGAGCCTATCCCAGGAAGCATCGGGCACAAGGGCAGAAGACACAAGTACACCCTGGGCAGGGTGCCAGTCCATCGCAGGGCACAATCACATACATACACACTCACACACACCCATTCATACACTACGGACACTTTAGAAACGCCAATCGCATGGACGTTTCCTTAAGCAAAAGGGAAAAAGTACAAGTCGTGGTGCGTATCCACACTCCAGTGCAGTAGATGGCAGTAAAACGTATAGCGTAGGATGTCAAGAAGAACAAGAAGAAGAAGAAGAAGGGACTAGGAAGAAGAGCACGTTAAGCTCTCACCTGGCATGTGCCTTTCCCCTGTATGAGCTACTGTGGTTTTAAGCTACTGCTTAAAATATAAAATTATGTCATCTGTCACAGCTGACGGAGATTGTAACGATATAACTGTACCATTGGTAAGCGAATAAACACGTTCAGATCTCTACTGCTAACATCTGTATCTGAGTAATGTTTGATTATTTTTTTTAGTTTCACGCAAATTTTTTTTTATAAAATATGAAGATCAAGTTATTCAAAAGTATAAATAAGTCATTCGCGTCAAAGTCTGAATTTTGTAACATTATTATTGCTTTATTATTGTTATTATTATTATTATTGTAGTTGTTATTATTAAAACTAAATATAACGGTCTATAAATAAATATGGCTGAATCATAAACAGGATCCTGTATAGTGCATCTATAAACAGTGGATGTAAGAAGTCTCCACTCCTGTCAGCTTTTCTGATGTAAAAAAAACTCAATAAAGATAAATCCTGTCGGAACCTTTTCCACCTTTTGCTGTGAAAGTGCAACTGATAAATTGAAGTGAAAAACAATCAGATCATTTTAGGGGGGAAAAATACAAATGTACAATAACGTGGTGGCATAAATATGCACACCCCTAAACTAATTTTAACCTTGTTAGTTGTATTAGTTGTATTAGTTGTAGCGGTCTCATGGTTTGTCTATGCCACGTTTGCTTTAAGTTTGGTATTTATATTTAATAAAGAGTTTGATCTGCGCCTGCATCCGCCTCCGTCTACAATCTGTGACAGAATAATTTTAACCTAGATTTTATCACGTCATTCAGTCTTTTTGAGTAAGAATCAATTTGGCACGTCTAACTTTGTCAGATTGGCAGGACATTTCATGTCCACAGCCCTCTTCAGGTTGCCCCACAGATTTTTGATTTGATTTAGATCTACAATAGACTCTGGCTGGGCCATTCCAAAACCTTGATCTTGTTTTGGTGAAGCCAAACCCAGAGCAGTAACCCAGAGCCTTAACCGCTAAACCACCACTGCCCCTGCTTAAGTTTTTTGTGCCAAAATTGATTGGTGTTTGGAAATATTCATTATTCCCTCCACCTTGATTAAGGCCCCAGTTCCAGCTGAAGAAAAGCAGCCCCAGAGTTTGATGCCCCATGCTTCACCATGGGGGTGGTGTTCTTTTGGTGATATGCTGTTTGTTTCTTTTGCACCAATTATACATTTTGGTCCAAAAAGTTAAACTCTGGTCTCATCAGACCATAACATTATTCCACATGGTTTGAGATATTGTATGTATGTATGTATGTATGTATGAATGTAGTATTTTTTTATATTTTTGCAAACTTTCATCAGGCTTAGATGTGTTTTGTTTGATTGTTTTTGTAAAAAAAAAAAAAAAAAAAGGCTTCTGTTTTGCCACCCTACCCCATAACCCAGAGATATGAAGAATTTGGGAGATTGTTATCACATGTGGGGAGCAGTACTTACCAGGGCCTCTTGGCACCTTCTCCTGATCTTCTCATCAATTTTAGGGAGAAGTCCTGTAATTAGTAGTGTCACTGTCATACCATATTTTCTCCACTTGTTGAATATTGCCTTTATAGCATTCCATGGTATATCCAATACTTTGGAATTTTTTTTAACCGTCTCCTGAGTGATCTTTTTCAGCAATGAAATCCAGTACCAGCTTTGTTAGCTCTTTAGCTTTTCCAGTTGGTTGTTACCAAGAAGATGTCGAGAATAATCTTATAGGAACAGCTGTATAGCCTATAGGAATTGACAGCTATTTTTTTACGACTACTAAAATGTCATTTGTTATTAGTTACAGGATAAGGAGCATCCACGCGTCCTCATCCCTGAGTTGTGCAGACTTTTCTATCAGCTTGGATGGGTGACAGGAACAGGAGGTGGAATAAGCCTTAGACATGGGTTGGTCATACCATTCTTACTGAAATAATAGTTTGGAATATAGTTATACATTTTTACACACTTTTGAAGTAAATATATCTATGGAAATATGTGTTTGTAACAGGGACCACATTTATTTCGCCCCTTCTGGAGTTCAGAAGGAAAGAATACAGGTACATGATTTATTTCTTTGTCAGTTTTTAAATATTCCTGCCTTATATTCTCATTATGTTCCTCTAAAAACCTGGAACATAATCGTAATACCTTTACTGTTGTCTGCTCAAGCTTTCTTTCATTCAGTCTTTCACATGGTATTTTACTGATACGCTTCTTTTAGTATAGGATCCCACATGATTATTTCCCTGAAAATTGTATTAAATCTCAGATGCAGTTCTAATGTTCCTGAGATTTTCACTCGGGCCTGGGTTCCGCTTTATTATTGCACTAAACTGTGTGAAAGGAGACGTTATAGAGCAATAATTAATGAGAGGGGGATTATTTATGAAGTTGATTATTTTTCAATAACAGCACAAGCCGTTTTCTCCTTTACAACACAATTTACCAAAGCTAACCTTTTTTTTATTATTTCTAAACTGATTATTTGTAATACATAAAAGAAAAATTTATAGTTTTATAGTTTATAGTTTTATAAACTTTTATAAACATTTATAGTTCTTTTTAAAGATCTGGAATATCTCAAACAAGTTAGTTCCTCTCATCACTTGTGTTATTAAGATTTTTGTCCTCACACTCTTGTAGTTAATTAGACAAAAACAAACAAAAAAAAACACACAGCTTATATATAGTGTTACCTAGAAACCACAAAGTGCAAACTCCTTCATCCTGACTACTTTCCAGTGGTGGAAAAGTTACAGCTTTGTTTTTGTTTTTTTAATCCGTTTATGCAACACGTCTGACATACAAACGCCTGTGTTAACTGTTGCTATAGAAACGTAATGTATTGGAACAAGCACATTAACATATACCTTGCAGCTGACACCGCTGTCAGACCTGTGCTGTTATAGAATATTAATCAACATCTGCTGACCAATTAGAATTGGAAATTTAACAGCGCTGTGGCATAACTACATTATACATAACCACATAGCAGTATTATACAACATCATTGCTGTTTGTCTGCAGCCAGAGGACATGTTTGTGTGTGACATTGAGGAGCAGGACATCAGCACCCCTCCTGCATGCAAGAAACTAAAGAAGAGCCAGTGCACACCGCTGTTCATGAATGCGTATACCATGCGGGGTGAGAGTATACACAGACACACACCATCCTTAGATTGCTCACGTTTGTCATGTTTAAAGCTCTGTGATCTTCACTATGTGCAGGAGCCCAAGCCGTCATTCATACACACTCAAAGTCTGCTGTCATGGCCACTTTGCTGTTTCCTGGCAAGGAGTTTCGTATCACACACCAAGAGATGATCAAGGGGATTTGCAAAGGAAACTCTGGTTCAAATTTCAGGTTGGAATACTCTCTATGGTGTAGTATGTTTTGTAATAATTTAAATTTTGTGAACGTTCCATTGACCTAGTTAGTGTGTAAAAGAATAAAATGTCACAAAGATGAAACTCACAGGAATGTGAGATGGGCAGTATACATTTAAAGCAAGATTTTATATTAAAGACACTGACAACTTGCAAAGTTTTACACCCTTCCTAAACAGCTTATTATAAGACATGACACAAAAGGCATTTCACCCCTAGATTTTATGAGAAACTGTTATCTATTTTTAAATTAACAACAAAAACGGACATCACAGAGCTTAAAACAGTAAAACAGCCATCCTGTACAGCTGTTGCCTAGAGATGCTGCCTGAGGCAGAATTACATGTTAGAGGGGATACAGATGTTAATGTAGCACCAGTTTGATTTGCATGTTATTTTTTAAAAGATGTATGAGGTGATGGGGTTGAGTCAAATGAAAGTGTGTGTGTGTGTGTGTGTGTTGTATATATATATATATATATATATATATATATATATATATATATATATATATAATATTATACATATATGTGTGTGTGTGTATATGTGTATATATATGTATATACATATATAGTTATTTATTTATTTGTTTATTTACTTATTTCAAACAGGTGTTACAAAAGTTTAACAAGTTTAAGATTGCCGTAGAAGGTGCGAGTGGTACATTTTTGCTTTTGCGAGTACAAATCTTATGTGCTGTTTCTCTAATTTATCACACTTTTAATGTATTCGTTTGACTAACCCCTGTACAAAAAAGCAAAAAATGTATCGCCCTTTTGGCTTACTAAATCAATCACCACATCTCTGACAGTCACTAAAATAAATTTGCTACTGAGAAAACAGTGAAAAATCTGTTCATTTGAGTAGCAATGGTGGTAAGTACTAAATGATAGTTTTTACATGTCAATAGTGGCTAGATGTGCATTCAATTCAATTCAATTCAATTTTATTTGTATAGCGCTTTTTACAATAGTCATTGTCTCAAAGCAGCTTTACAGAAATAAAAAACAGGTATAAACAGTCAGAAACAGATAAAGAGAGACGAACAGGAACAGATAAATGGAGACAAACAGGTATAAAACAAATGGAATTTATCCCAATTGAGCAAGCCACTGAGTGGCGACGGTGGCAAGGAAAAACTCCCTAAGATGTTTTTTGAGGAAGAAACCTTGAGAGGAACCCGACTCAGAAGGGAAACCCATCCTCATCTGGGTAACACAGAATGTGAAGGTAACACAGATAATGTGAAAAATGAGAAGTATGGCCTTAGGAGCAGCCGTAGTCCCAGCAGAAGATTTGGGCTCATCCAGAGGCAGAGGGGATCTGGATCTCCAATATCTCCATAAATTCGTGTGGGGCTCGGCAAAAAGAGAGAGAGAGGGAGAAAAACGATTAGGACTGTGAAGTAGTGAGATAGAATCTAGTCAGGGTAAGCTTGAGTAAACAAATACGTTTTAAGCCTAGATTTAAACACTGAGACTGTGTCTGAGTCCCGAACACTAATAGGAAGACTGTTCCATAACTGTGGGGCTCTATAAGCGAAGGCCCTTCCCCCTGCTGTAGACTTCACTATTCTAGGTAATGTCAAATATCCTGCATCTTTTGATCTGAGTAGGCGTGGCGGATCATATATATATGGAGCATGCCACCTTTACAAGAGCCCTCACTTTCAATATCTAAGCGACCTTCTGGTTTTATATGATCCGCCACGCATTCATCCTTATTATCTTTTAATAAGCTGATTGAAAAAAAAATTATACCTATCAGCCATAACATTAAAAACATCTGCCTACCTGTAAGTTGCGATGTGGGGCCTTCATGGATCAGATTTGTTTGCCCAGCACATCCCATTGATGCTCGATGGAATTGAGATCTCTAGAATTTGGAGGCCAACACCTTAAAACCTTAAACTCTGTCATGTTCCTCAAACAATTCCTGAACCATTTTTGTTGTTTCATCATACTATTTATAGCGTAAGTCACATCATCAATAAACGCCAGTGTCCCAGCTCCACTGGCAGCCATACAAGCCCATGCCATAACACTTCCTCCAGATGTTTGATAGATGAGGTGGTATGCTTTGTGGAGCATGCCACCTTTACAAGAGCCCTCACTTTCCTTCTTCATAGTTTTCTCTTCCCATCATTCTGGTACAAAAACTGGTCAGGCTTATTTTATTTTTATTTATATATATATTTTTATATCAAAGTCTAATCTAGCATTTCTGTTCTTGAGTGTTACCAGTGGTTTGCATCCTGAGGTAAACCAACTTTATTTACATTCTTGAAAGCATATCTTGATTGTAGACTTTTACAATGATACGCCTAACTCCTCCAGACTGTTCTTGACTTGGCTAGATTTTGTGAAGGGGTTTTTCTTCAACAAGGGAAGAATTCTGCGATTATCCACTTTAGTTGTCTTCTGTGATCTTCCAGGCCTTTTGCTGTTGCTGAGCACATGAGAGCATTCCTTCTTTTAAAAAATGTCCCAAATTGTTGATTTGGCCTCTCCTAAAGTATATGCTGATAGGTCTGTTTTGTTTTGTGAGCCTAATGATGCCCTCCTTCACTTGCATCGACACCTCTTTGGATATTGAAAGTTCCAATGACAGCTACTAAATGCAAATTCGATGTTTGGCACCAACTCTAGATCTTTTCTCTTCTTAATTCATCATGAAACAACGTGGAAACAGGCCAATCCTGGCCATGAAACTGCTTATCCATCTATCAATTACTTTTGAGCCTTACTTTTGAGTTAAAGCAATTTTTTTGTAAATCCCCCTTGAATTAAAGCTGAAATTCTACACTTCAATCACACCTTGATTGCTTAATTTCAAATCCATTGCGGTGGTGTACCGAGGTGAAATAACGAAAATTGTGTCACTGTCCAAATACTGTCCTATACTCTGTGTATATAGACAGACCTCAATCGGAATCATAATGGAGTAATCTGATTGAGACCAATCCGAATAAAATTTGTAAAAGTAAAAGTCATTAGAATGATTCTAAGTTTAATTCTAAGTTTGAGTCATGATGTGCACCTTTAAAGCGCAGTAAATAATAAATAATTATATAAATAATTGTGAGGTTGGATTGGTACCAAACTAACACTTTGAGGCAAATGCAGGAGGGGAATTGACCTCAGTAAAGGTCAGCATTTAATATTTGGCAGAAATTCAGTCAGGATGCAGAACTTCCATGAGGTACAAAAAAGGGGTAAAATGTTTTGATTAAATAGTTTTTTGGATTAATTTCTTATCCATTTTTTTTTTGGTGTTATTCCTAATGGCCTTTAATACCAGTGGCATTAGAAGGCAGGTAAACGTGTTGTACTGTGTATCTGTTTTATCAATAGATGATTAGAACAGAGACCTTGTTCCTGAATCTTGGGCAAGTATGAAATTCTGAGCAAATATATTGCAGTCGCAATCTTTTCTTCCACGTTTCAATTCATTCTGAAATCTCTCATTATAAGACATGACACAAAGGCCAGTAAATCAGCATTCTTACCCATTACATTCTGCCTTCAGATGAGTGTGTCTCCGTTGGGTAAGTGTTGACTCACAGGCAGAAGTAGCCCTTTTCAAACAGAAGTAGTTGGTAGCACATCTTGAAATTCTGGGCTTAAATGTGCAAATTTATGGTCCATGGATTGATCTTTTACACCACATTGTTGTTTGATCATCTTCTATAAGACTGTTAAATGTCGCATGGGTAAAGAACAAAAGAATTGCTGAGGCTGCGTTCTGTTTTTATCTTTCAAAGCTGTGGAAATCAATCAGGCACTGGATTTGCAATTTTAATGCAGCTCAAATAGTTTTTTGATATTCCTTATTTTGTTAGATCTGTATGTCTGTAAGGGCAATGTGTAGCGTTGCCGCCTCGTAGCTCCAGGGTCCCTGCTTCAAACCTGAGCTTGGGTTGCTATTCGTATGGCATTTCTCATGTTCACCCCATGTCTGTGTGATTATTATTTTGGATCTCCATTTTCCTACCACTTACCAAAAACATGCCAGTGGGTGAATTAGCTACCCAACTGCCCCAAAGTGTGAGTGTACATTCATGTGAAAATTATAAGCATGGAAATTTTTGACTTTTTTGACATATTTGGACAAACAAATTTGGTCATCTTTGAAACAGGGCCTATTAATGATGTTGATTATATTTTAACAAAACCACAAGGAAAATGAATTTTTTCAAACATTTATTCAACAGAATGCATTTTCAACAGAATGGTCATGGAATATTCGAATCATCTCCAGATGAATCGAATCTGCTTTTATTGTGTAAAAGTAGCCACCTCTCTGAAAATCCATACCAGGTTTTGCTTGTTACCTTCCAGTAACATTTGCTTTGGTCAAGCTTGGCAAATGGTTCAGCGAGCCCTAGCTACTCGGTTTTTGGGGAAAAAAAAATTAATTATGTTTCTCAAAGCTGCTGAATAGATTCATTTGGAGACTGTCCAACTCAGAAATCCTCTGAGACAGGCACACAATGCAAAATAAAATTTGAGATTAGGAAAAAGTGTCTGTGGGGGGGGTTAAAACTTAGATTTTGAAACATGGGGGGGGCGTATAGGATGGCTCCTACGCCCATGGGCTGATCTGTTTTTTGTTCATTTAAATTGTAAAAATTGCTACAAAATGTAAATTTTATGTGTCATTTGATAAAGGTGTATCAACTTTATTAATATGCACTGTTTCAAAGAGGATCAAATGTTTTCTTGTCCAAATATGTAAAAAATAAATCAAATAATAATAAATAAAATTCCATGGGGTGTACTTATTTTTTCACATGACTGTATGTGTGCATGGTGCCCTGCAATAGACTGGTGTCCCATTCACGGTTCATTCATGGATTGCACCCAGTGTGCTTGGGATAGGCTCCGGAACCACCCTGAGTCTGACCAGAATAAAAATGACACTTTACACATGGGGAATTCACATGCTAAAGAATAGGAGTAGCATTGATTGAAGAGATGTGTTTTTATTGCAGATTTTTAATCTGAGTTGAGTCAGCCAGTGACTCGGTGAACATTCACTCCCAACCCTTGGTTGTGTTCTACTCCTGTCTGTTGCACTCTTACAGTAGTTTTCAACTTCTATTACTCTTTAATAATAGTGCATCTGAATTATGCAACTCTAAAATAATTGTCTAAACATTGAAACAATTCAATAAGTTACTAAAATAGTCCTTTAGTGTTATTTTTATGTCTTTAGTCATCATACAAAACTGTATAAGAATAAAGAACGTAACCAGCAGCATAGCCACTCGTTCACTTATTTAAGAGGTATCACCATGGTGAAATATCAGACTGCGCTCATCCGTGAAGTTTAATAGTAAATTCAAGTACAAAAGGGAGCTTAGATCCTGTGGAGTCATGCTATTAACAAAGGAAATAAAAACCTCTCAGCAGACTGCACTGAACACTGCACTGAATATACATTCACAGGTTCAAAACAAATACAACTGCATGTGGCTTTCACGATTTGTTCGTTTGTGCTTTAAGGTACGACGAGACGTTGGTGGTGCCTATCATAGAGAACACACCAGAGGAGAAGGACCTGAAGGAACGCATGGCCAGAGCTATGGAGGAGTACCCAGATTCCTGTGCTGTGCTCGTCAGACGGCATGGAGTGTATGTGTGGGGAGAGAGCTGGGAAAAAGCCAAGACTATGTGAGATACCAGACCATAAACTGAATATATTACTAATTTCTGCAGGTTTTCACACAGAATTTGTTCACTTAGAGCCTGAAGGGAAATGTTGCTAAAGAGTTGTGCTGTTGTCATTTATTTGGGTTTCGAGGTAATTACGCAAGCAGCGGGGGTGGAAGAATTAATAACTCCTTTATCCAGTTCTGTCTAGTTATAGGAATAATTAAGGCGCTACTGTTGGAATACATCGGAAATCTATCAGGTTTGATTAGGATCAGGTCTTCCCAGTAATAAGTGAACCTGGCAGTGCACAGCTACTAAAGGCGCAATTCCAAGGAAACTGCTGAGATTTCTAGATAAATAGTTACAGAGTAGTTTCCAAAACAAAGAGCACAGTAAAAGTGTTCAAAAGTTGTACTACAAAGGTCAGAAAGGGTAATAAATGTGATGCTTTGCTGCACCATGAAACAAACGCCTTTCAGTATTCTGGATGAAAAAATATATACGTTTTTTCCTTCTATTAAACATCCAGCTGCAAAAAGAATTCTGGATATCTTTTGAATTTATTACAACAGCAGCGAGTTTTTAATAAACTCGCATATCATTATAGAAATGCTTTTTAAAGAAATGTTAGGGTATCGTTTACTTGCTATTTTCTCTCAGCTACGGTTTGAGGGATTAACATAGTTAAATTTTAAATGTATTTTCATAAATTGTCACTGGTTACGTTACTTTTATTTCTATAGAGTTCCAAAGAGTAAACATTCTCATCATTAGATCTGCATCAGAGTGTGTGAGTATGAGCTGCACATGGCTCATCCAACCACCAAATGGGGCGTATTTGGCTATAATCACTGCTGCCAGCATGGATATAATTAGATATTGAGCACGAGGCGCAATTACCTTTTTACACAATAGTTTCCTTTTCCATAACATTTGTAAAATAATGAACATTATTGAGTTGTGCTATGTGTTCAGTAGTGCTGTTTCAGCATTATAGATCATAATTTGGTGTCTTTTTCACGCTGCCTCACTCATCCTGTATAATTATCTCTCCCTTTTTTCCAGGTGTGAATGTTATGACTACCTGTTTGACATTGCTGTTCAGATGAAGCAGTGTGGTTTAGACCCATCCTCACTTCCCACTGAAGCTAAAGGCATTATTTAATCTGACTCATTGATGACGTCTTGGTGACGCTTGCTTTTTCTTTGGAGAAGCAGACAATGAGGAACACATTGAATACTGTTAATCAGAAAAGATTCAGTATTCACCAATCAGATAGCAGCTGGCGTGATCCGTGATACTTTGTCACAAATGTAATTATGAATATTTCAGAATTAAGGATGGGAAAACAATATCTGATTTACTGTGTTCACGACAGCCTGTAAAGAAACAAACAATAGAAAGGCATCCTTTTGTATTTTTGTTTATATGTTTTTTCTGTTGGTTCAAAAGCTAAAATAATGGCTTGTTCCATTATGTCATGTACCTAATATATGAATTCACCATGTCATTAAAGGAAATACAATTTGGAAATTCCTGTCGTCATTAAAGAAAATGATGTGTGAATCTCTAAGAATGAAGAGAGTATGGAGGGTTTTCTGCTACACACCAAACCCTTTATCCTATTAAAGCATTTCATACTGACAATGGCTGGTTTCTTGAAATAAGCTTTTAATGCTGACTCACTGCTAGACTGCTTGTTGCAGATTTTCTTCTTTCTTTAAAAAGTCAGTCTTTTTCTTAGGCTTTATATAAACCTGGAGTGACCCAGTTGATCCTCATTGGCTCCCTTGGCATTGATGTGCCGTGTACGACATGTTCCTCTGCGTAGGATTCTGTCGGCAATTGATTTTTTCGAATGTGGTCGGTTGGTGATTTGGACTTGACGCAGTGTCACACAATACAAATGAATTCTTTTGCATCCACAAGGTGTCAGTGTAGTCCTAAGACCCATAAAACAGCACCTATGAGATTAGAAAATGCACAGTGCTAGGGAACATTCATATTCACATTATCCAGGTTTAATAAGTCTGCTCTGTCTATTGAAGATGCTGTCGAACTCATGATAGATGAAGCGTGAGGTGGTGAGGGACTAAACGACGACTTCTTTTTCTTGATAGATTCAGCGACAAGTTGCTCCGTGGAGCCAGTCTTTGTTCTATTGCCTTCTGGTTTCCACTGCTACCGTTCCCCCATCCATTTGAATGAACATTATTCCCGGAGGTGCCATAACTCGCAGGCTGCCCACGCTGGCTGGAGACTGCTAGGCTCAGCTGATTCAACCCCACTGTGACTACTCTCATCCTATCCTTCCTGAGGTTGGGCATACCTGCTGAGCAACGGCAAGACAAATCACAGCCAATTCCTACTGGAGTTGTTTATTCTAGTCTTGTTCATTCCAGAAAACTAAAATTCTGGTGTGTAAACACGTGATGAAAGCTGGCACCTTGGCATTTAAGGATAAGGCCAGTGTTGACCAGCTGTTCGAAGCAGTCTGAGAGCATCACTGACCCGTAACAATGTTCTGCCATCCATGTTTTTTTAAATGTAGCAACTGATAATTTATTAGTTAGGTTAAAGGCACATACAAGTAGGTGTAATTCACAATTTAATAAGTTCACAACAAATATTGTTTCTTAACAATGTACTGAACAGTGATGGATCTGGTTTGTCTATGTCTCTGATTGACAAGTTTCATGGTAGCTTTGGCTTTACAGGCTTGTGCAATATTTATTTTTATTATTATTATTATTTTTAATGGTAAATAAATGATTTCATTATCCAGACCCGAAATCAAGCATTTCAGCCATGTCAGGTTTAAGAAGAGTACAGAAAGGGTGTAATAATATTACTAGCTGTGCAGTCAGGAACTGCTTGCTGGCAGTGACAATAGTGATAGCTCAGTTGGATGCTGATTCTGCAGTAATTCAAAGTGAACAGACAAAAAACATGTGTGTTTTCATTAGAATCCTTTTGCAAATTGCAGATATTTTCTCAAGTTTGTTCCTCAACACATTTGAGATCTGACCAACACAGGAGAGAGAAAAAAAACAGCATATTTAATCACTTTCTAATGATCAACACCATTATTGTTATTTATAAAATGTTAAATACAATACCATCTTGTAGGCCTGTTGAATCTCTATAAGCCCAAATTTTCATCCTTTTTCCTCTTTTGACCTTTTTGGCTGATATTTTTTTGTGAAATTCCTAATAAATATGGTTAACTGATGTTAAACTATACACAGTACTTCTCCAATGTTTGCTAAGTCAAACATCCTATACTGATACTGAGCAATGATGATTTATTTTATATTAATAATCTTAAAACATTGTCCAATTACCTTGGCAGAAAGCAATGCCAGTAAAGATTGTGAGATGGGTTAAGGTGGCAGGGCTTCCAGGCGATGTGATTTAATATCAGAGAGTTCGAAGTATCTACACAAATCATTCCAGATTCATATGCTGATTGGATCATCTCCTGTTTTATCGGGAGAAAAAGACAACTCTTCTGGTATATTTTTCAGTGATGACTCATACTAGCATACGTCGAGGTTAAATTGTGGAGCTTCTACAGAAAATGTGTAAAGGCTGGCAGATCTGGTAATATAATCGGAGTGAATATCACTGGATATTGTGGCAGTGAAAAATTGTGTAGAGAGGATTAAATTGTTATATCGCACAAACCTAAGAATTTACTATCCATCGATCTTTATTGCTCCTCATGCTGAAAAATGACAGCAACTAACTACAGATGCAAATGCCACATATAAAATCAGTATTGTAGATTTTAATGGTCTTCTGTTGTAAAAACGCATCAACAAAATGCTGACTAAGAATAAACTAAACAGACAGTTGTGCAATTACTTCAAGTTATTAGTTTCACCCAGTATATATTCAAATACCCTCAGACCTAAGCGGAATGAGATGGAGCACAAAGATAAACACAAACCGACCAATTACTTGGTCTGCACTATAAATATGCACATACGCATCCAGTGCATACTTTCAGTGGACAGTACCTTAAATCAGCAGATCAGATGTCCGAACAGGCTGTAATTATAGGCTTTCAGTTCCACTAATTAACCCAGCTAATTCATGTGTGCTTTTCGCACTGAAGGAAGTTGCTATGTTAATGTGTGACTCACAGCAGGAAGCTGTGATGTCGTCGAGGGCAATTTCCTTCCACTTTGTGCATGGCACATTTGAAATCAAGGTTCTAGGACCCAGTGTGAGCATTTCAGGTGCTTCACTCCTGATTACAATTTTAGATGCAAAGCACCTCACCGACCTGTATACTTTCACTCACACACATCCAACAAGCTCTGTGTATCAGGGATGCAGAGTCTTGTGGCACAGTAAAATAGAAGGGAGCATGGGCAGGGGAAGGACTACAGTGCCTTGCGAAAGTATTCGGCCCCCTTGAACTTTTCAACCTTTTGCC
Source organism: Ameiurus melas (assembly GCA_012411365.1). Taxonomy (NCBI): domain Eukaryota; kingdom Metazoa; phylum Chordata; class Actinopteri; order Siluriformes; family Ictaluridae; genus Ameiurus; species Ameiurus melas. The sequence continues at coordinate 10,574,261 of CM022754.1, forward strand.
ACATTTCAGGCTTCAAACATAAAGATATAAAATTTTAATTTTTTGTGAAGAATCACCAACAAGTGGGACACAATTGTGAAGTGGAATGAAATCTATTGGATATTTTAAACTTTTTTAAAAAGTAAAAAACTGAAAAGTGGTGCGTGCAAAATTATTCGGCTCCTTTACTTTCAGTGCAGCAAACTCACTCCAGAAGTTCAGCGAGGATCTCTGAATGATCCAATGTTGTCCTAAATGACTGATGGTGATAAATAGAATCCACCTGTGTCTAATCAAGTCTCTGTATAAATGCACCTGCTCTGTGATAGTCTCAGGGTTCTGTTGAAAGCGCAGAGAGCATCATGAAGACCAAGGAACACACCAGGCAGGTCCGTAATACTGTTGTGGAGAACTTTAAAGCCGGATTTGGATACAAAAAGATTTCCCAAGCTTTAAACATCCCAAGGAGCACTGTGCAAGCGATCATTTTGCAGCGGTCCATAGGACAACAATCAGTCGTACACTGCACAAATCTGGCCTTTATGGAAGAGTGGCAAGAAGAAAGCCATTTCTCAAAGATATCCATAAAAAGTCTCGTCTAAAGTTTGCCACAAGCCACCTGGGAGACACACCAAACATGTGGAAGAAGATGCTCTGGTCAGATGAAACCAAAATCGAACTTTTTGCCCACAATGCAAAACGACATGTTTGGCGTAAAAGCAACACAGCTCATCAACCTCAACACACCATCCCCACTGTCAAACATGGTGGTGGCAGCATCATGGTTTGGGCCTGCTTTTCTTCAGCAGGGACAGGGAAGATGGTTAAAATTGAGGGGAAGATGGATGCAGCCAAATACAGGACCATTCTGGATGAAAACCTGTTGGAGTCTGCAAAAGACCTGAAACTGGGACGGAGATTTATCTTCCAACAAGACAATGATCCCAAACATACAGCAAAATCTACAAAGGAATGGTTCACAAATAAACATATCCAGGTGTTAGAATGGCCAAGTCAAAGTCCAGACCTGAATCCAATCGAGAATCTGTGGAAAGAGCTGAAAACTGCTGTTCACAAACGCTCTCCATCCAACCTCACTGAGCTTGAGCTGTTTTGCAAGGAAGAATGGGCAAGAATTTCAGTCTCTCGATGTGCAAAACTGATAGAGACATACCCCAAGCGACTTGCAGCTGTAATCGCAGCAAAAGGTGGCTCTACAAAGTATTAACGCAAGGGGGCCAAATAATTTTGCACGAATACTTTGCAAGGCACTGTATACATTTGTCCATACCTCTTATCATACACAGGGTCACGGTGGAACCTGGCACCTATCCAAGGAACTCAGGGCATGCGTCTCATGCCAGCCCAAAGCATGGCATAATTGCACACACATTCAAACACTACTGACAGTTTGGAAATGCCAGTCAGCATACAGTGTATGCCTTTGGATTGGGTGAGGAAAGCAGAGTACCTAGAGGTAACCCCCAAAGCATGGGGAGAACATGCAAAGTCTGCACACGCAGGGTAGAGAGAAGATTTGAACCCCCCACCCCTGGAAGTATGGGGCAAACATACCAACCAGTAAGCCAACGTGCTCTCCCCTCTATACATTTGTAAAAATAATAATAATAATAATAATAATAATAATAATAATAATAATAATAATAATAATAATAATAAAAATAAAATAATGCAGAAAATCGTTGAGTAAATGGTTGAGTGAGCATTAGACAATGCTAAACCAAGTGGATGAGGAAAAAATAGCCAGTCCACTATTTTTAACAACACAGTTTACAGGATTACATTAGGCATATAGTAGAATGTTCATGCAATCCAGAACAGTTAGAAAAATCAAATCAGTGGCTTCACTGCTTAGTTGCTGCAGCAAGTTGACAGCTGCAGCAACAACACCAATGATGTAACATCAATCTGACGATCACAAGAAAACAGAGAAAAATGGAGGAACAAAGATGTGATTACCAAAATAGCTGTAAGATTTATTATCTAAGAGAAGAGAAGCCTGTCTAATCCAGGGTTATTAGATAATATTATAATTTTTCTCTACAGTAGTCTTAAGCAGTGACTCTCAACATAGGGTCCATAAAGCACAGCCAGAGTTTTATGATTTAAAAAAATCTATATTTTATTTTGTTACAGTGGTGGACATCACAACCCAAAATATTTGTTCATTGAGTTTTTATAGTTATTCGCCTATTTGACTGGTCACTGTAATTATACAATTGCAGTCAAAATTATTCAACCCCCATTGCAATTGAAATAAAATTAATGCTTCAAGTGGTTTCCCCAAATTCAACTGAAAATGCAACTTATAATGGCTTCTCGAGTCTCAAAATTATTCAACCTCTTCATGGAAAGCACCTTTAGTACTTAATAGAGCACCCTTTTGCTGTTATGACCTGCTGCACATGAGATGCATAGCTTCTGGCAGCGTTCCTGAGAAATCTTATCCCATTCCTCATGAGCAATGGTCTACAGTTCAGTAATATCCTTGGGTTTGTGTGCTGCAACTGCCTTCTTCAAATCCCACCAGAGATTTTCTGTGGGGTTCAAGTTAAGTGACTTTGATGGCCCTGTAGAATCTTCCAGGACTTCTTCTGCAACTAAGCCTTGGTGGAATTTGAGATATGCTTTAGATCATTGTCCTTTTGGAATGTCCAATTACGCCAAAGCTTCAGCTTCTTCACACACTGCATGATGTTTTCTCCTAGGATTTCCTGATACTTCAATGAATAAATCGTGCCTTCCACACGCTGTAGGTTTCAAGTGCCAGAGGATGCAAAGCAGCCCCAGAGCATCACCAAGTCACCACCATGCTTGACTGTGGACAGATTGTTCTTTCTTCATTCTTTTACCTCCAGACATACCGCTGATCCATCGTGCCAAAAAGTTCCATCCATTGTTTCATCGCACCACAGAACAGAATCCCAAAACTTGGCTTATTTATATGATTTTGAGCCGACTTTTCTTGTGCTTTTGGATCAGTAGTGGTGCACATCTTGGAATTGTGGCATCGAAACCTTTTGTGTTTAGTACGTGCCTTACTGTGCTCAATGAAACCTCAGTGCATGTTGCCATTTGGGGAATTTGGGGAAACCACTGGAAGCATTCATTGTGCTGAACTATTTCAATTGCTTTTGTTTGATTTGTTCATTGCAAACAGCTGAAAGTCTTTAAATGTTGACAATAAACCTGATTTGCAATGAGGGGTTGAACAATTTTGAATGCAGTTGTACAAGAATAACTCCAAAATATGTTCTGTTGGTGGAAAGTCCAGGAATAAAATACTCTCTGGCTCCAATACACAGATTAATTATTGTTGTTCTCATTTAAATACACTAATATTTGTATAGTTAGGGTATGTTCATAAATATGTACTGATGGAAATTATTTTACAAATAAAGTGGTCCCTGGCTGCAAAAACTTTGATAGCCCTTGCTCTAAAGCATCATCACCATCTGAAGCAATATACTAAGTTGTGGGTGTTGTATTTAGCTTGAGTGTTTGTTCTATAGTCTAACAATTCTATATGTTAGAAAGAAAGTCATGTAATCTGTAGCTTTTATGGGCCTTATACAAATGTGGTTTTGATGCAGACCTTCCCACTTCTTAAAATTTGTTACTCCAGGGCCTTTAAGTGCTATATCTAGTGGTCCTGGTTCTAGAAGACTGTTCCACTGTGATGATTCCTGCACCTGTTGAGTGATAGCTAGGTAGATTGCTACTGCAGATATTAGCATAACATACCACCCTATTGAAACATGAAACCACCGTATTTTTCGAGTGATAAAAAATATTGGAACATGAATGACTGACATGACTGACAGGTGTTGGAACATCTCCCTCCACTGTCTTCCTGTAGCTGCCCGTATCAAACTGAAGGCCTTCTTGCTCATGTACAAGACCATGTCTTTACAGCACCCCATACCTCAACATTCTCCTTGAAAAAAAAGTTACGCTGGCTCTTACACCTCTACTCTACACACTTTGCTGTTCTAGAACTCAATTATACATTTTTCATGGTAGCACTACTTGTATTGTTCTTTGCTTGATATATTGCTTTGCTTGTATTTACTCATTTGTAAGTCGCTTTGGATAAAAACCTCTGCTAAATTAATAAATGTAAATGTAAATGTGTTCCGTGCTGCCCAGGCTTGCCCTGTTAAATTCATTGTTTAATTAATTAATAGCTTCGAATGTCTGCTATTGTTTTGAGCAGTAGGTTTCACCTGTGAAGACTGCATTTAAATGATTAAAAAAGATGAACCAACATGAAAACCAGAGAGCTGTATATGAGAGAAAAGTAAGTCATTTGGAAGCTGAGAAAAATCAGAACCACTGCACAAGCATTGTACATGGCCAATAAAACAATTTAGAATGTCATAAAAAAGAAAGAAACCAGTGGTGTGCTAACAACCAGACAAGGAACAGGTCAGCCAAGGAAAACAATAGCGGTTGGTGAGAGAATCATTGTGAGAGCTATGAAGAAAAAACCCCAAAACAACAGTTAGTGACATCAATACCAACCTTCACAGGGCAGGGGTGAAGGTATCACACTCCACCATTTGAAGAAGACTTCAAGGGCAGAAATATAGAGACCATACCACAAGATGCAAACCACTCATCAGCAGTAAGATTCAGAAAGCCAGATTGGAATTCACAACAAAATAGAGAGATGAGCCACAAAAGATCTGGAACTAAGATTAACCTCTACCGAAGTGATGGGAAGGCCAAAGTGTGGAGAAAGAAAAGATCTGCTCATGATCCAAAACAAGGAATCTCATCAGTCAAGAATGGTTGAGCTATTGTCATGGTTTGGGCTTGCATGGCTGCTTCTGGAACAAACTCATTAATCGTTATTGATGATGTAACTCATGAATCATCATCAGCAGAATGAATTCAGAAGTCTAAAGAAACAATCTGTCTTCTATCATCTCATATTCATATTTTGATCTCAATTCTAAATATCTTCAGCGTATTACGAAAACAATAGAATTGGCCTTGCTATTCCAATACTTTCAGGGGGACTGTATAATTAAGTAAATTTCAGTGATGTTTCAGTTGTAACATTACAAAATGTGAAAAACTTTAGGGGGTGGTGGGGATACTTATGCAAGCCACTGTATGTGTATACTTTGTGTATCATGATCTGAAGGCTACATGGAGGGCTAAGTGTTGAAGCTGGAAAAATGTAGGCACTTGTTGAACACACCAGGTTTGTGTTGAAGGGAATTTGCGCCAAGGTCGTATTTGTGCTTTTGTCCTTGCATCACACATTGGGATGGAGGAGTAATTCACATCTGCCTGCCTCCCTTCCTTGCTCCATCGCTTGTCTGCTGGGGAAAATTGCAGTGCTGAATGGATCTCAGCAAGAGGAATGTGGCTAATGGCCTGAATATGCTTGCAGGGAGGTTAGAGACCACCTAACCCGTTCATCAAAATGCTGGATATGTATGCATTATCACCTGCACTCTCTGTGAAAGGCTAGAATTCAGCATTGGGATCTCTGGGGTGGGGAGGAGATGACCTGAGGCCACACCTTGCATCTCTGCATTTGCTTATTCAGGAAGTGTGTACAGGTGCAGTGCTTCACCAACATCGATCCCAGGAACATTAGTGGCCCTGACAGCTGGAAGAGCTTTGGAATGGGATGCTCCAGGCTCGCAAATAACACTTTGCAATGATGCATCATGTGCCCTGCCCTGTCATATGGTAAGACAAGTTATGGTTGGATGGAGACAGCTGCTTGAAAGCAGATATATTAATGACACTGATAGTAGAGGTATGAGAGATTATCCATGTTCTGCAAGCACAGAGCATAACATTAATCAATCAGTGATAGAGACGATGAGTTCATAATTAATTCCTAATTTGGATTTTGATCAAAATCCTTTTTAAAATTGTGTTAAAATGCTCAGCACATTCAGACTGGCCAAATTGGAAGAAGAAGGAAAAAAATCGGATATCTAAGTCAAAGAACAGGTCAGAAGGGAGGCTGTACAGAAACAGAAATTAAATTAACTTTGAATGTTCTTTATCCTTTTTTTTAATATAGGTAATTAAGTTCATATCTTGCTGAACTATTTGGTTTGATGGAATGAAGCATGACACATTGCAGTGGGAGAGAGAGGGAGGTAATCAAGGTACTTTTCCGCCACTGCTTCATCAATACTGAGCACTGGAAAATCAGAGTATTCAGGCCTTGCCTGGCTCTGTGTCTCCAGAGACATCAATCATCTGTCGGCTTGTGCATAGTTTTCTTGTTTTGCACACATGCTCATTTGCAGATTGATTTGTGCTCCATCAATTTAAAGCCTTGAACCAACCAGCTATGTCCATGCAATTACAAGTGTGACATCTTGTATGCTTGGACGTCGCTAGGCCTATTATATGAAAAAATTCATTACCCATTCTTCCCCTGCCCCCAAGCAAATAAATACATCAGTCAATATATTTTCTTTTTGATTTCCTTTTTTTCATCAACAGTTCGACTCCATTGCATCCTAAACCTGTTCCTTGGTGGGCACAACAACCTGGGGAGGCTGCTAGGTGCACTACGCACACAAGGCTGCTATGTGCACTACGCACACAATGGCGTAAAAACTTGTAGCTCAACTTCGTCCAGCATGTATACACTTTAATTGAGCTGTTCTGTTGGTCAGCAAAATCTGTAGTAACGTCCCTGACATGCAAAAACACTGATCAGTAGTCATCGGGTATGGTGTCTAAATTTGGATTAATTTCAACATCTGAAGTCTGAATTTTTATCAAAAAGAATATTTACAGTGTGTTGCATAAATATCCACCCCTTGAGCTTGAACATTTTTTACAACCTGGAACTAAAATGGATTCAATTGGGATTATATTTAATGATGCTCCACAGGAATTAGAGATTTTTTATAACCACAACTATAAATAAAACTGAACTAATTAAGATTCATGATATATAATCCCAATTAAGTCCATTTCAGTACCAGGTTGAAACACTACAAAATGTGGAGAAGTTCAAGGGGGTAAATACTTATGTAAGGGACTGTAACTATCTATTTTTATAGTGTAGCCTGAGACTAAATATTTCCTTCTAGTAAAGGGTTAAACTAAAATTACTAATCTGGGTGTTGAAAAGATCCAAAGCACCCTGGGAACTCTGTCTGTCTTTAATAATAGAAAAATCTATTCGTTCACCATTGCTTCAAAGGAGTCAAAGTATTATGCTTTGTTTTATAGATGTTAACTTCTGGAAACAGCGAAGCAATAACGCAAGGTGTAAAAAATGTCTAAAGGGCTAGAATATCATATAACTATGCTTATGATGTTAAACTATGCGAAAAAAGGAATCAGTGAATTTCATATACAAGCCATAATGAATATCTGGTGTGCGCGATCATGTCAGACCTTACTTTATAATACAATAGAATTGTGTTTTGACTGCCCTCCATCAGAGACAAACACAATGACAAAGACTTGGAACATAATCAGGGACTGATGTTCAACCCTGTAACCATACAAAAGTGGTGATATGAAATAGACTCGCCTCTGTGGACCCACAAAAATAGTTTTATAATAGTCCAATCAGACCGCTTTGTGTTGGGGAACCTGTCTAATGAAGTGTGTGCTGTAGGGAGAAAATAACATTCTTGCAGGTTGAAGAGACACACAACAACAAATAGTGACAACTGAATGATCTTATTATTATTTTACGCTTTGCAAATAGCAGCTGGTCTCTCGAGTGCAAACTGTATTTTCAGAGTAGGGAAAAGTAGTCTTGCAAAAAGAGTTGTTTAATAGGCTTGTGTGTGTGTGTGTGTGTGTGTGTGTGTGTGTGTGTGTGTGTGTCTTTTAAAGGGCCAAAAGTCCCCATAATGTAAGTAATGCTTATCAATTTTAACATTGAAGGGACACATTACTTGTGCAGAGGAGGTAAAAAAATACCCGAATTCTTTACTCAAGTAAAGTGAAATTATGCTTCTAAATGAATCTAATGGTAAAGCTTCAAATCTTTCACTCACATTAAAGCAGAGAAGTATAACTCTGTAATCTACTTGAAGTATAAAAGTACATAAAAGTTTCACAAAAGAAAGAACATATGCCTTAAATCCATCAATCCATCCATCCATCCATTTTCAGTACCACTGGAGCCTGGAGCCGATCCCAATTTTCTGCGACCAAATACAGCTGTGTATTAGACATACTTGTGCAATAACATTTTGAATATAAGAAGATGAAGTATGTTGAAACCTAGTCACTTGAAATGTATGAGTGCTATATACCATGCAGAGTTAGACATTTACAGTTTATACTTTAATGGGAACAAGTACTTTACTTAAGATTACAGTGATGGATGTTAACTCTTATTCCTGCAGTTACATTTGTCAATTTTTTTTTTTTTTTAAGTTTCATTTTTAATGAACATTTCTGCTGAACATTTCTACAGAAACATTTCTACATTTTTTTTTATTTATTAAGAATTTTGATCAACTCCTTGAAGTTGGCTGTTGCTTGAAGACTTTACAAATACGGGTGTAGAAAAATGTAGTAATATTTGGAACCTTAATGAGTAGAAAATACAAATATTTTTAAATGTAGTATGTAAAAATAGGTAAGTAAAAGGTGTGAGAAAATGCAAATGAACAGAATTTTTCACAGTTAATTAATTGGTGAAGTATGGGTCAGATGCCTAGCAGATTTTCAATAGCATCAGGAAATTTCTACAGATGGATGCCAAATAGATTTTACATGGAAACTAAGGACAATTTTATTTTATTTTTTTTAAAGTGGCAGCTTTTGTTTAGTAAAATTTTCTTTAAATGGTGTAAATTTTTGCCACATATGTTTTTGAGGGAAATACTACTTCAAAAATGTTTTTGTATGTTTTGTTAGTGTAAATGCATGTCATTTATACAATTCTTTGAGGGGGAAATTTAAATCATTATATGTAATTATATAAAAACTTTTTTGACAGTTATTTAAAAGGATGGCAAAAAATTCTGGCTTTGTCTCTAGCATGACATTCACTATTCACCAAGCATGGTAGACTAACATTTTGTTACACCTTCAGCCCGGTGCACTCAAACACAGTCACTCTAAAGGGGTATGTGTAGATTGAGATTTCAGTGCCTTTGTGCTAGATTGCTATAAGGTTCAGTGCTGTGACTCTCACTTCAATTGTGTCAGTCAGAAGTAGGAGTACTCTCCTTTTCTCTCTCTCTCTCTCTCTCTCTCTCTCTCTCTCTCTCTCTCTCTCTCTGTCCCCTCTGTGTGTTTCTTGTCAACTCGTCATGCATCCCCTCTCTTTGTATTTCTCTGAAATTGCTGTCTATTGGTGGGAGATTCCTTTCAGAACAGGTTTTGAGCAGAGTAGAGACTCAGGGTGTGTCTGGAATGACAATGAGGCCTTGGCTCCGACTCTAATATTAACTTATTGAAAGACTCCTCAGAAATTGTCTTGCCATGCTTTCTTCAGCGTGTCAGCGCTGCTATTGTTCTTTTGATGGTGCAGCTCTTATTAAAGGCCATCTAGAAAGGTTACTCGATCAGAGAGAGAGAAAGGAATGGAACTCAAGAAGCTCTGATGTATAGATGCTGATGAACATTTTAACGTGCATAAAATGCCTTTATTTGATGTGTGATTACACAAGGAGAATCCTTACATCCTTTTTCTTTCTTTCTATCTTTCTTTCATATTACCTTTCTTGTAGTAATTGTTTCCTTTTAAATTCAACTTATATGAATAATTAGTAGCCCTGCTGATTTGCACTGATGGATTTGAAAAAAAAAGATTATTTAATGGATGGATAAGTTAGCAGCCAATTGTTGTTTTTTTTTTCCAAATGTCATATAAAGTATATAAAAAAATGAGGAACCAAGGTAGTTTAAAAGTCAGAGCTAAAAAGCTGCCATGCAAAGCCACAGGGAGTCATAACTTGTTAACATTTTCCGGTGTGTAACAAAAGGCGCCCGGGCTCTTCAGATACGCCACTCTCATTTTTTCCCCCAGATGCAAAAAATAAACCGGGATTGCAATAAACCCTGTGTTGCATAACATCACACAAATAACTCCTGCGGTTTTCTCTCTCCCTCTGCTTGCCTCCTGCTTCGCGCTCCCAATTTGTTGTTCATGATGTACTGTGAGTTTAGCTTTTCATTTCTTAACAAGGATGCAGGTGCCTTTACCACAATTCAATTGTATGCCACTGATGAATAGAATCCCTCAACAACACACAGACAAAAGGATTAAATATAATATTAATGCTGTAAGGGGGATCTTCTTTATTGAGCTAATGTTGTACAATCCATTAAGAGGTGTCAGTCTTGACATTGTACTGTACACAGCAGCACAAATAAAAATAAAAAGATATTCTTTTCCTCCAGGACTTTCTGCTGGAGTTGTCTGTGTGGTTCATGAGACCAGAAAAGAAGGATTTATGCATGCAGTGGGTGAGCAAGGAGGAGAATTCATGGTGCCATTCTAGGGCTTCTACATAGGAAATATCATATTTGAGCTCACTATATAAATTTCAGAAAGTTTATTTTTTTCACTGTGCACTCAAGAGACTTTAGAGGTCTGGTAATAAGTCATTATTGATCTGGAGAGCGACTCCTGTTGCTTTGAATTCCATAAACTTCAGGAGCTCTTCATCGACTAACTGTGCAACCAAAAGAAAAGTCTGAAAAAAAGGTTTCCATATTCAGACAAATCACCGCAGAAGTGGAAGTCTGTAATGAATGAGATGAAAGCGTTCTGACATTGCAGGTAGTGGCAGTGTTTGCCAAGTATAGACGATGCCTGAGGCATACTGTGGCAGCAGGATGTGGAGCTGGGGAGTTCGCTCAGAGCCGGGAGAGTGACGTCAATGTCTGATCCCACTGGGAACTGTTCATGACTTTTTAGATACCATAATATATATATATATATATATATATATATATATATATATATATATATATATATATATATATATATAACCTAAATATTAATAATATGGTAACATAATGCCACTATATGTATATGTATCTATATCTAAGTGCTCCAAATGTGAACGGCTATAAGAAAATAGCACAAGAATTGATAATGCCCATTTCCACCATCAGGGCAATATTTAAGAAGTTATGATGTGGAAGTTATGATATGGATATGTTATGAATCAACCTGGAATTAGACGTGTGTCTATATTGTCTCAACGCACTGTGAAAAGGATGGTCCGATTAGCCAAAAAAAACTCCAAGGATCACAACTGGAGATTTGCATAAGATAGTTTTGGTCTGAAAGTCTCCAAAACTACAATCCAAAGTCATCTACATCACCACAAGTTGTTTGGAAGGGTTTCAAGAAAAAAAATACTCTACTCCCATCCAAAAACAAACTCAAGCGTCTTCAGTTTGCCAGACACTACTGGAACTTCAGATCAGGTTCTATGGTCAGATGAAACCAAAATAGAGCTTTTTGTCAATAAACACCAGAGGTGGATTTGGCATACACAGAGAGGTAGCCATCTGGAAAAATACCTCATGCCCACGGTTAAATATGGTAGGGGCTCTTTAATGTTTTGAGGCTGTTTTTCTGCCAGAGGACCTGGACATTTTGTTAAGTACATGGCATCATGGACACTATCAAATATCAACAGATATTAAATGAAAACCTGACTGCCTCTGCCAGAAAGCTTAAAATGGGTCGTGGTTGGATCTTCCAGCAGGACAATGATCTAAAACATACATCAAATGAAAAAAAAAAAACATGGTTTACTGACCACAAAATTAAGGTCCTGCCATGGCCATCCCAGTCTCCTGACTTGAAACCCATAGACAACCTGTGGGGTGAACTGAAGAGGAGAGTCCACCAGTATGGACCTTGAAATTTTGATAATATGGAGAGATTTAGTATGGAGGAATGGTCTCAGATCCTATGCCATGTATTCTCATCAGGAATTATAGGATAAGACTCAGAGCTGTTATCTTGACAGAGGGAGGTAGCACGAAGTATTGACTAAAAGTCTGCAAATACATGTTGCACACCTATATTCAACAGACCAATATTTAAAGATTTTTTCTTGATAAACCCTAGCTTTGTTTGCAATTATTTGATATCCATGAGAGCAGATAAAATGTATAAAATATGCATGTATGTGTGTACATATATATATATATATATATATATATATATATATATATATATATATATATATATATATATATATATATATATATATATATATATATATATATATATATATATATATATATATATATATATATATATATATATATATATATATATATATATATATATATATATATATATATATATATATATATATATATATATATATATATATATATATATATATATATATATATATGTGTGTGTGTGTGTGTGTGTGTGTGTATATCTATGTGTATATATATATATATGTTTTTTTTTATTATTTTTTTTTATTGAAGTTAGTAGAGCATGTTTTGTTATGTGTTTGTTCCATTTTGCTAAGAAGGGCTAGGTTGGCTAGATGGAACATCCATCCATCCATCCATCTTCTACCGCTTACTCCTTCTTCAGGGTCGCGGTAGATGGTTTATATTTTATATCACTGAATAACATCATTTAAGTACAGCTGAAAATAATTCAATATTCATAAAGTGAATTAATTGATGATGTCCTAGGAAGGAGTAGAAGTGCTATTTTTTTTATCAATTTATTTATTTATTCATTGTTGTATGCAGAGTTCCAATAAAAAATTTAAATGTAAATGTAAATATAAAAAAAAAAAGTACCACTACTATCTGGGGACATAAGAGAAAACAAAGTGGCAAACATGCATAAAATACAGTTGCATGTTACTACGGTATATTTGTTTTCATCAGCAAAGAAAACAACTTAGTATAAAAGTATTTAAAAGCAGCCTAAGACCATGTTTAAGTGTTAACATAAGGGGGTTTATTTTAGTGACAGAAAATGCACAAGGGATAGAGTAACTTTGTTTAGTACTCTGTGAGCACCATTGGTTTGTGGATTCCACTCATTGAGATTTAAAATGGCTAAACATTAGACTCCTATATCTTCTTGTTCTTTCTTTTTTTTTTGTTTTTTGCAACACACAGTGTCTGGCAAGACTAACCAAAGATAAATTGATTCTTCTCGCCAAGAAAGCATCGACGGACACAGAACTGCCTCTGATTCTCTATGACTTCTCTCTCCCTTGGCCAGTATCCACACAGGGCAAGACAATGGATTGTCCTAGATGTTGCACATCGCCAAGTTTGTCTTATGTGTGTGCCACTTAATCAGACTAAATAGAAAGGCCTAGGGAAGTCATTACCCTTCTATTGTTTGAAAGGTCATAACAAAATGGCTACATGGGCGCTCCTGCAGGGAGCTCTTCTATTCAGCTCTATAAATTAACCAGTCCACAGAGCAGTTGTCGCATGGGCATTGATGTACTCTGACTGTGATTAGCCTTTGACCATGTTGCTGCACATTAACTTAAAAGCCACTATGAGCTTTTATTTTGCAGGCCAGTGTATGCACTATGGTTGTTTTTTACAGAGGATACAGAGGGTTCAGCATCTTTGAAAACTACTTTATATGGTATTGTGATAAGATTATGTTTTCATTTGGTCAGTTGAAATGTATTAAAATGTATGTATATTACCCTTTGAAAGTACTGGAACAGCAAGGCCAATTATTTTGTTTTTGTTATACACTGAAGACATTTGGTTTTGAGATCAAAAGATAAATATCAGACAATAGATCAGAACTTCAGCTTTCCTGATAACTACATTTCATGGCACTTTTTGTTTGAACCCATACATTCATACATGTTTGAAGTGCAGACATATAGAGGAGATTCCACAAGATACAAATCACTCATCAGCAGTAAGAATGGGAAAATCAGATTTGAATGCAAAGAAATACAGAAATGAGCCTTAACAGTTCTGGAACTAAGATTAACCTCTACCAAAATGATCAAAAGGCCAAACTGTGGAGAAAGAAATTATCTGTCCATGATCCAAAAAAATACAAGCTCCTCAGTCATGCATGGATGTGGTAGTGTCATGGCATGAGCAGGCATGGCTGCTTCTGGAATGGGCTCACTATTCTTTACTGATGGTACTGACCGTAGCTGCAGAATGAATTCAGTCTACAGAAACATTTTGTCTACCAATTTACAGAAAACTGCAGCCAATCTAATTGGGAGGAACGTCATCATGCAGCAAGACAAGAACCCAAAACACACTGCCAACAAAACAAAGGACTGCATCAGGGGGACAAAGTGGAAAGTTTTTAGACTGACCAAGTGAATCACCAGACCTTAACCCAATTGAGCATGCATTTCACCTCCTGAAGAGGAAACTGAAGAGAGAAACGCCCCGAAACAAAAAATTGAAAGCTGTGGTACTGTACAAGCCGGGAAAAGCATCACAAAAGAAGAATGCAACAGTTTAGTGATGCTAGTGGATTTCTGGCCTGATGCAGTTATTTCAAGCAAGGGATATGCAACCAAATTATTAAGTGTTATTTACTTTAATTTCTAGAATTTCTAAAAGACTATACTTTCCAATACTGTCACTCACCTAAAAATTGGGTGGTCTGCCACCAAAGGCGCTATGTTTTAAGTTGTTTAACACATCTGAAATTATGATCTATATTCTCATATTCATCTTTTGACCTCAACCCCCAAAAAAACAAAAGAATTGGCCTTCCAATACTTTTGGAGGGGACTGTATATTTTATGTATATTATATATATATATATATATATATATATATATATATATATATATATATATATATATATATATATATATATATATATATATATATATTTTTTATATTTTTTGCACGTGTAATAGGTTGATGTTAATGTGTCTCAAATGTGGATAATGTGGATCACAAAATGGACCAAATCCAAAGAATAAAATGGCAATCAGAAAATACAGATGTGTTGATTTGGATGTATGTTTGGAGTCATTATCTGGAAAAGGCAACCAGCTTTGGGATTAAATATCCTAGTAGTTACATCTACACTGAGTATTTGGAGACTTTCATGAACAATTATTTACACAGGAGATTAGAATCCTAAACAGATCTGCCTGATGGCCACTTTATTGCATAACTTCTCATTCTGCTACCTACCTAGTAAGCCCACTGCACTTGAGAGACAAGTACACAAGACACACTTCACACAAGAGGTGTAATATTCTCCAAATCCTCATGAGCAAGTCAATTTTATTAACAGAGTTTACACTATAAATATCACTGTACTGTAGAATTAGACTTTTATAGTGTTTAGTTTCACAGTATATTTACTATATTGTTTATTGTAGCTTATACAGTGGTGTGAAAAAGTGTTTGCCCCCTTCCTCATTTCCTGTTCCTTTGCATGTTTGTCACACTTAAGTGTTTCGGAACATCAAACCAATTTAAACAATAGTCAAGGACAACACAAGTAAACACAAAATGCAATTTGTAAATGAAGGTGTTTATTATTAAAGGTGAAAAAAATCCAAACCATCATGGCCCTCTGTGAAAAAGTGATTGCCCCCCTTGTTAAAACATACTATAACTGTGGTTGTCCACACCTGAGTTCAATTTCTCTACCCCGACCCAGGCCTGATTATTGCCACACCTGTTCACAATCAAGGCATCACTTAAATAGGAGCTGCTTGACACAGTAAGGTCCACCAGAAGATCCTTAAAAGCTACACATCATGCCGAGACCCAAAGAAATTCAGGAACAATTGAGACAGAAAGTAATTGAGATCTATCAGTCTGGAAAGGGGTTATAAAGCCATTTCCAAAGCTTTGGGAATCCAGCGAACCACAGTGAGAGCCATTATCCACAAATGGCGAGACATGGAACGGTGGTGAACCTTCCCAGGAGTGGCGGCCGCCCAAAATTACCCCAAGAGCGCGCAGCGGACGACTCATCCAAGAGGTCACAAAAGACCCCACCAACACGTCCAAAGAACTGCAGGCCTCACTTGCCTCAGTTAAGGTCAGCGTTCATGCCTCCACCATCAGGAAAAGACTGGGCAAAAATGGCCTGCATGGCAGAGTTCCAAGGAGAAAACCACTGCTGAGCAAAAGGAACATCAAAGCGCGTCTCAATTTCTCCACAACACATCTTGATGATCCCCAAGACTTTTGGGACAACATTCTGTGGACCGTTGAGACAAAAGTGGAACTCTTTGAAAGGTGTGTGTCCAAGTATATCTGGCGTAGAAGGAACACTGCATTTCATAAAAAGAACATTATACCAACAGTAAAATATGGTGGTGCTAGTGTGATGGTCTGGGGCTGTTTTGCTGCTTCAGGACCTGGAAGACTTGCCGAGATAAAAGGAACTATGAATTCTGCTGTCTACCAAGAGATCCTGAAGGAGAATGTCCGACCATCTGTTCGTGTACTCAAGCTGAAACGAACTTGGGTTCTGCAGCAGGACAATGATCCTAAACACACCAGCAAGTCCACCACCGAATGGCTGAAGAAAAACAAAATGAAGACTTTGGAGTGGCGCCGGGCCAAAGTCCTGACCTGAATCCTATTGAGATGTTGTGGTATGACCTTAAAAAGGCCGTTCATGCTCGAAAACCCTCTAATGTAACTGAATTAGGACAATTCTGCAAAGATGAGTGGGCAAAATTCCTCCAGGACGCTGTAAAAGCCTCATTGCACGTTATCGCAAACGCTTGGTTGCATTTGTTGCTGCTAAGGGTGGCCCAACCAGTTATTAGGTTAGGGGGCAATCAAGCTTTTTCACACGGGGCCATGATGGTTTGGTTTTTTTCACCTTTAATAATAAACACCTTCATTTACAAATTGCATTTTGTGTTTACTTGTGTTGTCCTTGACTATTGTTTAAATTGGTTTGATGTTCCGAAACACTTAAGTGTGACAAACATGCAAAGGAACAGGAAATGAGGAAGGGGGCAAACACTTTTTCACACCACTGTATGTTATTGTATAATCTTTTAACATTTTTGTAGTTATTAATATTTGCACTGTGTGTTAGTGTTATCCTCTTACTTGATCAAATGTATAAGTGTAGCACAGTGATTCTGGGGGAACTACACTACAGTGCTGTGTTTACCTGGTTTCTTCTGTTTTGTGTGTATCACATACTAAATTGTTTCAGAAATTAAAACGAAACGTAATATAAAAACAAAGGCAACCTGAGTAAACACAAAATACAGTTTATAAATGATAACATTATTTATCGAAGCAAAAAAGGTTATCCAATACCAACTGGGCCTGTGTGAAAATGTATTTGGCCCCGGTAGTTACTAATTCCCTAAATCTATGAAACTGCATTCATAAGGTGGTTCAGCTGGAACTAAGGTCTGATTACTGTAAACCTTTTTCAATCAAATCAACACTTAAATATAACTTTTTCAAGAGCATGAAGTTGGTTAAAAGGTCTTACCCAGTAACACACTATGCCAAAGTTGAAAGAATTTCCAGAAATGATGAGGAAGAAGGTGATCGAAATACATCAGTCTGGGAAGCTTACAAAGCTATTTCAAAGGCTCTGGGACTCCAAAGGACCACAGTGAGAGCTATTATCTCCAAATGGAAAAACTAGGCACAGTATTGAACCTTCCTAGAAGTGCCCGACCTTCCAAAATTCCTACTACTCCTCCAGAAAGTCACAAAAGAGCCAAGGACAACAACAGAGAACCTACAGGCCTCTCTTGCATCAGTAAAGGTCACTGTTCATGACTCCACTATCAGAAAGACACTGGGCAAAAATAACGTCCATGTAAGAGTGGAGATGTGAAAACCACTGCTACCCCAGAACATTAAGGCTTGTCTGAATTTTGCCAAAACACACCTTCATGATCCATAAAACCTTTTGATGAGCTGAAAGTGGAACTGTTTGGAAGACAGGGGTCCCATTACATCTGCCGTAAACCAAATACAGAATTCCACAAAAAGAACATCATACCTACAGTGAAGCATGGTGGTGGCCGTGTGATAGTGTGAGGATGTTTTGTTGCATCAGGGTCTGGGCAATTTGCAATAATTGAGGGAAACTTTAATTTTGCTCTCTACCAAAAATCCTACAGGAGAATGTCCGGTCTTCAGTCCGTAAGTTGAAACTCAAGCACAACTGGATTATGCAGCAAGACAGTGATAAAAAGCATTGGAGCAAATCCTAGTCCTAGAAGTAAGTGAAAGACTGATCTCCAGTTATCTGAAGCATTTGGTTGCAGTTATTGCTGCTAAAGGTGGCACCACCAGATTTAAGTTTAAGGAGGCAATTAGTTTTTCACATGGGTGATAGGTGTTAGATAACTTTTTTGCTTCAATAAAATAAAAATTAACAAAAGTGTATTCTGTGTTTACTCGGGTTGCCTTTGTTTTCTGTTGTATTTTGTTTGACGATCTAAAACTATTTTGTATGAGATATACACAAAAACATAATAAATCAGAAAAACACTTTCACAGCACTGTATATTTCATTCCTAACATTTCCTCTGTCTGAGGGGGATGAATATAAAGCCTTCTTGACTTGTTAGGAGATTTCATGATACTATCAATCCTGGGCCGATAGCCAAAATCTAAACCTTTACTGGTCCTCTGTGTTTTACCTTGGGAATGGGACCTTTTTCTCATATACAGTCCCTTTTTCACCAAACTGCTGATTATGTGACCAAGACGTTTAATTTTCATCTCCTCTGACCACATCACTGCTGCGTTTTGTGGGTTGCTCTCACGAAGAGCTTCTTTTCTGCAACCTTTCCAAACAGCTTGTTATTAAGTAGGGTGTTTACGTAAAGGTTGATTTTAAACTTGAAAACCCGAATAATTAATTAAATTGTGCAATTACTATATTTAGTATCTTCTTTAACTCTTTCACCTTTCTCTTCACAGCTTTTCTTCGACAGCTTTAACTTTTTTTAATGATGGCCCTGATTGGACTTAATTGGATTTTCAACTGTGCCTTTTAAAGCAAGCTACTTGGGATATTCTCAAATAGCCTTCAGAATAATTTCTTGACTTTGTCTCTAGCCCTAGGGATGTTCAGTTCCATAGGGTTTTTATGCCTAAAAAGAGACCACAAACAAAAATAAACATGTCTTCCCAAGATGAATTACAGGCCCAGGCCATTTCTCCCAGCAAGCCTCCCAAGACAGCTGTTGCTGACAATATAAAGGAGAGTTTTTTGGTGCTGATTGCTAGTGTTGTTTCTATGTCTTGTGTAGTTTTTTTTGTTGTTGTTGGATTTTTTTTGTGTGCTTTTCATCACCATGGGAGTCATTCTTTCATTTTAGTCTGCACAAATAACTAGTGCCAACTAGGAAACACACTTCTCTCACTTAAATATGTGCACTGCTTATTATTGCACCTATGAAAGTGTACCCGTGAAACATTAAAAAGATTTTTAACTAGTATATTAATGGCAATTAAATATATGAAGGTACAGTATACAGTATTTTTCCATTGTGCTTAATGTTTGGTAAAACATCAATCAAATTCTTGACATAAATCTCTGAGCTTTGATATCTAGTTACTATAATATGCATACCAAGAACAATTTCTGGAAGTTACAGTATAAAGTTTCAGTTCCATGACTGTTTTTTGGGGGTGTTCTAAGGTAGCTTTTTTAAAATTTCCTACAATGTAGCTGCAAAATCTTTTGTCATAGGAATGTTAGCACTTTCCATAATGGATTTGTTATTGACTAGAATGCTGTGTGAGTGTCATTCTAGTAATGTTGTGAGGTTAATCATAATTACAGAAGATTATTATTATTTTAGACATTTTTTGTGGAATATTACACTGGGCAATAATGCATTGTATACTAATTCATCCATCCATTTTCTGTGCTGATCCGTACTGGGTCGCGGTGAACCTGAAGCTTATCCCAGGGGGGATGAGGCACCGGGCGTGGGGAAACCCTGGATAGGGTGCCAATTCATCGCAGGACACAATCAAACACACATTCACACACTACAGTCACTTTTGGCCATGCCAATCAGCCTACAGTGCATGTCTTTGGACTGGGGGAGGAAACCAGAGTACCCGGAGGAAACCCCTGAGGCACAGGGAGAACATGCAAACTCCAAACACATAGGGCCATGGCAGAAATCGAAGCCTCAATCCTAGAGGTGTGAGGTAAATGCGCTAACCACTGAGCCACCATGCCCCCTGTACACTAATAATAATGTATAATAATAATAATAATATTCTGTACTAAGCGGGTAAAGGCTGGAATGAAAGTTGGGGTTAAGGAGGGTTAAGGCAAGTAGTGATGCAATTATTTTGTCATTCAAGCACTTTCTTTATTCATCTTTAGTATCCACTTTGTCATGGTCAGGGTCGAAGTGGATCCGGAACACTGGGCACAAGGCAGGAATACAAAGAATCAAACTGGAGACCCTGAAGCTGTGCGCAGCAGTGCTACACACTGTGCCACTGTGCCACCCCTCAGCATTTATATGAGGTCAATCTATTCATGAACTACAAAACATGTGCCCTGTGTGGTTAAATAATGATTTGTCTGCAGAAATGTTTAATTAAGATATCAGTGAAGATGTGCTCACTCTTGCATTAAAGGACTTGCCACACAAATGGGTACAAAAGAGCAGCTACTGTTCAGTGGAATTAATCATGATAGCTGTTCCATATGCATTCAATGTTGTCTGCTAAACACCATGAATATATATCAACATCAGCTGATTAGTGGTTCACACAGCCACTGGCTAATGATGGTTATAATATTATCAACACACATGTGCATATTAATTTAGGCCTTTCTTAGTATTTCGATCACTTGTGCCCTGTCCTCTGGAGCCATACTTTATATGCAGTGCCTGAGCACGTTTTCTGCAGGACAAGGGAATAAGGACACGTTGTCATCATCGTGTAAGGCTCGAAAGGAATTTAAACACCACTGCACACTCAGCAAATGTCCCCCTAATTTATCAAAAGAGGGAGAGGATAAAGGGTAATATTTAAACAACTCACTCTCATTAATCAGACAATGACGTGTCTCCCTTGATTGCATGCTGCAGGGTCACTGGCCCACTCAGTATGAGGGTGTGTCAGGGTCTCTTCACCACCCGTACCACTGAAGCCTGCTGAATCAACATAGCTTGTAGATTTAGGACTGCTGATATCCTCAAGCTTAGGGTGCATTCTCTTTCAGATAATGAATAACAATTTAAGCCAATTTATACAGGGGTTGAAAAGTGTGCATCAATAAGGAGAGAATATGGGAGCTAGGAGATCCTCTATAATACTGTTTTGTTTTTTACTTTTTTTAAGCCCGCCCACTTTCCATCTGATGTACATTATACTTAGGTCCTGATGTAATAAATGTTTGCACATGCAACATGTGCAACATTGAAAAGATATAAAAAGGTGTCGAGAAGATTGCAGCTTTCAAATGAGAAAAATAACACATCCGTTTAACTGCCATAATGAATGTGCAATCTGAGAAATTGTGAAAATTCATTGTGAAATAAGCACAAATTGATTAATTTCGCATCTACAGTGTGATTTATTAAGTCTGACAGTTACTGTAAACATGTGTAAGCATCTTTTTGGCATTTATAGAGAGAAAAGCACATTCATTAATTAAATCTATGAATTGTCTCTTATGAATTGTTGAAATTATGACTTGAGGAGCAATATTACTGATTGTAAACCTGATTTCATATTATTTTTATTCAGCTCATGTTCACTGATGTTCAGTGACAGCTGGTGGTGATATTAGATTAGATATTAGACAATTAACATCAATCAATAGGCTCAACAATTACAATATTAAGGCTGAGCAATACATTGTACCATAATATCACAACATCATATATTGATGGCATAATTAAGAATGATGTGGGGCAAATGATTAGACAGCTGCATTTATGATTTCTTTCTTTCTTTTTTTAAGGCCAATTTACTGTATTTCAAGTCTGCCATCTCAGTCACTGCTGATGATGTGTTACAGATGCATCAGGAAAATGGGCTGAAAAATATTTGCCCAAAGGCAAAAATACAAAGGGTGTGTTTCACTCTGTGTAATCTCCTTGACAAGGCTGTCACTAATAGGCTGCATGAGTCTGGGTTAGAATGAAATCAGCCCATATAATCAGCCCTTATATCCCTTATTGGTGCTGTTGCAACTAGTTCCACTAAAATTGAACTGTTAAATGGACTGTTCTTGTGAATGTAGCTGTTTCTTAGCAAAGACTGGCTTGTGAGAGAAATGTTTTAAATAATTACTTTACACCTGGAAAACGATACGTAGGGTATCACATCATCCATCCATTTACCATACCACTAATCCCACACAGGGTCGCGGGGAGCTTGAAGCCTACCCCAGAGGACACGCCATCACAGGGCACAACCGCACACACACTCACTCACCCATTCACACGCTACAGACAATTTGGATGTCCTACAGTACATCTTATTGGACTGGGAAATGTCCTACAGTACATCTTATTGGACTGGGAAAGGAAACCAGAATACCCAGAGGAAACCCAGAAGCCCTGGGATAACATGCAAACTCTGCATGCACACAGGGCAGAGACAGGAATTGAAACCCCTACATGCTAACCACTAAGCCTCAGTGCTGTATTCCATATTGCATAAATATATAGTGCTTTTAGCAAAGCAGCTTTACAAAAATCTGGATATGGATTTAGATTTAGATTCCTGATAAACAAGCCAGAAGCAACTGTGGTAAAGAAATACTCTCAGAGACAACATGAAGAATAAACCTTGAGAGGAACCAGACTCAAAAGGGAACCCATCCTCTTCTGGATCATACTACTTTCATCATGGTTTATCCACTTTGAGAGAAAAACTCTCAATATTCTAAATGAACACAAAGACAGATGGAGCTGGACAGGATGTGTCTTTCCAGACATCTTTGTGACTTTCTATGCCCAGACAAGAAGCATAATCTAATTTTTTTCAGTCTGCTTTTGGTCTTCTTTTATATTATAAAGACCCTAATTAATGCTCCAGTTCCACACACTTATCATCTCTGGAGTGCTGTACATACTCCAAGTGCTTGCACGTATCTTTGCAATTGTGCCTCATTGCCTGTAACAGTGGTCATTTCATCAATGATGATCTCACACTAACAAACTTGTATATGTTTTCAAGTGCAAAAAATGTACAGTGAGAGAAAAAAGTATTTGATCCCCTGCTGATTTTGTACGTTTGCCCACTGACAAAGAAATGATCAGTCTATAATTTTAATGGTAGGTTTATTTGAACAGTGAGAGACAGAATAACATCAAGAAAATCCAGAAAAACGCATGTCAAAAATGTTATAAATTGGTTTGCATTTTAATGAGGGAAATAAGTATTTGACCCCCTCTCAATCAGAAAGATTTCTGGCTCCCAGGTGTCTTTTATACAGGTAATGAGCTGAGATTAGAAGCACACTCTTAAAGGGGGTGCTCCTAATCTCAGTTTGTTACCTGTATAAAAGACACCTGTCCACAGAAGCAATCAATCAATCAGATTTCAAACTCTCCACCATGACCAAGACCAAAGAGCTCTCCAAGGATGTCAGGGACAAGATTGTAGACCTACACAAGTCTGGAATGGGCTACAAGACCATTGCCAAGCAGTTTGGTGAGAAGGTGACAACAGTTGGTGAGATTATTCACAAATGGAAGAAACACAAAAGAACTGTCAATCTCCTTCGGCCTGGGGCTCCATGCAAGATCTCACCTCGTGGAGTTGCAATGATCATGAGAACAGTGAGGAATCAGCCCAGAACCACATGGGAGGATCTTGTCAATGATCTTAAGGCAGCTGGGACCATAGTCACCAAGAAAACAATTATTAACACACTACGCCGTGAAGGACTGAAATCCTGCAGCCCCCACAAGGTCCCCCTGCTCAAGAAAGCACATGTACATGCCCGTCTGAAGTTTGCCAAAGAACATCTGAATGATTCAGAGGACAACTGGGTGAAAGTGTTGTGGTCAGATGAGATCAAAATGGAGCTCTTTGGCATCAACTCAACTCGCCGTGTTTGGAGGAGGAGGAATGCTCTCTATGACCCCAAGAACACCATCCCCACCGTCAAACATGGAGGTGGAAACATTATGCTTTGGGGGTGTTTTTCTGCTAAGGGGACAGGACAACTTCACCGCATCAAAGGGACGATGGACGGAGCCATGTACCGTCAAATCTTGGGTGAGAACCTCCTTCCCTCAGCCAGGGCATTGAAAATGGGTCGTGGATGGGTATTCCAACATGACAATGACCCAAAACACACGGCCAAGGCAACAAAGTAGTGGCTCAAGAAGAAGCACATTAAGGTCCTGAAGTGGCCTAGCCAGTCTCCAGACCTTAATCCCATAGAAAATCTGTGGAGGGAGCTGAAGGTTCGAGTTGCCAAACGTCAACCTCGAAGCCTTAATGACTTGGAGAAGATCTGCAAAGAGGAGTGGGACAAAATCCCTCCTGAGATGTGTGCAAACCTGGTGGCCAAATACAAGAAACCTCTGTGATTGCCAACAAGGGTTTTGCCACCAAGTACTAAGTCATGTTTTGCAGAGGGGTCAAATACTTATTTCCCTCATTAAAATGCCAATCAATTTATAAAATTTTTGACATGCGTTTTTCTGGATTTATTTTTTTTGTTGTTATTCTGTCTCTCACTGTTCAAATAAATCTACCATTAAAATTATAGACTGATTATTTCTTTGTCAGTGGTCAAACGTGCAAAATCAGCAGGGGATCAAATTCTTTTTTTCCCTCACTGTATCCAAAAATTTAAGACATGGATGTCTTCATGAGGAAAGATTAAAAAATTACTTAAATGATACCTAAATCCAGCCTGGGAATTCACTTCAGATTGTTTAAAATCAGGGATACAACTGAATATTAAAGATTAAGCCCCACAGCAGTTATATAAAAATATAGTAATTATACAATTAGAAATGCTACACATTTTCACAAAAGTATTTTTCCATTTCTGATTAATAGATTAAATGATAACATTGACTGAAGGACTTTATAACATCTAGCGGAACGATTAAATGAATCGTGTCTTCTCCCAAGTGGCCGGAACTGTGTTTTCAGTTAAATCTAAGGGGCTGTGCCATATGGTGTTTCAGACTGATTATGGCATGCTAGATCGCAGCGTGTTTACGTGCCATGTGAGGATAACCTTTCTCTCTTACTCTTTTTTTTTTTTTGCCTCAGGCTTTGGGAGTGAATGCCTCAAAAGATGCAGGGCACTGACATCCAAACCCGCATCCCTGCCAGGCAGCTGTGGCCCAGCTCAGTCAGGATTTCACACAAACTATTGAAGTGAATCAGGTAGACTGCTGTGTTCTGAAGCTTTATAGGCAATCACTGATTCATGACAATGTGCTCTGCTTTTAGCAAGCTTCTTTGGCTGAAATTAAAACAAGGAAATCTTTGACAGACGGCTCTTATTTAATTAATAAATTAATTAATTAATAAATAAGATTTTGGTGACATTTGTTCTTCATTACAGTTGTGGTATTGAATCAGATGAAGTGCTAAACATGTTTTGACAAGATGTAGACAAGCCATGCAAATACACCCGCCTCTCAATTCCACAGTGTGCAGCAGACCTCGTTTAATATCCAGCCTCTGCATTTACACCTGCATGAAATGCTCTAAATGCAGGTTTTCTGCGTGCACATCACTGCACATGCACTTTCTCTACACACTCTTCCAGCATGAATATTCATGTTATTATCACACAAGCTTTGTAATTCAAGGTGCATGAATTCATGAATATTCAAATATCCTTAGGCTGGGAGTAATTATGGATAATTTATCATGCAGTCATATTTTTACTAAATACATGTGACATACATTCACTGCACACTTTATTAGAAACACCTGCACACCTGCTCATTTATCCAATTATCTAATCAGCTAATCATGTGGCAGCAGCGCAATACATCAAATTGTGCAGATACAGATGTTAATATTCACATCAAACATCAGAATGGGGGAAATGGGATCTCAGTGACTTTTGCCATGATTTTTGGTTTTAATATTGCTTTTAATTTGTTTTTTGTTTTGTTTTTGACTATGGTTAATGGTTTTAATATTTCAGAAACTGTTGATTTCATGGGAATTTCATGCATAGAAGCCTCTATAGTTTACACAGAATGTGGGGGGGGGGGTCCAGTAAGCAGCGGTTCTGTGTAAATTCTTTGTTGATGAGAGAGGCCAGAGGAATCAATAAACTCAAATGACCATTCTTTACAACCGTGGGGAGTGGAAAAGCATCTCAGAATACACAACACACTGGACCTTGACAGATGGGATACAATACCAAAAGACCATTGGGTTCCACTCCTGTCAGCCAAGACAGGAATCAGAAGCTACAGTGGGCACAGACTCACCAAAACTGGATGTCTCTCATAGTCGAGGTGTTTTATGCCCACATAAATGCTACTCTCTGGATGTATTTTGTTTTTCTGTGTAAAATGTTGTGAGAATGTTGTGAGTGAAAATCCCTGAAGTTTCAGAAATACTCAATCCAGCCCATCTGGCACCAATCACAGAGATCATATTCATATTCCAGTGATTAGAAGTTCACCTGGGTGAACGTAGTGGACCCCTTGGTTTAGAAATCCCCTTTTAGTTAAGCTTTGCCTACTGTAGACTCAGATATCAGATCTTGGCCGACAGAAGTGGAACCTGATGTGGTTTTCGACTGTTGTAGCCCATCCATCTCAAAGTTCGGAGTGTTCGGAGCATTCTGTACACTCTTCAAGACTATAGGCTTCCTGTCAGATCAAACCAGTCTCACCATTTTCCTCTGGCCTTGCTCATCAGCAGTGCTTTTTGGATGCTTTTCTGTGGGTTTTTTTTTCCACTATTCTTTTTAAACTCCTCATACTGCTGTGTGTGAAAATCCCGGGAGATCAGCAGTTTCTGAAATACTCAAACCAGCCCTTCAGGTACCAACAGCCAACAACACAGAAAAAATCACTGAGATTTGTTTATGTTGTTTGATGTGAACTGTCATGGTTATGACGAAAAAGCATTGGACTACAATTCCCATAAGCCATTGCACCTCACATGACCTTGTCCCATGACTGTTCGTACCTGATTCACATTTTGGTTTAAAGTTACATCTTAAACAGCACACAGTCGTTTGTGATCATTGTGGTCTGTTGATCTCTGCTACCATGGTTGTGTGTCCCTTGTTCCCTTGCCTAGTTTTCTTGTGTTTGGTATCATAGTCTTTTGTTTTGTTTTCACTCACCATAAGTAAAATAACCTGCACTTGCACCTTTAGTACATGACATGAACATTCACTGAAGCGTTACGTCAAGGGAGAGGAACAGTACCATATATCACAATCTAGTACTCACTGCTCTAAACCCTTGTGTGTCAATTAAAAACATTATACAGGTCCATAGAGGACAAAAATGTCCATGCCCAAAAACTCATCATAAAAATCCATCCATCCATTCATCCATCTTCTACCGCTTACTAATTTTCAGGGTCACGGGGAACCTGAAGCCTATCCCAGGAAGCATCGGGCACAAGGCGGGGTACACCCTGGACAGGGTGCCAGTCCATCACAGGGCACAATCACATACACACACTTACACCCATTCATACACTACGGACACTTTAGACACGCCAATCAGCCTACAGTGCATGTCTTTGGACTGGGGGAGGAAACCGGAGTACCCGGAGGAAACCCGCAGCACGGGGAGAACATGCAAACTCCACACACACATGGCCCCGGCAGGAATCGAACCCCGGACCCTGGAGGTGTGAGGCGAACATGCTAATCACTAAGCCTCTCAGTTCTAATCATAATTACCAAACATTCATTAATTTTCAGAATTGTAATCCTTTAAATGCTGGTTTGTTTGAATAATGCCACAGATGTTATTTTATTAAAAAGATAAAAATAGTAATTATTTTCCATATACTAAATGCTAAACCATTTCTTCTATGGTTATTACAGTATTTGATATGTCAATGATTAACAGTATTAATTTTGATGCATTCATATTTTTTATGCAGTGTCAGATTAAAAAAAGAAAGAAAGAAATAAACAACTACCACTCAGGTTCATAGTTAGTTAGTTAGTTAGTTAAAAAGCCCTAGGCTCGATGGCGACTTGATGACAAGTTTTTTTTTTGACAGTTTTTTGACGAGGACATTTTTGGCCTTTATGAACCTGAGCCATCAAGTTGCCATGGCTCAGGTTCATAAAGGCCAAAAAATTCCACGAAATGGAAATATTATATATTATTATATATTTCCATGAAATGGAAATATTATATAATTTTTTCATCTCATATACATGGGTTGGGATTTGTGATTTCCAGTACAATATAAGTTCTTTCTTTCAAACTGTTCCCTCAAACAAAATGTTCAGTACACACCTACAAACACAGACATACAATTACAGCTGCAGCATTTATTCAGATGGTTTGCAGTGCTCTATAATACAGCAGAATCAGAAGAAGAAAAAAAAGGAAAAGCATGTATATTCTCCACAGGCTAAATCTGAGAAAATAATACACATTTCTGATTTTATTTTTTTTTTATTATTTCTTCATTCAATGTTTTGAAACCTTGTCAACAAAATAAAAGCCTATTAACACAGAATGCATGATTTTATGCTTAAACCTCATGGGGATTAAATATTGCAGTTTGAATGGGTTTCAATGGGGACATTTGTGTCCTTATAGTCGTGAGTGTAACTATTTTCTGTACCTAGTTTAAAATAGATTTAAGAAAGCAAATGATTTCTGGAATTTCTGCTGTTTGCATTAACACGGACAACATGTTCAAATTAAAAAAAAAAAAAAAAGACAAAAATGTCCAAGGATTCATTTCCAGTAAAATATTAATTCTTGGTTCCTCTAACACGGTCATTATGTATGAGTTTCAGAAGGATAGCACCCGCTAAGCAGAACATGATCTATAATTGCAGTATCTGACAGGAGAAAAGGCAAGAAATTGTAATAACACTGTTCCATCATTCTTGTAGATTTGGTGTACAGGAAAGCATGTGCGAGAGTCAGAAGAAACA
The DNA here is from genome assembly GCA_012411365.1 of Ameiurus melas. NCBI lineage: Eukaryota > Metazoa > Chordata > Actinopteri > Siluriformes > Ictaluridae > Ameiurus > Ameiurus melas. The sequence continues at coordinate 10,603,278 of CM022754.1, forward strand.
TGTGTCCTGGCAGTCAGTGGACAGCTTCATCAGAGTGGAACACTCTTTTATTGCTTCTCTGTGTGCGTTCTCTCTTACTGAGGTTCTCACAACAGGCTATATATAGCCACATACTGTGTATATAAGAAAAATGGTTGTCAAAGGTATTCCATTTTTAACTGCTGTAAAAGCATTTTTGATATAGCTCCAAAGCATTTTCCGTGAAATCAGCATTAAATGTACCTAATGAAACTGCCTTGTGGTTAATATATATTTATATAATTTTGCCAATCATAGCAAAATTAAATGCTCCTTATGCTTTTCATTTGCTCTGTCTTCTTTCATAAACCATTAGTAGTTACAGACTGACACATCCTGTTGTTAAGGGATAGAATTAGCAGCTCTGTATTGGTGAATATGCATGTTAGCTCGACTCAATCATTTTACTGAACATTCTTGTCAGGCCAAATAACATGCCGCTCCTTCATGATTTAAGAGGAAATCTCACAGAAGCATTTTGACAGCTGAACCCAAATATAAAATAATGTCAGGTTTAACATTTTTTAAACAGTATTGACAAACCACTCAGTATGTTATGTTGTTTGGTTATAGTAAAAGCATCTTGACAGGCCAAATGGTGGCATAAATATTCATGTTAAGCCTAAGTAACATGCACAATTTTCACTATTATCTTAATGGAAGCATTTGTCCAGACAGTTGTTGGTGACATTGTTGGAAATAACAAACAGTCGCTGCATTAGCCAAAAAATAGATGCACAGCAACAAACAGCTTAAGGTCCTTCAAGTTTATAGTGTCCAAGTCCTAAAAGTTTACAAACTTTAATTCATGGTCAATAGGATGTCAAAAAAAGGTGAAATCTATAGATTTTAATCTCACATACATGTGACTTTCCTTTATGTGACATTCCACATAAACGTCACATGAAATGTATACAATTTGGTTTTAGACACTCACATCTTGCATTTCACACAGTTTTTACAACCCCAATTCCAAAAAAGTACTGTACATGAGGACTTCTCAATGAACAAATGGGGTGACAGAAGAGGAGAAAAATACTGGCCCCTTTAAACCCAGTAAAATGCCATTTTGTGTACACATTTATTTTAACACACTGAAACATGTGACTGTTTGGCTGAAACTAGTTTATCCCATGCACAATTTCCCATTTTGTACTCTCTCTCATGGTCATGTATGAACAGGAAATTAAGGTTTTATATATTAAGTAAATATTTGCTTGTACTGTTACAAAATCTTAACAGGATTTTGTTGTTGGTGAATCAAATCTATCTAATCTTTCTGCCATTCACAACCCCAATTCCAGAAAAGTTGGCACGTTGTGTAAAATGTACATATATGTAAATAAAAACAGAATGCAATGATTTCCAAATCTCATGAACCCATATGTTATTCACAATAGAACATAGAACACATATCAAAAGTTTAAATTGAGTAAAGGTTCCATTTTAAGAAAAAAATAAGATAATTTTGAATTTGATGGCCTCAAAACATCTCAAAAAGTTGGAACGGGGCAACAAAAGGAATAAAGAAAGTGTTATTAAAAAGAAACAGCTGTAGGTTAATTGGCAACAGGTCAGTAACATGATTGGGTATAAAAATAGTATCTTGTAGAGGCAGAGTCTCTCAAAAGTAAAGATGGGCAGAGGTTCACCAATCTGTTTGTGGTACAATTTCCTAATAATGTTCCTCAACATAAAATTGCAATGATTGTGAATATCTCATCAACTACAGTACATATTTTTTTTGGAATTTGGGTTGCATTTTCACATGTAATTGTTTCACGTGTCATTTATATACCATGTAATTTTTTTATGGTTTTAAGTGATAGTCATTTTTATTTTTCCACATGATTTTTTTCCCCCACGTGATTCATTTATTTTCCACATGTAGTTCATAGTGTAATTCATATGTGATTGCATTGTTCACATCCATCCATCCATCCATCCATCCATCCATCCATCTTCTACCACTTACTCCTTCTTCAGGGTCGCGGGGGAACCTGTAGCCAATCCCAGGGAGCATCGGGCACAAGGCGGGGTACACCCTGGACCCTGGACAGGGTGCCAGTCCATCGCAGGAACTCACACAGACACAACAGACACTCTCGACACACCAATCAGCCTACCATGCATGTCTTTGGACACTCAGTCCAAATTGGCATGTCTTTGGACTGGGGCAGGAAACCGGAGTACCCGGAGGAAACCTCCGCAGCAAGGGGAGAACATGCAAAATACGCACACTTGGCCCCAGCGGGAATTTAAGCACGGAACCCTGGAGGAACTTGCTAACCACTGCGCCCACTCATTGTTCACATCATATATGTTTATTGAATATGATTTCGTGCCATAACACTGAAATGTAGACTTAAATATATTTTTCACATGATCACATTCATGTTGGATGACGTGAAATCTGTTTGACTTTTCTTTAAGGGCAGTTAAACAGCAACAAACAGAAAGAGAGAGAAAGAAACTCATTTAGTCACTCAGTGTGGAAACTTTAACTTGTAATTTATTTTAGTTTTTTTCTTTCATCTAATATGTTTGACTTACTAGCAGTGTTCAGGAGAAGCTAGATACAAGTAATCACAATGCTACCTTAACTAAATTTTTTGTAGTGTGGCAGTAGCTGAGCTGTTTTCAAAATATCAAGCTTTTCCAGAAATGTCAAAACTAGTTATATATTCCCTGACCTAATCCAAGAACAGTTCTAAACTTTAATAGATGTGACAGTGAGAATAAGATCTAATACCCAGTTCTATAATCAGTTCCTACATACACTTTATATTTATCAAGGCAATTTGTATTATAACATCAAGTTAATAACATATTAGAGTTATCATCCTAGCTAATATTTGAGAGATTTGGAATAAAGTTGTATTTTCCCTCATGCTCTTTGGTTCCTTGGTGAAAAATCAAATATCTAAACCTTCAATAATGAAAATGACTGATTTGAGGAAAGCTTCTGTTTCTTCTGTGAATCTTTAAATACAGTTATTTTCATATTTTAAATTGAGGAGTATAATTTTTTTACATATTAAAAGTATTACATTTTATACCTTTAAAATTTAAGAGTATTGATTTCATTTTCTTTTACTTGAGTATGGAATTTGAGTACTTTTAACACCCCTGTCAATAAAAATAGTCATCAAAATAATATTGTCATGTCCACACTGGAATCTGTGTCAAACTACATTCCCAGAATATAGCACTGCCTACTACACCACAAGGACTACACCACCGCACCATCACAGACACTCACATTCACCCAAATATTGATTGTGCTCAACAGGACTCTATCAAGCACACGGTATTTAAGCACCCTCACTTTGCAAAGTAAATGCTCCATGCTGTTTTCACCAGTCATTACCAAGCTTTTTGAATATTGGCTGTTACCCTGGTTCTTGTTTCTGGCTTGCTGCATCTAGTTTATGCTGCTCATTAATCACCTGATCTTTGCCTGCACCTTGACTCTTTTTAGATTACGTCTGTCTTGATTGCTTTGATTATTAAAGACCTGTCTACCTGCACTTGTGTCCTCACCTGCATTCCTGACAAATAGATTTTAGTTCACAATGCCCTTAGAAGTCCCAAGTGTCCATCTGGGGGCAGACATAAAGCAACAAATCTTTAGAATAACCATATTAATGGCGGTTATGATTTTCTATCAGAGTAAAGGGGGCATGCTCACATGAAAATAAAATAAATAATAAGTACAGCCTGGCCTCAGATTAGCCATTGCTGTTCTTGCCATCTCCTGGATGAAACTGAATGTCCACTTTTCTATCATCCTGTCCTAGCAGGCTCCTGCAAAATGCGTCCCAGCACTCCAAAGATTCCTCTGATGACTTCTTAATAGAAGGTTAGCATGGCCATTACCCAGCATGCATCAATGAAATTAAGAAACCTTAATCAATGTAATATGATGTCATCAAAATGCTTCCAGCAGGGAAATATCAGTTTCATTATTCATGTCATGGAAAAAAGCATGTCAGTCAGACATACATCAAAGCATTAGTGAGACCTCATTATGCTATCCACTGGCCCTCTCTTTTAATTACCAATAAAGAGCAATGCATTGTCAGATCTACTCAGCATCAAATTAAGGAAAGGTTCATGGATTGAAAAAAAAAATGTAATGAACAGCAACATTCTCTGACCAGGAGTGAAAAAGCCAAACGTTGCCAGAGGAAGGAATGTATAAACAAGTGTTGGGTGTTTTTATAAGTTGATGGTGAATGAATAATTGATCACAAACATCACTTGTTTTTTTTCACATTGCCCAAAACCTAAGACATTGCAGACAAGGCAAGGTGCTACAGGTGAAAGAGATGTACACACACGCACACACACACATCACAAACCGAACCAATCATTTCTAGTTGATTGCCTATACTCTTAAAACTTTTTTTTTAAATTGACATTTATTTATGCAAATCAGGTTTCATCTAATTAAATGTCCATACATTTACATCTGAAAAATGCAGTAGTGGAGTTGATATTAGAATTAAAGTATTTATCTCAGCGTGAAGATGCTCTTTTCAGAGAAAGACTTATACAAAACAGTTTGATAGAATCTCATTAGTTTTTTTAATCATCAAGAAAAAAATCATATGCTTATGAAATGTTGGTGGATGGATGCTCCAATGTCTGAAACCATTGAAAGCTGACAACTATGTGGCACATGGAGGTGTTGGTGACCAGGAATTAGATATTTTTACAATGGAGGGTGCTGACTTGGAGTATGAACAGGAGAGTGCTTTGTGCGATGGTTGCTCCTCGGATGGGTCCTCCATCCAGGGCTTTAATTTGGAATGGGTTTTGCAGTGGCTTGGTGCTCAATTTGAAAGTTTCAACAAGGGCCTGGTCAATGCAATTCCAAGCAGCTCCAGAGTCAATCAAAACTGAGACTTTGGAGAGACAGTCTACAGTAAGTGCCTTATCAACACTTTAACAGAAAAATTCTAACAGGAAAGAAAAATGAGAAGGACTCACCAGTGGGGAGTGAGTGGAAGGGTTCGCTCACTCGGTTGCTTGTTGGGGTGCTTGAGCTTTGGGCCACAAGGGACACTGTACCAACTGATGTTTGTGATCACCACAGCAGTAACGCAGTATCTCCCTTCTGTGCTTTTCCTGTTCAATACCACTGAGCTTAGATTTGCATGTGTTGATTTGCATGTGTTCATGAGGGCTTGACTCTGGGGTTGGAAGTCTCTCCACACTGGTCACTTGTTGGTTATGGAGAATTTGGTCCACATGAATGGAAAGGTTAATAAAAGAGTCCAGTGCAATTTGTTCATCCCAGCCTGCTAACTCTGTCAGAACATCTTGGTTGAGTCCCTGACAAAAAAAACACTCCTTGAGTGCTTTCCAACCACTACAATCAGCAAGAGTTCTGAATTCCAGTGCAAACTTTGCAAGACTGCATTTGCCTTGTTTGACAGACAGAAATTGCTCACTCAATTCATTTCCCTCTGGTGAGTGGTCGAAAACTCATTGAAAGAGCTCGATGAAGCCATGACATGATTTGTTCCCTTCCATGTGACCTTTGCCAATCAGGAGATTGATGAACTGGGCAATTTTGAATTTTGTGTGTTGATCAGAAATCCCTTCTTGGTTTGAGAAGTACAGGGGGCTGGGTCTCTGGAGAATTTTTCCAGGCATGCTATAAGCTAGGAGACGGAGGACGAACACACTGCTGTAACAGGGTCAGTGTGCACATGAGATGCATGAGTTTTATGTTCATCATGGCTAGCTCCTGGTGTTGTTCCCCAACAAGATGTCCTTGAGGCGGTAGCACCTGCTACCAGTCTAGCACACCTGCTGCCTCTATGTAGATGGGAAAGTATACTGTCAGGCAGCAGAAACAGATGCAGTTGCTGGTTTTATTAAAAACAAAAAAACAAAAAAAAAAAACATACAGACAAACCCAAAACGTAAGGCACAAACATGGTTGTAAACAGGAGTAAAGTCAGGTTATCAACAAACTGACTTAATGGGGCAAAAACCCAAGCAGAAACAAGATCATGAGCTAGAGAAACATGCATAAAAAAAAAAAAAAAAAAAAAGATTGGGAATGTCAAGCAAATAAACACAGGGAGAAAGTGAATGGAAAAGGCTTACTGGAAGTCCTTAAATTGTGTATGTGTGAGACTGAATCCAGGTGTGAGTAATCAGTAATCACTTATTTGAACATGACATATATTCAACAACAGTTAGACAACAGTTACAGATTTGAAGATATTTTACAACAAAGTGGTTGTGCAAATAAGAGTGTATGGCCTGGGAGTTGTAGTTCGTGATGACCAGGATTATAGGTTGTGATGTTCTCTGAGAAGATTAGTTGTTGTTCTCAGACACAGAATCCATCTAGAAACAGAGATTTTTGAATATATTACATATAAAAATATTTAAATATACAATGTGATTTCACCTGTTTCCAGTCTAATGAGAATGGTTTATATGGTTTATGAAGGAAATTGACATAATAATTTCACAATTTCACATAAATTGACATCAGAATATATAGTTATATCTCTGAATATAGAAATGTAAATTGTAAAAATATAAATGTACAGTGCTGTGAACAAAGTCAGTTTTATTGATTTCTTCTGTTTTTGTGTATATCTCATACTAAATTGTTTTATAAATGAAAACAAAATCTAAGATAAAACAAAAGCAACCTGAGTAAACACTGAATAGAGTTTTTAAATGATAATGTTATTTATTGAAGCAAAAAATGTTATCCAATACCATGTGTGAAAATGTATTTGCTCCCGTAGTTACTAATTCCCCAAATCTATGAATCTGCATTCATAATGGGGTTCAACTGGACTAGACACAACCTGGTCTGATTACTACCAACCATGTTCAATCAAATCATCACTTAAATAGAACTTTCTCAACAGCATGAAGTTGGTTAAAAGGTCTTACTAAGTAACACACTATGCCAAGGTGATTGAAATACATCAGTCTGGGAAGGGTTACAAAGCTATTTCAAAGGCTCTGGGATTCCAAAGGACCACAGTGAGAGCCATTATCTGCAAATGGAGAAACTAGACCCAATAGTGAACCTTCTCAGAAGTGGTAGATCTTCCAAAATTCCTCCAAGAGCACAGCAACTACTCATCCAGCAAGTCACAAAAGAGCTTGGGCAAAACTGACATTTATGGTGGTGAGGTGAAAACCACTGCTAACCTCGTCTAAATTTTGCCAAAACACACCTTGATGATCCTCAAACCTTTTGGGAGAATGTTCTGTGGACTGATGAGTCCTGATACATCTGGTGTAAACGAAACACAGAATTCCACAAAATGAACATCATACCTACAGTGAAGCATGGTGGTGGAAGTGTGATGGTGTGAGGTTGCTTTGCTTCTTCAGGGCCTGGGCAACTTCCAATAATTGAGGAGAATGTTGTCTTCAGTCTGTAAGTTGAAACTCAAAGGCAACTGGATTATGCAGCAAGACAATGATCCAAAGCATAGGAGTACATCCACCTCTGAATGACTCAAAAAAAAAAAAAAGCTAAATTAAAGTTTTGGAGTGACCTAGTCAAAGTCCTGACTTGAACCAGTTGAGAAACAGGCAATTCATGCTTGAAAACCCTCCAATGTGGCTGAACTAAAGCAGTTCTGCAAAGAAGAGTGGGCCAAAATTCCTCCACAGTGCTGTGAAAGACTCCAGTTATTGGAAGCATTTGCAGTTATTGCTGCTAAAGTTGGCACAACCAGATTTTAAATTTAAGGGGGCAAATAGATTTTCACATGGGTGATAGGTGTTGGACAGCTTTTTTTTTTTTGCTTCAATGGAATAATAATAATAATAATAAAAACTGTATAGTGTGTTTACTCAGGTTGCCTTTGTTTTATGTTGTATTTCATTTGAAGATCTAAAACTATTTAGTATGAGATATACTCAAAAACAGAGGAAATCATGCAAATACTTTTTCACAGCACTGTAAATACGAAAATATATTTATAAATCCTTAATATATCAATGCAAATCATAATATATATCATCTAGATCTCAATATAAATATATCTTTATAATCAGGCATGTCAATAGACAGATGTTCATACTGATTTTTTTATGAAAGCAGCAGGCCTACACATCCTGTATACATTTATCAATGCAAATATTGTACTATTATATTGTATAATTATTTTAAGTGCACATCACTTATCTTAACCAAAGGGAGTATGTTCCTCTACTTTACAAAATCCTAGCCGTAGCACCAAACGGTTCTCACAGTCTGTTAACAGTGTTAATGTTATATAGCTTTTCTGTAGAATTCTACAAGACAAATATAGAAATCTTCCATTTTGAGAGAACTGTGAAGGACCCTTTGGCCTCCAAACTATGGCTAGTAGAACACTAAGAAGAAGAAGAAGAAAACCTTTTTATACATTCTTATATATGATATAACTTGTATAACTTTTATATGCAAACCTGCTGATACACCATGATAATCATAATGAAAACTGATTACACCAAGCATGTTTATTGGTTTAGTCATATATGGACAAATTAAGAGCTTGTCTATCAATATGCCTGATAAAATGTATGAATATATAATCAGGTTTATAACTATATATATATATATATATATATATATATATATATATATATATATATATATATATATATATATATATATATATATATATATATATATATATATATATATATATATATATATATATATATGAGAGAGAGAGAGAGAGGGGGTTTACATTTACAAATTCAGATTTGATAAATATATATTCACAATTTCCATTTATATATGCAAAGTTAGAACTATATATTCTGAGTTACATTTAGATATTTCACATTATATATTATAGATCAGTGGTGTCCAATCTTATCTGGAAAGGGACTGTGTGGGTGCAGGTTTCCATTCCAAACAAAGCAGAAGCCACACCTGATTCTACTGAAAGTCAAGATTAACTGAATAAACAGGTGGAATCAGGTGTGGCTCCTGCTTGGTTGGAATGAAAACCTGCACCCACATCGCCCTTTCCGGATACGATTGGACACCATTGATCTATAATATATAATGTGAAATATAATGTGTGATGCATAGATATCAAGAAAGCTTTTCAGGGAGATATCATACGAGGTGGTTGTGAATAGACAAAAATAATGAAATAAACATTTTTGTTTTTACATATGCATATTATATAAATATGATTACAAAGTTGGCAAAATTATTATGTAGAATTATTATTACTACAGTTAAAGAAGAGGCATGTTATAGATGTAATTTATTTTTTAAATGTAAAAAACAATTGACATAACAATACCTGTAGTGTCTTGCCTTAAGCTATATGTAATCAGAACAAGTTTTGTGCTGTGCTAAAACCTGGCCAGCAAAATGCCATCTTGATCTGCATACAGTACGTGGCCCAGAGACATCAATGCAATGGAGTTCTTTTTTTTGTCAGCAGGGAAAATCCATTACCTGTTCATCTTACCTTGCAAGAAAGCCCTTTTTTTCTTTCAGTCTGTGAGCTTTATCATTGCCTGGTCTACAGAAAAGGCCAAAAGTTCAGCTGGAAACCTAATTCTTTTGAGAGTGTGTGATGTGGTAGAAATGCTGCTGAGCTCTCAGGATAAGAGTTCGATTCTCTGCTGAATTGTGTCGCACTGTGAGCTGAGATTTCAAGCTGGCTCTTAACACAATTGGCGTCTAAAAGACAAAAGGTGTTTGTCACCGTGCTGAGATGCAGTCGTATAGAGGAACAGCATCCGAACACGCCTGAACACAACCTGCTTGTCTTGCTGCACTCGTGTCCTTGAAATTCAAGAGACAAGCACTTCATCCAAATCTATTGCTTCTTTCTTTTTTTCTTTCTTTGTACATAAATTCTTTTTTTTTAACCACCATTTTCTCTCCCCCTTTCTCCTTATCTTCTTCATTCTCTTTGCACTGACTTCTGCTTCCTTTCCTGTTCTTATTTAGGGCACTAATAGCTGAAATTGCTAATCTAACTCAGTAGTAATGTCAATGAGAGTGAGAGTGACAGATGAGAAAATTGCATCTTTTGCAAATTTACCCTTTAATTTTCTGTGAGAAGAGATAAAGAAAGAATACGACATATAACAAAGCATAGGCATCTCTAATGAGCTATATCAGATGAATACTGTATCACAAGCATTAAGCCAAAGTAGGTTATATAATGTAACAATACCGCTCTGCCTTTCTTCTTTTTTTTTTCAAAAGGATTGTTCTGCTACCATGTAAAAAAAAAAAAAAAAACGAAGAATAAATCAAATACTCTGCAGATGGCAAGAAAGTCTCTAAGAGGCTTTCAGTAATTTGGTGTATTAATGAATTCGTTCCTCACCAGAAAACCTTTATAGGCTCTAAGAAGTCCATTTTCTCCTATTTCTCTGGTACAGTATGTCAACACGTTCATGTGTAGATCAACAGATGAATCCCGACAGAATTCAACTGATAGAATTTCCATTTCCTCAATGTATACTGTGTATGGACCTGTCCTTCAGTCACTGAATTAAAACAAGAGAGGATCATATGTAGCTCTCAAGCAAGCGATGACCTTCTTCCTCACTGCTACTGTGTATATGGGATATGTATTAGTGTGAGGCAAATGATAGTTTGATTAGTTCTCAGGCATTAGAATAGCTCATTTAATCTAGGAGAAATAAGGTATGATCTGACAGGCACTTATATGAAAAAGATCATTGAATTAAGGAACTGAATATTTTCTTTCAGTTTAATTAGATGTTCATTAAAATCACATCTAGCATAGGTTTTGCCATCAAAAACCCAAGGCAATGATGTCTATTTTAGAACACTTTTAGTTTCTGTAAAGTTTTTATTATTTACAAGATTAAATCATGTGCTGTCTAGCCATCACAATCAGTAAAAATATCATGTATTTCCTAAAAAAAATTATAATAATTACTTCTGCTACAGTGTCTTAGGTTTTATTTTACATTCTTCTTGTGGTCTTTTATATTGCTGTATGAATGATTCACCTGTGTGAGATGGCACAATCACCCAGATCCTACCTCACAGCTGTTAGTCACCTGCTCCCCAGTTCCCACCATTTTAGTCTTTTCTTGGCTACATCACAGTCTCACTATTTCATGTATAACACCAAATGCCTAAAAGAAAAAAAAAGAAATTCAAAGACTAATAAAGATTTTTCTCCATTTCTGAAATATCTGCACACACTGGTCCAGTTAGATGTGCACTCCAATGTTTCATATTTAAAGGAGTGATATGAAAATTTGTCTGTTTTGAATGCACCACTTTTCACCAGCAAAAAACAAGGATTCTTTTCTACACACACCTCACGTGTAAGAGCAGTCATATCCAAGCAGTGCAACAGTCCCCAAGATTATATCTGAATATTTCTCACTACCAAGAAACTGCCTACCAATGATCACAATTATGATACTGGGAATTGGGAATTATTCATACACTAAGTTCTAAAAGAGTGGGGTATTGAGGGATTGAGGGAGCTCAGGAATCATTTAACGTATTAATTTACCACAAATACTTTGAGCCTGTACACACATCATGACAGAGGAACTTTACCCATTTTGATTTATTATTTTGAACCTTTCGGGATCCAAGAACAGCAAGACAGATGTTCTCTCATGCATCCATAAAGTAAGAATCACTTCTCAAGAGTCTCAGTCAAATATACCTGCATCCTTGTCTGATGCTAGATATTATAGAAGAGAATGAAGAATATCAGAGTCATGGAAACAGGAAAAATAAAACCCTTACCTTTTGTAAGTCCACCAGGCAACCTTTGTTCCTTTCAGCACCAGAGTCTGTTTTTTTTTTTTTTCCATATAAGCACCAAGGTACTGAATGAACATTTCAGGTACTATTCTCCCAACCTCAGGAATGATTTGCATACCAGTAAAACTTCATGTGTATAACACCCACTCAGTTCTGTCATGAACCACTAAAAACCTCCTCACCACTATATTTACCAGTGTTTCTCCTATATATACAATGTGGGTGTGTGTGGGTGTGTGTGTGTGTGCGTGCGTGTGTGTGTGTGTGTGTGTGTGTGTGTGTGCGTGTGTGTGTGTGTGTGTGTGTGTGTGTGTGTGTGTGTGCGTGTGTGTGTGTGTGTGTGTGTTCTATTAACTGGAAATAAACAGAAAGTTTTAGAAATTCTGAAAAAGACTGATACAGTGGAGTGATAAGTTTGCTCGAGTGATAAGAATGATCAGTGTAAACTGTTATTATTTTGTTAAATTATATATATATATATATATATATATATATATATATATATATATATATATATATATATATATATATATATATTATTATTTTTTTTTTATTTAGCACTGTACTTAAGAAGCTACATAAGTTATTTACACATTTCCCAGAAGACAAAGTCTGTTTCTCCCAGTCAGCTGTCTCTGAAATCTGGTGCAAGTATAAACAAAATGGGAAGGTTATAAAAGGAAAACATAAAGGATAAAAAAAAACTCAAAGCAATATGCCATGAAAATAGAAAATGTACAATAAAACAAATGTTAAACAAATGGACGGAAACAGACGGAAATGTTTGTGACAGAACTGTAAGAAATCAGCTGAATGAAATGGGGTTTACGTACAGAAAAATCAAATGAAAGCACCTAAACAGAAGAAACAAGGTTACAATGGGCTAATGAGAAGCAATCTCAGAGTGTAGATGATTGGATGAAAGTGATATTTAGTGGTCACCAATCTGCGTTACTAATTGTTATTTTTTGTTGATGATTCAATAATTTTTATTTATTTATTTTTTATGAACAGTGGACAGTTTAACCTTTAATCTTCTTGTGTCTTGAAAAAGTTGCAAAGTCCTGGAAAATAACCCAGAAAAGTGTGAATGGCCAATAACATCAATGTTTGTTTTTTTAATCATCCTTAGTAATACACCTACATATTAACCCAAAGAAGCATTATGTCCAATTTCAGCTTGATTGGACTTGATGGTGCCTGGGAACAGTTATTTGAATTTGACTCAAGTTAGCAGCTTGAGTCTGGGAGGCAGTCCATGTGTACATCTGCAGTATCATTAGTGGCCAGAAAGGAAGGTATTCCAACCAAGATCAAGAATGCCTCACTACCAAAGATCTTAAACTCCTCATATCTCGATTAAGGTCTCAGTTAGGGATTCCTTTTGATTTTCAACAGAAAGTCAACTAGATTTCCTTAAAAATTGGTTTTATCACAACAATCCGATTTCTGTGCCTCATCCAATTTCATTGTTTAATTTCTTAGGCCTGTAGGTCCTAATCCTTTGGCTGAGGCAGTCTCTCAAAATACTTCCCCATCCACTGAACATGATTGAGTAACTGACACATCATCAGGTCATCTTCATTCCACTGTGGACTGAAGCATGCTCCTGTTTTTAGCACTTGATGGACTGGTAGTGTTTAGTCTTGAGAGTTCCTGTTAGACTCCTGCTGTTTGTATTCTGGTTGTTGGGAGTTGTTCCCCTTGAAGATATAATGTCTACCTCTGGTCACTCCTCCTCATGCCCACTGACCACCTCCACTGGGTTGAGTGTATTTGGATTTTGAGTGCTATTGTTTCTGCATTTTGGTCTATGATTATTCTCTAGTGTGCCCTTTTTATTTTTAGTTATTTTCCTACTTTAACCCTTTCTCACAGTACACTGGCGTTCAACTATAAATCGGCTTATTTGGCATTTACAATCAATATGAACAAATGAAATTTTATTGCCGCAAGTCTGTTATAAGATTAATCAATACACTGTTGTGTGGTTTCTGTGTGTGAAGTATTGTGACTCTATGTTTAGCAGCTGGTGAGCAGGGTGATGGGGAAGTGGAGGGGTGCGAACCCCGTGCTGGGCAAACAATTGGCACCCCTCCACAATAACACAGGTACAGAGATAAAATAGACAAAACAACTAAAGCTTATTTGATATTAAAACATTGCATACAAATACCACAATAAAATTATAACATATAATTCCAGTAGGCTAGGTAAAAAACAAAGAAGAAATACTTATGGAAAAACTGCATGTTCTTAATGTCCTAAGTGTCTACTTTCATATTAGAAAATACCCATTACTATGGAATATGACATCACAAAATTCCAATGGTGAAAACTGGCACGCTGAAAACAGTTTGGGTTTTGTTTTTTGTTTTTTTTTGTTTGTTAGGTTTTTTTTTTTGGGGGGGGGGGGTTGTAGGTTGGCTTCTGGTAAAGAGTTCATTCATTCAGTAAAATGACCTCACCAGTGTTCTGTACCTGTCTGCTACACAAATAAACCTTGAAGTTATCACATTGTTTCAAAATGGATAGTTTCCCTGAGGATTATTTTGTTTTTTTGTTTTTTTGTTTGTTTTTTGTTTTTTTAGATCACTGAATCTTTAAATGAGTTGTCTTTGTTTTATGGATAGCTTATTTTTTCTTCTTCTTTGTTTTCTGTATAAGGATGCATATCTGGATTCTATCCCATATTTAAGTGGGTGAGCTAAATTCAGTATTGAAAGAGAAATTAAAATGGTTACATTCATAATTCTAAGCAAAAGGCCCAGAGCTTCCAGCTGAACCCATTTTCTACTTTATACACACAACTGGTAATGGGTAATGAGTTGAGATGGAACAAACATATTGCATATTGCTTATGAGCCTGCATTGTGCTGAAATCATCTCAGCAAGGCAATTCACTGCAAATGGGAGATTTGTTATTCATTCTGCTAACAAAGATGATTTTACCAGGAGGGAAAGACTTGGCTCAGTGTGTATATCTTATTCTCAGCAGCACAGCCAAACTGGGTTAAATTGGATAAATGGTGGAAACACACACTTGGCCTGAAGCAGTGGTGTAAAGAAATTCATTACTGTACTTACGTATGTGTTGGGGATATTTTCTACTTTACTTTTATTTTATTCCACTATATTTTTAAAGCAAATTGTTACTTTGATTCTGATCAACCACACTTACTTACTGCATTGAGAGTCATTATAGCTACTATATGCCAGAACATTCTCCACTGAAGTAGGTTAGTTACCATTACCATTACATTAACATTAACACTATGAAATAGTACGGAATCAAGCAGTAACTAAGAAAAGTAATCAATCAAAAATATTTAACACTTAAGCCATAAGCCTTAATAGTCATTCCTTTAAGAAGATTTTAATTTAAGACTATTTATTTTCATGCAGATCAAAGACAATGTTCATTAACATGAAAATAGATTTGTTTTTTGGGGTTTTGGTGGGGGGGTTCATTCTTAGTATCTACCTGGTCAGAGTCACAGATTTGTTTATATTTTGGGAACATTTTTGGACAATATTGTGGGCAGGTACAAACAGAAATAATAACTGTATAAGTGAGATTTTAATTAATAAATAAATAGTCCTCTCCAGACATCTCCAGTTGTAGCTGAAATTTCAGATTCCATGTTGGCAGTGATGCAATTGTAAAATTGTAACCTCTGTAGTTTTTTCCCCTGTGTTTTCCAATGTTTCTCGTATACACTTTACTGTGTCCAAACTATTCACTGGTGGTGAACATCTGCCAGTCTTGTACTTGAAGGATGTGTCATATAAAGTCACTCTAATTATGCTTAGGTTAAAAAAAAAACAGTTTAATAAATTGTATTTGTAGGGATTTTTCATTAGTAACTTTAATTATTAACTGAATCATTTTCCAAAAATGTTACTTTCCTCAGAGTTCAGAGGCATGTTGCTGAATTCTCTGAAATGTTCCATCATGGGCACCATTAAGCTCATTGTGCCAAGGTGAATCCAGGTCACTACTGTACACATGCTCATGTAAGCTCAACACTGCGGACAAGGCTAAGGGGAATAGCTCAAACACATCCACACTGAAGTCTACAGGAGGCTTATTGACCATAATACAATATCAGCCAATTCTGGCATGATTTTCCAATGCTTCCTTCTTTCCCCCTGGGGAATGCTAACCATAACCTGAAAGAAACCATTCTTTTAACACATTTACCAAGAGTAAGTAATGATTCAAGATGCAACTAAAGCTGTCCTTATACTACAATTACACAAATTTCAACAAAAGGTGACACATGTTGTCTTATTGTCATTTTAGTAAGCACATGTTGTTGTAAATAGTGAAGTTATTACCCATGCACAAATTATTTCCAAATGTATACGTGTGCATTAATTTGAATCAAAATGCAGTTATTAATTAATACATTAATCAATAAATTTAAAATGAAACTGAAGCAAATGCAGGTTAAATCATTGCAGATCAATTGAGAATAAGAAAGTCAACATAAGGGAATCTTTTGAAAAAGAAACTTCTGGAAGAATTTGCAATGAGCAGGTTATACAAGGACGAATACGGCAATTGAAAAATCATTAGACCTCTGACGAGAAAAAAGAAACCTAGTTATAACAGAAATTGCAGAGTGCTGGAGTGAAAGTAATGTGATTCAGCATTAAAAGGAGACTCTGAGAAGAAAAATATAGAATCTACATATGCAAAACCTAACCCAAAGGGAAATATATATATATATATATATATATATATATATATATATATATATATATATATATATATATATATATATATATATATATATATATATATATATATATATATATATATAATTTGAATAAATGAGCAGGAATGTTAGGAAGTAAAGTTTCATGGAATTTGTAATGAAGAAACAGAAAAGGAACATTGTTGCGAAAAAAGAGAGGGAGCAGTGAAACCAGTGAAACTGTGGAGTGTCATGAGTCAGTAATGCCTGTAATGTGTGTGTGTGTGTGTGTGTGTGTAAGGATAATTGGCATGCTTTTATCCATGACCTGTTAAAAGAATTGAGAGTCATCCAAATGCTGCAAGAGTTGCAATTTTTTTGTACAGTTTTCCCAACAGGCAGTGTTCAGATGGATACATACATAATGCAAACCAGCATAATCCTTTTTTTTATGTTTAGACTATTTAGATACAAAATGGTTCAACTGCCAAAAAGACAACTTGCTAGATTAACAATGTATTAATTAATAATGTATTGGCTACTGACTTCCTAGCTCACTGTGAATATACAGTGGTGTGAAAAAGTGTTTGCCCCCTTCCTCATTTCCTGTTCCTTTGCATGTTTGTCACACGTAAGTGTTTCGGAACATCAAACCAATTTAAACAATAGTCAAGGACAACACAAGTAAACACAAAATGCAATTTGTAAATGAAGGTGTTTATTATTAAAGGTGAAAAAAAATCCAAACCATCATGGCCCTGTGTGAAAAAGTGATTGCCCTCTAAACCTAATAACTGGTTGGGCCACCCTTAGCAGCAACAACTGCAACCAAGCGTTTGCGATAACGTGCAATGAGGCTTTTACAGCGTCCTGGAGAAATTTTGGCCCACTCATCTTTGCAGAATTGTCCTAATTCAGTTACATTAGAGGGTTTTCGAGCATGAACGGCCTTTTTAAGGTCATACCACAACATCTCAATAGGATTCAGGTCAGGACTTTGGCTAGGCCACTCCAAAGTCTTCATTTTGTTTTTCTTCAGCCATTCGGTGGTGGACTTGCTGGTGTGTTTAGGATCATTGTCCTGCTGCAGAACCCAAGTTCGTTTCAGCTTGAGTACACGAACAGATGGTCGGACATTCTCCTTCAGGATCTCTTGGTAGACAGCAGAATTCATAGTTCCTTTTATCACGGCAAGTCTTCCAGGTCCTGAAGCAGCAAAACAGCCCCAGACCATCACACTACCACCACCATATTTTACTGTTGGTATAATGTTCTTTTTATGAAATGCAGTGTTCCTTCTACGCCAGATATACTTGGACACACACCTTCCCAAAGAGTTCCACTTTTGTCTCATCGGTCCACAGAATGTTGTCCCAAAAGTCTTGGGGATCATCAAGATGTGTTGTGGAGAAATTGAGACGAGCTTTGATGTTCTTTTTGCTCAGTAGTGGTTTTCTCCTTGGAACTCTGCCATGCAGGCCATTTTTGCCCAGTCTTTTCCTGATGGTGGAGGCATGAACGCTGACCTTAACTGAGGCAAGTGAGGCCTGCAGTTCTTTGGACGTTGTTGTGGGGTCTTTTGTGACCTCTTGGATGCGTCGTCGCTGCGCTCTTGGGGTAATTTGGGGGCCCGGCCACTCCTGGGAAGGTTCACCACTGTTCCATGTCTTCGCCATTTGTGGATAATGGCTCTCACTGTGGTTCGCTGGATTCCCAAAGCTTTGGAAATGGCTTTATAACCCTTTCCAGACTGATAGATCTCAATTACTTTCTTTCTCAATTGTTCTTGAATTTCTTTGGGTCTCGGCATGATGTGTAGCTTTTAAGGATCTTCTGGTGGACCTTACTGTGTCAAGCAGCTCCTATTTAAGTGATGCCTTGATTGTGAACAGGTGTGGCAATAATCAGGCCTGCGTGTGGCTAGAGAAATTGAACTCAGGTGTGGACAACCACAGTTATAGTATGTTTTAACAAGGGGGCAATCACTTTTTCACACAGGGCCATGATGGTTTGGATTTTTTTTCACCTTTTTTAATAAACACCTTCATTTACAAATTGCATTTTGTGTTTACTTGTGTTGTCCTTGAATATTGTTTAAATTGGTTTGATGTTCAAAAACACTTAAGTGTGACAAACATGCAAAGGAACCGGAAATGAGGAAGGGGGCAAACACTTTTTCCACCACTGTATATATATATATATATATATATATATATATATATATATATATATATATATATATATATATATATATATATATATATATATATATATATATATATATATATACACACACACATTTTTAGTAATTATTGTGGTTGTTGTATACAGTATATGTATATATACACATATATATATATATATATATATATATATATATATATATATATATATATATATATATATATATATATACATATACTGTATACAACAACCACAATAATTTACTAAATCTAGTAGGCTAGGTAAATAATAATAATAATAATAATAATAATAATAATAATAATAATGAAAAACTACTAATTCTTAAAGCCTTGAGTGTCTACTATCATATAAGCCATTAGGAGTGTGACATCACAAATAAATTCAATGCTGAACACTGGCACCCCCAAAACAGGTGGACATTTCTTTTTTTTTTTTTTGGTCTCTAGATGAGTTAATAAAAGCCACCCTCATGAAGCTGGTTGATGATTTGTGTGCAAAGACTCATTAGGAATACTGTTAAAAATTAAAAATATAGAATAGTTTTGAGATGAAACATTTTTCCTGGTCACTGCATAATTCCATATGTATTAATGCAGAGCTATAATGTCTTTATTATTACCGATTTTTCTGTTTTAATATTGTACAGAGTTATGCTTATGGCAACAGACATCTAGGAGTACAGTGCACAAATGAACGGTGGTAATAAAGGCACAAAACAAAATAATCATCAGAAATAAAAACCCTGATGTGTTGGAGACTTGAGGCAGTTCTGCATATAAATAAATGGTTTGCATTATTGTAACGTTTAAACGTTTAGACGACTTTAATTAATTTTAAATATATTTCCACAGTATTACAGTATATGTTACAACAAATAATGTGGTGTAGTATGTAGGAAACCATTGACCACAAATCTACATTGAAAAAAAAAATTAACAGCAATAATAAGACATTTTTGCTATCTTTTATGAAGTTCTCATTGTAATCCATTCAACAAGAAGCAAGAAATGAAACCCTAGTTCTCTGTATTCTATTCACAGCTCCTCATATGCTTATGTCCCACCCACTTTAATGATACAGCTTCAAATAATTCACACCCACATTCATATTTTAAAATGTTTATCAACTTGGCACTGCTTTAAGCTCCTGGGAGACTTTGGTAACATCTGTGAGCTGTTGAGATGCAGGCAGCCCTGTTCTCTCAGACAGCAGCTGTGGAAGGAGGACCAGTGAGCAGGATGGATTTGCTGTTTGGTAAATCCTGTCACTCACCTGCCATGCTGCCTCACAGACCTGCAGAAGGGCATGTTAAATCCCCCCTCACAAGTCCTTATTCAGAAAGGTGCCTGAGCATGGCTTTGTCTATTCGCTTTGCATACGATGCTATGCCATTCACGTACAGTGAGCGGCATAGCAAACAGGAGTGATAAAAAAAAAAAGAAGAAGACTAGAATCTTGAATGATTTTAACTGGTGCATAATTCATTTTTGACTGAATGCTTCAGCTGCTTAAGTTTTATTGTGAACATGTACCAAAAAGGCTTGTAATATACACTACATTGCCAAAAGTTTGTAGACACCTGTCCATCACCAGGAACCCAACTAAAGGGGCCACATCTTGCTAGCATGTGGGGCTTGAACAAGTTTATTTTAAATTGTCATGCTTTTCAAAATGAAGAGAACTATAAGCCAGTAAAGAGAGAAAGAGAAAACCAGAGCAAGAGGGGGAGAGGAAACAAAACTCTTTTGGCAATATTGTAATAATGAAATAATTAAGGTTGACAACTGTAGGCAAAGCCATAATGTAATGTTACTTTAGTCTAACATCATTTTAGAAAGCAAGCAGCTAGCTAGGAATTGGTGCTGAGTTTGGAGCATGTGATGTTAATTATTTGGCTAGCTTTCTTGGCATAATTAGTCATTTTGCTCACATCATGTTGAAACATCCATTAAAATGCATAAAGATTACAAAAGAAAACACTTTGTTTCAGCCTATATAATGTAACGAAGGTTTGTTTAATTGGGAAACTTGATCTTACACTACAGCTAGTGTGCAAAATATAACACTAACACTTTCACCTCTGGGTATTATAATGGCAATAAACAGGAAAAATGCCAGGAGGGCCCCTTGCATTTTTGTGCCTGGGCCCTCATCGTCCCTAGAGCTGCCTTTGGTCATAAACCATTTGATCACAGGAAATAAGCTGATGTAGATGACAAAATAAACTCTTATATTGATTTTTTTTTTTTAATCTGTGAAAGACAGAGGGTCTTAGCCCGGCTAGCCAATTTTTACTAGCACTTCCTGCTTAACTATTACTATTATTAATTGACTCATGTTAATAAATACACTTTTATTGATTATTTCCTGATTAGTGCATGTATTAATTAATTTATGAAAACATTAGTTATGTATCAGTATATGCTTATTAGTTCCTTATATTAAAGTGTTACCATGGTATTTGTGAAGATACTGTTCAGAGTATTAATAATAATTTAAATGCATTTATTTACCTTTGACTTTTCCCAACAAATTCATCCAATACAATTCACCAGGATTTCCGAGTGGGTAAGAAAAATCATGAATGTAGTTGTAATAAAGGCTCATTTAGTGCACCACACCAATTCTTTGAAACCTGAATCTTTTAAAATTATAATATCTAAACATGTCAAACATTTGCTTTCCTTGTTAAATATGAATTCTAGTCTGGAGGTTAGAGTTTACATAAATAGTAGTGATGCCTGGGCAGAGAATCTGATTTGAGATGCTTCTGATTTGACCTGGTTTATTTGTGTTGGGTCTGAACAGGCGTGTCATTTCACTGCCTCTACCATCTGATAACCATATGCCACTGGCTTTCAACAGTGATTCCAACAACCCTAGAGGATTAGCCACATTCCTGGGCAGGAAAACAGAATATTTGACCATATTTCTGGCCTACTTCTCACATTTTAATGCTAAAAATACTGAATCTGTCACGAATGTGGAGATGGGGACAGATGCACATGCAGATTCAAAGTTTAATAAGAGTTCAAATGAAACCCAAAAGACACGAAGCATACATGAACAAGGAAAACAAACATAAGCCAGTACTTAGGACACGGGAGAGAATAATGTGACAACCTGAGACAAACATAGCCAGACACGGAGTGTGTACAAACCGTGATTTAAATACACACAGGTGCTCTCTAACCAGGATGAGAGTCAGGTGCAGTTGGTCATGTGACCATGATGCAGTGTTGCAGTGGCTGCTGGGAATTAAACTTCCTAGGTCCCCTCCGGAGATTCATAACAGAACCCCCCCACCCCCCTTAATGTGCGGCTCACGAAGCGCATAAAAAGTTCAAGAGGAGGTCGTGGATACCCAGACCAGAGGTCAAAGTTCCCCTGATTGTTATCTCTCACAGGGATATAACGAGGATGCTTACAGTGTTCTTGTCCCCAGTTCTCTCCAGAGATTTTAACAGACTTAATGGTTATGTTTATTTGTGGTTATAAAAATTATACTGTTTATATGTATATATGTATATATATATATATATATATATATATATATATATATATATATATATATATATATATATATATATATATATATATATATATATATATATATATATATATATATGAAATATTTACAGAGTGTTATGTTTATTTGTGGTTATAAAAATTATACTGTTTATATGTATATATGTATATATATATATATATATATATATATATATATATATATATATATATATATATATATATATATATACATATATATATATATATATATATATATATGAAATATTTACAGGAGTGTTTCCTGTAATGTCCTGTAATGAACAGTATAGTTTTTATAACCAGAAATAAACATAACCATTGAAATATATATAATTATGTAACATGGAAATCCTTTATGTGAAAGGAAAATATGTGATGCTGTAGTGCAGATTTGTTAGTTCATACTGCATAAAGAACTGTTTCTAAAGGGCTGTGCATTTGCATATGATGGAGAAATCTATTTGCTGGGTTCAAGCTCTGTTATTTCCCTGTCCATATTTGCTCTTTGTTGAATTGTCGGATGCATCGCAGTCTTCCAGTGAGCCTCTGTTGTGAAAAATGAATATGCTTTGGGCGCCTCTTGCTCCCCAGGCAGATGGATGGTGGGGGAAGATGCAATGACAGATAGCTCTAGCTCACAACAGACAAGACACTAAATGAATTTATGGAAGTTCACAGATGTCAGACTGGGGCTAGATCGCTGAGCATTATGATCGTGCCATTTTTGTTGCTCATATAATTGCTGACAATGATTTAATGGCTCAATACCGGCTGTTGTTGTTTTTCATTAAATTGTTGTGAAAGCTCTAAAAAAAATTATTTTCCTTAAGTTTTTAGAGTCATTAGACTTTTTTTTTAATTGTTCCTATATACAAATGCAGTAGGGTTTTGGGGGTATTTCTGTGCGGCCATTTTATCCCAATTTGGTATTTCCCAATTCACACCCACTAGTTAACTTTCTCCTTTCACTTTTTAGGGTGAAAGCTGGCATGTGCTTCTTCCAAAACATGTGAAGTCATCACAACTGCTATTTAAGATAGCTGAACAGTCTCGAAGAAAGCACAGTTTGCCTTTTCTGCATATATGAGCTAACAGATGCCCATGATTGGCTAGTGTTGCTTTGACTGACAGGAGAGAGTTTGCCATGCTTCCCACTCACAGAGTATATACAGTTTTCCTTTCTGGAACTTCTAGCTTCATATGGAACTTCATATGGAGAACTTGATCTCCTGTTGATAAGGTGAATGTGTTTCTGTTGCACCACTTCGGTGCCCTAAATAGTAGTTTGCGGTTTGATTTTAGCACCACCTGAATCAGTTACAGCATTCTGGCCTGATTCCATATTGACAAGAAAGACTAAATTATTTTTTCACTCCTTGCTTGGTGAGCAATCGGATGCTTATTTCGTCTCCAATGGTAACCCCTTGTCAAACATAAAATCTAATTTCAGTAATCACAGTCAGTATTCACTGTGCTGTAAAATAAACATGAGGCTTCCTGAATATTTTATTGGGGAGATCATGCTTGAGAGTGGGGTGAGAAGCATTCATCCCCTGTAGTCAGTCTAGTTAGAAGGGCTTCTCCCCTCCTGCTGGGGCTAAAACAGCTTTCTGGTGTGTTTGTGAATTAGTAGAGCGAGGTATTTCTCCTTAAAGGAGGTTTGCACTGCCCAAGAGCCACAGAATGCTACCAGAATGCAACACAACAAAAATAAAAAGCCACAGGGAATACTGAAAGACACCAAAATAAAAAGTGTGTGTGTGTGTGTGTGTGTGTGTGTGTGTGTGTGTGTGTGTGTGTGTGTGTGTGTGTGTGTTGTGCGTAAGATTACTGCGTGGATGTCCTTAATATACATTGGCACGTCATTTGACCAAATCATAGTCTAAGTGCATAATTAAGCTCTCTATAATAAGACTGTCAAACGCTGATTATGTTTGCAAAGATTTTTCCCTGCTTTGTCCCTCTGTATGTGACAGGCTGCACTATAAGAACATTTTCTGCAGGCATTTTATTTGGTGAAAATTGAAAACAAATTTCACAGACACAAACCCCAGGGAGCACTTAAGTGCTCAGGGATGCAACTTATCAAATAGCAAATATCAAATAGAAAGCTAGAAAGCTAAGGATAGTAGTATCATGCTGCGATGGTGTGAAATGGAGGAGGTACTGGAATAGACTGAGCTGTTTGTGCCTGATGTATAATGAGGAGGCAAAGATTGCTTGGCTAAATGGAACCGTGAATTTCATATGGCTCGTGGAGTTCATTTAGCAAACACTTTCTTTTAGCCGTATCTTGTGATGCCCACTTAGTGTAATAAAATAATGCACTTCTATTGTGTATTTTGAATTACTGCCTCATTTTCTCAAGATTTGCAACCATAATGTTCCTTCCCCCAGCCATACTTGATCAACTTGAGGGAAACACTCGCTTGCGTGCTGGTGCAGTACCATTTGCAGTATGATTTAGTATCATTTAGTCATTACAATTGCACATATACAATAGACAATAGCGGTGCCATTTGCTGCATTATTTAGCCATTACAATGGCAGAGAAGTTGTTTGTCTTCTTTAATGATCTTCAGCATTCTGTTGTGTTATTATTACTATTTTTTAAAATTTCACCCCAGTCCAAAAGAAACTTCTTTGACACGATTGTGAATTCAGACAATTTATGGCAGCATTACTCATATTGAATTTACAACACTGGTGCAACAGTGGCTGGTGAAATTGATGAGAGCACCCTCACTCCATCCCTCCCTGAAGGCCGTCCTTTGCTGTCCAGACTGAGAGAAAGTAGAGGAGGACGCCTGTGTCTTGATTTAGGCATTATGGCAGGAGGGAAGACCTGACCAAGGCTCTGAGCTTTGAGGAGGCCAATGAGGAGGAGGCCATCCATCAAGCATCTCAGAGTGCAGCCCAGGAGTCGCTCATACATACACCCCGGTTCATGATGGATGACTATATCACATGGCTTTCTTATTATTTCAAAAGAGGCCAAAGGAAAGCAGTGAGTGAGTTCAACACTGGAGCATTTGGTTTGTGCTGGAAAATCTGTGTCTTTGCTCTGAACCTAATCTTTTTAAAGGACTGGTCATAGTGGTAATGCTAGGCTGATATTTTGATGTGACAGATACTCTTTGGAGGGCGCACGGTGGCTTAGTGGTTAGCATGATCGCCTCACACCTCCAGGGGTTCGATTCGCGCCGGGTCCATGTGTGTGCAGAGTTTGCATGTTCTCCCCGTGCTGCAGGGGTTTCCTCCGGGTACTCTGGTTTCCTCCCCCAGTCCAAAGACATGCATGGTAGGCTGATTGGCGTGTCTAAAGTGTCCGTAGTGTATAAATGGGTGTGTGAGTGTGTATGTGATTGTGCCCTTCACCCTCTCTAGGGTGTACCCTGGCTTGTGCCCGATGCTCCCTGGGATAGGCTCGTGTTCTTACCTTGTAGGTCACATGTTCTTTATTTTTGTCCATGTGGACTGCCCTCTTCCATTCAGATCACAATTCATATTTGAAGAGTAAAACACTCCATCTATGAGTTGAGTCCTAACCTCCTGGTAACTAGGTTTTGGGCTAAAATATCTTGGTATTTATAAACTCATGAATCGTTCCAAGAGACACTGGACCACTAGATGCAAAATATCCACAAATCATCAGTGGTGTACCAGACTATCACACAGTGATTAAGGGCTTTTCCTTGTATGTAGTCCCTACTTTTCTCCAAATATGCCAATGGTGTTATGGTGTTCATTGCCAAAAACACAATTTCATTTCCAGTTCCAGTCTGGCTTGGCAAAATTCAGTCACTGCATTTTGTGCAAATCTTCCAAAAAAGCTTGTATTTATATATGTGATGTCTAACAGTTGATTTTGAGACTAATCAACTACAACTGTGGTCTTATTGGGGTCTTTTCCTACTTAAGCACTGGGTCCCTAAAGCAGACTTTTTGCCTAATAAGCCAATACATTTTAAGGTTCAGCTGTAAAACAGATTTAGAACTGACCCAGGTTGACAGAGAATATTGTTATATATGGCCCTGCACTGAGCCATGTCCAATGTTATTTTAATATCTGGTCCACATTCTGCACAATTATTCAGGAAACCAAATTGTCAAAAGAAAAACCATGTTGGCAATGCAGCATTTTTTCTCAATACTAATTCATTTTTAAAAGCCAAAATAAAGCCTCATACCTAAAAAATAAAGATATATTTATAGAATTATGCTTTTAGTGCTGTATTTAGGAGAAAAGCAATCCACCTGTACTTAGTGGCACTGAATGTTCTTTACCTTCACAGTCTGGTCAAGTCAAGTTAATGTCCTGAATATTACTGTCTTCATTTGTAGCTTGAAAGGCAGTGGTGTTCTTCTGATCAGCCTCTATAAACTTAATCATAATATTTGTACACATACACATAGGTGGTACTTCAGAGTGGATAACTCACATCCATTCAGTGGCAGTAGCTCAATCATTTTAAGCATAACAGACTGAAACAAAACAGTGGTCATAATAATGGTGACTAAAAGCTTATAATTATAATTTGGTGTAGTGTTTTATACATGCAGCTCATATGTATTCTGAGTCTTGTTGAGTGTTGAGTGCCATTAACAATTGTTTTGCCCAAACTTGGTGCAAATCTACATCATGAACATGGCAGCCAGGACTATTTCATGGCTCATATGGTCATCCAGCCAAACATGTTCAAAAATCTAGTTCCAGACATTTGAATTTTTTCATAAGGGCATTTTTAACTGCTTAAGTAGTTATGTATCCATTTCTGGACCTGTACAGGTCAGTAAAGATCTGTAAGTTTTGTATCAAAACTCTTTTGTTTGGTCTTGGATGATGAAGGGATTTTACATGTGTGCAACCTTCTATTGTATACACTATGAGCAATGAATATAGTTATATGCGACAAGATTATTCTTGAGGAGTGAGAGCAACTTAAAAATAATATGATTTTTGTTATATATTTTTTATTTTTTATTTTTTTTATTATTTATATTTTAATATATTTTTTTTTTTTTTTTTATTTAAATATTTTTTAATATATATTATTAAATTATTTTTTTTATTTTTTTTTTTTTTATTTTTATTATTTTTTTTTTTTTTTTTTTTTTTTTTTTTTATTTTTTTTATGTGTTTAATAAAATATTTTTAGAATTTAATTATGATGTAAAAAAAAAAAAAAAAAAAAAAAAAAAAAAAAAGAAAACAAAGAATATGGGAGGTGGGTAGGGGGGGTGGGGGTGGGGGGGGGTGGGGGGGGGAACCGCTGGTAGGGGGTATAGGAGAAAGGGGGGGGGGGGGGGGGGGGGGGGGGGGGGGGGGGGGGGGGAGGGGGGGGGGGGGGGGGGGAGAGGGAGGGGGGAGGGGGGGGGGGAAAGGAGAGAAAGAAGAACACAAACAGCAGCAGAAGAGGGGGGAGAAAAAAAAGAAGCAGAGAGGGAAAAAAACCCTAATAACAAAAAGAAAAGGAGAAAAAAACAAACAGCCCCCAACAAGCCACCCCCCTTTTTTTTTTTTTTTTTTTTTTTTTTTTTTTTTTTTTTTTAAGCCACCGGGAGAGGAAAACAAAAGGGACGCATATAATGACAGGAGGCTCTTGTTATTTCTCTTCCATTGTGTTAGTGAGTCACTAGAGGACTTGAGGAATATTGTTCTGTGTGACTTTGGTATGTCATTGATGATAAAAGTCTCTAAAAGTAGACCAAGAGAACCCAATTAAACAAATGAGACAAAAATAGTATACTTGGTCATTTATTTATTAAGGGAAAATATCCAATATTACATATCTGTGAGTGGCAAAAGTATATGAACCACTAGGTTTAGCATTTGAATCTGATGGTGAAATTAAATACTTGATTTCAATCAATGGGATGACAATCAGGTGTGAGTGAGTGCCCTGTTTTATTTAAAGAAGACGGACCTATCAATGTCTGATCTTCACAACACCTCAGAAAAGAAGTTATTGATGCTCATCAGGATGGAAAAGGTTACAAAATCTTCTCTAAAGTGTTTGGACTCTTTAGACACCAATCCACAGTCAGACAGATTGTGTACAAATGAAGGAAATTTAAGATCAATTTTACCTTCCCAAGGACTGGTCAACCAACAAAACATCACTCCAAGAGCAAGATGTGTCCGCGAGGTTATGAAGAAGCCCAGGATAACTTCTAAGCAGCTAAAGACCTCTCTCACATTGGCTAATGTTAATGTTCATGAGTCCACCCTCAGGGGAACACTGTACAACAAAGGTGTGCATGGCAAGGTTGCAAGGAGAAAGCCACTGTTCTCCAGAAAGATCATTGCAGCCCTTCTACAGTTAAAGTCCAGGTGGACAAGCCAGAAGACTAACGAAAAATGCTTTTTTGATAGACGAGACCAACATTTTTTTTTTCAGGTTATGAGAAAGGTTATGTTTGGAGAAAGGAAAACACTGCATTTCAGCATAAGTACCTTATCTCATCTGTGAAATATAATGGTGTAGTATTGTGGTTTGGGCCTGTTTTGCTGCATCTGGGCCAGGATGACTTGCCAACAAAGAATTCTGAAATATACCAGTGAATTCTGAAGGAAAATGTCAGGACATCTGTCTGTGATCTGAATCCTAAGAGAAAGTGGGCAGCAAGACAATGATCATAAGCACACAAGACATTCTACCAAAGAATGGTTAAAGAAGAATAAAGTTAATGTTTTGGAATGGCCAAGTCAAAGTCTTAACTTTAATCCCAAAGAAATGTTGTGGAAAGACCTGAAACAAGCAGTTTATTAGAGGAAACCCACCAAAATCCCAGAGTTTAAGCTGATCTGTACTGAGGAACAGGCTAAAATTCCTTCAAGCCGATTTGCAGGACTGATCAACAGTTACCAGAAACATTTACTTGCAGTTATTGCAGTTATTAAGGGGGTCACACCAGATACTGAAAGCAGAGGTTCACTTTTGCCACTCACAGATATGTAATATTGTGTCATTTTCTTCAATTAATAAATGACCAAGTATAATAATTTTGTCTCATTTGTTTAATTGGGTTCTCTTGTATCTACTTATAAAACTTGTGTGAAAATATGATAATGTTTTAGGTCATATTCATGCACAAATCTAGAAAATTATAAAGGGTTCACAAACTTTCAAGCACCACTGTACAAGCTGCATCTCTGTTGCTAGATGAGGGCATGCCAATGGTGGTGTGATGAAAGTGCAATCTGTTGTACCTTTTGCTAAATCAAGACGGCTCTGTTATTATTCCAGTGAAAGTTAAGACATGACAGCGAAGGGTTGGTTGCTTATCGTGCTCAGAAAGTGACAGTAGCTTAATTGCGTGGGAATTTTTATTTATTTAGGTATAATGATTACAATGGTGTCAGTTTAAGTCTATTCTGTAACAAATGGGATGTTTACTGCCAAAAAAAAAAACATCATGGACCAAGGGTATGTTTACATCTGGAGTCAATCATGTCATTCATTTTAAATGTATATTCCCACATAACACTTTCTCCCACTACAGACACCCTCTAAACCACACCCCCACCTGCTACACATTCTTTCTCTGTGATCATCACTGCGTAGGAAATAGGAACCTACAATAAATCTCAGTGGCAACACTGAATTTATTTATTGTTAGTCTCACAGGCCTAAGTTGCCTGGCCTGGTACCAGAGTCCGGTACACTTCATCAATAAACATGGCTAAGACCCATCTATAGTAGAAGGAACCTGCCTTGCACCCAGTGTTCCCAGGATAGGCACCACGACCCTGACCTGGATAAAGCAGTTACTAAAGATAAATGAATGAGTGAAAGACGAACCTATTTTATATAGAAAGAAGCAATTTTACTGTCATGACCAACCACAGACTTTTTCTAGTAGCATTACAATAAAATGCAATGTTATCAAGATTAGCAAACTTTACTTACCATCTTTTAATGAGTGCATCTTGTTACCTTTATTCAGTCCAATTATATTTTCCTTAGAAAAGCTTTGCATCATTAAAAAAAAAATTTAGCTGCTGGAAACTGGTGCTTGGGAGTGTATAAACACTTGAGTGCAGAGAGCCAATCAGAAGACAACGTTCAAGATTTTGACGCTTGTTCTGTACCTAGAAAAGATGTCAAACATAGATTTCAGTCTGGCTAGATATCAGAGGTGGAGACTATGGTATTGTTGCACAGGTTACGCCACCAGTATGTGGCATAGAAGCCAGTATTTAGAGAGGGCTTTACTTAATTTGAAGCAACCAAAGTAATGCCTGGATGCAACTAAGAGACTAACAACTAACAATGAGGGCATGTAACAGTTGATAAGCAGCCTAGGTTACAATCCCTTGCTAATAACTTGCTAATGCATACTGCTAGCATTAGGACCAAAGTAAGCAAAAGCAACTTTTATAATAGCATATTAAAAATAAGATTTTCACACATATAAATGATGGCCAGTTGCAATGGTCTTAAATTTATGGCCAGGTATGGCAGGTTGCGTTCTTGCTGCATAGCTTTAGGGGCTTCAGTCTGTGAGAAACTTAGTGTTTTCATCCTGTATCTGTGTCCATTTTCTCTGGGTTCCTCCAGCTCCATGTCCCAGAACCATGGTGGTAGTTGGATTGTCTGCTCTAAGTTACACCCTAGATCTGAATGGGTGTGTGTAAGTGTGTGAGAGATGATTACTGAGGATGAATGAATGAATGAATGAATGAATGAATGAATGAAACTTAGATTGGGTAAGCCCGGTGCAACCAGCCCCAACCATACCTTTTTGTATTCGTGTAACTACACAGGCATTTAGTCTTAATATACTTTTCTCAGATGATATCTAAAATGGCATATTGTGACAAGTGAAGGAAATGCACACACAAATGTGTTTATGCAAATGTATGCACATTTATTTGCATGTAAATGATCATTAGTGCATGTGACTTGGGAAGCGGATTGTAGCATCTCTTGTTCCTGTTTGCTATCTTTCATTTTCATCTGATTGATATTAAGGGATATAGACATTAGCAGAAGATACAGATCAGCGTTCAGATGCTTGAAATAACTGCTAATTGCAAACTGATGAAATAGTTCTTCTGGTTGACATAATGAGGTCTGTCTAAGCGCCTGAAAATCCAATCTTCTGGGGCATTCACCTTCATCAGAATGACTCAATACAGAATGAATGCCATAATCAAGCTAATCAACTCATCAGCTTCTAAGCTGGTTGGTAATTAGAGTGGGCCACTAACAGCACCAGCACTTGATCTAGCATGAGGGGATCAAAAAAGTGTTGAGTGCTGTAGGCTAAATCATTTTTGTTTTGAGGTTTAATAAGAAAATGCTAAATTATGGGGACTAGATTAAATGCATTTCATGGGATGATAAACATGCTATGTAACTGGATGTAGCCGTATCGATTTATTAACTCCTCTGAGCAAGACCACAGCTTCACACAGTATAGCTCATCATGTCTAGATTCTTCATACGACATCTAGCTGTTTTAGGAGTGAAGCATGTCATAACCCATACTTCAATCTCAGTGGGGGAAGAAGGTGCACCAAGTGAGTGAACACATTGACTTTCATAGTTTGCTCTCGATTTTGTTTGGCCTCTTTCTTGGTGTCCCTCATGATACATGGCAAAGGGCATAGGGCTGGACTGCTGTAACAAAAGCTGACAGATAAGATCAGCCCAAGAAAGATCTCAGTAGGCCACTGAGGGATGAAGCCGCTGGAAGTGTCAGGTATGATTGAAACCTGTCTACATGATCAGCTCAGTCTGTCTCAGCACAAAGCAAATAATGGGACCATAGTTTACCCCTGCGCTGCCTACTTCTCATCATTTGTCTTTTGTTCAGTGGCCGCTCATATTTTAATCTATATCACAGTTCTCTGTGGTATGTACTTCTCTATCAAATCAAGGAGCTTAAAATGACAATCTGCATAGAATTGAATACATTATTTTAGCTTCATGGATGCAACTAGAGTAATTTGGGGTTAAGGGTCTTACTCAAGCTATGGTAGGGCAGAACAGTGGTACAGGTACTGATCAACTTCTGCCAGTCCCAGGGCTTCTGCCAGTCCCAGTCCCAAATTAACTTATATTAATTTGGTCACTGGTCCAGATTAAAAGCAAATGGGGAAATAAGATATGATGTGGTTTTCCCTATCGTTGGAAGAATGGTCTTGTTCTCTGGATGGGAATGACAATTTTTCTGTCAATTATTCTGATGCTAGCCAATAAATCTGTACAATATTCATATTACAAGTTTCTTTGTAAAATTCAGATTTCTTTTTTATTCATATTGGATCTGTCGATCTTAAAGGTTTACAATCACAACCACAAGTGATATCTGTATTTAATGTGAATGCACCTGTTAACCGAAATGTCATGCATGCACACATCAATATCTTGGGCAACTGTTTCACTACGCTACTTGGTTCTTCATGGTGGTTTTGTCATGCCGGATGATGATGACAAAAATGATATGCATATGCACCTTGGGGAAAAGAAACATGAATGCTGAGCTAACTATTCTCATTCATGTTGCAGGCTCACATATTGGCTATGTATCCAATCTAGGACCACATACGTCAGTGGCTCAGGTCTGATTTGAAAGTATTGGATTTGAAAGCATTGGCTCTACAAAGTCAGGGGGAAATCAGATTTGTGTCAGATTTGTGAAAAAAAAAATCTGATTAAGGCAGAGAATTGCATTTGTGTCACTTCAACTTGATAATGTGAGCATAGGCTAAGGGGCATTTGTGTTGGTTACCATAAACAGAATATGGCAGTGACTATTTGTGTGAACAAATGTATGATAACCCCTGGATGGAATGGGAATTGGCAAGAACTTAATTGGAATTTTTTTTATATAGTTTTAATTAAAATTATGGTCTAGGTGAGAGGTGAGGGTAACTTTGCTTAGGTTATAACAACTTTTTTTTTTCTCCCATATTTCAATAGAAAAGTTAGTCCATGTGCTGCTCCAGACTTTTTAAACTTTTTAGAAAAAAAAGAATAATTATGCAGCCCCCCAACATCTAATCAATAGGGACAGAGAAAAAGGCATCTCTGCTTGTTATCAGCAATGTTGCCTATAGTACTCAGTTCAGAAATCTCTTAGTTTTGAGCTAGCATTCAGATGTTCTGGTCTAGGTAGTGCATGCCCGTGTGTTTTGGGGTTTTGGAGGGAACACTGAATGTATCGGCTGTCTTTGTTTAAATTCCCATTAAAAAACAGCTAGCTTTAGGTAACTGGTAAACTTTACTTGGCTGTTACCGGTATATTAAAGTGTGCTTTGTCATTTTACATATGACATAACATCCAGCCATCTTTTACCACTTACTCCTTTTCAGGGTCGAGGGGAACCTGGAGCCTATTGCAGGAAGCATCGGGCACAAGGTGGGGTACACCCTGGACAGAGTGCCAGTCCATCGCAGGGCACAATCACATACACACTCACACAGCCTATTTTGCATGTCTTTGGACTGGGGTGCTAACCACTAAGCCATCGTGCTCCCCATATGACATTACAATTTCATAAAAAATATTAATTGTAAATTAAGTGCTATTGCACCATATTTAAGCACATTCCACTAAAGTTCACATGGCAAATTAATTCATACTCACATTATAGTGTATATTACTTATCTATATAAAAATTCTCTTACAAATTGCAAAGGGAATTATATAAAACATCACAGGACTACAATATTATTTATGCAGCAGATGAAAGAAATATGCATAAGTTCAGCAAATTGGGGAAAGCCCTCCAGGGTCCACAATTGTTTTTTTTTCTTCATTTTCTATACTTCTTTGTTTACAGGAAGTTGCTTTCTATTGAATATTACATACCGATTTTGCTTTGATTGCTCTTTTGCTGTTTAATCAGCCTGCTAAATATTTGCAATGTTCCAACTGATCCACAAGGCATCATATTTCCCCCATAGCGTCAAAGTTTTTCCTGAACATCCGGAGGATGGTATGTTCTCCCTTAAAATGAATTATAAATGAATTGTTTGGCACTTCTGATTTACTGCATGCTTCAGTGGTAATCTTCTGGATGCAGGCACTGTTTTAATGTGTTTCAGTGTTTGGTTTCTTCACCTCCTGTCTCGTATACGAGAAACTGAGTGCTAGGAAGTGCTGAGACGTGTCAGTGGGGTGGGGCTTAAATCTGAGCTAAAAGTGCATCAGTCTATTCATAGTTTTCACGTGATGTCACATTCTTATGGGATGGCCCACCTGGAAGGCAAACACAGCTTTCTTCCGCTGCCCGACAGTTATTTTTACCAGATTTGTTTAGCCGGTTGCATGAACAGTTTAAACTGTAGGAATGGTTTACCTGACATTGAAAAAAAGTTTTGATTGGGATCTATGTCATTAGATATTGTGTTCCATGCATCCATCTTCTATACCGCTTATCGTCTTCAGGGTCATGGGGAACTTGGAGCCTATCCCAGGGAGCATGGGGCAAAAGGTGGGGTACACCCTAGACGGGGTGCCAATCCATCACAGGGCACAATCACATACAAATTCACACACCAATTCATACACTACGGACACGGACACAGGCCAATCAGCTTACCATGCATGTCTTTGGACTGGGGGAGGAAACCCCCGCAGCACGGGGAGAACATGCAAACTCCGCACACAGGGCCATGGCGGGAATTGAACCCAAGTGGAGGTGTGAGGCAAACCACTAATCCACCATGAGCAATCATAGATATTTTGTTTACCTAACGAAACTATTACTGCTCTAGAAGGTGGACTGCAGTGAACCTGAAACTAACGTTATGAAGATGAAGAATTTCTTGTCCTTCACATCCCAAATGGCCGCATTATTGACCCATCTAGATCGAAAATACAGATAACTGTCTGTACTTTTGTATGCTTTCATCCTGGCAGCAGTGTAAGCGAATGGATTCTCTACATATATGTAAACATCGCCAAATTGGAGCTCTGGCAGGGACTTAGGGTTAGGGTTAGGGATATGGATTTATCCATATCCATGTATATGGATTGCACGTGCCCAAAACTTGCAGTTTGGTCAAATACCTTTGTTTTTCTTCTGTTGAGAGGTGATTAACATATTCGTGGCTTAAAACAGATGGAAAATTGACAGGCCTGTGCTGCAGTTCCATGGAGTCTCCAGTTTGGCTGCCATTTTTGAACGATACGTTGCCCTCCAGGTCTCCAGGCCAGTCACGTGACTGAAAACTATTAATTGAACAGAGATGTTCAAAAGTCACTTTGTGTCAAGCCTTTAGTTGTGAACTTTAGTTAAGACTCATATTATTATAAGTAAACTGCATATAAATACTGCAATGTATTGAATGGAATGCAGAAATGTCAACCTTCTGGAAATTGTGTTAATTTACTCACTCAATACTTGGTCAGGGCTTTAATCCTTTTGCACTAATTACTGCATCAATCAGCCTGTGGCACTACTGAGATGTTCTGGAACTACAGGTTGCTTTGATAGCAGCCTTCAGCTCGACTTTATTGTTGGGTTTGGTGTCTCTCATAGATTTTTTACGGGGTTCAAGTCAGGTGAGTTGGCTGGCCAATACCATGTTAACACCAGTGGTCAGTAAACCAGTTACTGGTAGTTTTGTCACTGTGGGAAGATAACAAGTTCTGCTGAAAAAGGAAATCAGCATCTCCATAAAGCTCGTCATCAGATTGGAGCATGAAGTGCTCTAAAATCTCCTTGTAGTTGTTGCATTGTCCCTCGACTTGAGAAAACACAGTGACACCAGCAGATGACATGACAACCCAAATCATCACTGACTGTGGAAACTTCACACTGGACTTCAAGCAACTTGGATTATGTTCCTCTCCACTCTTTCTCCGGGGTCTTGGACCTTAATTTCCAAATGAAATGAAAATTTGCTTTCATCTGAAAAGAGGACTTTGGACCACTGAGTAACGGTGTTTTGAGTAAAAAAGTTGTTTTGAGTAAATTAGCTGATTAGAGCTCTTCTCAGGTCGACATTTCTGTATTATGAATTCTTTATTCTAATATTTTTGAGATATTGGATTATTAAAGTATGGAAATCTCATTTCCATGAGCTGTAAGCAATAATCGTAAAGATTAAAACAACAACAACAAAAAAAAGCTTAAAATATTTCACGTTATGTGTAATGAATCTAGAAAATATGAAAGGTCCCCTTTTTGAATTAAATTATGGAGGGAAAAAAATACTTTTCATGATATAACATTTTTTTAGTACCTGTATAGATAGATAGATAGATAGATAGATAGATAGATAGATAGATAGATAGATAGATAGATAGATAGATAGATAGATAGATAGATAGAATTATATTATATATTAACCTGAGAATACTATTTTTTTGAGAATAGCATCGTTTAATTAGATTTCTAGCCTATGTGTGGTGCAACAAGTGCAAACAATTAACAATTTGTGAAAAATTATGTGCCAAGAAAAACAAAAATAAATGAAAAAGCAGTGTCCTTTTTTCCCATTTTCATTTCTAAATGAACAATAAATGAATGCAACATACACCACTGTGGCATTTACCTTTCCCTTTTTACCCAAGCATGTGTTTGACAAATCATAGTGTGGGAAGCAGACAGCAGAAAATGCACAAAGTGTCTCAGTGTTCTTACACAACTGAACTAATGTTCTGCAAAAACCACATTATGTTGAATGTGCACTGGTTCATTCAGCAAAAAGTAGGACATGCTGTTGAACAGCTAGCAAAGATGTTCCCTGAAATATGAAACATTGGCCATGCTTTATCTCCTATTTCCTAAAGGAACATTCTCCATGTACAACCGTACATGTGATATGAATGCAAAAGCTTAAAGAAGAGTATGTTTCAATAATCCAGGCATTTCTTGGTTCATTCCATGGCTGATTAAGCAGCCTGCTGTAGGACCCATGTGACTTACCATCTATACAAGCGTTTCCTCACACTTCAAGTGGTCTTGAAAAGCATAATATTCTCCATGGATTTGGTTTCGAAGAGTTCAGAGAAGCAACTCATCCGTTTCTCTTTGCATGGGCCTTATCATATGGACTTTCTTCTTTATGAAGAGGCATTTAATAATTAAGTACACAGGGAAAAGACAAGAGCAGTAGGACAGCTCTGTTAATAATTCAACGTCGGTCTTAGCGGCTAGTCTTTAGAAAGACTTGACTCTCGTTTGCCTTATCACCTCTTGAAGTTTATCCAAGAAAGTTTATAGATTTTTTTTCTACCAAAGCCAGCTAGCTCCGATACATGAGAAAGGTGAAAAGTGTTCTGAATTATGATACATATGAAAAGGTGTAGCACACCATTCACATATAACTCACACAAGCAGACCATATCGCATCCTGCACATTTAGTCCTTCAAACAAACCCAGACACAGCTGAGTGCCTTCAGCACCCATTCATCCATCCATCCATCTATTCATCCATCCATCAAGCCAGTTATCCACAAGGCCAGCCATCTATCCAGTATGGCTGCTTTTTATTTGTCATTCACTTTATTTTCAATTCAAAGAAACAAAATGTACTTTACATTTATTCATTCATTTATCAAAGCATATGGGAACTGCTGAGTGTAGCAAATTTGTCAAACTACATCACCAGGGCTTAAAGATAAAAGTGTTTTCACTTAAAAGTTATATAACCATTACCCACACTTATAATTTCCCTTTTTGTAAGAAACTTTTTATTGGTCTCTGCTCTACTTATGTTTGAGCATGTTTAATGCTGCTGAATGTCTAGTCATGACTCCAGAAGTTCTCCGATGTGAACTACAGATCATCTGCAGTTTTCCTCTGATAGTGAGAGAAATGAAATCTGATTACTTTCAATCCACATAGCTAGGTGGCAATAAAAGTGGTATCAGTGAAAATGTACAGGGATCCTTAAAAAGCTAGAGTGATCTTGTTGAATTTCATATGAATGAAGTGGTCCTGCTTTTCAACAGCACCTGTCTAACACTAGAGCCTTGTGTAATGGCTTCAGCTTTGTAATACCTTTGTATAATTTGTGCGTGAATAGCACCAGCACCTGTGCAGCATCTAGACCTTTGTGTAACACCTGCCTCTCTTGTACCTGCAC
This sequence comes from Ameiurus melas, assembly GCA_012411365.1. Taxonomy (NCBI): domain Eukaryota; kingdom Metazoa; phylum Chordata; class Actinopteri; order Siluriformes; family Ictaluridae; genus Ameiurus; species Ameiurus melas. Next base: position 10,641,591 of record CM022754.1, read on the forward strand.
CTTTGACACCTTTGTGTTTGTGTAACACCTGGACATTTGTAATAATTATGCCTGTGTAACATAACACCTGTCTAATACCTGCACCTACAGAATGTAACATCTGCAGCTTTGCAATACATGTAACTATGTAACACAAGAACATCTCTAACATGAGCACTTGTACAGCATGTTCTAACAGCACCCATGTTTTAGACCACATTAGGTCTAGTTTAAGACCAAAGGGAGTCATATGGGAGTGCTAATATGGCTGAATTGAATACAGTTTAACGAAATGTACAATTTGTGTATTACTTCCCCACAGTCTTCAAACACAGACGGAATAAGGAAGCAAGAAGGAGGTGAGACTGAGCCCCTATTTTTGAAATGTTATGGGAAAAAAGGTTTGAAGTGACATAACAGGGTTACTTTGTTGTTGTGTAAATACTTCATGTATGGCTGCATTCAGGCAGGCAGAGCATCAGCGGAGACAAAAGAAACACATTCGGCAGTATACAACTCCACTCTATTACTAAGAGAAGACATTCATTTTCTTTGAATAGGTTGAGAAAATCTGCCTCTTAGGAGCTCTCCTGACAAACTGCAGGTACTACACAGCACATGACACCTTTTTATAAGACAAAAAGGATGAAAGCAGCAGGCTGGAAAGCAGTATTTTTAGGGATTCTATGGACTAAAGCACATAATGTCTGGTTTATCTCAACATTTCTAATGTGCGCTATGTTAACTTACATGACATAGTTTCGTAAAGGCACCTCAATTACAGTAGGGTGCTAGAACAGTTTTCTGGAGTAAGTTTAAATGGAGGACTACTGAGTTTACGTTAAAGGCTGATGTTTTTCACTGTGTGCATTTCCATTTTTCAGCATCTGTGAGGTAATAGTCTGCAACACAATGGCAGTATCTGGATCTGTTAAGTGGTTTAAAGATTCATGTCTGTATCTGCTTTTTAAAATTCAGATTTGTATTTAAACCAGAACTGGCTGTGAATTAAATATGAACCCTATGAGCCCTGCTGCCAAAAACACTGGAAAGTTCACAATTAGTCACAAATAGATCTCTACATGGAATTGTTTTTTAATCCCACTCACACGGTTATTATTTTTGGTTATACCTGTGATATTTTCTAATTGGTCTAATTGGTTATTTTTCCTTAAATATAAACAAACTATTAGCCTAATTTAAACTACCGCAACCCAAACCAGGCAGTAAAAGGATTATTATTTGAAACTTGTAAATACATCACACAGGGATTCATGTTCACATTCATGAATATGGTCTTTCTTTGTCCGTTAAGATTCATATCTGGCCACTTGCTCATTTATGCTATTAAATAAATTAATTACTTACTGTAAATACTGCAAGTGATGAAACCTACATCAGAATAACAAAAAAAAAATAACATGGAAAATTTTTACATTCAAAATAAGGGTGCATACTGTATACAGTATATTAAAAAAAAAAGCAAAAAAAAGAAAAGAAAGAAAAAAAAAAGCAAAAAAAGGTACAATTAGAGAAAAAGAGGAGGAAATAGTATGACTATTTGAGTGTGGTGAGAAGGTTGAGTCAGCTTGAGTCCTCCTTCAATATAATATATTTATGGTGATATCATCACTGTCTAACAGCCTGCCCTGTATAAATATAACAAAGCAGACATGCCATTGTGATGAACTATCTAGTGTTTAAAATGAAACCACAGAAACAATGTCACTGATACATAAACGTTTTGTCTGTTTGGTCTTAGTGGGGGGAAAAAAATCAATTTATGAAAAAAACAATGGTTTGAAATTGGTACTCAGAGCAATTGGTGCAACCAGCCCTTACAATATTTTACAATATTTATTGTTTAAAATCTGGCTTCACTATTGTAGGTACTAACGAAAAATGATGCAATCTTTTTATCTCAGTTTGTATGCAAGCTGGCCTCTATGCTGCAGTTAAAATTTTTACATATTTGTATTATGACTTGTTCCAGAGAGAGAGAGAGAGAGAGAGAGAGAGAGAGAGAGAGAGAGAGAAGAGAGAGAGAGAGAGAGAGAGAGATTATTAGAATGTGCTAGTGCCAATTAGGATTGGCTGAAGTTTTTTATTAATTATCTTGATTCATTTCTCAAAGCAATTCAAATTAAGTACAGTGCTGAATATGCATTTGTACTGAGGTAAACAGTGCATAAAACAGAGCACCAATAGCTCCCCATATTTGTTGGGAACACTAACCATACCCATTGTACTACATGAGCTTATGAATGCACCTCAAGCATAACGAATCTACAAAAGAAAAAGAGTTTTGGTTTTTTTTTAAAAAGTCAAAAATTTGAGTGCATATTTAAATGACCTAAACATCTGCTTAATAATTACATACTTAATGTTAAATTCCTTATTCCTAAACAAACAACATGACTAAGTATATGAAATGCATGAATGGGGTTAGTGAGTCATACCTGCACATGCTGTCTCACTCAACATTGTGCCACTGACGCATTGCCCATAGAGAATGTTTATTCATCCACAAGGTTTCATAAGCCACAGGTTGCTATCAGCAGAAGAACAGAAACATTGCTATGACTAATTATTTATCCATCTGTTACTATTATCGTTTCCTTGCACGTGGTACCCTAATAAGAATAAGGATTTATGCTAAATAGCAGTTACATTTCCTCAGAATTTAGGCTTACACAATGCATACAGCTATCCATTTATCCATTTTCCATACCGCTTATCCTACACAGGGTTACGTGGAACCTACAGTCTATCCCAGGGAACTCGGGGGACAAGGTGGGGGACACCCTGGATGAGGTGCTAACCCATCACAGGGCACAGTCGCACACACATTCACACACCTATTTACACACTATGGACAATTTAGAGATGCCAATCAGCTTATAGTGCATGTCTTTGGACTGAGGAAGGAAACCGGAGTATATGGAGGAAACCCCCAAAACACAGGGGAACTTGCAAGCTCCTCATATGCAGGGCAGAGGCAGGGTTTGAGCCGTCAAGCCTGGATGTGCAATGCAAGCATGCTAACCACTAATGTGCACATCGTTGAGTAATGTGAAGACAACCTAACAGCAAAGATGAAAAAAAAACTTGCCAGTGTCTTCTTTTTTTGTGAAAAGGAGTCAATGAAATGTAATAAATAAATAAAAACTCAATGTCTGCAGTGCTTTTGTGTCAAAAGAAACCACATACTGTAGGGTGATGATTCAGGTTTTCACTGAGCAGAACGCAGAATAACTGAGGTGATGTCGGTAGGTGGCAATCCTACATCATTGTGTCAGTCTTATCAAAACACACACACACACACACACACACACACACACACATACACACATTTATCTTATTCTCCTTCTGAGGACTTTTCATTGATATAATTATTAATGCAGCTAATTAATGATGTGTCTGCTTTTAAATCTAAACCTAACTTCAAGCTCTGTAATCACAAAGAAATCATTTGGCTCTTTTAGGTTTTTTAACAAAAAGTTTCAGTTTCAGGGTTTTTTTCTAGAAAAAAAAAGGTTTATTTGTGGGGACCAGCCAAATGTCCCCCACAACACACACACACACACACACAGAGAGAGCCAGAGAGAGAGAGAGAGAGAGAGAGAGAGAGAGAGAGACTGAGAGTGTCATTAATGAAGTAGATTAAATGTATGCAATTCATACTCACAAAAGGCTCTCTGTACACAGACACAAGTTCTTTTGGCCTTCTGTAGTAGATTCAGCCAAGGTTCAAAACATCTCTACACTGTGATTGAGAGACTACTCATATCCGGGTTGCCAAATATAGGTATTGTAATCCCAGAACAAGTATCAAGGTAATCTGGCATGATGGATATTTATTAATTCATTTTCAGTAACCGCTTAATCCTGGACATGCGTCTGGATCTGATCCTAGGATCACTGAGTTCAAGGTGTGCAAATACAGCCTGGATGGGATGGCAGTTCATCACAGGGCACTATGTGTTCACACATTATATATTCAAACATTCGTTCACACCTAACGGCAATTTAGCAGAGCTAGCCGTCTACCTGCTTGTTTTTGGAGAATAGGAGGAAACCAGAGAACCTGGCGGAAACCCAAGTGAACATGATGAGAATATGCAAAACTCTGTATGAACAACACAGGACTTTGGAGCTGTAAGGCAGCAGTGCTACCTGCTGTCAGTCCTTACAGGATTACAGATTTGTTTGTGATTTTTTGCAGAAAACTGCTTGAATTGGTGTCATTGCAATTGCATGAAATTGTTCTGCACAGAAGGGCATGATTTCTTAGTGGTTAGCATGTTTGTCTCACACCTCTGGGAAAAGGGGTTTGATTCTCACCTCTGACCTGTGTTCGCAGAGTTTGAATGTTTTCCCCGTGCTTCGAAGGTTTCCTCCCTTGGTTTCCTCCCTCAATGCAAAAACATATGTTGTAGGTTGGTTATTGTTTTTTTGTTGTTGTTGTTTTTTGTTTTTTTTTTGTTTTTGTCTGTAGTGTGTGAATGTGTGTGTGAACGATTGTGTCCTGCGATGGGTTTGCACCCTGTCCAGGGTGTTCCCCACCTCATGCCCACAGTTCCCTGTGATAGGCTCCAGGATCCCCTGCGACCATGTGTACGATAAGTGCTACAGAAATTGGATGGATGGGTGGATGGATGTTTTGCACAGTCTTTGTTGATAAATTTAAAGGTCTTTTAAAGAGACCTTTCAGCTGTACTCATGTTCGACGCATGTGAATTCGAAGAGGGCTTTGAATCGAAGGACATTGTGATAACGTTACATCAAGCGTCTTGGCCCAAATTTGTAGACAAATCACTGTCATTTTTTAAAAATTGCGTTAATTTCTGCGATCACAAACTCGTGAAATCCTGGAGGGACTGTTCTGTGCCACCGTGCCGCCTTGTGAAGGATGTAATATCCAATGCATGAAATCAAACTGAATTTGTATTCCATGACAGTATATGCTAAGGACATGATTTTGTGCTACTGTAAAACCACTCCAATCTGGCAACCCTGTAGGATCAGTGAGGAGCTGCTGCAGCGCTTAATGCTCCTCACTGTAGGCGGCTGCAGTGTGCTTTCCCCTCATTTCATCTTCATTTCTCTTGCTTTGAGAAAGAAAAAAAACATCCATAATATATATATATATATTTATATATGTGTGTATATTTATATACATATAGCCTATATTTTATTATTGTCGGGAGGGTAGGGAGAGAAAGTGCACCCTTGCTGAGGACTGAAGACGAGTGCGTACGATTCAGGAGGAAGTTCAAGTCGAGTCTACAGCACGTTATGTCTCAAGGAAGAAGCGCGCGCGATGATCGGAAGACTGATTCATTAATCTGAATCCAATAATCCGCATGAAGCGCGAGACAAACCCGTCCACAGGCTGCAGTTTCACTGGAGAGAGTATAACGCAGGATGGGAAAGAAGTGTGCGTATGTGTAAGTGTGTGAGAGAGACAGGAAGAGAGACAGAGAGAGAGAGAGAGAGAGAGAGAGAGAGAGAGAGATGCTGTGAGACATTAAAGCATCATTCAAGTCAGCATGTTACGTGTTTAAGCTATGGATCGCGCGCGACTCGTTATCTCCGTCTCTGATACACCGGGACCCTTCTAATAATTGCTGGATTTTGGGATTTTTTTTTCCCTCCCATCGGAATAAAGCCTGAGAGAGCCTACTGAGAACACACACTGGATGTAGATGTGGGATTTATCAGAGCTGCTCTGCGTTTGCATCAAGAAGGTGATAGATTTATTCTTTTAATTTTTCTTTTCCTCTTATTTTTTTTTCTGCATTGCTTGCTAAAGGCTCCCCGGCTCGCGCGCTCATATCTCACAAAAAAAAGAGGGGGGAAAAAAACCCCTGCATGGATTTCACATTAACTTGAGGCTGAGGCTGCAGAGGATCATCCGTCCATTCTGCTATCCTTGACACACCACATATTTAAAAATAAATAAATAAATAAAAGAACATGTGTAAGTAGGTGATGGGAAACAGTTATAGTTATATATTACTTCTACGTTTCATGTCAGTGCATGCATTTTATGCCTTTGCATTCTAAAATTTTATCCGTCTACCTATTACATTTCTATCTATCTATCTATCTATCTATCTATCTATCTATCTATCTATCTATCTATCTATCTATCTATCTATCTATCTATCTATCTATCTATCTATTTGTTCAGCTAGATAGGCAGATGGATCGACAGTCTGTCTATCTTCCCATCTTTAAATCTCTCTATCTTGTCATTGGCTACATGATTGAAGACTGGTGCCAAAATAAGCTGGTAGAATTTGGATCCCAGCACCTCCCTCCCCCACCATCCCCCCTTCTGTTGCTCCACTTAGCGTTACTTTTGCTAGAATATGGCGTTGGGTCATTCATATTCCGTTCACATGTGCAGGCTTTTGCAAAGACGCAGGAGGAAAAAAGAGATGCCGTGTATCTCTGATTGTCCCTGTCTTCACTTTGCTGCATTTGATAAGTAGATGAGGTGAAAGGCGTCCTGAGTACATCCTGTGTTCAGCTTGTTACTCATCTAACTGCATGCTGGGTCGCATCCTAGGCAGCATTATGCCGTCTCCTACAGTTTTTTGGATGGTAATTGTGAAAAGCACAGACGAAGGTGGCAGCTCACACACAGGGCTGTACCTTGTGTCTCCAACAATTAACCCTCTCGGTTATACCACAGCCAGGTGAAGGTAGGCATTACATTCCTGACATGCTGGCCGAGGTGCTGGGTTGTACCGGAAGATTGCATATTTTCTGTGTATGATTCATGGACGTGGGTTGTTGCTTCCCTGATACTTTTTTTTTTTGCGCATGAACTGTTTGACAGGAGGTTCCGTCTTCCCTGGTAATAGCAATTTAAAAAAAAACACCACTGAAAAGCAGGGATGCTTCTGCATTTTAATCTAACAAACTGGTTAAGACATTTGTGTAGGTAAATATTCGAGACTAGTTCTCTACATTTGTGCATTCTGGATTCAGGAAGACGCGGCTAAGGCTCCTTGTTTCAGTGCCTGCTTGTAGGGACATCAAGCAAAGGCAGTCATCTGAGATAATTGCTTTTAACTGGTACTGCTCTATCTATTTCAGTTCCTGAAATGATGCACTAATTATAAATGTCATCTCCCATAGTCTGCCAGAAAGATCTGTTCTTTTCCTGATCTGAAAGCTACAGTGTAGCTCATGTACACTTGAAACAAGTTGAACAGGCTGTCTAGAGTTTATTTCAAGTGGCACGCCTTTGATGAATTAAACACCAAATGCTTTATGCACTGCTTGAAAATATTTTTTAAAAAGAGCCGTGTTTCTGTTTTGACTTTATATTTCTTCTCCTGCTTCTTTAGACCCAAGCAGGAAAGCAAATGTTATTGCTGGATCAAAAACCAATGACTGGTGGGGGAAAAAAAAATATCAAACCAATGTTGGGTATCTACATCACAAACAGTGGATATGTGATATATGATTTATGATATATTTCTGCATGTGTGGAAACATTTCACAAACTAAGCATTTTAATTATCAAGATTGCAGACAAAAATCAACTGCAAATGCGGCAAAAAAATTATAAAAATCACAATGGCTTTCATAGTACATGCTTGACAGCTGCTCTATTTAGTTCAGTGCATTCTGCTCCATAATCATCTTATCCAGCTTAAATAAATGGAGCAAAATCCCAACGCAGATGAGACCAAATCAATCTGCTAAAAATTAAAAGCATAATCACATTTAGATGATAATGTTACTGACTCAGATCAGTTTGGTGCTTGCCACTTTGCCATGGGCTTCAATGATTTAAATTACACTCCAGTATAAAATGCTATGGAACAGATTGGGGTGTGGGTGTTAATTTTCAGCTCTGTAGAGTCATGTTTGTTGTGCTGTACAAATTTTCCTGAGAGTCATGTTTGTTGTGCTGTATGATGAGGCCTGTGTTACCTGTCATCGCAGTTGTGGTCTGTGCATGAAGCTATGCATTAAATAAAACAACCTGTCAGTCTCAGTCATTTCAAATTCATATGTATATCCTAAGGTCTCCATAAACGGTTCCTGTAATGAATTGCCAATATCTTTTGATGTCATGGTTTAATGGCGACATCTCCAATCAATGTACAGTCATCATACTTTGACCTTAGACAACCAAAATCACCCCTCATACGCTTTGTTCATTGAGAGTGCCTTTCAAACTTAACATATGTGATAGCTGCAAAACTGCTCCTAAAATTTAATGAGAAAAAATTATTGAGATTTGGTTAATTTACACAAGCTAGAGATCACTGCTCTTTTTCTCAGGGTGATGACCTGAATTTAGCCCTGACTCATGGGCCGCACATTACAAACCCCTAAAGTGCAGCTTTGATTGATGGTGTATCCTCTCAGTAGGCGCGGAGAAACAAGGTTTAGTGTGCAGTCCTGGGACTGAAAGTCCACACAAGGATGAGTGTTAATGTGTGGAATGTGTCAGCTAAGGGAAAAACAAAGCAAATACCAATTGCTTCCAACATAGCAAAGTGGGTGTGTCTCAGAATAAGAACATTTAGGCAAAATAGCACACATTTTTTCTTGGCAATCCATGCTGTTTAAATGAGAATAAAACTGTGAAGCTATTCTATTCTGTTCCAGTGCTATATAAAAGCCCTCTCTAGTGTGGGTCACGTAGGAAGTTCACCTCATACCATGAAAAGACATTAAAAGTTTAATAACAGAGAGGCCAGTTATCATGTGTAGTGGCTTCTTTTAAAATGCAAAAAGAGGTCAGGGGAATAGTGAGCAAATTCATTAAAGCAGTTTCTGTTTAAAATCCACTGATGCAGATCCATTCAAGTAAAAAATTTCTCACATTCAGCTGAATCCTCAATTTAGCTAAGGTAATAGAGACAAGGCCCTGCCAGTCACCCAGCTGTGCTCTCTGTTCTAGTCATTAAAAAAACTCATGGTCTTTTATTAATCATGTAGTTAGTTTCCATATTCATCTGTCCCCCCAGAATATAAAACAACAACAAGCACGTCAGTGGAATTTTAATTGGCACAATTGAGATGCACGTGTGTCTCGCTTTGTGCTATTGTGGCTGGTCACACATGAATACCTTAAAGATTGCACCTCCCAAAGCAGGTTATTCCCAAGCCCCATCCTTTCTTCAGTGAAAAATCTCATCTGGATACTGTAGACTTAATAACTGCAGTAGTCATAAAGACTATAATGCACACACTGAGCATCCTTTCAACACATATAGTATAAACAGCACCTTATAGTATAAAACTGTGGGAGATGAATGGTTTATAATCCAACTGTCACCCAGATGAGAATGGGTGCCGTTGTTGTGCTGGTGTTTTCTTCATGTTGTCTAATTTTTTCCTTACCACTGTTGCCCCGGGCTTACTCATTAAGGATCTAAATCTGCATCCAGCTTTCTGTAACACTTCTTTGTGACAAACTTGATTCTCATACACACTATACAAATACAGTTGAACTGAACTGAAAACACATGTGTTCCTGTCTAGGAAAAATGCTTGATGTATATGGACCATGACTGTAGGATCAAAACCATCTTGGACACTGACATGCTTACGGCAGTTTTTGTGAAGTGTAAATGGATTTTTATTCTGCACTATTGTGCCTATTGATCCATTTGACATGCTTCCATTTTGCTTTACCGCACTTTTATTTTTTTGGCAGTTAATAACAATGCTGTCATGAGCAATATGTAAAGAATTATGTGTATATGTGTAAAAAAAAATCTATACTGTACTACTGTATTGTCATCATTAGTGAAATATACTACATAGACTATGAACAACGAAGAAAAAATCACTAGTGTAGAATTAGTTGTTGCTGTAGTTTAATATGAGCACTGAGTGAGATATTTCAGAAAATATCTGGCTATATATAAAATTATCCTCTACACATAAAAATAGCTGTTTAGCCAAATGTGTCACACTAATAGCTGATATTTGCCAGCATGCTTTACTGAAGAAACTCAGCAGGGTACACCGAGTTGCAGATTTTGGCGTGTGTGTGAGAAACTCAGCCATTTTTAACGCTGACCTACTGAACCTGGATGATGCAATGAACCAATCACCAAACCACAATGTTATACAATGCTTTACTGTACATGTCAGTCTCACATACAATAAGTCATCATATGGAAGGATTGTTTGTTGGATTTGAAGGACTTTGTCGATATGGCAGTAGCTTGTTACTCAGTGCTGGGACCGCCATGACACTATTTACATTTTTCTGGTACATGTCACAGGTAATGATGCATGTTTTTAATCTAAACAACAATTAATATTGGGAATGATTGTGTCTAGTTTCTGTACTGAGTAGATAGTAGATTCTGTGTGTGTGTGTGTGTGTGTGTGTGTATACTGTGTGTATATATATGTATATATATATATATATATATATATATATATATATATATATATATATATATATATATATATATATATATATATATATATATATATACAAATCTAGGGCATATATATATATATTTAGTGCTGTGCAAAACTCTTAGGCACGTGCAAAGAAATGCTGTACAAAATAGATGCCTTCAAAAATAAAGAAATTAAATGTTTCTACATTTTAAAAAATTCTATAAAGTGCAGTAATAAACAGTAATAAGTCACCCTTTGCTTGTTAAAAAAAAGCGTAGTCTCAGGTACACGTTCTACAGTTTTATAAGGAAATGAGCTTTATGTTTCTTGCAGAACCAGTCCCAGTTCTTCTGGAGATTTTGACTGTTGCACTGTTGACATAGAAACATTTTTCTGTAACATTTAACTCTGTGCTGGAAAACTGATATTTGCAAATCTAAAATGTTTTTGTACTCGACAATGTAGAGGTCATTAAATAAAAATCTTAAAATATATATATATATTTATACAAAATCAAATTTTTTAATAAAATTTTTCAGATAAATCACTTGAACCATTAATAAAAATGTGTACAGTACTTGGATAAAAGCACTTTTGCCTGATTCAGTTGACTATGTATCAATGTTACGTTCAAATATTATCATTCAAGTACTTAAAAAAAAATTTTTTTTTGCATTATTTTTGAGTACATTAACATCCCATGCTTGAAACATCCTTTTACATGATTCTATCTATTCTAACCATACGTAATGAAAACTGTACATTTTACCTAAACACTGAATACTGAACACTCTTACCTGAACACATTAGCTGAAATATCTTCAACAGGAAGTTACATCATCTGAATTTCCTGAAGATCATATGGAAAAGCAAATGTACATTATGTTTTCATATTTTAATGATATTGCTATATTGACAATTGAAATGCAAACCTGGTCCCCAAAATATAGAATGAAAGTAAATTATTAATAATTATTAGCAAATCATTAGAGCAGTGCTCACTAACCCTGTTCCTGGAGATCTACTGTCTTGAAGACTTTATCCCCAACCATAATTGTACCCACCTGACCATCTAATCATTGCCTTAAGAAGTTCTTGATCAACTAAAACAGGTGTGTTAGAGTTTGGTTGGAGATAAAAACCTGCAGGAAGCTAGATCTCAAGGAAGATGTCTGGTGACCACTGCATTAGAATGTCATTCATACTAATGGTTGCTAGTTAACCACATTTTGTGTATTTGCTAATTCTATGCTAAAAATAAAAAACAAAATTCAAACCTGTTACTCATTTAAGAGCAAAATTCATCCATTTTCAGCAAATTAACCTTTTATATTGTTGCCTGAGATGGTTAACACATATTTGAATGGTTAAAATCATATTTTCTTACAGTAGATTTAATGTTAAAATGCTAAATAAAAGTTTACATTTTAAGAGTTACTGCAAATAAATGACACCTTAATCATAGAATCACCCTTAATACTCTTCCTGGATTGTTCAGTATTAATGATAAATGATACAAAGCTCAAAATTTTGGTTGCAATTTCACCTAATGTAAAGTATATTAAGAAAACGGTGACCTACACAAAAAATTCAAATAGTGACTTTGGTGTAATCAGATGCCACCCAAATTATAGCAGATGAGGGAGAGTCTGAATGGGCCACAGTAGTTTAAATCCCACAGCAGATGTTTCATTCCATGCGTAGATGCTTTGGAAAACCCTGTCTGAGGGGCATATGGCACTCCAGAGGAGGTCCAGAGGCATTCTGCAGACACACAGACGTACAGCCACACAGAGGTGAAAGTTCATCTGTTTAAAAGGCTTCTGGATGTAGACGCACGCCCTCAGAGAAGCTTATTAAGCAAATGACTCATTTAAACAATAAATGGACTTTGGATGCTTTGCTGCCTCCAGCTGTTCTGACTGTAATACACATATCGGTGGTTTTTGGAAACACTGCCCTTGCAATTTAATCAGGGCTCCAGTTGATATCATCTTGAGAGTGAAATGACAGACTGGATGTTGAATGTTGAATGTTAATATAAGAAGCTTCAATAAACACTTATATCCCATTAAAGCTCCAACTGTGTAAATTGTAATATTCACAAAGATTATGTATTGAAAGCAGACTGGGAGCTGCATGTGGAGTATCATTTTGCCATGTGTGCACACTATATTTTTGTAAGCATAGTGATTCCCCAACAAATCTGGGATGTTCATTATTTTGGAAACACCTCTCTCACATCTACCCCCATGGACGTCTTTTCCGTCTCCTTCAGCACATTTCTGAGACTAGAGAGAAACTGGAGGGCAGGTGGCTTTTTCAAGCTTCTCATGTCAGTTGGCATGGATTCTGAAACAGAAGGGTGTCAAAGGGAACCGTGTTTTAGAAGCCCATATACCACAGGGTGCCTAGGGTCCATGCTGGTGTAGACAATCAGAGTTGATTTTGTTCCACAACAAAAGATAGAGGCAGATATGCACCATTCAGCATCTGAAAAAATGCAAGCGGAGATGTGAAACGTCTTTTCTTACAAGACAGACTAAAAGCATGTTTGTAAAAAAAAAAAATTGGCCCAATTTTGCCATCACAGAAGAATTGCACAAAGTAAAAAAACAAACGAATTTGATTGTAAGTTCAGATTGGCGCTTTTAGAAAGTAAAATATGCCAGTACAGCCAGAGACAGTTGACATTGGAATTATTTATTAAAATCTCAGAGTGTGAGCTGTGCTACAGTGCTCGTCTAAAAGCCACCAATAGGAGGGCAGCGTAGGATGAGGCAAAACTCACAAGACAGCTTGTAGTGGCGATGATGAAACATAAACAAGAAATGGTCAGAAAACGGACAACATGGACTGAAATATAACAAAACATATTCTTAATACCTCAACTAACAGTGAAGAATGTTTCTATATATACAGCCCAATTTTCTACACAGGCCTCAATCAGAACATAGTAATTTCCTTTAATCACAGGTCTATCCTTAGAGGACCTTCATTGTATACTCTAACAAGGAGAACGTATTATTGCACAGTCTGAACACGCTATAGTACAGGATCTTCATTTAGTGTGATGAGTAGCAATCTTAAAAGACTGCTGAAATGGTACTGTCTAAAACAAGCTTAAGCTTTGCCAACCTCCAGCTAATATGGCAAGTGTTTTAAGCAGTTATTGTCTCGCGTGTTTGTGTTTATTCACTGAAATTGTTATTGACTTGTTTTTGTTTCTTTTGTGCCGCAATTAGAATGACTATTTCTGCACCACTTAGGCTTGCACGCTGGTGGCAGAGCAAATAAAAATACAAAATCCAGTATTTTAGCACATACCAAGTGTAAGTGAGCAGGATGGGTAGATATGATGCACAGAAAACACCATCGAGGCCCTGAACAAAAATTATATATATATATATGTGTGTGTGTGTGTATATATATTATAAGCCAGACCAATTGAATCACTCAGCTGCTTGCAGGATGCACACACACACAGTATAGTTGTGTGTTTACATATATATATATATATATATATATATATATATATATATATATATATATATATATATATATATATATATATAAACACACATATATATATATATATATATATATATATGTATATATATATATATATATATATATATATATATATATATATATATATATATATATATATATATATATATATATATATATATATATGTGTGTGTGTGTGTGTGTGTGTGTGTGTGTGTCCTGTGTGTCTGTGTGTGTGCATCCTGCAAGCAGCTGATTGATTCAATTGGTCTGGCTTCATACTGAGTCAATACTAATGACTGAGGAGACTATATGGCCACAGTAAGATTATAGCTCTGAGGCCCCAACCCCTTCTATTGTCATCTCAGGCAAGGAAAGTAATGGTTACCATGGTCTGCCCCTTTACATCTCCTTGCTGTATTGTCTGTATTATACAGTCATTAAGGCTAATGACTACTCAGATTTATTTGTTTTGAATTGTGGAAAATACAGTGCAGACAGCCCATAGCAACATGTAGGTGTGGAAAATATCAGCCACGGGATGAATAGATGCAACATGGTGCTGACAAGGGAAACCATGCAGAATGCATTCACGCTGTTTTGTTCACCAGACCAGTGAAGCAAGATGATATCAGGCTCCTTTAGTGCATCACTTGTGCATGAATGTAAATGCTCTGTGCTTAGTGGAACACCCTAGTCACCGAGGCTTGCATTATAATTCATGCAGTTTATTTTTTTTTTGCATGTTGGACACTAGGCGTGATGGATAGACCAGCTGAGACAGCATTTCAGCAGCACCCTATCTCCACGCATTGTGATCTTAGTGTTATGAGGCTCTATATGGCATTTTGCTGGAAAATAGATTCAGAATGTAAACTTCATTAAGATATGTCGTTCTCATTTGATTTTATTCCGGTTTGATATTAAAAAGGAGGGTTCTTTCACAACCAAGCAATCAGGACCCAGTATGACTATGAGGTGATGGACGCAGATGAAGCTACTTAAAATAAACCTCATGCCAAAAGAGCAGTAAATTTGGCATTCTGTTCTTCCATAATACTGTGCACCAGCTAAATTTAATGAAATTATAGTATTCACTCCAGGAAACCAGATGTAGTTTAGTATGAATACTCAAATAATAATATATTTTAATTGTTGAAAAATTAAATGTGGAATCCTGGGCAGTATTTGCTGTACATCGCAGAAGGGGAGGTGCTAATGGATTGTAGACGCACCAAGTTACAACAGTTCTTCACTGTTTTCAACTTGGCAACTTTGGCACTAGACCTGTGTTGTTTTTAGACCCCAATGACCAATCACTGATCACCATTGTTCCCAATGACCAATCAACCAATTACTCATCATCATTGTTCCCAGTGACCAATCACTGATCACCATTGTTCCCAATGACCAATTACTGATCACCATGATTCCTAATGACCAATCAACCAATTACTCATCATCATTGTTCCCAGTGACCAATCACTGTTCACCATTGTTCCTACTGGCCAATTACTCATCATCATTGTTCCCAGTGACCAATCACTGTTCACCATTGTTCCTACTGGCCAATTACTCATCATCATTGTTCCCAGTGACCAATCACTGATCACCATTGTTCCCAATGACCAATTACTGATCACCATGATTCCTAATGACCAATCAACCAATTACTCATCATCATTGTTCCCAGTGACCAATCACTGATCACCATTGTTCCCAATGACCAATTACTGATCACCATGATTCCTAATGACCAATCAACCAATTACTCATCATCATTGTTCCCAGTGACCAATCACTGTTCACCATTGTTCCTACTGGCCAATTACCCATCATCATTGTTCCCAGTGACCAATCACTGATCACCATTGTTCCTACTGGCCAATTACTCATCATCATTGTTCCCAGTGACCAATCACTGATCACCATTGTTCCCAATGACCAATTACTTATCACCATGATTCCTAATGACCAATCACTGATCACCATTGTTCCCAATGACCAATTACTCATCACCATTGTTCCTGACCAATCACTGTTCACCATTGTTCCTACCATCACCATTGTGCCCAACAACCAATCAATGGTCACCATTGTTCCCAATGACCAATTACATAACACTATTGCTCCTAACGACCAATCACTGATCACCATTGTTCCTCATCACCAATTACTAATCACCATTGCTCCCAACAATCAATCCCTGATCACCAGTTTTCCCAGCAACCAATCACTGATCACCATTGTTCTCCCACCTGTATTCTTCTTTGTTCTTTATTTTTAACTCTTTTATATATTTACAAGTACTAAAAGTGAGATATTTCACCCAAAACTATTATCCAACCAAAATTAAAGTAGTAGATAATCTGCTATTTGAGACCTATGTTGTGTTTATGGAACACAAATGGAGAAAAAGCATTTCAATATGAATAATTACTTGATGTGTACTTACTTTCAGAAACATTTTGCTAAATTTGCTAAATAATTCTAGTATTAGGTATTTTTTTCCCTCAGCCTCTATTATGTATTTATTATTTATCTGAGGTTTTATCTAGGTAGCTAGCTAATTGACCCACCTTATGAGGGTTAAGTAGTAGGGTTTAATCCACTAAGTAAAATGATATGTAGTCTTAGGGACTGCAAAGTTTTAAATCTATCTATTAATCCTGAGGGACTCTTAATCAAAAACATGCCGACAGAACCTTATAAAACCAGCCGCTATTCAGCCCTACAGAATGATAAAGTCTTATTTGACACCTGGCCATAAATTGACTTTCTAAATGTCTCAGCATTTTAAAGCACAATTGAGGTGTAGGACCTATAAATGTATTACACTTCCAGCTACTATGTCAAAACTTGATGCCTGCTATCTGAAGATAGAACTGTATAATCCGAAGGTCAGGAAATGGGAGCACAATGCCCAGTCAGATAATCCATGGGCCAGCAGGAGGGCATTCCATTCATCACTCCATTGGGTGCATCACTCAATCAGCTGGATTGCCATCACCAGGGAGCCTTCTTGTTTAAAATCATGAACAGAGGTCTTGAAAAGTCAGTATGCAGAACGTCGGATCTGGTATCGTCCTCTCCACAGGACATCTCAAAGCATGACCCATTAGTAAGTCTGATAATGATGCCAAATAGTCTTGCGAATATGTTGTGTATTATATCAAGCATGGTGGCTGATGAATAAAGTAATGTCCCTTGTATTAATTGCCCTTAAGAGGTTACTTGGCTGAATATGAGGCTGGCTGCCTCCACACACTGAAGCATGTCAGTGCGTTTGAGCAGCAAAGGCTCTTTCAGAGGATTGGCTGTGTAATGCAATCTGTATGCAGGGGATGAGTGCTGTGCAAGCTGTGGCTCCCTCATTTGTGCCCATGCAGGAGGGTCACTCCATCCCTCTCTTTCCCCCCTTTTCCTCCCTATTCTCCTCCTGCCTGCTAGCAGTGCGCTCTTCATTATCTCAGACAAAACCGCATGTCACAACATGAAGTTTTCATAGCAACCCTTAACTTGCCCTGAGCTGCTTATGGACAGCCCGAGTGATTTTTTTTAGAATTAGATATCTTTTTTTTTGTGGGTATTTTTGTCTCTCTGTGCAGACATTGCGGAAGTCAACAGTCTGTGCAAAATATTGTGTCTTGTTTGTGAATAATGAGGGAACCTGTCTCTGACTGGAGTTCAGCAAGGAGTTGTCGACAAAAGCAATCTCTGTTTTAGATTTTGCGTTTAATTACAATGCACGGTGACTTAGTTAATGAATAATGAATGTGACTCTATGCTCGATGTGCTCAGACTTTTAATGCAGTGCTCCGACTCTTCATTTCATCTCTACGCTGTGCGTTTTCCACAGCATCCTGAGTTAAATATACCTCCTAGGTATAACCATGTCACTGTTTTCATATTATCAAAGGGGGATTATGGTTAAAAATGTTAGACAGAGTGCAAAGAGAAGCACAGGAACAAGAGCTCAGCTGAGTTTGACCTCGAGAAGCAATTGCCAAGCAATGGGAGGTCAGATGGCCAAATGGGTTATATCTGTAGTGTGTGTGTGTGTGTGTGTGTGTGTGTGTGTGAGAGAGAGAGAGAGAGAGAGAGAGAGAGAGAGAGAGAGAGGAGAAAGCTGTCACATGGACACAAGCAGCTCTGGGAATGTGGATATTAGAGAATGCAGCTTTGTGAGCTTCGCACGATGAAATGTTCTCACTCTTCTCAACATACAAAGAAAGGGTTCTTGTTCCATGTGCACTATAATGCTATTGTACAGTTGCTAGAGCAACCTATGATTGGCTGTCTGTGGAGTTTCTAAAAGCGGCACCGTCTAGTAATTTAAAGAGGAATTAGGCTCTGTGGTTCGTGCTATTCTTAAAATGGGTACAATTTTGCACTGACATTATAAATGCTGTATCCACTTGTTACTGCAAGTGTTTAAAAGTGACTCTAATGTGAAAGCATGAATTATTCCTAAGCAGGCAGTGTGTGTGTGTGTGTAAAAAAAAGTATATATAGAGAAAAAACGCCCAGAAACAAAAAAAAAAATGTTTTTAAAAAAAAAAAAAAGATCACCAGTATTTAGTGGATTTAGCTTACTGAGATGTCCCTCGCCATCTTATCTAGAGGGCACCAAGCAGGTGCTGGGCTTAAAAAGCGCTAAAACATATGTGTAGCTCTGTCATTAAAGTGCGCATTTGGAACATTTTATCCCAGCCTTCTTGCTGTAGTTCTGTAAAGACTGAGAACAAAATGGATGTTGTGGATGAAAGTGATGATCGATGATCCATTCGTTGTCTGAAAAATAGCAGGTCTAGTTTAGAATTCAGATATCAACCATAGAGTATAAATGTCCTCGGTTCAGATGTAATAAACATTTATGAATGGTTTGCCTCTGCATGCTGTAAGAAGCCTGTGGAGAGAAAGCATTCATGAACTGTAAGGATTCCCTGCATGCCATATGGAACATGCAGAGAACCATTACGCTTTGCGACAAGATTATGTAGTCTTCAAATTGTTCAAAATATCATTTAATTTTGAATAAAATGTTCTCCTTTTAAACGTTTGATGTCAGATTAGGTGTACATGACATTTGGATCCCACAGAGTGCTCTATTAAATCTATTAAATAATATTAAGTGGCAAATTTTAGGATGACCGCGCTGTCTGTAGTGTTTTTACCCAGTCAGCATTCTGCCTCTCTCGTTCTCCATCCAAATGGTGGCGTGAACTGAAGGGTCTAGGCCAGCGAGATCACTCTTTACTCAGATCATTTTGATGAAGAGCCTATCTCGCCTGGATGCTCCCATAGATTCGATGCGTTTTTGGGCTTTGTGACCATTTCTGGAGCGAGAGAAAAGAAGAGAAGGTGTTTTTACGAAGGTGTTTTGCCTGGATGTTGCCGCTTTGCTCGGGTGAAGTGATTTGTTGTGGTGCGGAATAATGTTTCTCAGCTCTTTTGTGTCGGCTCGCACAGCAAAATAACAGAGGGTGAGAACGCCTTGCTAAAAATTCCGCCAGTCAACAATAAGAACATGCAAGATTGCCTTTTCGCGAGCTGTGTATTTCCAGCAGGAAGAGCGGCTGCCAAAACAGCGACTGAAGAGCTTTTGTCTAGTAATTGTATTCCTCCTCAAGCTCTTTCCCCATTATGTTATAGATTTTCTCTGTGGGATGTGGTAGAAGAGCAGCACACGAACACTTCCCCATGGACAGATTATCTGCTACAATGGTGTTAAGGTCCATTGTTGCAAAGATGACTAATAGCATTACACAAGCCGCAAATCTGATGGGGTCTTGTGCTCAACTCTGTGCTCAGAATAACCTGACGGAAATTCCGATGCACTTCTACAGGGCCGACATTAATTTGTAGGAGCTAGGCTTTCAGCGCCCGTGTTTACCAGCTTCATATTGCCATACGTGCACACGTTTAATTTTGTTCCCAATGGCATTACAACTGCAGCTCGTGGTGTACAGGATGGAGCACCGAGACCATGATTGATTGCTCACTAATCCACTTTTTATCCTCACCTGCAGTGCTGTGGGCTGCAGTTTTGGCACTGATCCTGACAGTTTAAAAGTGAACCAGTATTTTCACTAACAAGGGTTTCACACAGTTCCAAAACATGGGGGCGCACCAACCCACGGGCAATAAATTACCCTCATGCATAGCTCCTGTATTTCTCCCAGTGGTGTGTCCCTGAGTCTGAGTCGAGCACATGGTGAATGCAGTGCCACAGCTGCCTGCTCCACATCCGACACCCGCGCTTGACTGAGCAGCTCCTGCAGAAGATCTCTACATGTTGCACTGTGTCATGACTCGGTAACTGATGTCTATATCTAAAGCCATTCTCAGGCTGTAAACCTGCCACTCAGCAAGTCCTTCAGATGGTTTATTCACTGTGCATAAAATATTTCATCAAAGATAATTTCTTTGGCTTGAACTAGATTATAGCAACTACACAGTTGCACACAATCAGTACTGGGGGCTTATGTATTTCATGCTGTAATAAAATACATGTATGGAATGTAATAAATTGTATTCTGAAGGCCTGGCTTCTTTGGCCTGTTCTGATTATTAAATACGGTTGACTATATTCATTAGCCGTAGGTCCTGCGAGCACTACTAACTTTATTTGCTTGATTCAATAAACTAAAGAATCAATTCATTATAAAGATGTACAAGCTTTGTATTTTATTTCCATGCCAAAAGCCACTCTGCGATGGAATATGCACAGAAGCTGAGCTAATGAAGATGAGAGAGAGATTCAATAAACATGAAAGTCAGAATATGATTAAGAGCTAAATTACAGTGGATACTAGCACACATAAATATTAAGTAGTATTGTCTTGGTAGCTGCATCTAACAGTAAGTAAAATAAATCTTACACTTGATCAAGTATAAAATGAAGAGCATAAATATTGAACTTCTTAAACACGATTTTTTACCTAATGGCATCTAACATGCTTGTTTGCACTGTAAAACCGGATAAGATCCTTTAACTCAAAAAAATTGATAAATCCATTTCTTTCAGCCATATAACTCAAACTTGTTATATTTAAGTGTATTTGGCTTAAAGAAATAGATTTATCAACTTTTAAATTTTGAGGGTAAATAGTTTCCTCAAATATTTTGAGTTAAATGAACTTATACGGTTTGACAGTGTCTACGCTTGTGTTGCGAAGGGCATGTTGGTGAATTTTAAAACAGTGCATTCAGTTATCACAATGATTCGGGAACCAGAGACAGAAAATCTGAAATCCAGTACAGTGGATCAGAAAAGGCACCAACAAAACCAAAAACACAACAACAAATTCTGGAAAACAAAAGAGAAAATGTAGGTCCTTATCTAAGATCACATGCTAGTTATCTCATTAGTCTAGCCGAAACAATGTAATGCGCACTTACTTTTGTTATATTGAGAAATAAGTCTTTCTTTGGAATAACCCATCATCCATTAGGCAGGTTTTCAGCATTCAAATGCTTATTTTAATGTCGTTGACAGCCTATTTAAAATGACGTCATATCAATGCCCTTTCAGACTCATGCACAGTATTGCCAATCAGCAATGAGTACTGCATATGTTCAATAATGACCTTTCATTTGTGTTTTGAGTTGTGTTGATGTGTTTCTGAACTTGCTGTTGTGTTTTTGCTTCGTTAATGTGTTTTGCACTGACTGGCCACCGTAATCAATTAACAAAAAGGCAATAGATTCAACTGACTAAGGTAATCTATTTGTGCTTCATATTCAACTTCAGTTCCTGCTGTTATCAAATACCCGCCAGATTCCTCTGAGCCCTTGGATTGGGACTGTCTCCCATTTGTGTTGACACCTACTATAATGAGTGTGTCCGGCATTCGGGTTACATGCTCACCTGAGGCGCTGCAGAGCTCTGTACAGTTCCAGCATGTTGAGAAGGCCAGGCATTAGGAGGTAATCAGCAGGAACATTAGGAGTGTGAGACTGGCGTTCCCTGCAGACTAATCCACCCACTCCACCTGACATGACCAAAGCCTGCAAAGGGGAAAAAGCCTGATTGTGGCCATTTTGTCTGATTATTTATGTGTCATTATGATAATGGAGGTAGCACAAGTTAGTTTAGCACAATCTGATGATTATACGGATTATACCTGGCTGCAGGCTCAGAGGGATAGGCTTCACACTGAACTAGTCTGCAGAGCAGTAGTCCTACTGAATGTGCAGGATCCAAGCTCCAGAGGATTGGAAATGTGCATTACTTCTAAGAGTTGTACCTATATTCTCTTAATAAACAGCTTGAAGAGCTCTTGAGAAAGGCAAGTAAAGTTTTTTTTACATGTTTCAGCACAACTGCAAAGAGGTACTCAGCTCGCTGCATTGAGTGGCAAGGATATATTATGTTCATCCCTTTATTTGGTGCATAAGACTCAATTTAAATTAAAGTTGGATAGAATGGAATCGCCTGACCATCAGATTAGATTCGAAACTAATTGTAATTAAAGACCATTCACAAATTCCTTTCATTGGAATAAAAGCTCATTTTGTATAATAACGCATTAGGAAATGGAATCAGGTTTAACACTTGAAAAAATGACTATAATGGTTATACGTGTGTATAAACAGTAGGTATATGATTAGTACAAATCCGTCTTTTACGGTTGTTGACATTATCATCTACTCAAGGCAAATAGGATGCGCTTACACTTACATTTCAGTCTTTGTAAATTCTACCGAGTACTTCCTTTTTGTAAAGCCTCTCTTTTGACTGCTGCACACTCTCCCAATTTCAGTAAAGACCTTGGCAGGCAGCCTGTCAGCCAAACCTCTGTGTAAGCCATCGGTTCCGTCCAAACACAACGTCTCCTGAGAACTTGCTTTTGTGTGGTGTTTGTCCTTTTATAGTTGTAGGGCAAACAAAGCTGAGTGCCTTCCAAAAGCAGCTTATGAGATTTTGTGCTGTGCATTTGAACACCTTAATTTTGAAGCATTTGCATGAAAGTGGGATAAAATGAGTGACCAGAAGCTAATACATTTTTTGAGGAATAGATTCATTTACATTAAATATCCAGTAATAAATAAATAAATAAAAGCTTTAATTAGATATAATATTGTGGTTGAAGGCTAATTGTTCTCAAAATTTTGAGCAATATAGTCACAAGTTGTGAAATTAGTTATGTCCTTGAATTCGGGAAATGGTCCATCAAATGACTAGAAAATAAACCATGACAGAAAATATGATCGAAAATAAAAAATTAAAAGTGCAATATATTGAATATTAAACGCAACATACATATCAGTGGATATACTTTTACAATGAAGGTGGTCTGACTGAGCCATAAGAATAATTTTTGAAGTTAGTCAAATTAACTATATAATGCTTGAAAAGACATCTGACATGTAATAGCAATTCAAAGGTCTATACAATAAAGGTTTCTGCCATGGTCCTCTTGTAGACTTTTTGCCTTCGAATCAAAATGACACTTTTTCTAATGTCCAAGAGTGCACTGGAAATGCCATGACAGGCATCGATTGTGAAGTAAAATGTGGTAGATGATTGATATAGCGTTATAGCCATTCTATCAGAGATGCTGTCCTCTGCAGCCACTCCTGCAGATCAATAGGGCTTTTTACTGTCAGACATTCTTGGGTAATTGAATGAATGAATGAACCAGTCTGACTTCGGAGGCAGACAGCTGGTCCTTGGAGAGAGTCATGGCATGCCTTGTTCAATTCACAGAAAAATAATGTTTTTTTGTATGATACACTATAAAATAAAGTAAAATTATAAAAAAATATATATATATTATTATTATTATTATGATACATAAAGTATATGCAACCATTATGTCGAACCATTCCCAAATTTCTTTCAATGAAATATGCATGAAATGATATGATGAATTTATAATGGATTTATATATCAAAAGAATAGATTAGAAGGTTTTATTGCTTCAAAATACTCCAAGGTCCTGCTTTATTTCTTTCCCCTGGCTCAAGTTTATCAGCTCAAACTGACATCCACCTCTCTTCCTTTAATTACTTTTTTGTCTTGCTACAACTGCTGACGAGGCTGTAGGGAGATGTTTTGTTTTCATCACCTGTACTATGAACCAACTGAGAAATGAAAAAATGAGCTTAAACATGAAAATTTCCAAATTATGTTATAATGGTATTTCATGATATATATATATATATATATATAACACTTATCAGCTATAACATTAAAACCACCTGACTAATATTGTGTAGGTCCCCCTTGTGCCACTGAAACAGCTCTGACTTGTCAAAGCACTGACTCCACAAGACCTGTAAAGGTGTGCTGTGGTATCAGGCACCAAGACATTAGCAGCAGGTGCTTTAAGTCCTGTAAGTTGTGAGGTGGGTCTCCATGGGTCAGACTTGTTTGTCCATCACATCCCACAGACACTCAAAGTTCTGGAGAATTTGGAGGCCAAGTCAACACGTTGAACTCTTTGTCATGTTCCTCAAACCTATCCTGAACAATATATGCAGTGTGGCAATGTGCCTTATCCTGCTGAAAGAGGCCCCTGCAATTAGGGAATACCAATGAAATGAAGGGGGTGTACTTGGTCTGCAACAATGTTTAGGTAGGTGGTACGTGTCAGAGTAACATCCACATAAATGCCAGGACCCAAGGTTTTCCAGCAGAACATTGCCCAGAGCATCACACTGCCTCTGCAGGCTTGCCTTTTTGCCATAATGCATCCTGGTGCCATCACTTCCCCAGGTACAGTAAGCGATGCACACAACCCCGGCTATACGTATGATGTAAAAGAAAATGTAAGACATCATTCCATTGCTCCATGTACTGTTCTGGTGCTCACGAGCCCATTGTAGGTGCTTTCGATCGTGGACAAGGGGCAGCATGGGCACTCTGACCGGTCTCCGGCTATTCAGCCTCACCCCCAGCAAGCTGTGATGCACTGTATTTTCTGACATCTTTCTGTCATAGCCAGCATTCACTTTTTCAGCAATTTGTGCTACTGTAGCTCTTCTGTGTGATTGGACCAGACAGGTTACCAATGCACATCCATAAGCCTTGGGTGCTCATGACCTTCATTGGTTCACTGGTTGTCCTTACTTAGACCACTTTTGGTAGGTACTGACCACTGCACACTCCACAGGGAACACTCCACAGACTTGCTGTTTTGGAGATGATCTGACCCTGTCAAAGTAGCTCAGATTTTACATTTGTCCATTTTTCCTGCTTCCAACACATCAAGTTCAATAACTGACAGTTCACATGCTGCCTAATATATCACACCCCTTGACAGGTTCCATTGTACCGAGATAATCGATCTTCTTCACTTCATGTTCAGTAATTTTAATGTTATAGCTGATCGGTGTATAATGGATAATGGTTACATTGCTATGTAATAAATGACAAAGGCTGACAGCTTGAATAAAAACTGCTTGTGTTTTCACTTGAATAATTAGTCTATTGTACTCAACATTAAAATTTCAGGTATACATAAATCAGATAATTCAAAGCCTTGGTGTTGGTATGCCACATATGAAGGTGAATTAGTTATTTTACTGTTTTTCTCGATTGCTTAAACACTATAACCAGGATTTGAACTAAAATTCAAAACGTCATTTATCAAAAAGCACACCCATTTCCCTAAGCTATAAACACTATTCACCTGTTTTGACAAATGAGTCAGATTTGTTGAACTGTCACTGGAAAACTCTACACACAAATCCCTTAATTTCTCATTGCCTACACCATGTGGTGATTTAGAAAGCACTATCATTCAATATTGTTCAAGTAAGCACAGCTTCAGCTTAATTAGCACACAGTTACCTAGGTGGAAACACCAAGAGTAAAAATTGATCACACACCAATCAGAATTTTCAATAGATAGATAAAAGAGCCTGAGCCAGTTGACACAGTTTTGGAACAGTAGATCCAGAGAGACATGAAGGAAGAGGTTTAGGACACCGGAGAGGAGGAGGAGGAAGACCAGTATGGAGTGGAGGAAGATTAGGAGTTGGAGGAGTAGAGAGGGGAAGAGGAGGATGACAACAAGTAAGAGGAACGGAAAGGGCAAGGAGATATGCAGTCTCGGATTAAATTTGTGCCACTCGTTGACCATGTCCTTGTTCATGGTATGACTATGAGGGAGGCTGGGCAACGAGTACAGCCAAGTGTCACTTCACCATCGCCTCAACCTTTAGGAAGGAAAATAGGTAGGTGTACTCTGTGCTGTTACACCACACACATGTACTGTAGCTGCCGTACTATACTACTGTACTAAAAATAAATGCACCAAATTGCCTCAAATACAGATAAATTTTCTGTATGCTTCCATTTTGTAAAATGAATGTGTTACAGTTACAGTAATAAGTACTTCTATTTTTGTAGTACACAGAGACAACCACCTGGTGGAGGCAGGCTAAGGCGTTTGTTGGAGGAGCAAGAGAGGGAGCTGGTAAATATGGTCATTGCCAACAATGTAATCTGCCTGCAAGAGATTCAAAGGAGCGTGATTGAAGACAATCACTAATTTCGAGGGATAAATGCCATCAGCCTCTTCACAGTTGATCGCATCCTCAGAAAGCACCGGTTCCGGATGAAACAGACCTACCGCATGCCTTTCAAACCAAACTCTAGCAGAGTGGGAGCCCAACGTCTAGAATATGTTCAAGTATGAGTTTTTATATTGTATGAAGTTTTGTGAACCGTCACAGTATAGCAGTATAGCAGTTTATAATGTAGCACAAAGTACATATAGTGGTCTGCGTGGAGGGAACGACACTATGTGCACAACCATCATCCAACAAGGGGTACTCCACCGCCATGCCATTCTTGGACCCAATAACTCTATGCTCCTCCTTGGTTTCCTTGATGGTCTAAGAGAGATTGACCAGTGGGAGCCAGCACAACCAGAGCAGCTTCGCTACGTTGTTGTTTCGGATAACTTGAGCTTCCATCGTGCTGCTCCGGTTCGTGATTAGTTTTCCAATAACCTGAGGTTTTCCAACATCTTTCTGCCTGCATACTCTCCATTCCTAAACCCGATAGAGACATGGCGGTGGAAAGTGTATGACCGACAACCTCACATCCAAGTTCATCTCCTCCAGGCCATGGAAGAAGCCTGCCTAGACATTTCAGATGATGCGTTCCAGAGGTGGATCAGGCATGCAAGAGGATTTTACCCCCCCTGCCTGGTTAGGGCCAATATAGCCTGTGATGTTGACGAGATTCGCTGTACAGTACATTAAGGAATAAAAAATGTGCAAATGTATACATTTGTTGTGTCTTTTGTTTTGTTAATCATGTGAAAAGGTTTTTGACGGGGAGAAAACAAGCAACATAATTTATCACCGGTTTTTGTAGCATTGATCTGAATTTATCTCACCAGTGTGTAAGACTATGTTGTAGTGTGTGTGTGTGTGTGTGTGTTAGAGCAGGGGTCCCCAACCCCCGGGCTGCGGACCGGTACCGGTCCGTGGGTCATTTGGTACCGGGCCGCACAGAAAGAATAAATCACTTACATTGTTTCCATTTTATTTATTATCTGAGTCTGAACGATGTTATATTTTGACCGGATTCTCTCCGTTACGTCCGATGCATTACTCGGTCACGTGATACGTTAGGCATGGGGGGGTGGGCGGGGCAGAGCGGATGTTACCCGTGTTATGTTGTTGGCGTGATGTTACCGGGACGCTGCTAATAAAGTTGCGATTTCACATTGGATTCACGTTTATTATTATATTTTTTTAAAATACCCCCGTTTTTTATGCTGGTCGTATCATTTTATTTTGTTTTATTCATCCGCCACACCTTAAAGGCCGGTCTGTGAAGATATCGCCTGATCTTAAACCGGTCCGTGGCGCAAAAAAGGTTGAGGACCGCTGTGTTAGAGGGCTTGTGTCATGTCTGAGGGCAAAGTTTGTTTTTTCAGCAAGATTGAATGGTTTTGAGTGGAGACCTTCTTTTTGACCTGAAAATAAGTTTGAGAAATTGGGTGAGAAGTTATGGATTTGTGTTTATAAAATGTGGCATAATTTCAAGAAATGTGTTTAAGCAATAGAGAAAAAACTAGTCATTATGTTACATAAGCAATGCAGCGGTGTTTCTTAGATCGATATTTGTTAACTTTCCTTGAGATACATATAAGCAGGAACAGCAGGAGTTGTCTCACACAGTCTGGTTTGTTTTGTGTGGGGGGGGGGGGGGTGTGTTTTGTGTTTTTTTTTTTTTTTTTTTTTTTTTGTGTTTTTTTTTTTTTTGGGGTAAAAAATTTTTTGTAATTGATATCTTTGATGGAATCATTGTTTCTGGAAATGGACTCTGACTTTGCAGTCAGTTAACACGTCTGAGAACATTTAAGTTCTCTCGGATATTCATTGGTTATTTTTGGTTTAAATACGTAAGCTCCTGCTAGGATGTGGCCTGATTACATTGTGCATCCCATTAAGAGTATGTCCCCTGTAAGACCTCTCAGTGTCTCACAGTGCTGTGTCAATTATGCTGCTGCTAACTAACACTCGTTGCTGAATGCAGACATTAATCATCTATGTCTCCACACATTTAATTCAATCACATTTCTGCAATTTTGCAGTTCCTGAGATATATACATCTGCCACAAGGGCGTTTCTCAATTGCAGCTGGAAGAAAGTATGATGGAGCTAAATTAACTAAACCTGTTTGTAATGATTTACATTTATTCATTTAGCAGATGGGAGGTGCTGTACAACACAAGGTCTTGTACTTGAGCATCAAGGCCTTGAATTTGATGCAGACAGTTACAGGAAGCCAGTGGAAGAAGTAGAAGATGATTGTGACATTGTTTCTTTTGGGCTGGTTGAAAACAAGGCACGATATTATAGTTGTATTAAAAGAGACATGATTGTAATATAAATTGTCACAGGTTTATCTTAATGCTGAAATGTAATAATGAGAAACTTGATTTAATAGGTACCCACTTGATTTAATAGGTGTGAATTGCGCTGTGTGGTGCATATAACAACATTTTCTGTGTTTGATTTAATCCTGTAATTTACAGCACACTCTACTCACACAGAGGTTATGTTTAACACCGACAAGTGAGTTTGGGTTACTGACCGGTGTGCCAGATCTCATAATGTTTTCATCCTGTTTGCTCTGGTTTTTCTCTGGTCTGTTTGTCTCTGTCTCGTGTTCTCCGTCATGTACGAACTCGAACAGACTCTATCAATATAATTCTGAGTGATGTTATCACATACTTATAAACATGACAAGTAATAGTCAGAACACTCATCGAAAATCATTTTTCTGTACTCCAGTACTGGCATATTTCTAGTAGGTTTGAATGGTGCTTTAGGCCAGTAGCATCCTGTATAGAGAAACCCAGAAGTGGAACACAGTCCTAAGGGGCCTGTATGCTTATTCCACTTATCTGGCAGTCTGTTGTTTCAAGATTTCCATATGTTGATTATTTTTTCCATGCAGACTTAAAGACTGTAGTCAAATACTTTCCCATCGGTTAAAATAGTTAAATAAATAAATAAAATACAACTTTTTCATGTACTGGAGAATATATATAGCATATAATTATCATTTTGGTGGTTATATTACTAAATATTTCACATTACACATTCACAAATCTAAGATTTATACATACCAGATCATATTTAAAGGTGAAATTTAGTTACGATTCTGCAAGTGTGGACTATTTAGTACATTTAGTCCTTTTAGAATATTACATATTAGGTCCATAATCATAACATAGGATGCACTCTTTGAAAAACATGTTCCTCAAGGGTTCTTAGATATATGTACTTGGAACCCTCCCTGAAAGGGAAACCCATAGTTGTGGCATTCTAAGGGTTGTCCTAAAGGTGTTACTAAGTATCAGCGGAGCAAAATTATCACAATCTCCATCATGACATGACTAACAAATAAATATTTTTCTCTTTTTGCAGGCTGCTTCATTCAGGGAGATGGAACCAGCAGACAATAAATTATGAATGTTGAACAAGATGACCTCTTACCATCAGCACCAGATGATGAGAGGTCCTAGATGGAAAGGGGCTTGGTTTGACCCCTTGTTCCTCCTGCTCTTGGCTCTGCAGTTGCTTGCAGTGGCAGGATTAGTAAGGGCCCAGACATGTCCCTCTGTGTGTTCCTGCAGCAACCAATTTAGCAAGGTCATATGCACACGCAGAGGACTCAGGGAAGTCCCTGATGGCATCTCCACCAACACACGCTACCTGAACCTTCAGGACAATCTTATCCAGGTCATCAAAGTGGACAGTTTCAAGCATCTACGGCATTTAGAAATCCTCCAACTTAGCAAAAATCATATCCGCAACATAGAGATTGGCGCCTTCAATGGGCTAACCAGCCTTAACACTCTGGAGCTCTTTGACAATCGCCTCACAACGATCCCAAATGGAGCTTTTGAATATCTCTCTAAGCTCAAAGAACTATGGCTTAGGAATAACCCAATTGAGAGCATACCATCCTATGCTTTCAACCGATTACCATCCTTAAGGAGGCTGGATTTGGGGGAGCTCAAACGTCTCTCCTATATCTCAGATGGAGCATTTGAGGGCTTAAGCAACTTGCGCTACTTGAACATGGGAATGTGTAACCTCAAGGAGGTCCCCAACATTAGGCCCTTAGTTCGTTTGGATGAGCTTGAGATGTCAGGGAACCAGCTGACAGTGATCCAGCCTGGTTCGTTCAAGGGTCTAATCCACCTCCAGAAGCTGTGGATGATGCATTCCCAGATCCAAACAATTGAAAGGAACTCTTTTGATGACCTTCAGTCATTAAGTGAGCTGAACCTGGCTCATAATAACCTCACGTTTGTGCCCCATGACCTTTTCACTCCTTTACGCCATTTGCAGAGAGTACACCTACACCACAATCCCTGGAATTGCAACTGTGACATACTGTGGTTAAGCTGGTGGCTAAGGGAAACCGTACCAACTAACACCAGCTGCTGTGCTCGCTGTAACTCTCCTGCAAGCCTCAAGGGGCGCTACATTGGTGAGCTGGACCAGAGCTACTTTCAATGTTATGCACCTGTCATTGTTGAGCCTCCTGCAGATCTTAATGTTACTGAGGGAATAGCAGTGGAGCTGAAATGTCGGACAAATTCTCTGACCTCAGTCAGTTGGCTAACACCAGGTGGCTCAATTATGACACATGGGGTATCCCAGGCACGTGTCATGGTGCAAAATGATGGAACACTGAACTTCACCAGAGTTACAATGCATGACACAGGGAACTACACCTGCATGGTCAGCAACATGCTGGGAAACATTTCAGCTTCTGCAGTCCTCAACGTGACCTCTATAGACAACAGTGGTTTCAGTTACTTCACCACAGTCACTGTTGAGACCATTGAGCCCCCAACTGAAGGGTTGAGTAGGACCCCTGAGCAGCCTTCCTTTGGCTGGGTGGCATCATCAACTACAAGAGCGACCCCAATTTCCACAGAGAAAGCCTATACCATCCCTGTGACAGATGTAGACAATGAGGGAGCTCTCAATGGTTTGGAGGAGGTAATGAAGACCACCAAGATCATCATCGGCTGCTTCGTGGCCATCACACTCATGGCTGCCGTCATGCTCATCATATTCTACAAGATGAGAAAGCAGCACCACCAGCAAGATCACAATGGGCCAACTCGCACAATGGAGATAATCAGTGTAGATGACGAACTGGCAGGGGTTCCTGCGATGGAAAGCCACCTCCCTCTTCCTCCACTGGAGCACGACCACTACAACCACTACAACTCATACAAGAGCGCTTACAACCACGCCTCAACACTCGGCTCACTACATAGCTCTGCGCATGAACCTTTACTAATCCAAGCCAGCTCAAAAGATAATGTGCAAGAGACACAAATTTGAATTTCCTCACTTTGAACAGTCAAAGTTGATCTGTACTAACAGTGTTATTGGCTATGGTGGCAGACATGTCGTGATGAGGAAGATGGGAAAGACGTGTCAGTGAGGATGTATGTATTATTTCAACAAATGTGTTTACAAGCAAAGATTATTTATTTAAAGATATGTCTAGTGGCTAAATCAAAAAAAATACTTCATATCATTTTCCTCCTCCTAATTTCCATTTGAATTTGGGATTTAATGGTTGAATGGTCTGCTGAAAAACAATGCACTTGTGAATTCAAGGTAAAATTACATGCTTTGGCGTCCTCCTGTGAACAAACCACGAGGTATTACGTTCATAATAATGACATATTTGTTGTATCTGTGGGCATGCTGCAGCATTTCACTTCATCTTTTCACATTTTCGTGAAATGAGTGCACAAGATGGCCACTAAGGACTTAAGACTGTAAATAATGTAGTGTAAGTAGATGTGAAAAACCAATCTGGTGGATACAGAAAATTCAGAGAAGAAAATCAATTGTTTCTATTCCCCCACAATATGATTTCTATGATGGCTTAGATTATGTGGTGCAGATGATGGTCTCTGTTCATTCATGAGGTACTGAATTCCCTGAGCATATAACATATGAGTGTAATAACTGGACAGAGGTATAAAGATGTGTAATTATGTGCATTAAATATTGACCTTTCAGATGGGTTACAGGTAAGGTTTTAACATTCAAATCCATATAATGACCCTCATAACAGCTTTGGAAATCAGATTGAAGCCTTTAACCTGTACATTTCATCCTAAACTTGCTTTTCATCATTTGCCCTTGGTCAAGTTGTTAGAAATCATGTGAGAGGTCAGATCAAATGACAAAGGAATCGTGCCCACGTTTAAACAGTGACTCCCAAAAAAAAAGCTTAGCTGCCGTGATAAACAGCAGTGTCATGCTTTGCAAGAGAAAGCACAATTCTTTGTTTAATCTTGCATGTAGCTCATTTCCATTTCTATGGAAACTCCTTACCTTGCAGGTAGAATATTGGGTTACTGCCAGGAGCGTAACTTGGCCTGGGCATTCGGGCCTGTAGAGCCCCAAAGATTTTTTCTTTAGCCCCGAATAATTCTCCACTTGAATCGGCTTGTCACTACATAACTGAACATCAGTAAAAGAAGATGGCAGTGTTGTAATTTTGTATCTTCAGTGAAAGGAGTGTTGTATTTTATCTTCAGTGAACAGAGTCAAGACCAATCAGACAGCGCTTACAGGAAAATATGTGGAAATATTCGTGTCTTATTGGCTGACAGGTCTCAATTCCGCCAAATGCTAGCTCACACAGTCAGTCAGTCAGTCAGTGGCCTGCCGAGCAGGCCATCAAGGTGTGTAAATGTTTATATGAGTTCCAAGTTACGTTAAGGTGATATGAGCAGTGCATAAAGACAGATAACGTACTTTGCATGGCACTGTAGCAGCTAAGACCATAAAATGATAGCGTAGTTGTGCCTAACTAAATTAGCCTAATCTCATGTCAGATAGCCAAAATGTTTTATATTGATCAGTCTGGGAGTCCTACAAACAGTGATAACACCTGAGGCAAGTTTTATGTTTTGCAACTTTTGGTTCAATTTTCACATTTTTAAGGAATTAGCCCTCACATAAAAGAAAATAAAATTTATATGGAAACAGTCGATTTAGAAGAATGTTTTACAAAGTCTTTTGATGTGGAAGAATCTGGGCTCAGTTCTGAATGATTAACAGTTCAGCTAACGCCCCCAGTTACTGCCCAATTCTGATTAAGGGTCTTACACTATATTACCAGTGCTGTTACATGTCATAAGAAAGGATTTTCCTGTTTGTGTTTGGCGTGTACGTGTGTGCGCGCACACGCGCATGTGTGTGTGCAGTGTATTTACTATCATTACAAAATTTAATTACTATCATTTTAAAAATATTAATTGCCATTCAATTAACAGCTTATTCTTATTCATATGCTCTGCTGCTCATCACATTTTCCTTTTGTCTGTATGATTGAGTGGAGTGATAATGTGTGTGTGTGTGTGTGTGTGTGT
This sequence comes from Ameiurus melas, assembly GCA_012411365.1. Lineage (NCBI taxonomy): Eukaryota > Metazoa > Chordata > Actinopteri > Siluriformes > Ictaluridae > Ameiurus > Ameiurus melas. Next base: position 10,675,382 of record CM022754.1, read on the forward strand.
GTGTGTGTGTGTGTGTGTGGCGTGTGAGAGAGAGAGAGAGAGAGAGAGAGAGAGAGAATTTAAAATGTAGCTTTCACTATTTCACAACTTTTACAATTGTGAAAATGAGATCTAGCTCATTATCATACACATTAAGTAACTTCAAAATGTGACCAAGAATGCTGATTTAGAGATTAAAGAGAAAGTCTTCGTTTTGCCAACTCAAGCTTTTGAGGATTTTTGAAGATTTTTACATGTTAAACCATCGATTTAACAATAAAACAATAAATCTAACAAGGTCTTCAAGACTTTACCATAACAAACTTTTAAGAAGTCCAAAAATAGATGAGGGTAATAAGATTTTTATTCTTAATTTTATTTTATTACTGTTTTGTATGAAATATTTGACCTTTGTTTGAAACCATTTACTGCCACTGGTGTATCGGTTGTTCAAGAAAAGAGATAAAGAGTCAGAAAAGAGATTTTCTGAATTTCTCATGTGTACTATATATTGAGTCCTACACTTATTTACAGTATATACTGTACCTGTTTGTTCATGGCTTTTACTCTTAGTTCCATCGGATACTAAATTCTTTGCAGGGCTTACAAGAATACATATATGTTGATATGTGGAAACAAAAGACAACCCATTGCTTATCTTCCAGTCAAACCTTTTTTCCAGATAAACTCAAATAGGACTTACAGTCTGCGTGTACAGAAAATAACAATACTTTGGCCATTAAAATGAGTGACTGTGTGTTCTTGAGTGACAAAAATGACTTTCTGCTCCAGTGCTCACATGACCAGCAGTGTCAACTACTGAGTCTACACCACCCTGGCATACGTGACTCTCACCGTGTATTTACAGTATGGCATTAAGCAGAATTATTTTCGTTATGTTTTCTTGTTGTGATTTGTTTGTTATTGGTAACTCATTTTAGATTTCTATGATGAATTGAAGTGAAGACTCCTGGTATTTTATCTCTTTTTGACTGAGAGAATATGTGCTTCTCCAGATGAAGATTTCTACACAGACTGTTTAAGCATTAACAGCAACATCTCTGAATCCAACATTACATATGCGGACCGGTCAATGATATTATTGGGATACGCTTATTTGAGGGTTAACCATTGAAAAAAAAAAACATTTATTAATACCAGAGATTGTAGTTCATACAGTACATGCTGTAAATGTAAATAAAATGTTTTTTTAAGTGTTGGGTCATCGAATGATTAATCTTAGGAAAGCATTAAACTATGTCTGACTTTTTGGTACTCGTTGAGACTAATTATAGTTTCATATGAGGTTTAGACATGACTATGTACAATACAAACTGCAAACAACTTTCAGGTTTAAGAAAAAAATGTCTGCAGCTGCTGTGAATCTTGTATATTAGCTCATCTGAACAGGGCCGGATGCTTAACTCACCCCACCTTGAACTGTGTACTGCTTGTAATAAACTCCTCCAGAGCCGCAGTAATATTCTGTAAAAATTCAACCAGGGAATCCCCAAAGAAATAATCCATGCTGGTTCACTATATGTAATTCATTCATTTATTTCAGACATGAAGTGGCACATTTTATTTTTGAATGTATAGTTTTCTCTACATAATTGTATTTACTCAACATTTTAAAAAATAAAAAAAAGGATATAATATTACAGAAAAGAGCAAATACTTAATTATTTGGGTTATTATTGCTGTACGGGGCGCTGTAGGTTAGCACGTTCGCCTCACACCTCCAGGGTCCGGGGTTCGATTCCTGCCAGGGCCATGTGTGTGCGGAGTTTGCATGTTCTTCCCGTGCTGCGGGGGTTTCCTTCGGTTACTCCGGTTTCCTCCCCCAGTCCAAAGACATGCATGGTAGGTTGATTGGTAGGTTGGTGAATTGTCCATAGTGTATGAATGGGTGTGAGTGTGTGTATGTGATTGTGCCCTGCGATGGACTGGCACCCTGTCCAGGGTGTACCCTGCCTTGTGCCCAATGCTTCCTAGGATAGGCTCCAGGTTCCCGCAACCCCGAAGAAGGAATAAGCGGTTGAAGATGGATGGATGGATGGATTATTGCTGTATAGTTTTGTGAATGAACTTGGTAAGAAACATGTAGCTTTACAGACTATGTTAATCAGTCTGTACAGGATTTCGCTTCAGTTGCACGAAATTGTTTTGCACGGCCTTTCACAGTGATGTTTTCTGGCAAATGTGACCTTTTAGCTGTACTCATGTTCGACGCATGTGAATCGAAGAGGCTGAATGTGTGTTGTGATGATGTCAAATGACGCATCTTGGCCCAAATCTACGGAAAATCTACAGTAATTTTTAAAAACTTCAAGCTCTTCAGAATATCGTGGAGTTTGCTGGAGGGAATGCTTAATATATCACAGCAATGTAGAAATGCCAGAAACCCTTCACCTATTTGTCTCTGGGAGGAATGGACGGCATACTCTCACTCACCTGTCAATCACAGTGACACTAGCCAATCATGGGCATCTGTGAGCTCGTGTATGCAGAAGAGGGCAGATGGTGTTTTCCTCAGAGTGGTTTATCCTGCTCTGTGATAGAAAATATGTAACTGTGTGAACATCTTGGATGAAACATGCATTAGATTTCATACTTCCTGGTAGGTAACTCTTTTATCAGAGGTGTGTTTTGGTCACAGCTTCATGCAGCGCATATATTGACCTACAACATGGCCTCACACGTCCAAATTCTTAACAATTTAAGTTTAAGAAATTCAAGTTTTTTCAATGATATGAAATGTAGCATTACCCCGCCTTGTGCCCGATGCTTCCTGGGATTGGCTCCAGGTTCCTCGTGACCCTGAAGAAGGAGTAAGCGGTAGAAGATGGATGGGTGGATGGATCAATGTGGCATTAGGTTTACAGGTGGTGTTAGTGTTCCTAGATTTTACTGTAACTAAATTACATAAATACATATATATAACATTTTATATGAAATTAAATTGCCCTTGCACAAACTTCCCAGGAGATCAGATTTTCCTAATATGCAGAACTGTATACGTAAAATCACAATCCACTTGTTGTACTCTGATATCTTACATAAATATTCTATGCGAAACAAGATGTCTGATCACTGATTCATGATTATTGATTTGATTTATTCATAATTCATGCTCAATCGATGACTCATTTCAGCCAATTAACCGGTGTAATCAGAGCAAGAAACAATTCACAAAGAGATGCACGTTATATGCCTTATGGAGCAAATAGCAACATGACTCATGACTATGTGAATCAGCAGTAATTCTAGGAAGTAGTTAATCCCACGCATACAAGCAATTCAGCATCTGTTCCCTGATTGTCCGTGTGGGCTCAATTTATGTCTTGAAGAATGGCAGCTAGAGTGAATTAAAACCCCCAGAAGACCTTGACAGGTAGAAAATGGCTTTGGGAAGGGCATCAAAGTGCATCAATTAATTATAAACTCGACATATGTGCCCTGCTTTTATTACATACAGCTAATGCATCTGTTGAGTAATGAGTATGAGGCAACACAGGTGTGTTAGTTGAAATATATGGGACGAATAGCTGTAGTCCCTGTGTGTAATAAAGAATTGGTACGACTTCAACTACATCATCAATTCCATGAGTCAGCTTCTCTTTCGATGACAAAAACAAGTCATCACAAGGCTTTATTTCACCTAGATGGAGAAAAAATGTTCTTCTCACACATACATAGCCTCATCGTTCATTTTGGCATCCCACTGCACCAACGCGAACTGAGAGACGAGTGACCTCTAGACATGAGCAGACACATCTTGGCTTAAGATGGACTTGATTTTACAGCACCTCCTGTTGAGTTATGAGATGCTTGACATCTAATCCATAGGGCTTAAGCTGAAGTCTCGGTGAAACCAGACACTTGTGAATAGAATTTATAGGCACCCCACATTGTCTCATTCCCTGTGTGATTAATTGTGCGGGGGCGCTGACAGACGGAAGTACATCAGTTAATTAATTTTGCCTGGACAATGCCATTAGCCACACCAGGCAACGAGCGGAGGTGGGGGATTGCAGGCATGTGCCATCAGATTGTCTGCCTTCCCAGCACTCACATCACCAGATATAATGAATGTAATCAGCAGTTGGCACAAGCTGGCACCAGCGGCCATCACATTTAGAAGTAGCACTATCTATCTGTCCATCCGTCCATCAGTCTATCTATATATCTATCCGTCACTGAAATGAATGGAAATGAGAAGGATCAATTAGGACAGGATCTCATTGTTTTGGTAACGTAGTTATTTTCCAAATAGCGCTGAGCTATAATTGCACATTACGCTTTGGCATCAGGGATGATGAAATACAGCGAGCCAATGCTGCCAGTAAGTGCATACACTTCACTCCCAGCTGAAGCATTTAGGTGTCAAATTAATTAATCTTCATTCTCCTCTGAGAGAGGAGTAGCCTGCCAAGTGCAGCCTGCACTGCTGGTTACCAACATCAAATAAATGCATTTGGTTATCAATGTAAAAACAATCGTGCATCTCAAAGTCAAACTCAATATTCATGTATTCCATTTACTTCATCATTTGCATACATCTCTAATGGGGTTCTTAGTCAACAAAGAATCCATGTTTTTACTTTCTTACTATCACACCATATAACCTGATAGCTCTAGTCACCCCGGTTTTAAATGATTATTTACTTCCTACTTAAGCATGCATATTTTGCAATTTACCCAAAATAAACTCCAAAACAACAAAAACCAGCTTTTAACATTGTGGTTGTGTGAAATCAAAGACCTGCTTATCCTGCCTTTGAGTAAGTGGCTGGCAATTTGCGACCGTAATTTGATATGGCTAATTTGTGCAGGCCCCATGCCGAGTTTGCCTGCTCGGGTGTTTGTGCTTTGAAGGCAGGGGTCACCCTGAAACATCCACAGAGATTGCTCTTCCACCCAGGGGGTAGCCATTTTGGGGAACTGATGTTCCGTGCACTCTGAAGTCGTCGCATCCCCCTGCAAATGGCAGCTGTGATTGTAATGCTTATCGTAAGTCTCTTCATCTTTGGCAAAGAATAATTAACAGTGAGCATGAGGAGTCTGTCTGCTGCTAAACTGTAATTACAAGTCCCATTACTCCAAGGGGGCGTTCAGAGCAATTAGCATTCCTCACTCAGCCGTCTGAAAAAGTACAATGAGAGCAGTTTGTTCAGTTTTGATACTATGGTGTTCTCAAGAACTCTCAATAAAAAAAAATCTTCTAAACATTCCACTTTCCTTTCAGGTTTACCAGTTTGGGTACAAATTGAAGTAATTGCCAGTACTGCCCCTATTCATGAAAATGAAGAGTCATATCGAGCTGCTTTATGCATAAAAGCGTCAAAGCACTGAAATGATCGTCAAAACTGTAGAAAGAGAACCACTTGGAATACTTTTATGAAGCATTTTGAAGATTTTTAGGCTTTTAAGGCATTTGGGGAAATGAACCTGAATTAAAATACATTTATCCTCTTGGCCATATGGAAATCTGTCATGTCAGGATGAGGGTGTCAGCTTGCAACAGTATTAGTACTAATACATCTGGACCCACTTATGTAATATCCTTCAGACCTTCCTGGCTAGATATCCTCCAGAGTTGCCCTTTCTCTGCTTGCTAATTTACTGAAAACCCACAGGGACGCATGTGTTAAAATCAACCCTGAAAACAACAGTGCTGCTCAATCCTCAAGGGAAACCATTAAGCTCACCGAGAAACAAACTTTTACTGTAGAGATTGAAGAAATACCACAAAATGTTTCCACTCGTGGTTCCTGTCTCAAGTTTGAAGTTTGAACAGGACATCTACTTGTATGCTGTTTACACAGACTGTCAAGTTGTCCGTACCGAGAGAGAGGTCTTTGCACTTCTCATTAAATGTGTTCATGCAGATCCAATGTGCTATTCATCCTCCTTCTACTCAGTTCACAAAGTTCCTTCCATTTGAATCTCCTCTCCTGCCAAGCCAAATCACCCAATGTGAACTAAGCATCCTGGTGCTGCATATGGCCATAGCTGCTTTCCTATGAGATGAGCCAAGAGAGCTTTTGTATTTATTCTACGGATGCCACATGAGCGACGTGGTTCTCTCTCTCTGCCGATGTTTGATTTGGCAGTTCTGCTATTTTCCAGCTGCACATTCTGCACAGACCTTTGTGTCCTTGTTTGTTTCACTACTCTAATCACATTTTAATTACTTTTCCCCTGTCACAGATGGCAAACAACAGCATCAAGCCACAGTTCCGTTTGTATGTGTGATTCCCCCCCGTGAATGGACTGGCTACCCAGCAGTCGGGTCGGATTGATGCAAATAATTTTGCAACAAATTTGCTCTGGAACTGTAAGGCAGCTAGCTGAAATGAGGGTGATGCAGTGATGTTCCTTTGAATTAATGCCACACAATGAGAGGTGGTTTTTAGTTCCTGATGTTATTCTGGCACCTAAATTGGTATGCTCAGGAAGGTTTGTTTTTTTTCTTGCCAATGAAAGAGAAACAGGTGGGTGTTTGCCATCTGTAGAGCAGAAACACCTGCTCTGTATAATATAGAAGACGTCTTTGCATTATAGCTATTTGTAAAGCTAGTGAACACAAAACATTTTTCTTGTGCTTGCTTTGTCGTGGTTGATAGGAAAATACCATACAATATGTTCACTGTATGTTGAGTTGTATGCATCATGGCCATTTATTATTGAACTGGACAGGATGTACCCCTTCCTGCATCAAACATTTTAATGAATCCGTCATTCATTAAAATCAAAGTTATAGCAGGATTTTAAAGGAAATGGTCTGAATAGTGCTACTATACTAAGTACAAGCTGCTGACATGAGTACAGAGATAATTATGGATGAAGAAGAATCAAACATACTTTACACACTGTAGGTAAAAATAAATGTTGCTGAATGCAGTGACATAAAGTATAAGTGCCTCTATTGCAAATCTTTCCATCAAAACAAATGTAATTCGAGCACTCCCACACAGTGTTCATTCATTTAAATGATCATAAAATCATACATTTTCAAATGTAGTAGTCAACAAAAGACTTTTCTCATATTCAGACCTATGCTACTAATTTGCTGAGATAAAATCCACTAGTCATAATTTAGTCACACCCATCGAAATTACGTGAAGGTTTTTTTTTTTTGCCTGAAATGTACAAAACCTCACACTACAATTCTGCATTTTGTTTTTTTAATCACTTTATAATTTGAATGAGTCACTATAGTAGTTTCTATTGATCGTTAGTCTCATTAATGAGTCAGCCAACTCAATCAACTCAACAGTGTTTAGTAAATCTCAGAAAAAGGTGAAACCTCTGAACCGTGTTTTTTTTTTTCTTTTTCTTTTTTCCACCAAACACAACTGAAAAAGCATGAAAGTTGTGAAAGAAGAGGTTCTAAAGCACATCAGATATCCTGCATCATAGGATTGTGTCCAGAATTTACTGCATTGTAAATAATTTCAGGAAATTACTGTATATAAAACTGTCTAATAGTTTTAATATTTTCTACAGCAGCATGTATGGTATTTGGAGAAAATAGTTACTGGCAGATTATATTGTATCATAGTACACTATCAATCAAAAGTTTGGACACTTATGCTCATAGAAGGGTTTTCTAATATTTTCTTTTATATTATATTCTATTTTTTATATTCTATTTTTAGAATAATAATGAAGGTACTAACACTATGAAATAATATGGATTTGAACAATATGAACACATATGGGTCAGTCCATCTCAAGTGGTCCAATAATTGTAAAGTCGGTTGATTAACTGTTTTTATTTTTTCTTGTGTGTTTACCTTGATGTATTTGCAGTGCAATATGTATATATATATATATATATATATATATATATATATATATATATATATATATATATATATATATATATATATATATATATATATATATATATATATATATAATTTATTGTACTTGGTTTAACCACAAGGGCCATCTTTGTGTCATGGCACACAATGAATTTTGGTTATACAGACACTCTTTGGGACAAAAATGTATCTCAATAGGACATTGCAAAGCACATATACATGTTTAAACATTTTGTTCCTTAGACTTAAGTCCTACTAAACTTAAGTCTATATGTAATGCTCAAGATTACTCATAGTTCCACATTTTGGGTCAATTTATAGTTAATATATAGTATTAAAGGTTCATGTCTCAATCTTATTTTTTTAGGGGGCACCTAGGTAAGTACAGTGTTCATGCAGAACATTTCAAGTTTGAGGCTTTTCACTTTTGTTATAGGTGCAAGAAAGTGCTTTTTTTATTATTCCTCTGAAATTTGGGTTGAATATCTCTAGTGGGAGAACAGATATGAACCTGAAATTTTTGCAGAAATAAGTCCGCATCCTGCTGTAAAAAGTTTAAGTTTGAGATTCCACTGGTTACAGAGCTAGGGCTAGTAGAAATCTGGAGGAAAGCCTACTTTATTTATGCATTTTGAGAAATGAACAGATTTAACATAAGCTTAACAAATAATAAAAATGAAGAGTATTTTACAGTAATTACAATGCCCTCCTCTAATATTGGCACTCTTGGTAAAATCTGAGCAATGAAGGCTGTGAAGGCTGTGAACAATATGAATTCATATGAGAAAAATATGTTTTAAGTATATTTCCATTGATATTTTACATTTTTAGTACATCTGGGTGCCTAGGAACAGAAAATTGTTCAACCATGTTTCGGGGGGTATAAATATAAGGTAACACATAGGCCAAATTCCGTTAGTCATTCATAACAATGGGTAAGACCATGGAATATAGCTGTGATGTGTGGCAAAAGGTTGTTAAGCTTTACAAAATATGAGCAGCTATAAGAAAATAGCACAAGCATGGAAAATGCCCATTTCCACCATCAGGGCAATAATGAAGTTATTATCGAAGTTCCAGTCAACTGGAAATGTTATGAATCAATGTTGGAAGAAAAGATGTGTCTATATTGTCTCAACGCACTGTGAAGAGGATGGCTCGAGTGGCCAAAAAATCTCCAAGGATCACAATTGGAGAATTGCAGAGAATTGCAGTTGCATCTTGGGGTCAGAAAGTCTCCAAAACTACAATCCGAAGTCACTTAAATCACCACAAGTTGCTTGGAAGGTTTTCAAGAAAAAAGCCTCTACACTCATCCAAACTCAAGAGTATTCAGTTTGCCAGACACTACTGGAACTTCAAATGAGATCGGATTCTATGGTCAGATGAAACCAAAATATAATTTTTTGGCAATAAACAACAGAGGTGTTTTTGGCACACACAGAGAGGTAGCCATATGGAAAAGTACCTCATGCCCACGGCTAAATATGGTGGGGGCTCTTTAATGTTTTGGGGCTGTTTTTCTGTCTGAGGACCTGATCATTTTGTTAGGTACATGGCATCATGGACTCTATTAAATATCAACAGACATTAAATGAAAACCTGACTGCCTCTGCCAGAATGCTTAAATTGGGCCGTGATTGGATCTTCCAACAGGACAATGATACAAAACATACATCAAAATCAGCACAAAAATGGTTTACTGACCACAAAATCAAGGTCCTGTCATGGCCATCCCAGTCATTTCTGACCCACAGAAATCCTGTGGGGTGAACTGAAGAGAAGAGTCCACCAGCATGGACCTTGACATTTGAAGGATGTGGAGAAATTCTGTATTGAGGAACGGTCTCAGATCCCTTGCCATGTATTCTCCATCCTCATCAGGCATTATATGAGAATACTCAGAGCTGTTATCTTGGCAAAGGGAGGTAGCACAAAGTATTGACTAAAAGGGAGCCAATAATTGTTGCACACCTATATTTAACAAAGCTATTTTTTGGATTAGCCTGTGTTTTGTTTGCAATTGTTTGATATCCATGACAGCAGAGTATTTTGGGGAATTTTTTTAACAAAAGATCAAAAGGTTAAACAATAAAGACAATAATAATAATAAAGACAACCAAGGGTTCAAATATTAGTGGTATACTTATGATTAACATACAGTAACTTATGCTAGTTAATGAGGGCTATGATCTATCACAGGGTTCTTCAAATCTCATCTGGCTGAAATTTTTTAGTAATCCTGAAGACCATGGTTAGCTTGTTCAGGTGTCTTTGATTATGGTTGGAGTTACACTCTGCAGGACAGTAGCCCTCAAGGGCCAGATGTGAAGAACCCGGATCTGTCATGTTGGTATAGTGGAATGGAATTGCAGTGTTCAGTTGGGTGTTTTACAAATGAACAGTTTCATAAACAGAGCTATGGTGCTGTTTCCCCTGTGATAAAAGCAGTAAGTAACTTCAGCTCAGAACTTCAAGGTGCCATATATTTACAGTATCATTTTTTACAGTATAGTGTCAGTCATTTGCATATGGGACTTTTTCTGTCATAACCAATATTGAAAGAAAGAAATATTGAGAAAATCTCAATCCAGCTGATGCTTGTCACCAAGGAAATTGTCACTGTTGCTCAAATCATGGCTATGTGTTGCACACTTGGGGTATTGGTGACCATATAATGAAAGCATGTCGTTTTTTCCCCCATTTTCTCCCTAACTTGGTTATCTGCTAATTCAAACCCACTAGCTAACTCTCTCCATCACATGACAGCCATCTGCCATGGAGAATGAATCCTAGAATATTTTTCCTCTGAGACACATGACGTCAAATTCCACACCCAAAAGGTAATTTTCAGCCTTAGTATCTAAAACTAGATTCATTTGACATTAATTTGCACAAATTCATATTAAGTACATTTTGAAATGACTGTATTATTTATAACCACAGAAGTTTGTTAAGAGTATCCAATGTAATTATAAAGTCACCTTCCCACCAAACCAGCATTGTAACATATTTTCAGAACTCATCACTGCAACAAAAACATAATGATGGTGCTTTGAATTTTAATTGGTTTATACAAAAAAAACTGAGTGAGCATTGTAATGGTTTGGCATGGTAATTCTGTTTTCATTTATTGTCACTTATTTATGCATTCATCCTTTTAAAATGCATTTTGCATAAGAGCTTTGCAAATAAGGGACTGAAATAATATGCCACATCAAATACTCCACCCGTAGCCTGGCACAACAGCCTTTGAGGAGCCCAGCAGAAACAGTGGCTGATAAGAAACTGGTTGGTTCTAGCAACGACACCAAATTAGCATCCGATTTCACAATAAATCCATATCGCAGAAGACAAGCAGAAAGACCTACAGTGGCACAGAGATCATTCTGCCTGCAATCCTAACGCCTGACAACCCACATAGCTAGAATAGAACAGAAGTTGGGGGATGGGAAAAATCCAATTTGAGCCCGAGACGTGTGGGACAGGTCCACCTTAGCACTCTGACTCAGTTCAAAGGGACGTGTCGGACACGACTACAATGAGGGTGCTGTCATGCTGACATTTCTCTGGATGAGAGTCCATGCTACAAGAGATGGATATGTGATATGGAAGTGAGTAATGGAGGGCTGCAACTGCCGCATTTGTCACCTGTGCTTGTCCATGCAGTATGCAAGCTAACAGATTGCTGAGGATATCACACACTGCATGTCATTAATCTCTGTAAAAACAACAAAGCCCACATTTTCAGCAGCACCAAGACACTGGCACCTGCTTCTGGTATTTAGATTTATGTTGAGCATCATGATGAATCACTGATAATACTAAACTCGTGAAATATCTGTGCCATCCTTACATATACAGTTGCCTAATCATATAATTATGCTTCCAGTATTAAATATTTTCTTGCAAATACAGTAATATAGGAATAGAGAATACAGCACAATGGAGACATCTACATGTAGCATTTTTGTTCAAGCAATGTCCATGTATTGCAGCCTTTTAAACCAAGTAGCACTTCGAAACAGCATGAACAATTTGGTAAAATTGAGAGCAATTTGCACAGCTTTACAATGTAGCTTTTAAATAAGACGCATGGGCCAGGCCTTTCTATTTCTAACTATTACATTCTGAAATGTTCATGTTCATGTTCCCAGTGGACAGAGACCAATCGCCAGTGATAATAAGTGAATTATGCACGTGAATTATCCAGCAATCACCTCTTACTGAGATCTCATAAAAAGAAATCGCACAACACCTGCCAAAAAGTGGGATTATCAGAGTGGTTCCTTTGTGTAATACAAATAACACTGCCAAATTCAACAGAAAAATAAGTCATTTTTACTTCCTGTTTGCCACAGAGTAAAAAGACTTGCACAATAGAACAGGGTTAAGGTCATGTAATGAGAGCCAGAGACACTTGTAAGTGTAACCTTTATTCTGGCTTATCTAGAAATCACAGTCACTAGGACAGGCAAATGTCAGAACCAGACAATAATAAAATTTTAACATAAAAACTTCCCAAATTAGTTACTAAGAAAAAGAAATAACTATGATCACTACAAAAGGAATGAACTAGTAACTAGAGAAAGTATGGATGAGTCTCAAATCATGAACAATGAATCAGGTAGGGAATAAAACTTGACAAATTATTCTGTTATAGTAATTCAGTACTAGGATTTCCACATTCAGTACTATCTGGAACCAAATCCTAAACTTTTTGTACTTTACAAAAATGTCTACCCTAATCATTTTGCTACTAATTTGCTTCCCATTGTGTAGCCATTATCTCGCTCAATGAGTCAGCCGTTTAGAAAAATTCAAACCTCCGCGTTCAATGTCTTTTATGACATGGTTACAGAAATCAAGAAAACAGGTTTTGAATTGGACCAAAGCTTCACAAAGGCCAGGATTTTCCAGTGTCCCCTTACATGGATGCATCACTGCAAATCAAGTTTATTTGTCTGATAACCTTTATCCTATGATGAAACATTTTTATTATGATGGGATAGGTTTCTTATTCTGCCCCCATCCACAAGCCATGAGGACTCAAGGCTTACAGAGTACTTCCATAGTGCACTAGTAAATTTTTGTGCACATAATGTGTTCAAGCTGGGAATTCCAATAGGATGCAGTGACCCAGTGATCCATGAAATGACCCATCAGTGGTTAAGGCTCTGGGTTACTAGGTTACTAGTACAAAGGTCAGGGGTTCAAGCCCCAGTATTGCCAAGCAACCACTGTTGGTCACTTGAGCAAGGCCTTTAACCCTATCTGCTCCAGGGGCACTGTATTATGGCTGCCCTGCGCTCTGACCCTAGCTTCCAAACAAGCCAGATATGCACAAAAAAAAAAAAAAAGAATTTACTGTGCTGTATTGTATATGTGACAAATAAAGTCTTCTTGTTCTTCTTCTTCTTCAGAAACATTGAATGCACTCATCAATCACAGCCAGTTTTAAATAGAAAAAGGTGCTGTGGCGTTGTACAAATTTGCTGTAAAAATGTTCGAAATTTTTTGAAAAGCATGACTGGTACACTACAAATTAAGAGAAAAGATTTAGGGCATATAATGAGAGCTTTAAATATATTATATTATATTATATTATATTATATTATATTATATTATATTATATTATATTATATTATATTATATTATATTATATTATATTATATTATATTATATTATATTATATTATATTATATTATGTCTATTTTCTATACCGCTTATCCTACAGGGTCATGGGGAACCTGGAGCCAATCCCAGGGTGCCAATCCATCACATGGCACAATCACATACACATTCACACACCCTATGCACCCTACACACTATGCCAATGACAATGCATTCACAATGTAGTCACATGATATGCCATGATAAGCCTACAATACATGTCTTTGGACTGGGGGAGGATACAGAAGTACCCAGTTTCTTCCCTTGTAGCACGAGGAGAACATGCAAACTCCACACATATTTGAAACCCCCAACCATGGCGGAGTGAGGTGAATAAAGCCACTACTAATCCACCTTGGGTTATATTATATTATATTATATTATATTATATTATATTATATTATATTATATTATATTATATTATATTATATTATATTATATTATATTATATTATATTATATTATATTATATTATAAAATATTTCATATTATAATAATATTTCCTATGGAAGTTGTTATGTGTGCAGTTCAGAATAATGAGGTAATATGTGACTTCTATTTACTGCAAAATGTAGGTATATCCAAGATCTTTCTCAATTATTCAAAAAAATAATCAATTATAAAAAATAAAAAAAAAGTCATCAACATAACAATATGAGTAAGGAAGAGACATTATCTGGTAATTACCCTATTCGAGTAGCAGTTTACTTCTAGTTACACAGGATTCATTTCCATTTCAGAGCAAGCAGTAAGATTTTGAGCAGTAAAAATGTGATTGAAATCAAAACAATTCAAAGGAAATGAATTGAGATAAAAACTCATCTAACAGCATTATGAAAGACTATGATATGACAATGTCTCTGATAGACATAATAGACTAAGAGTGTCTAGTTGCTTTCAAGTTGAGTTTTAAACTTATTCATATTTTAAGCATTTTGTTCACCCTAAACAAAGGATTAGTTTCAGATTCAAGTATATTTACTTATGCACAGTTCATAAATCTTCATTAACATCTTCATGTAGGAACATCTAAAAAGAAAGAAAAGAAATTATACATATAATATAATACATTTTTCATATTAGAACCTGTGTACGCGTGTGCTCTATAAAATGCTATTTGGAATTCAGTAACGAGAAAGATTTAGGATAGTCAAATGTAACAATAATATATGTGCGTTTAATTTTTCTTTAACAAATGTACCTTAATAAGAGTAAAAAAGTAGTAGTAAAACCACTCTTACTAGTACAATTTGTTCCAAAAGTTACTTAGGTAAAAGTACATATATAGGACATTGGAATTCAGATGTCACTCTCCTAAAGGAATCCAGGTACTAGATGTCTAGCAGTGTACATACAGTATAGTAGTATATCGTTGAAGAATACGTTGAATTATTTGAGCAATCCAATATGAATAATATCTAGGAAGCCAAAACAATGGGAAACAAAACAGAATCAGCACAAAAATCTATAAAAGATAGGAGATCCTACTAGATAAGAGGATGAAAAAAACCTCTATTGTCACATATACAAGTAGAGTACAGTGAAATCTTTTCTTCACATGTCCCAGCTTGTTAGGAAGCTGGGGTCAGAGTGTAGGGTCAGCCATAATGCAGCACTCCTGGAACAGAGAGGGATAAGAGCCTTGGTCAAGAGCCCAATTTTGGCAGCTTGACTGAGCCAGGGCTTGAATCCATCACATTCTGATATTCAGCCCAGAGCCTTAAACAATAGAACATTGGTTATATGGGGATCATGCCTATAGGTGGATAAGTATTCCTCATTCACATTTCGATCAGTAGATCAATTGCTCCAGCACTCCAGCTCCACACACACACACACACACGCACACGCACACACAGAAAGTAAAATTAATACTTGAAACCTAGCCACCTGAATCAGTTTGCTGTTTCATGACTTGCACGGCACATGTGCAATACAACAGTTTAATAGAAGCATGCAAATGAAATGGATTCCCTTCCTGATCATAACAAAGATTAGATTTTTTTTTTTTTTACCAATTGTATGTTAATTCATGAGATACTAAACACAGGTAATTCATTTTGTTCCAGCTTCCTGGCTTGAGCAAAATACAACTTGAATGTGTTGACAAATTATGGTGCGGCAGCATTTCTAAACAGGAGAAGCACAGTTATCAAATCAGACCTTTAAAGCCTGGGCATGGCTGCTGTGCTGCACTCAATCGCTTGAACTGGCTTTTTTCCCTCTGTAGTGGAACTCTGATGATTAAATCGAGGGGAATGAGGGCTGGTAGATCATTAGAGGTATGCAGTGTCTCAGATACAGCATGGGATAATGGGAACGCTCTGCCTCCCTCAAAGGTCTCATTACACCATTTTGATACATGTCCAGAAAACAGGCTTATTGGAAAAAATAAATGGAAAAAAAAAGATTCTAACCAGTGTTAGAGTACAGACAGGTCAGAAAATGTTTACATCTTTAACATGGTCTCCTGAGGACAATATGGATATCTTTGGCATAAAAAATGTCTCTGGCATAAAAAAGGGTCAATTAAATGTAACCCATTTTAAGTCTTTTTTAAACCCACCAATAGGTAAGTATATAACAGCACACACACTGGGTTCATTCAAGTACACACTGCTGGGTTACAGATGTGGCCTTTAAGAATGCACGTTTTTTCACGCGGTATCTCACGATTTGTCACGTGTGATCACGTAGGAATTATTTTTTTTTGTGCTTCACACAATAACCACCAGATAGCGCATGGAAGAACATACTGTAGCTGAACAGTACAATAAATATGGAATGTGTGGTTGAATGGTTCACATAAAAATATTACATTTCTCATCAAAATGTAATATTTTGATAAACCTAATTTAAACAAGTTTCTAATTACTTGATTGCGGTAGCTATCGTATTTAAGTTAAGAAGGTTGTGTGCTAGGATAGTGCAGCAGTAACATGCAGGTTTACTATACCACCGAATGGAGTTTGAGCTTCAGCTCAACTAACTGTTTTTTAAATGAGCGGGTTTTTTTCATTGTAGAAAGTTCATCGAGGTAACATTGAATGAATTCCGCATGAATAACACTGACTGGAGGCCCATGCCAATTAGAAAGATTCTGGTGATGGACTATGGACTAGTTGATGGACACCACATTTATATTTCTGATAAGCTGCAGAGATATTCAAGATGACTATATTATATATTTTTTAATGTAATATATAAAATTTATTTATTCGCAAGTGTCAAGTTTGTGATTTTTATTCATTATGTAGAATATTTAGATCAAGCAATGTCGAGAAATAGGTGCGTTTTATAGCCTACCATTTAATTTTCCAGTTGAACTTTTATTTAATTGTAGATTAAAAATAAAGGAATGATTTGTAACATTATTTTACAATGACAGAAATGACTGTAGGAAACCCACACAGGCCCAGGAAGAACCATGAAACATTGTAGAAGTCACCACAGATCAGCACTGAACCTACAACCCTTGGAACATGAAATATTAACACTACTCCTTATGCCAACTTACCAGCTCAGCCATTCATCAAGGGTTTTCAATAGGTTTTTATTACTCCTTATAGGTCAGTTTGAGGATCTCAGTCATGCTGAAATGCTTAATTCATCCAATTTATTGATCCTGGTCAGACTTGCAAGTTAAAGTTTAACTAGCTTACCCTATGGATTCATTTACTAAGCAACGTTTACCTAATTTACTAATACATAGAGGTCTTTAAGCAAATATATGCTTTGTGATATGAAATATGAAAGTAATGTATGAATGTACAAATCAGTAAAAAAAAAAGGTACAAATACTAAATAGTAAGTATGCAAAATATGTATGCTCTTTTTTAAAGTTGTACACAAATGAAGTATAGACACAAAGGTTATATGCATACTTAAAAAAATAAGTATGCATACTAGAATTTTATGTATGCATGCCAAAATTTTAATTTACATACTTAAAAATCATTTTGCAAAATAAATACTGTATCTTTATAGCACTCAACATGCTTGTGTGCTTCAACTACCCAAAATTGGCTCATTATGTCCCAGCTACAGGTTTCTTTTACCCTTATTTTTAGGTTGTATTGTTCAAGCTATTCTTGATTTCTGACTGAGGTGAGGGACATGAATAAAATGTAATTGAAACATTTAAGCAATCATCATCATCATCATAATCAGTCTAAGCATGCTTTTATTTTAATAGAATGCTCTTGTCTGAAAAAAAAACTTCTTCAAAGACTGAAATTAGTTTGTTGTTAGTTTCCTGTATTTCAATTCCCCAGTTACTTTTATACAACAACTACAATGTTTAACTGATATATTTTTATTGGATTTATTTAACTGAATTTATTATGCATTATATTTTAAGTATGACACACTGAATTTATTTAAATGGACTCTAGATATCAGACAAAACAGCTTTAGACACTTTAATAGGAACACCTGCTTATTAATGCAATTATACAATCAGACAATATGTAGGAGGAGCTCAACGCACAAAATCATGCAGGTAGAGGTCAAGAGCTTCATTTAATAGTCACATAAAACTTCATATAATAATCACATAGAAAATGAGTGAAAATGTGTGCAAATGTGACCTCAGCGACTGGTTGTTGGAACCTGATGGGTTGGTCTTCACACATAACAATCTCTACTGTTTGCACAGAATGGGGACAAAAACAAAAAACATCCAATGAGAGGAAGTTCAGTGGGGGAAAAGGCCTTGTTGATTGGAGAGGTCAGAGGAGAAGGTCCAGACTAGTTGAAGCTGTCAGGAAGTCACAACACATCAAACATTGAGGGTTTTTTCATGAATTTTTCATCGCTGGCCCTCATTTATCAATCTTTTAGTAAGTTTGTGTGTAAATGTTTGAGTAAGTCAAACTAAACTAAAAATTTCAGCAGGATTTACAAAAGTTTTGGAAACACTTATTTTTGGGTTGTTGATGTTGTGATTTGTTTTTTCAATATTGACTTGAAAAGCAAGTTATTTTGATATATATATATATATATATATATATATATATATATATATATATATATATATATATATATATATATATATATATATATATATATATATGAACAAGCAAAAATTTTATCCTCTTTGAAACAGTGCCTATTAATTAACACACTATCAAATGATACATAATAATGATATTTTGTAGTGATTAATTAATTAACAAAAAACTGATTAATCACAAGGAAAAGTAAGAACACCCCTACATTTATCACACCTTCAAATCCATGAAATTAGAATAAGGTATTAAAGCTTGTGTCCTATAGCTGGTGTCTTAGTGGTAAGCACGTTTGCCTCACACCTCTGTATTTGGGGGTTCAAATCCCGCCTCCACCCTGGGTGTGTGGTGTTTGCATGTTCTCCCCATGCTTTGGGGGTTTACTTGACATTCTCCAGTTTCCTCATCTAGTCCAACGACCTGCAATTGGCATTTCCAAATTGTCCATAGTGTGTGCTTGATTGTGCCATGTGATGGGTTGGCACCCCACCCAAAGTGTCCCTCGCCTTTTGCCCTGAGTTCCCTGGGAAAGACTCCAAGCACCCCATGACCCTGTGTAGGATAAGCAGTACAGAACATTATGGATGGAGGTGTGCTAAAGCAATACTCTGAGCCTATTATTCCTACCAGCGCATAAGATTCTACACTTGTGGTGAAATGTTAAATATTGCGACTTATGCTGTTTCAATAACTGTACCATATCATTATGCGAGCATTACACTGTGGAAATGGCTGGTGTATTACCTGTGAAACTGGCTGTAATTATCAGACACATGGTAAAGGGTAAATCCTTCAATGATTTGGTCAGACATCCAAATGAAGTTCTAGATAGCGTTTCTTTGAAAGTATTTTGGGGTGATGTAAATTCTCAGAACAGGAATCCTCTATATAGATAAAGAGACTTATCAATCACAGCAGCACCTTTACACCTTTGAGCAAGTGCCTCCACCCCCTCTCTGAAGTTTCTCCCATTGAAGTATAAACATCCCCATGGATAGCCAAGTTACTGAGGCTTTGTTAAGCAGGCAGCTTGTTGGACATATGGAGGTGGCACAGAGAAAGTACCATCAACACAGGGGAAATCAGTGGGTAGCCTGCTGCGCCACACACGGCCTGTCATGCCTGACATGTCAAAAGATGTCACTGATTCTTTGATTTTCATTTGAAGGAAATGTGAAGGAGAAAAACATCATTAAAAAGGAATATTAATGTGATATCTATAATATTTCAGTTGAATGATGAGGCCCAGGAGAGCCAGGAGTAGCATGTACAAATAAACGGCTGTTTATTTATGCACTTTCAATCTCTTAATAACTAATGCTTGCAGTGAATCATCTGCTATTTTAGGCCATCAGTTCAATTTCAAAACTGCCCTTTTATTCTTTCTGGCTTTCTTCTTTCTGTGAATTATTATTTTTTTATTTTTTAAAGATTAGCAATGGGACTTTTCTGGCTCTAAAATCTCTAAGTTCAAAAAGATTATAAAAGAACCAGAGATTGAAGTTAGAAGCATCATAATTTCTTAGAAATCCAGTCAGAATACATAATATATTTATTCAGATACAGTGGGGAGATCACGTTGAATGTCTGAGAATGGATTTTAAACACATTCTATGCACTTCTGCACTATGTCTAGTATTTATATTTGAATTTAAATGAACTAAATTGAAGGGGCACGGTGGCTTATTGGTTAGCATGTTTGCCTCATAGCATGTTTGTGGGGTTGGGGGTTTGATTCCTGCCTCTGACCTGTGTGTGCTGAGTTTATTTATTCCACTGTGCTTCAAGGGTTTCCTCCCTAAGTTTCTTCCATGCGTTGTAGGCTGACTGCCATTTTCAAGTTACCCATAGTGTGAGATTGTGCCCTGCAATCAGCTGACACTCCAGCCCGGGTGTTCCCCTCGTTGTGCCCCAAGTACCCTGGGATATGCTCCAGGTTCCCTGCGTAGGAAAATAGGTTCAGAAAATGGATGGATGAGCTAAACTGACAAAGTTAACAATGTTTTTTTTTTTACAAAAGATTAGACTTTCATTGAGTCTTGTCCTTTACACTGAAGCACATGTTCATATGACACTCTGACAGATGTGGTCTAACATAGTGCACCAGGTTTTACTCAAATTTGCTTAAAAATGTTAAACAAAAGGCTAAAGCATACCAAATATATTTTTTTTATTTTGTCAAGACTGGCCCAGGACAGAAACATCTAGATACCATGCAAGCTTCCATTAGTTTATTATCTCCAGCTCTTAAAGCAGTATCATTAGAGGTGTGATGGATAGCCGAACATTATATCAGTCAGTACAAGTGTGACCATTTATTCAAAGGTAGGTCAGAAATGTTCCTTTATAAGGAAGCATGTGTTTGTTCCACACTCCGCAGTTGATAGATGTCACGTGATAGATGAGAGTTAACTAGTGGGTGGGAAATTTGGGGAAAATGTTAAAGATATGTTCATCCATACATCAGCAAAAAACAAAGGTGCAGTAGCTGAGTGCAAAAGTACTGACTGAGAAAAGCATGTTAATCATTTTCTCTCTCCACTGGCTTTCAGAGGCAAGGGCGAAATTAAAGTGTCCTGCAGAGCGTCCCATATTGTCATTTGAAATGGATACCCCAATTCAAAATTTCTGCATTCTCATCACTCCCTGGTTATAGGAACGGTGAGAATAAATGAATGAGCGAGGATAGTGTTCAGAAGGTGCTGGGTGATTCATAATCAGTTTATGAATAACGCAGCATAAGTTCGATTCACTTACTGCTCAGTCTGACAGGGAATGCAGATACAACATGCATCAGTTTTGTTTGATTTTTTTTCTCCAGTCCTCTGTTCTTGGACTCTGTATTAATGGACAAATTAAGTGTTTGTTTTAAGATAGTTTGAAAAATGTTCTCTGTCTATGAACATTTTAAAAAATCATCTTAATGTTAATATTAAATAGGTAAAGCATCATCATATAATAATGTTATCTCAGAGTTGAAGCTTAGTGGAAGAGGCTTTTTTTTCTTT
Organism: Ameiurus melas; assembly: GCA_012411365.1. Taxonomy (NCBI): domain Eukaryota; kingdom Metazoa; phylum Chordata; class Actinopteri; order Siluriformes; family Ictaluridae; genus Ameiurus; species Ameiurus melas. Next base: position 10,696,882 of record CM022754.1, read on the forward strand.
TATTCTTTTTTAGTTTATCTGTGTCAGCAGAAAATCCAGGTCACCTATTGTCATCAATAAAAATCATATTTCAGCAAAGGAATTTAGTTTAAACTTTACACTCTCAGCATTCAAGCTGGAAAAAAATATTTCTAACACAATCATCTGAGCCTTTGGTATACAGGGCACAGCCACGGCTGTTACTCCCATAGGAAAAGTCTTTAATATTTGAATGGAGACCTTTAAAGCATCAAAAATAGACCTGAACTCTATAAAATGACATTATGGTGTGATTTGAGCTCACAGGCAAATTGACTATTTGGCTATTTCTGTGAATACGCACCTCAAATGCAGTGCACATGGAATGCACATGGAAGACTGAGAATTTTCATTTCCCTGAAAAGATGAAATCTCTGAGGGGATAGACATAATCAGGGGAAATCCCCATGCAGAAATAGTCTTTGGAGTTATTTATAAATTAATATAGCCACAAGACATTTAGCGTGTCTGTTATTTAATATATATTCATATGTTTATGACACAATCCCCTAGAGAAGTTAAGAAATGTATTTGCATGAAAGTGTTTTTAGATCATTATTGTGTGAACATCCAACTACCCATACTGCTTATCCAACATAGGGTTGCAGGGGAGACTGGATTCTATCCCAGGGAACTGGGGGAACAACGCAATGGGAAATGTTGGATGGGGAGCCAACCCATCGCAGGGCACAATCTCACACGACAGACAATTTGGGAATGCTAATCTGCCTACAGCACAAGTCTTTGGGCTGTGAGAGGAAACCGGAGTACCCAGAAGAAACCCTCGAAACATGGGAAGAACATGCAAACTCTGCACACACAGGGTGGAGGTGGGATTCAAACCCTCAACCCCTATTGGAGGTGCAAGGCAACAGTGCTTACCACTAAGCCACAATTTTTCACTCAGTTATCTAAAATTAATCTCAATTATAAATACAAATTGGATGCAACTACTAGGGTGCAATAATAAGAAAATTCTATTATTTCACTTTTTAAGTTTTTGAAAATTATAATAACCTTGTCTTGAGAGTGCATATAAATTATATTGCAGTGGCTTACATTCTTGCGGGCCACCTGCCGAAATGTGTAATAAGGTATTTTATGTGAGTAGTCAATGGTCTATTTCAGATTAGTCCGCACATTTAGCATGGTAATGACATCCATAAATGGAATTCCATACTTTTTATCAGTTAGCAAACCAGCCATGTTATAATAAATCACCCATTCAGCAGTTGGACTGCTTTAGTCTTCAGGTGAAATGGACTCAGGCTGGGTTGGTGAATATATGCTGAAAGTTGTTTAATGCTATCACCTTCTACGGACATAAAATCTTCATGTGCATGTCTTTGTTCTCAGGGGACACCACATAAGCTCTTTTCCTGCCCTATGTGTTCTGTGCCGTAGTGACCCCTGCTGGCTTACCGGCCAGACACTGATAGATCGTCTGCATAATAAATGAAGAAACTTAAACACAGTTTAGCTTTTGATTCTGTTGTGAAATGCTGATGTGTATAGAGAAGGGAGGAGTGTAAGAGAACGACTGTTTATTGCTATAACGTGAGTGATAACAAGAATTATTTGTCGTGCGTACAGTACATTTCATAACATTAACTGTAACTATGAATAGTTCTTTAATAACTAATAAAATAAATTAAAATAAATTAACTGCTCTGGTATAAGAGAAATAAGATACTTCATTGCATTCTTTTTTTTTGGAAAATAATAATGGCAGCAGGCCACCTCATACCACCTCAATCCCCAGGTGTGGTAGCTATCAATGAGGTTCCTGATCACCAGTGGATTTTGAGTGACAGCTCTGGGTGTAAAATGCAAGCTGAAGAATGAGCAATGTCTTTTCTTCAACACAGCTGACCATGATCTGATTGTTACTCTCAAAATAACTGCTTTCAGGCGGGTGACGAGCATTACCCAGTGCTAAGATGAAAGGGTCTAATTATGCTAGGCTTGAAGGATAAGCAGGAAGAATGGGATTCCTGCAGCCTCGTCACCCTGGCATCTTTCTGATAGCGCTCCTCCATTGTTTTGAAGCTGTACACTCTGGCTTGACTGCACTCCAACCTGCTACAACAAGGACGCCCCTGCATTTCTAATAAAAGGCTGAAACAATGCTGGCAGGAGCCCATTTATAACACAGCAAGTGATGCAAAAAGGAGAACACAAAGTGCAGCCTATTTGCATATCCCCTTATTTTTCACAAAGTAATGGGCCTTCACCCCATTTCTACCCCAATTGTGCTAATCCCTTGGCATGTTGAATCCACCCTGTTTCCAGCTCAGGCTCCTTTCTGTACGAAAAGAGCCTCTTTTCAGTGGATGAAGGAAAGTTATTTGGAACGATGTGACAGTTTAATAGAATGGTGTGAGGTGACATGCTGAAGGGACAGCAATTGTGAGCAGAGATGAGCAAAGCAAACCCTGGGGTATCACAGTAACTGCCTCCCTCCACCCTGTTACCAGTGTGATGAAGCTAGGCAGAGAGGACACACAGATCCTGACCATGCAAACAGCCGACATGGAAATTGAACCCAAACACGTCTCAGGGAACATGACATCTCATGTAATTTGTGAAGAAAAAAAATGTGCCAAAATGGCAACTCATATAGCATGCATTTATGAGTGTATTGCTAATTTATTTATTATATGAGTTATAATAACTTTGCTTTGGCACAAGACATATAGCACAAGACATATGCAAAAATAAAATATCTACTTAGCATATGATGGTATTTAGTGCCCTACTTAAAATAGACCATGGGCAGTGCCAAGAATAAAAATGGGTCTCCTTCCTATCATGCCAACGCTGGCACCAAAAAGTCTTGTCTTCTCTTCCTATAAGCTGTTTTTCATGGTTTCACTCAAGTGTATAAAGACATATTGACTAGCAAAGTGAAATTTAAATGCCCTCTATTGTACTAATGGAGCCAACAAATGTTTATCGACTTTTTAATCCTTTACAGTTTAAGCTTCTTATTCAGTTATACATCTGGATGCATATTTAGCAACATCTGTACAGTAGATCAGAAATTATGGTAAATATTAAAGCAAAAGGTATGAAGTAATGAAAATAAGAAATGTAAGTCTTGACCTGCCGATATGTCCAGGGACATTGAGGGGTTAACTATTAAAGACCTTATTGTATAAAAAGGTCCCTCCATGAAAACTGCAGTCATGTAAATCTATTAAAAAATTATTGACAATAAAGTTTAACATTGTAATGAATATTGTTACATATCATGATTAATGTAAGTTGGTATACTTTGAGATAAACATACGATCATTTCAATGTCATCCTGTTCTTATCCTAGCAAACTGCAGTAGGGCAGCAATGTTCTTTTTGGAGAGCAGTGGTTTTATCCTTGCAACACTGCCATTGCACACATTATTGTTCAGTGTTCCCCTGATGGTGGACTCATGAACATTAACATTAACCAATGTGAAATAGGTTACCCTGGGTTTCTTTGTGACCTTGAGGTCTATTACACATCTTGCTCTTGGAGTAATCTTTGTTGGTTGATCACTCCAGGGGAGAGTAACAATGGTCGTGAATTTCTTCCATTTGTAAACAGTCTGTCTGACTGTGGATGGGTGGAGTCCAAACTCCTTAGAGATGGTTTTGTAACCTTTTTGTAAAATCAACAACCCTTTTTCTGAGGTCCTCAGCCTTTGTTCATGCCATGATATACTTCCACAAACATGTGTTTTGAAGGGATAAAACAGGGTGCTCACTCACATCTGATTGTCTTCCCATTGATTGACAACACCTGAGTCTGAGTCTGAGTCTGAGCATGTAATATTGGATCATTTTCCTCAATAAACAAATGACCAAGTATAATATTTTTATCTCATTTGTTTAATTGGGTTCTCTTTATAATCTTTTAGAACATGTGTGAAAATCTGATGATGTTTTAGGTCATATTTATGCATATATATAGACAAATTTCTAAAGGGTTCACACATTATTGCACTGATTGGATACTGCATTGGATACTGGATTGTAATTTGGGAAAATTTCAAAAATCTGCTGTTATGATACATTGTGCAGGATATAGGAAGTCACTCAATTAATATATATTTCAACTACATTATAAAAACTAAAGTATGTGATATGATCTTATCTTAACTTATTAGTGATGCACTCTGTACCCAAGAAAATCTCAACTTCAGTTTTCTGAATCCCCTTTTTGTGGTTGCATAAAAAATAGACTATAGTGTTATCTTGAAATATTTAAGTTCACAGATCTTGAGATTGGTCCAAACTTACGTTATGTTAATGTTATTTATTGACTTGTGAAATGTTTTTTTTAATGACATTTTTATCGATAAATTCAATGTTATTTTTGTGTCCTTGTTACATGTGCAACACTGTAAATGTGATGCCTCATCTCATTTTTGAGCATACCATTGCATGTCAGGAAGTTGGGGTCAGAGCGCAGGGTCAGCCATGATACAGCGCCCATGGAGCAGAGAGGGTTAAGGGCCTTGCTCAGGGGCCCAACAGTGGCAGCTTGGCAGTGATGGGGCTTGAACTCCCGACCTTCCGTTCAGTAACCCAGAACCTTTAACCACTAAGACACCACTGCCCCAATGTCAGCTGTGTGTTCTTCCAAAATGAATTTTTCTGGAACTTTAACCTCATGTCACAGTTTGGGTGCAGTTTTCATGAGTGACTCATAAAGCATTTTATACCACAGTGCTGTTGAATTCCTTATCTACTGTCCTTTATAATGGCTGTTTGTTTGTTTGTTTTTTTGTTTTTTTGTTTTTTGTTAGTTTGTTTTTCAAACAAAGTTGTGGAATTTGTGGAATATGTGGAAAATATGTGGGAAATATTAAATTTTCATAGGGGTAAATTTGCTTCATTTGAGTCGAGTGAATCTCATTTGCACACATTAATGCAAAAATACAATAAATATTTTAATGATTATATTTTAAGTGCTGTTATAGAGGCCTGGAACAAGCAAGAATGCTGTTTTCTCAGCATTGTAAAAGTTTTGTCCATGTTTTAAGTTATTCATCTGAAGCATGCACATAGGTTGTTGTGAAGGACACATTACCAATGTTTAAAATGTCTTGTACCTTTATTATACATGTATATTTCTAAATGTGATTAACTGGACACCAATGGCACCCCAAGCCAGGAGCCTTGCAGTAAATACACATGAGTTATACATGTTGAATGTTTACAGCAGAATGGATGACGATGAACAGTGCATCAGGTTTCTGCCTCTGATCTGACAACAATAGGTGTTACTGAGTGCATATCAACACATTTGGTGTGATATGCAGAGGATGATAGATTCAACGTTACATGTTGATTCATCTCAGATGGTGGTAGGAGGCTCCCTCCAAATGCTGAATTGTAGCAATCAGCAGCTGTGAGATTACACTAGTCAGATAATATCCTGCCTCTTAAACACCCTGCTTCAAAAGAACATTAAGACAAAATCTGATTCTAACAGCAGCTTTGGCTTTTCTATTAGATAAATTATGCACCACCTTTAATAAATGTATTCCAATCACATCAGATCATTATTAGGTGCTTGCTCGTACCCACTGTTTTCTTCTTCTTTTTCCTGTGTGGATTACCTAATTTCTTTTTAAATCAAATTCATTTTTCACTCCTTTTCTCAATCCGTTAATGGCTCAGGGAGGTCGCTCGGCCATGTTCAGTCCTGTGGGCAGTGGCCTTACGTGAACTGTGGGTGTTAAATTGTGCTGTTGTGAAATCACAAACATTACACCCTTATGCTGAGGGGCAGGATGGGTGATTTGGAAGACTAATGCCGGTGTCAAAAGAGCTTTTGTTATTGCCACTGCTCAGCATTGATATTGATGTAGCTGGCGCAGCCTCCATTGGGTCTAGGAATAAGGCTGAGCAGAGCAGGGCTAATAGCTACTGCTCTGCACACACACTTATACAGAGATAGAGATATGTCTGATAGAAAAATGTGTGATTATAGGCACAGCATGGCATCAATCATCCCAGACACTACGGTTAGGAAAATCTCTCTGTGGAGGCATAGATGACCAGAAATCCCTCTGCTGTTTCTGTGTTTCTGCCTTCCAGCTTATATACTAGATATTTCAAATTAGTTATAGCAAATTAAAAGAATACCTACTGAGTGATTTCTTAATGGCTCATGTGTTATTCATGAGCAAACCTGTCTTTTTGTCATTCTTTTTTAATACCCTAATGTCTGTCCTCCTTGTATTTGTCTCTGACCTCCAAAAATTTCTGCACTTGTTGCCATAGAAACATAATTTTCATCTCGCTCGCGGGGCGTACAATGTAACTTCACTGAGAGAAAGCAAACACACTCTCGCGTGCTTGCAGGGGAAAAAAATGTATACATAAATTTATACAGCTTCAGGAGCAATGCTACACTCATAGCAATGGATATAAAAGGATTACAACTGTGATGTAAAACAGTGAAAGGATTTCTGGCTAATAGTCAAAGGATGAGAGAGGAATCAGAAGTAAGGGAGAGAGAGAGGGAGGGAGAGTGAGAGAGAGAGAGAGAGAGAGAGAGAGAGAAGAGAGATCAGATATGGGTGGAGTTTTTTCTGGAGAACAAGAGTGGAGTCGAGATGTTAGGGTAAAAGTAGATGGGTGGGTGGTTGAAGAGCTGGCATCTACTCGTGTGTGTGTGTGTGTGTGTGTGTGTGTGTGTCAGTGTGTGTGTGTGTGTGTCAGTGTGTGTGTGTCAGTGTGTGTGTGTGTGTGTGTGTGTGTGTGTGTGTGTGTGTGTGTGTGTGTGTGTGTAGTGTGTGTGTGTGTGTGCCAACATGATGGGTGTATGTGTGTGGGCCCAGCTTTTGGCGTGTTAACAAAACTAGAAAGCACTCGAGTCAGATCTGCAGTCATGGTTGTGAAGTGCTGTGATGGTTATAGGCTTCACACTGAGCGTTTCATCCAGATCAAGCGTGTTCTCAGGATTTTACAACTGACTCTTAATAGGATGAAAACATTTTAGCCTGAGATACATGCAGAAAAAGATTCAGCATGTTTGGGTTGTAATCTGACATGACACAAAGCTTGATTCATTGTCAGGGTGATAACAACATATTGCAGAATATCCATTTGGGGTCTATTATGCCAAGTCATTAATCTGTAGCAGGCCAGGGAATTTACAGTTTGCAAGGTACTGTAGCTAAAATAGAGCTGTAAAATTGTTATAGGGCATATCCTTGTCTCTGGTGAGGTTTCTGCCATTTTAAGATAAAACAAACACATATGTAAGAGATTCGGAGCATTTTTAATGACATACATTGAATGAATTAACATTATGGCATCCTTTTATATTCATCTGACCGCAAACATTAGTCAGGTACTTATTGTTTACTCCAAAATAGAAATGAATTAAAACGAGAACAAATGCAAGAGCTCAAGGATGAACAACACTAATGTTTTTCATTTCAGGAGTGGGCTTTTTCGGGCTTGGTAATGCTCCACAGCCTTAACACAATCGAATTCTGCACCAAATAGGCTTTAAATTAAAACACAAGTCGAATCAATACTGCAACAGGCAGATTTCTTCGAGCAAGCTACAGAATTTATAACTGCAAAGCGTGCACTGATAGCGATTGCATGAAACGAGCCCATCCTGTTTTCAAGCTGAAAGCAGCTCAGCATCAGCATCAATAAGCGCTGAAGACTCGCGCAGTCAGGCTTTCGGTAATTTGAGTCAGATGTGATTTTCACCTTAGGGGTGTGACTTTAAGTTGATAAACAGTGAATAGCAGGGCTGTCAGGATGCATGAGAGGGAGTGTGAAATAAATATTCAGTGAAGGCAAATCCTGATTTGGCATGAACACTCTTATGAAGTAAACTGAAATGATTGTGGAGATAGAGGCGTTTCAAGGAGTGATGATATATCCTAATTACATAACTAACACTGACAGTAATTTGGTATATAACGCTATGGGTAATGAGCTGATGCTTGCATAATGCCATTTTAAGCCTCCATGTCGATTTTTCCTGCTTTTTGACGGTTGAATTATCCTTCGTGCCTACAGACTTGTGACATCCATATTTTAATTTCTGCATATGTATATTCCATTCTCCAAGCAACAAACTATTTGCAACTACTACACATGTGAAGGCAAATGAAGTAATAATCTAGCAAATTTAGCAAATAATGATACTCACTACTCCTCATTTGCATAAATATGATAGAATGGTATTTTATAACATGAGGCCATTCATTACCGATTCATATTCTCTATAAAATAAGTGGGAGGTTTAGACTGTGAAAAGTTGGAGCGACAAAAAAAAAATAGCACCATTATCGCACAGTTCTGCTCGTGCATATCAAATAGCTGTCAGGATCCTTGTCAGAGTCAGTCATTTCTGCAGCAATATGATACCACTCAAACCTGTGGCCACTCCTGTCGACTTTAGTGCCCAAGGAGAAGCAGGGAGTTCGGGCCGTGATTAGTCATTTCCAGGCAACCTTGACAGGCCAAGTGATGTGGCCCATTTTCATGCATAGTAATGTTATTCAGCTTTGCATGCTCTCCCGCGTTCCTTATCTGCCACTCTAATTATCAGGGCCAGAGAAAGGTCATTTGGTCACTAAATTACCTGCTATGCATTTGATTATCTTGTCGTCTTAGCAGAAAAGGAGTCGGCCTAACACTTAATTTGAGGCGCAAGAGAGGCAAGATGGGCATGGTGGAATATCTGCTAATCCAGTTAAACCTTCTTTGAATAATGTTCTGTCCCATTTCTGCAGTGCCTTAAAAGTGATATTATGAAATTCAGCTAGCCTATAGCAAATAAAATGTCTTGATCAGAATCAGAGTAACATTGCTTCAGGTTTTATAAGAAGATTATCCCTGTTAAGTATAATTCTTTTTCGCAAAAGTGGTGAATAAGATAAGAGAAGTTAATCTTAATGGTTCACTTGTGTCTTCATAATTCATGTTTTACACTTTCTTCACTTCGAATCCCTTTTTGTGAAATATATCATTTATAGTGTGATAAGAAGAGATAAGCACTGTTGTAAAGATATGCTCACTTATGAGGTGGATTATGAGATACACCCTCTTCAGGGCTTAGCTATTAGCTAAAAGTGTTTGGCACCTGCTTTGCTAAATGAGATGACTATGAAAGAAATGCATGGACCGAATCCAGCAGACACAGAGGCACCTCAGGACAGAACACTTGAGCCATTGCTAAAGTTCTTTAAAACAGATGAGGGGCGGGGGACGGGGGACACAAACTCTGCCAAACGCATACCCTTTTACTGGAATATTATTAAATTCTGTACAAATGCAGCACTAAGTATTACATGTGTTTAGAGTTGCTGGATCTGCATGTTAGATAAGCTCTAGTCAAAGGTCATTGTAGCTCAATAGACATCTTTGGGAAACTGTTGACAAGGTGCATTAACATGCTGTGCATACACAAGTGAAATTACACGCTTTACAGTTTTATTATTATTATTATTATTATTATTATTATTATTATTATTATTATTATTATTATTATTATTATTATTATTATTATTATTATTATGCACAGGCATTCAATGAAGTGTTCAGCGTTTAAATGTCCAACATGTTCTCACATATCTAACAAAACAGTTAGCAGAAATTATGAAGCAGTTCAAACTTGAGCTGCCCAAAGCAGCAGCGATCGTCAATTTACAATTCAAATCAGCCAAACTGCAGGAACATACCAGAAGAGATATCTTCACCTAAAGGGCATGATTAGTACTATCTGAGGAGAGCAGCTTCATCATGAACAATTGGGTGCCAAAAGTGACTTTTAGCTTTGTTTATTAGCTTCCTGTCATATCCCTGTTCATGTGGAACATGCAAATGCAACCTTAGCCAAACTGTGTCATATCCAGTCACACTGGCTGATCTGATCAAAAAGCATGAAATCTTAGGAAAGTAGGTGCATCTTAGGATATTTTGAAAACAAGTGTATGAAAGATATCATTTTACCAGGCTTGCTGGTGGAGGCTTTTTTTTACATTTCTAACCCTATCTGACAGGAGGGGAAAACCAGTGGGAATTAAGCATCTGGACTGCAAAGCATCACTGTGCTGGCATTCATCTGCATTCCTTAGTCACTGCTATTATTAAGCACTGTAGTCACCAGCCTATTCTTGGATCTTCATGTTTGTTAACATTGATAAGGTTAATTACGCTCTACAGGCTTGTGGCAAGAACTGTCACTGTGTTCTGCACGTTTCAAAAAAGCATGCGATGTGCCGTCGGCTGAATCCTGTGCTTTTGGGAACGATCTCCAGTGAAGATAATCATATTCCATTTGATTTCAGAAGGCAATCTGATTCAAATCATGAACCAGTTTGTCCTTTCCTGAACAAGAAACAGACACTGAATAACTATTATCCTACCTCAACGTTGTTGAATTCTCGAATCGTGGTCAAGAGTTGATTCATTTTCTACAACAGCAGCACCGATATTAGGGCTGGCTGTAATTTAAATGGCTGGTGTATATACCATAGAAAAGCGCTCATTCTAATGTGTTTCTATAGTAACAACTTATTCACAGAGACTTGTATGGCAGGCACACCACATAATGTAAGGTTAATAATAAACAGATTAAATATGTGTTGGTATTTAACACCATTGATAGGGTATGATCATTGATATGCTGATGCTTTCTGTACGGAGGTGTTTAGAAAATGTCAGCACTTTGTAATGGTAGGTTTTCTACCATGGGAAATTCTTCTGGACAGAGGAGCTCACACTTCCCAGTTTCTCAGGAATATGACAAACTGTGATTTTTTGTGTGTTTATGTGTGTGTTTCATGAATATCAGAGATCAGTAAGGGAATGACCGTATATAACAGTTATACAAAGTACGTGATAACAGGAACTAGCTGGTTTGTGGATGTTCTATAACATTAAATGTAACTATAAAATGTTCAAAAATTTGACATGTTGTTCATTAACAAACTTAATCTTGTAATTACTGCCAAAGCACTGAGGTATAAGAGGAATAAAACACTTTGCGTCATTGTCTTATAGAAAACAAATCCATTTCAGACACCCTGTCATGTTGTATGCCTTATTTTAAACACATGTCACTGGCCAAGAAATACAGTGTACAATTTTCTTTGTTTTTGTGGCTACACTAAGAATCGCTGCTGCTTCACTATTCACTATTTGGTCAAGATTTTTGTTTCAGGTTTGCTGGATGAGATGTGGCTATAAACCATGTCTTATTATTAATGATCTATATTGCCATTAAGTTAATTTGAGTGATGTGTTTGTGTGTTTGTGTGAGACAGAGAAAGACAGACTCTCCTAAAAAATGGATTTGGGCTCCATTAGTTGATTAGACATGAAACGACATTATCTGAACTTAACGGCTGTAATTTGAAGATGGATAAACCAGGATACCGCTATAGTGAGATCTTTTCTCTGTCAGTCATTTCTGCATAACAATATTCTGCTCACAGTCCTGGAGATAAACTTGTGTACAGTAACGCTTCCTGAAGCGAGGTGTATACGTATATGAAAAGTGCAACAAAGAAATGTTGCATTCACAAAGCAATAGTGGAGCTCGCTGTACTTATTTGCTTATGCATTTTGGTGAGATGGAGCTTGACAAGCACCCCCGCAGTCACACTGAATTCTAAGCAGACGAACGCTTTTGCCATCCAATGGTGATTAGAGCTCAGATTACCTCAGTGTGAAATGTGCTCTGCTAGTTATAAAGAGAGGTACTTCATCAGTGTTTACGCATGTAGATTAATGTATTTCCTGTTTTGCTACTTCCCCAGGGGTGTGAGGAAACTAATCACAAGAGGTCTTGTGATTTCATTACACACAGAATAGCGTGTCAACTGGCAAGCCCAATGCATAATAAAGGAAGCTAATGAAAAAGAGGAGCAGGTGCCCTTGTGTTGAACCATTGCAATGGGAGAGAAGAACTTTGGAAAGAACCAAACAATGAGCCTTCTGAGTACTTTCAATAATGGAGAATGTCACATTTACATTTCATATTACAGTGTTTCAGCATTTTTGGTCACCGCATATGACCACGGAAACAAGAGCTATATTGCCTTCTTCACTAATACTGCATAGTCAGAGTGAAAATAAGTGTCAGACCAAAAAAATGACTAAATTAGACCAAAGGCACTTCACATTCACGATAAGAACAAAAAATTGACAGCCTAAAGACTGAGGAAGAATAATCTGAGGATGAGTAATATTTTCGTAAAATTTTAGTACAGTATGAAAATTAAATTCTGATATACCACACTGCTGTTTTATAAGTCTTCAGGGCTGAGGACTTTGCACTTTGTGCTTTCTCAGTAACATGACAAGCTGTATTTTTTTATTTTTATTTTTTGCCTTATTAAATTCTTGCACAATGTGGGGGGTGACAAATCTAAAGTGATTAAGAATTCGTTGGATGTCATTGTAGTCAAGGAAACTCCTTTAAAAAAGACAAGAAGTTTTATCTATACAAAGAAACTAAATGTAGCTGCTATAGTGTTCATAACAAACTATCCTTTATATGTAAAAGTTGCGAATGACTGTTTTGTAAAATAATAATAATAATAATAATAATAATAATAATAATAATAATAATGCTGTGGGAGGCAGGATGACGTATGTAAATCTTGCATGTGGTTTATTAGGGTACATCCAACAATCATAATAATTGTCGATAGCCAGATTCAGAATGCATTAAACAAGACTAATCCATATTCAAGAGTAAGGGCAATAGGAAAGGGTCAAAACCAGGAAGTACAATAGAACCCAGAAAGGCTTGAACAACAAACTCTGCAACAATACATTGACACAACTGAGTATATACAATTTACATTTACAGCATTTGGCCGACACCCTTATTCAGAGTGACTTACATTTATCTCATTTACACAACTGAGCAGCTGTGGGTCAAGGGCCTTGCTCTTAAGGACCCAAGAGTGGCAGGCTGCTGGTGCTGGGATTTGAACTCACAAACTTCCAATCAGTAATCCAGTGTTTTAACCACTGAGCTGCCACTATGAAATGAGTCAGGTTTCATCTATTTTGAACGCATTTATTCATCTTAATTTATTTTCACTATCATAGTTTCCTAAGTAATATATTCCCAGTTATGTTAGCCTACAAGTTTATTAATTCTCTTTGTTTGTTTTTGTGTTTGTTTTGTGCCACACATAATTCATGAATGTTGTTCATTGAGCTCTCATGTGCCTGCCTTGATATTCAAGAAAGCATATTGTTTGGAGGAGACATGAAATAAGTGTAATGTTATTATATATTATAGAGGTATTTATATTTATATGTTTATTTTTAAATTAGATTTACACTCCAATCATCTGAAAGTCCCCCCACCCCCACCCAAAAAAACTCCCCAACTAGCGTCCGCTCAGTGTATCTCGGCCATTTCCATCACTGGCTATCAATAGCTGTTTTCTAAGATAGAATGTCATGATAACCCCAAAACCCCACCAAACACCCTCAAGTCCAACCTCCCCCACCCCAACCACCCCCAAATAATGCTCTATCATTTTGGGAAAGACAAAGATAGAGGTCTGAAAAACCTCACTGCCTAATTTCCTGTTCAGTTCTGACACCTCTGATCATAATGTTCCTTATCACTCATCCCATAGAATCTCATCTCCCATCCAAACAATACTGTAGATTTCCTTTGTCAGCAATCTCAAGATGAAAAGAGCACAAAAAGGGGGAGGGAATCCACAGAAACACATTTCCTTTATATTAAAATACAAAACATGATAGTTGGCAGTCTAACTGGCATATGATTGAAGATGTGTGAGAACGGGGACTGCTTTGAAATTCGTTTTCCCATTATGCAGGTGTATTTATTCATGAAGCCGTCCAGGGTGTTGATTTCACAAGATGAAACCAAGTTCTATCTGCTCTGATGACTAAACGTTTGTGACAAGCCCATCAGCACAAAGACTCTGTAGCTCATCACCTGTGATACGACCTCAAAACACTAGTACTAGATCCCCCATTAGCCAAAAATAGAAGTATTGGCCCCTTTCAAAGCAATGGACTGAATTTGGACATTGCACACAAAAATTTACATTTTTCACTCCAACAGCTGCTGAGAATACTGACTTTTTTAATCAGTAAAAACAACTCTAATTATAAACTAATAGAAAACAAATACGTAGGACCAAATCTGCAAAAATGATAGACAGATAGATAGATAGATAGATAGATAGATAGATAGATAGATAGATAGATAGATAGATAGATAGATAGATAGATAGATAGATAGATAGATAGATAGATAGATAGATAGATTTTATATTTATTTATTTATGTGTTCCTATATTATTTATTTATGTGTTCCTATGTTTATTTCCATATTCATTTATTTACACATTTATTTATTTATTTATTTATTTTTCTTTTCCATGTGCAACATGAAAATGAGGAGGCGGTCCTTGCCTAGCTCCAGTGCATCACTGGTTGAGGGCTCATCAGCGTCAGGTCTAACAAAGATCAGAGTTTTCAAATAATTAGGTAACGGTACCTCTCCCAGATTCTTTTTAAACTGTGGAGTAACACAGGGATGTCCAGTCTCTCCCTATTTTTGTCCAGTCTCTCCCTATGTTTTTTTAATTGCAACACAATTTCTTAGTTCACACATCAAAGCAAGTCATCTAAAAGGCATCAATACTGGCAATACAGAGATAATTATTAGTAAGTTAGCAAATTATACTTTTCTGTTCTTAGAAGACTCTCTGCAAATACCAGCAGCCCAATGTGCTCTTCATCTCTTTTCTAAAACCTTGGGCCTACATCTTAATAATAATCAGTGTGAACTACTTCCGATAAAAACAGTATGATTTCTTCAATTTGTGGGTTTGCAGTTAAAAACTCATTACATATTTGGGTATACGATTAACCAAAGATGACTTTAGATGCACTGAAAATTTTAACCCAACTGTTAAAAAAACAATGAAAAGGTTTAATTGATGGTTGCAGAGAGACCTCTCTGTGAAAGGCAGAGGTGTGCTTGGTAAAGCAGAGGGTCTGTCTCACCTAACTTATGCTGCTCAGTCACTGCAGGTTGATAAGCCCACATGTAAAGTAATTGATGGAATCTTAATTAAACATTTATGGAAATACAAATACAATTATTTGAAAAAGTCAGTGATACTAAATTCTCACAAAAAGGGTGGCTTAAACTTCATTGATTTTAGCTCACTAAAAAACACAATTAAAATAAACTGGCTTAATCAATTCCTTAAAAGTCACACCTTTATTTGGAAGCTTTTCCCTCAGCATGCCTTCTCACAACTTGGTGGAGCAAAGTTTATTCTAACGTGTAATTATGATATTCAAACACTCCCTGTCAAGCTATCTAACTTTCACTAAGTTCTTTTGGACTCTCATTTACAAGCATAACTTTTCTCCTCATCATATGGAACAATATATAATTACATATGGAACAATAAGAATATCTTTTTTTTAAAGAAATCTTTGTTCTATAATCACTGGTTCAGTAATGGAATATTTCATGTTAGACTACACTTTAATAATGATGGACTGCTTAATGAGTATACAGAATTTCTTTCAGAATATTATAGGAGTAACTCATAAAGAGTTTGGCATACACATGCTTTTCAAAAATAATACTTATATTGGAATGGACTCCTTGATCATTTAAATGGGAAAAATATATGGTCCATGAACAAAGATTTTTCCTCACTAACAAATAAACAAGTAAAATAAATATATTTTAAATTAATTCAGAATATTTATCCTGTCAATAATTTCTTAAAGAAAAAAATTCTGATCTGATTTTGACACTAAATGCCCTTTTTGTCAGAATGACACAAGTAATATCTTGTGGTTTTTATACAATGGATCCCAATGGATTTTTTTTTCCAGTTTCATTTTTATTGAAAATTTCTGCTGAAAATTTCTGCTGAAAATTTCTGCATAACATTTCTGCTGAACATTTCTACTGAACATTTCTGCTGAACATTGGATTTGTTGAATCAGATCTAAATGCCTGCTTTGTAATAAAGCTATTTCTTTTACTATACAGATTTTATATTCATAAATGTAAGTTTTCAAATTGTAAACTAATTTTTTTGTTGTTGTTTTTTTGTGTGTGGGGGGGGGTGGTGTTCTTGCAAGAGATAAAACATTATTTGGTTGCAATTTCATCTTCTCTTAACAAAAAAGCACTCAGAACATCTACAATTTGCACGGCATACACACTTTTTACTGTATTTAATGTGTAATATTGTTTAAATTTGGGTAATGCCATCTTTCTCTCTTTTTTTATCTTTTAGTTGTTTGTTTGTTTATTTATTTATTTATGAGTTACTGTCTAGTTCTACTTCTGTTTTGAGCTGTGGTGTTGTTTACTTATTGTTATGTTATATTTTGGTTGTAAGACACTGTAAACTTAATGTTCAAATAAAGCATTTTTAAAAAGTTTTCAAAGAAAATGGCAGCAAGTAGAAATTAATTTAAAAAATATTTTGCTAAAATATCTATATACCACAATTAAGCAAATATATATGGTAAATCCAAGTGAATTGAAAACAGAACTTAAGTATAGTGAATAGTGGTTCTTCCCTGTAGATTACATTGTGAGGATTTATAAAGCACTACAGTGATGGTGGTGTATTTTATAGTCATCATTATGTATAACCCCCTGAAGAACTAGGTATTCACAGTTCTAAATGTGACCTAGTTAATTAAATTTAATTGCAAATGATCTAAGAAACAATGTGAAATGTACCTTATGCTGATGGAAAGTAGGTAACAACACTATAAAGTAACACATGTGATGATAAAGCACACAGTAACACAGCAACAGGATAAAACGGCATGATTTCACGCATGCGCACTGAAGGGGAAAGGGCGAACTGAACTCTCCTGAACACTATTTCTGAAAAATCATGGTCACTACAGAGTAATTCAACAAAATACGAATCAGTGAAAATAACTTACAACCCTCCATTTGATATGCCTCTCCTGTAGCAATTTGGACAGTGCATTGCTACCACAATTGTATTTGAAAACGCTGATCTCTATCCCTTAAGCCGGGTTCACACTGTACGATTTTGGCCACGATTTGGTCATCTGAGATACATTTTGAGAAACCTAAAAGAATCCTATAATCCTAGGCCAAAATCATAGTCTTTATGGATCATGGATCATAGTTATTGGATCATGTTCGTACAGTCTGACAAGCAACAGTCACAAAGGACTATTAAAAATCCCACAGTGTGCACCCTGTTTTTGTAACACCTGACGCTGTCACGTATCCGGAAACTCGGGACTCCAAGTCCCATCAGCCACTGCACTACACCACCTGACCACATGCACCTGACTCACGTTTTTGTTAATGAGCACCTTTGTGTATTTATAGTCCTTGTCTGCACTTTCTCCTGGTCTTTCGTTGTTGTAGACTCACGTCACTTCTGTCTCCGTGTTTGTTTCTTGCCACAGTGTTATGCCCAGTTGTCCTAGTGTTTTTGTTTCGTTATTTGTGTGTTTAAAATAAATATTTAAAAATCTGCGATTGCTTCGGCCTCCACTCGCCATACGTGACAGAACGAAAGACCGTGACTACGAAGCAGTAGATTTTTTATTTATTTTTTTTCGGATACAGCAGTTTGCTCCCACCCTCCCTCCCCGATGGGTCTCATGGACTCCCCCCTGTTCGCCGACCTCAAGGATTCCCCGCTGTTCAGCTACCTCAGAATCGCGCAGCCAGTGAGTCCTGTGAAGGAGGTCTCTCCGCCGCCCCGCTATGTGTGTGAGGACGCTCCAGCTCCGGGCGGACTCATGAATTCACCTCTGTTCGCTGACCTCAGGGACTCCCCGCTGTTCAGCTACCTTAAGGTGCCTCAGCCGTCCTGTTCAGCTGAGGTCGTC
Source organism: Ameiurus melas (assembly GCA_012411365.1). NCBI lineage: Eukaryota > Metazoa > Chordata > Actinopteri > Siluriformes > Ictaluridae > Ameiurus > Ameiurus melas. Next base: position 10,714,798 of record CM022754.1, read on the forward strand.
GCACAGCCTTCCTGTTCAGCTGAGGTCGTCGCACAGCCTTCCTGTTCAGCTGTGGTCGTCACACAGCCTTCCTGTTCAGCTGTGGATGCCGCTCAGCATCCCTGCCCGGCTGTGGACGCCGCTCGGCATCCCTGCCCGGCTGTGGACGTCGCTCGGCCTTCCTGCTCGGCTGTGGACGTCGCTCGGCCTTCCTGCTCGGCTGTGGACGTCGCTCGCCTTCCTGCTCGGCTGTGGACGTCGCCCGGCCTTCCTGCTCGGCTGTGGCGCGTCGCTCGGCCTTCCTGCTCGGCTGTGGACGTCGCTGCCTTCCTGCTCGGCTGCGGTCGTCTCTCTGCCATCCTGCTGCGCTGAGGACGTCACTTTGCCTCACGTTCCGCTGAAGACGTCGCTCCTTTCCCTCGCTGCGCTCAGTGGGTCGCTCCCCTTCCTGCTCCACGGAGGTCTCCGTTCCCCCCTCATGCTCCGCGGAGAGCGTCGTTCCTCCCTTGGGCCTCGCGGAGAACCTCGCTCCCCCGTGAGCCTCGCGGAGAACCTCGCTCCCCGGCGGCCTGGGAGAACCTCGCGCTCCCCGTGAGCCTCGCGGAGAACCTCGCTCCCCGTGTCCGCCGCGGAGACCCTCGCTCCCCGTGCGCCTGGTCGGGTACCGCCGCTCCCCGCAACCTCGCGGTGAGGCGATGCTCCGCTCTCCTGTCCTGTGGGGGACGTCGCCCCTCTTTCATGCTTTGCCAAGGACTTCCCCCGCTTCCTTGTGCCATGGTGGAAGCTGCTTCCGGCCTCCTGGTTCTGCTGGGGACTTTTGGCCCGGGGGGCGGGACCCCCGGAGGGGGCCGCCCTTGTTTTGGGCGCTCAGGAGTAGCGCCCCTTGGGGGGGGATCTATCACGTATCCGGAAACTCGGGACTCCAAGTCCCATCAGCCACTGCACTACACCACCTGACCACATGCACCTGACTCACGTTTTTGTTAATGAGCACCCTTGTGTATTTATAGTCCTTGTCTGCACTTTCTCCTGGTCTTTCGTTGTTGTAGACTCACGTCACTTCTGTCTCCGTGTTTGTTTCTTGCCACAGTGTTATGCCCAGTTGTCCTAGTGTTTTTGTTTCGTTATTTGTGTGTTTAAAATAAATATTTAAAAATCTGCGATTGCTTCGGCCTCCACTCGCCATACGTGACAGACGCTTATACGTGAGCTCTCAACCAATGATGTTCTGGAGCTAAGCAATGACCGCCTCCTCATTTGCATGTTGTAAACGGAAAAGTAAAAATATAAATATATAATTAAACAAATATGGAAATAAATGGAAAAAATAAATAAAGTAATAAATTAATAAAAGTTTAAAAGGATAAAAATAAATGTAAAGATAAATACAGAAAATAATAAATGAAGCGAAAAAGTAATATAAAAGTAAATTTTGGGTTAAATTTAATTAAAATGAATTATATTTGTTTTATTAAGTCACTTATTCCTTTATTGATTTTCCTGTTATTAGATATATTATTTTTATTTTATTTTTTACATTTCTGCAGGTTTGGTCCTACATAAAAAAAAATCTGTGTTTTGCAACAATAGTGCAGCTGCACTCTCAAATCAGGAGGTGGTGATTAATTGTCTATAACAGCAGCTCTGACAATAGTTCCAGCTGTAAAATAAATGATGTTTATATTAATGCGTTCGTTGTAACACATTACCATTCCTATAGTTATAATAACTTGGATGGCAGAGGCTCCACATAATTCATCCATCCATCTTCCATATTGCTTATCCTGCCCAGGGTTGCAGGCGAGCTTGGAGCTTATCCAAGGGAACTCAGGACACCCTGGATGGGGAGCCAACCCGTTGCAGAGCACACTCACACACCCATCCACACACTACAGACAATTTGGAAATGCCAGTCACCACATGTCTTTGGACAAGGGGAGGAAACCGTAGTACCCAGAGGAAACCCCTGAAGAGCAGAGAGAACATGTAAATTCACCCAGTGTGTCACACACAGTGTGGAGGCAGGATTCAAAACCCCCAACCCCAAAGGTGTGAGCCAAACATGCTAATCACTAAGCCACCATGCTTCCACTCTACATAATCTAAGGCCAATTGACAACTGGATTTAAAACGTTTGTTGTTATTTAGAAAAATATCTAATCATTGATATAGTAAAGTTTTTTTTGTTAGGAGATGTTAATGTAACATTTATGGAAGGAGTCTCGAGTGTCAGCTGTCAGTAAGTTTCCTGACACATGAAAGTCAGACAGAGGAGTTTGCTCTTTCCAGTTTCTCAGGCACATGACATGCTGAGTCTTATTAACTTCAAGAGAGAGAAAACAGGAGACGCTGGTGAGGGAACAGCTGTTTATAGCTGATAACAGGAACAAGCTTGCAATGCAGATGTTTCCTTATATTAAATGTAACTATAAACAGTTAAAAGGTTCCTTAATAATTAAAAAATTATAATTGTTGGGTACACTTTGGGTCACTTTGGTCGTTAAATGAAATGAATCCACTTTACGTTTAACACACACACACACACACACACACACACAGTGGTGTGAAAAAGTGTTTGCCCCCTTCCTCATTTCCTGTTCCTTTGCATGTTTGTCACACTTAAGTGTTTTGGAACATCAAACCAATTTAAACAATAGTCAAGGACAACACAAGTAAACACAAAATGCAATTTGTAAATGAAGGTGTTTATTATTAAAGGTGAAAAAAATCCAAACCATCATGGCCCTGTGAAAAAAGTGATTGCCCCCCTTGTTAAAACATACTATAACTGTGGTTGTCCACACCTGAGTTCAATTTCTCTCGCCCACCCAGGCCTGATTATTGCCACACCTGTTCACAATCAAGGCATCACTTAAATAGGAGCTGCTTGACACAGTAAGGTCCACCAGAAGATCCTTAAAAGCTACACATCATGCCAAGACCCAAAGAAATTCAGGAACAATTGAGAAAGAAAGTAATTGAGATCTATCAGTCTGGAAAGGGTTATAAAGCCATTTCCAAAGCTTTGGGAATCCAGCGAACCACAGTGAGAGCCATTATCCACAAATGGCGAAGACATGGAACAGTGGTGAACCTTCCCAGGAGTGGCCGGCCGCCCAAAATTACCCCAAGAGCGCAGCGACGACTCATCCAAGAGGTCACAAAGACCCCACAACGTCCAAAAGAACTGCAGGCCTCACTTGCCTCAGTTAAGGTCGCGTTCATGCCTCCACCATCAGGAAAAGACTGGACAAAAATGGCCTGCATGGCAGAGTTCAAAGGAGAAAACCACTGCTGAGCAAAAAGAACATCAAAGCTCGTCTCAATTTCTCCACAACACATCTTGATGATCCCCAAGACTTTTGGGACAACATTCTGTGGACCGATGAGACAAAAGTGGAACTCTTTGGAAGGTGTGTGTCCAAGTATATCTGGCGTAGAAGGAACACTGCATTTCATAAAAAGAACATTATACCAACAGTAAAATATGGTGGTGGTAGTGTGATGGTCTGGGGCTGTTTTGCTGCTTCAGGACCTGGAAGACTTGCCGTGATAAAAGGAACTATGAATTCTGCTGTCTACCAAGAGATCCTGAAGGAGAATGTCCGACCATCTGTTCGTGTACTCAAACTGAAACGAACTTGGGTTCTGCAGCAGGACAATGATCAGGACACACCAGCAAGTCCACCACCGAATGGCTGAAGAAAAACAAAATGAAGACTTTGGAGTGGCCTCTAATGTAACTGAATTAGGACAATTCTGCAAAGATGAGTGGGCCAAAATTCCTCCAGGACGCTGTAAAAGCCTCATTGCACGTTATCGCAAACGCTTGGTTGCAGTTGTTGCTGCTAAGGGTGGCCCAACCAGTTATTAGGTTTAGGGGCAATCACTTTTTCCACAGGGCCATGATGGTTTGGATTTTTTTACACCTTTAATAATAAACACCTTCATTTACAAATTGCATTTTGTGTTTACTTGTATGTTGTTTTTTTAAATTTGGTTTGATGTTCCAAACACCACCTAATTGTGACAAACATGGCAAAGGAACAGGAAATGAGGAAGTAAAGAAGCAAACACTTTTTCACACCACTGTACATATATATATATATATATATATATATATATATATATATATATATATATATATATATATATATATATATATATATATATATATATATATATATATATATATATATATATATATATATATATATATATATATATATATATATATATATATAATACAATATATATAATATATATATATATATATATATATATATACACATAAACCGACAATTACAATTTTTTAATTATTAAGGAACCTTTTATATATATAATCAGCTCTGAGCCGTCATGGACTACACAAGACCTGTGAAGGTGTGAATCTGGGGAGAGTTAGCACCTTGAACTCTTTATCATGTTCCTAAAACCATTCCTGAACAATATTTGCAGTGTGACATGGCGCATTATCCTGCTGAAAAAGTTCCCTGTTATTAGGGAATACTGTTGCCATGAAGGGGTGTACATGGTCTTCAAGACTGTTTAGGAAGATGATACATATCAAAGTAGCACATGAATGCCAGGACCCAAGGTTTCCCAGCAGAACATAGCCCAGACCATCACACTGCCTCCTCCAGCTTGCCTTCTTCCCATAGAGCATCACTTCCCCAGGTAAGCAACGCACATGCACCTCGGCATTCCACATGATGTAAAAGAAAATGGGATTCATCAGACCAGGCCACATTCTTCCATTGCTCCATGGTCCAGTTCTGATGCTCATATGCCCATAGTAGGTGCTTTCGGTGGTGGACAGGGGTCAGCATGGGCACTCTGACCGGTCTGCAGGTATGCAGCTCCATCCCCAGCAAGCTGCCATGCACTGTGTTTTCTGACTTTCTATCATAGCCAGCATTCACCTTTTCAGCAATTTCTGCTGCAGTAACTCTTCTATGGGATCATAGCAGGGAACCCTTTGTTACCCACACACACTGAGCCTTGGGCCTCATGACCCTGTCACCGGGTCCTTGGCCTTCCTTGGACCACTTTTGGTAGGTATTAACCACTGCATACCTAATATATCCCATCCCTTGACATGTGCCATTGTAACAAGACAATATATATATATTATATATATATATATATATATATATATATATATATATATATAAAAGACAAAAAATAAAACACCTACCGTACAGCAGTACCGTGCTGTTTTCACTCTTAAATACCATTTGTCTCGTGTCATTTGCATTACCATGGTAACTTGTCCTTACACCTCATCCTCTATTTTCCTCGTTGCACATAACTGAATAATTACTACATAATACCATTTGTATGTTCACCTAATGGTCACTGGATATATGTACCTCATTTATCTGAACAATTCACTTACTATATTTGCACTATATATATAAATTCTAGGCATGGAGGAGGCACATGATTATGCCTTCAAAATGATGAAATTATTCAAAATGATCAAATTAATGTTTCTACATTTTAAAAAATATTGTAAAGAGCAGTAAACAGTAGTAAATGAAAGAAAGGCAATATTTGGTGTGACAAAAAAATAAATAAAAATAAAGATTGTAGTCTCCAGGAAAATGTGTGCAGTTTTATAAGGAAATAAGTTGTAAGTGTTACTGAGCATCTTGCAGAGCCAGCCATGGTTCTTCTGGAGACTTTGACTGTCACACGTGCTTCTTATTTTTGCAGCAAAACCCAGCAGCCTTTTTTAATGACACACATTTTTCAGTAACATATAATATAATATAATATAATATAATATAATATAATATAATATAATATAAATAATAAATATATATATATATATATATATATATATATATATATATATATATATATATATATATATATATATATATATATATATTGCACAGTGTAAATAAATCTAATAATCCATAATCATTTCACCTGTCAGTGGTTTTAATGTTATGGCTGATCTGTGTATATATCTATTTTTCTATTCTTGCATTCATAAATATTTTTTTTTCATTCATCTCAGGCACGAGGCAGTAATACAGCCTGACTGGGACACCAGTCCATCACAGGGCACTCTGCACACACATTCATACACACTTATAGGTGAGGAATTTAGCATAGCCAATCGATCAATAAGCATGTTTTTGCATGAATTAAACAGGACAACCTTGGGTAGTAAGTGTTTATGGGTAGAACATGCAAAAATGCCACATAGACAGTAACCAGAGTTCAGAATCAAACTTAACAACGCTACCCACTGCACCACTGTGCTGCCCAATATCACTTATCACATGTTTTATTCATTTTAAATATCCATTATATCTATTATATTTTAAAAATTCATTGTACTTATCCATATTATATATTTCTGCTCTTTTTCTTGAATGGTGGTAATCATTCCAGAGTTGACTGTAGGTACTATGGATAATATGTATGTACATATTATGTATAATGTATAACATGTAGGTATTATGCATTAATTATGAGTACTTTGGCAGATATTTTGCTTGCCGAAGCTTTTAAACTTATTACATAGACATGCAGCCATAACCTGCTCACGTACCCTCAAGTCAGTTCGGTCGATTTGACAGCTAAGTCATAACTAAGGCTCCTGAATAAGAAAATAGGGCATCATTTCAGCTAAGGCCCGACAGTCTATGAAATTTGATGGTGGTCAAGAAAGGGCCTCTGGGAGACTATTTGTTTTGGAAATTGTCTTCTGGTCTTTTCTATCAAACAAAGGCAGTTGATTGCTTGGACACAGAGGCGTCCCTAGAGTAGGGAGCAATTATTGACTTTGCTAAGTCAACCTTTAATGTACAAATCACCGTACAAGCCCTGTCCTTGTCACCGAGCCTTTTCACTCTACCGCAGAGAGCATTCTGCTCATAGTCAAGTACACATTAATTCCTTTCAATCTTCACACTCAATTTATTCTGAAATGTCCCTGCCAATATGCTCAGGACTCAGATTAGATGAGGTGAATTGTAATGAAAAAAAAAAAAAACGTAGAAGAAAATGGGAGCTTAGTATTGTGAAGCATTTTTATTCTCCCCGAAGGATATGCTTGGTCAACGGAGGAGTGCGCACTAATGGATTAAATAAATGCATGCAATGGAGGCAGCATAATTGAAGACTTTAGAGATCAACCTTGTAGGTGAAACATGGAATTTATGAATGGCTCATTTCAAAGAATATTGCGTATTTAGTGTTGTTCTTTTTAAGAGAGACAGTGCTGAGGCATTATTTCAAGGAGTCTTGTTTATAATCACACCTTTTGATATCCATTTAAATGTAAGGATTTACAGTTATTAAAGTATTAATGCATTGCTTATTCACAGTGGATCACATATCCCCTCTATTTTTGCCCATCCATTAATCGAACCATTAAGCCAAGTCTATATATGTGGCGTGTATTGATCATTAGTTTTCTGTATGAATACTTCTTCTAATAATTCTTGTGCATAGAGGAAAGAGGTGGGGAGAGGGGGTGTGGATTACCTATAATAATGAATAGATTAACCTCTCTCCTCAGCCTCATAATGGACTTGACCCTGTGATCCAAGCCATCCATCAAGGTTAGACACAGATTAGCCTCAGAAAGGTATATATGAGTGAAGCTTTGTGCAGATTTTGGCAGCATGTCAAGAGGGCTCCATTATCAAGGTCTAGCATGGCACTCTTCTATTTTTATGACTACATCATCTATGGCTAGAAATGGTGTGTTGGTGTGCTTCTGTATCATAGGGCTCAGACCAGTATCACCAAGGCTAAATTCAACTCAGAGAGCAGGGGTTTGGACGAGCCTTGGTTTTTTCTTCACCTTTTTCTACTGAAATGATACATCACAGTTGATTTGAAGGTCTTTGTCATAGCAACACATGGACCAGAAGGCTTGTGAAGAGCTGGATGGGAATTCTGACGAGACAACAGTGACACCCAATGGAAAGAAACGCTGCACTCAACAGGTGTGAGAGCAGGGGGGAAAAAGTTTCAAACAGAGGACACCTGGGATGAATGAGAAAACAAACAGGTATTCTTACACCAACAAGAAATTACATAATCAATCAACAATGCAAATTTTTCACTTGGAAAGAGATGGAGTTGAAATAGCTTGCTGTGATTCTGAATACTAGACTGAAAATATAATTACAAGCACACTGATGACTGGCTTTGACATACCGCAGCCATTAACAGGTTGTTGTGAAGTACATTAATAATGCACTGGCAAATACTAGCACCCCTCCATAAGCCCTGTTTTATCATCACAGTGCAGTTTTCAACGCACCTGCCTTGCATGAATAATTAAGCCATTTTCCGCTTTGCACCTTCATGTTCTGCTGCGCAAATCCACAGTTTGTGTGCGTGTGTGTGTGTGTGTGCTTGACAGATTTCTGAAATGACCCATGCTACAGGTCAGTGCAATGCAGTTTGAAATGAAAAGCAGCTCTGGTAACCCCTTACACTCCTGGCTTATGAATAATATTCATCTGAAAGCATATTATTCAGTAACTACTATGAATTATTCAGTAACTATGGTGAAACAAATTTTTCGAACAGGGTATGTAGTTACCATTTGTAAGAGTGAGGATTGCAAGGGTCCTGGGAGTCTGAGCAGTTGTGGAGTGCTAAAGAAGAACCTGCAACAATTTTATTCAATATGGAGGTGGATGGAGGTTGTCTAAACCACATGCACACAAGCAAACGTTTTTAACACATTACATGTTACAATACAGCACTCAAAATGATCACCACTACAGACTGCTTTGATAACATAGCCAAAGACTCCCAGATGATTTAAGCTTGTGTGTGAGTACATGTGCGTGTTTGTTTTCTCTGAAGTTCAATATTTACTCATCCTCAGACTTTCTGGCAAATTTCAAAAGGGTGTAATTATCTGACATTTTCTCTATAGATCAAAAGAGGTGGTGTGAGTTAATCACTGTGTGGTGTCATAAGCTGAAGCAAATCTGGAATCAGACAGAGGGGGGGAAAAAAGCATGAGGAGAGATCTACGCCAATAAAACACGGCTCAGATTCTCAAATATCAACCATCTGCTGTGTTGGACAAGAGATGTAGTGATGGTTGTTTTCACTTCATGATGTTCGGAGAAACAATTGCTCTGGATGCCTGCTGAGAAGTAAATTAATGACATATCGGCTTACTAAACTCACTGTTCTCACTAAAGACGGCTTGTGATGCTGACTAATATTTAATACAACTACAGCAAAGGGAATACAAAGGCACTAAAACCTACATGTATTTATTTAAATACTGTGCATTATCACCTAACTAAGAACAATCAATTGTGATTTATTTCTATGTCTACGCTCTTTATTACACACATCCTGATCCTATCCTCCCACACAGGAGAGCCCACCTACACAGCAGGATCTGGAGAATTTTGTGAAAATTGTGTGTGTGTGCTGAGCAATAAGATTACTCATCCTCCATCAGCATCACAGTTTCTCCACCAAGGATTAGCCGAGGCCTGAAAGAAAAATGCATGAGTAGGCGTGTACTATATGAGGGTGCTTATTATTATCAACAATCTAATGTGCTTTTTAAAAGTCCCCTCAAAGGAATAAGTGTTAGGAAATAAGACAGCAGTTGCTGTATAGTAAGGATGACAACTTAAAAGATGGATTTGTTCAGACTTTGTTCATTTATTCAAACGGATCATTAACGTTCAAAAAAGTTTTATAAGCATTGCATTTTTTGGATGCCATTCAGTATCACACAGTAGCATTTGTGCTCATTCATTCAGTCATTCATTCAGTCATTCATTTGTTCATTCATCCATTCATGTTCAGTAAGTGCTTTATCCTGGTCAGGGTCGTGGTGGATCCCGAGAACCCTTGGCGTAAAATGGGATGGATGGGACACCCATTCAATTGCAGGACTGAGAGTCTGTGTTGCCAAATGTATCAAGCTACATTCCCTCACATACAGTAAGAGGCCAAAAGCCTGTGAAGCATTCAGCAGAGCTAAGCAACATGCTACACATTCATCAAGCATATTCAGAAGATATATAATACCAATCTGAAGGTTTGGTGCAAATATTGTCAAATGCTAACAGATAAATACATGGGCAAATATAATTGGGTTTGGTCAGTCTGGCTTCACTGTGAAGCAACTACCCTGACTCTTCCCATTTCATAATATCACTCTGCAGAGTTTCTGTTGTCAGTTCTCAGTTCTTTTATGCTGTCTCGGGGTCACTAGAGTCCATGCTGCTGTGTGTGGAGATGCTGGTGGAGTCCTGATATCTGAGCCATTGCCGTGTCTGAGTGCATCTGCGCAGACTCTCCAGAGACTGCTGGAAGGACCGGTGTGCTCTATCCTCATCCAGAGTCCCCTCCTCATCCACATCCTCCGTGATCTTACTGCAGATGAAGCGGGCCTCGTGGTGACGTCCAGGACGACCATTCTGACACTCCAAAGCCCTCATAGTTCCCACAGGATGAGGGAACTCCTCCATGCCCAGAGCTACCAGGTGAGTAGGCAAAGCATTGAGCTGGGTCATGTCCAGTGAGGCCATTGATGCTGGGCTGGTGGTAGTCACTGAAAAACCTTGCAGATTCTTCTTCACTGGGTGCTGAAGTATTGCAGAAATGCAGGTCTGCCGAAAAGCCAGTTTTCTACTCCTTGCTTGGAGGTCTTCAAATCTTTGGAGGAAGAAGAAACCTGTGAGCTTCAGTCCTCACTGTTCAGTCTCTGTCTTGAATGCTTATAACAAGCAGCCCTAGAGAAGCTTTATATAGACCAGTACTTCCCACTCACGTCTCCCTCAGTGCCTGAGCTCCCTCCAGCTCCTCCTTCCTCACTGCACTCTCACACTTCCGATTTCCATCCCGATCCTCCGGAATGTCCCTCGCCCCTCCCCGCTGACAGGGGGCGGAGAGGGAATATTCATTTTCATCTTGCAGTCAGGGATACTAGAAATAGAGATAAAGCTCAGATCATGAAGAAAAGGAGAAGACACATGACAGCAAATCTTCCCATGAGGCAATGTGCATATATGTTCATGTACTATACTCCTGTCGAACACTGAGAAAGAGCCGTGGCATGAGATTGTGTGGGTGTACCAGCTGAGCTGACGCTCCAGATCTATTTCAGGACCACAGATGGCCTTTGGCTGCAGGGGAGAGCAGGAGAGTGAAATTCAGAGACCTATAGAAAATGAGAGTGTGAGAGAATTTTAATTTTTTTTTAACTATCATATCTTAGGAGATGATACAAATGCCTTTTGGATCTGTTATGAAAAACTAATACAAATTTCTCAAACATCATTACATTCTTCATTATATAATTAAAAATCAGTCATTACTACATAGTCATAAAACAGTTATAATGCACCGGGGATTGTAGACAATTTCAGGTATTAGTTATTAGGAGGCAACAATATCATTGTGTGAATTAATATACAATGAATACTGTCACAACAGTGTTTAAAAAATTGTTTCATACAATTTCTCAAAGTGCTAAAAAGATTATTTGTCTTGATTCTAATTCTTGAGTAATAAGTGCTAAAGGAGTAGATTAGTTTTGGATACAGACTAAAAACTGTTAGTAGTGGATTACAACTTCCACAATTTATGTCATATCCTGTCCAAATCCTAAAGGTGAAAACAGGGTTTGCTTAAGGTCAGTTTGTCTATAGTTATGTAATGAAGCTGCGTGACTCATACATATGAAAAAACTGGAAGATTTTGGACCGATACTATAAGTGTCCATTTCACTGGTCAAAGAGGATCTGGGTAAGAGGTCCAGTAATATTACACATATATTTAAAAGCTGATTCTAGTCACTCTCCATTCTGAAATTAAACGACTAATTGCAGAGGTCAGGTTCAGATGTCAGTCAGCATTAAATCCAGGAAGATCACATAGGGCTTTTGTAATGTTAATGATAATCTGCAAAGAATTTTTGTTAAAATGTAGTCTAAAGGTCATTACATTTACATTACATTTACATTTATTCACTTGGCAGATGCTTTTATCCAAAGCGACTTACAAATAAGCAAAGCGATATATCGAGCAGAGAACAATACAAGTAGTGCTACTATACAAGATCCATTAATTGAATACCAGAGGAAGCAAAGTGTACAGAGTAGAGGTGTAAGTGCATTGTGGTTTTTTTTTGTTTTTGTTTTTTCCCTCTAGGAGATGGTTAGGTGTTCGCGGAAGAGGTGGGTCTTTAGCTGTTTTTTGAAGATAGTGAGAGATTCTACAGTCCAGATTGAGATTGGAAGTGCATTCCAACACTGGGGAACGGTAAGCGTGAAGGTTCTGGAAAGGGACCTTATGCCACGCTGAGTGGGAACTACTAAACGTCGGTCGCTAGTCAATCACAGATTGCGGGCAGCTACAGGAAGCCAGTGGAGGGAGATGAAGAGGGGTGTGACATGGGTTGTCTTGGGCTGGTTGAAGACGAGGCACGCTGCAGCATTCTGAATCATCTGAAGGGGTTTGATGGAGCTGGCTGGGAGGCCTGAAAGCAGTGAGTTGCAACATTACACTCAGCTCAGCCCACAGTTAGCTTCAGGTATTTAAACTTTGCACCATATTGACCATTTAATTAATATGGCTGTTATAAACAAGATGCGTGTAATCTTGGTACACAGATATGTGTAATCTTGGTGAATTTGTCATTGGTTTATGCGCTGAAGTGTCCCCAATACACTGACATCACATATTACTGCGATTGTTTTCTTTTATGTATAAAATACTGGCTAAATATGGGCCACTTTGTGTGTGGATGTTTCAGTAGGACCCTGAATAAACTCAGTGTAGTCCAGGATGCAACATCCAGAGCCTTTACTAGAACAAAAAAAAAGCCTGATGATATCAGCCCTAATTAAACAACAATACAATGGCTTCCAGTGTTGATTACAAAATACTGCAACTGATCTAGGTAGCTTTAAGTGGTTATCTTTAAGTGGTTAAGAATATGGGAACACACACACACACATTACCATCCTTAACTTACGCTTCATACTTCATGCTTTCTGTCAGTACCCAGAATTGTGAAAACTTTAGTATAGGGAAATTACTTTCTCCTACAAAAACCCCAGCTATGTGTCCTAGTTTTTATTTTTAGCACTATAAGCTGAAAATTTACTTGTTCTTTTCTATTAAAAAAATAAATAAAAAATAAATCAAAAATAAAAAGGTGTGTATCTGTGGGTTTATGAGCATAGAGATTGAAGGTGCTAGTGGAATGGCTGAGATGTCAGTACACATCACTCTTATGTGTTTACACAGAATTGTTGATGGTGGAGCAGACACAAGCTAATGTCTCAGGGTGCTCTCATGCCTGTGCTACCTTCTGGCTTCCCTTTGTAGTTAAGCTGCTAAAACTAGGCTTAGTGGCATATCAGTTGCACTAAGATCATCATATAGCCCATATGTCAAGTACTGTGCTATCCAATTAACAAATTAAGGATATTCCTTTACAAAAAATAGTACGGATTGTTTTAATTTTAGATTTTTGTCAAGATATGTCAAGGTCATTCCTGCTCTCTGGGCCTACATGACCACTTGTGAGGCAGCTGTGTGTGAAATCCATCCTACTGACACTACTGATTATTGACTATTATCACACCTCTGTTAAACTCCTGCCATTTTATGATTTGTAATAACCTACACATTTTACTGCTGTAATTACCTACATAGCTTTACTGCTAATTCCCTGCATGAAACCATTCTGTTTCCCTGGCCTTATACACCAATCAGCCATAACATTAAAACCACTGACAGGTGAAGTGAATAACATTGATTATCTCATTACAATGGCACCTCTCACGGTGTTATGTGTCAGTGTGTTTGCATTTGTGTGCTCCCTCTCTGCTGTTTTTTTCCACTGTTTGTTTACCCTTCTGTCTCTGGCTGTAATCTTATAAAAGAAAACCACCATCAGACAGAAAAGTCCCATGGCCTTAGTTAGGGCAAAACCCAGGATAGCATAAGAGAAAAGCTGTTGGTTCAGTGAAAGGTTCACTGTGGAAATCTCCATTAACTGGATGACAAGACCTGACCAATAGGAATGCAGGAACCCAGCCAATAGAGGAGGAGCTGTACATTTAAATGGAGCACAGTGAAGCATTTTTGTCACTGGCTCTTGGCTCACTGTTAGCCTACTGTTAGTCTAATCTCCCTTCCTCCCTTATACTAGTTCTCTTGGTTAGAGAACAGGTAAGATTGTGCACGCACCTAGGGATATTTAGGCAAGTGAACAGTCAGTTCTCAAAGTGGAATTGTTGGAAGCAGGAAAAATGGGCAAGCATAAGGATCTGAGTGACTTTGACCAGGGACAAATTGTGATGGTTAGACAATTGGGTCATTGCATGTGCGTCGCTTACCTGGGGAAGAGATGGCACCAGGATGCAATATGGAAAGAAGACAAGCTGGCAGAGCCAGTGTGTTGCTCTGGGCAATGTTCTGCTGGGAAACCTTGGGTCCTGGCATTCATAAGGATGTTATTTTGACGTACTATCTACATAAACATTGTTGTAGACAAGCACTGTACACCCCTTTATGGCAACGGTATTCCCTAATGGTATTGGCTTCTTTCAGTAGGATAATACGCCCTGTCACAATGTGAAAATTGTTCAGGAAAGGTTTGAGGACCGTGACAAATAGTTCAAGGTGTTGACTTGGCCTCCAAATTCCCCAGATCTCAATCCAATTGAGCATCTGTGGGATGCGCTGGACAAATAAGTCAGATCCACGGAGGCCCCACCTCATAACTTACAGGACTTAAAGGATCTGCTGATGATGTCTTGGTGCCAGATAACACAGCACACCTTCAGAGGTCTTGTGGAGTCTATGCCTCAAAAGGTTAGAGCTGTTTTGGCAGCACAAGGGGGACTACACAATAATAGGCAGGTGTTATAGCTGATTATAATGTTATAGCTGATTGGTGTACTCAGTTAGTATTCTATATATAATATATTATAAATAAAAATAATTTATTTTAAAAATAATTTTAGTCTGCTAGACTAGTCATGAGCATATCAAGGTCTGAACATCAATAGTTTCGATAGAGTTTTTTTGTCACATATACATTAACATCTTTTATAAAGTAACATCTTTCTCCTAGAATAGAATGTTCATTTTGCATAAGTATGTATGAATGTATGGAAATTGGCTATAATATAAAACGTAATAAGCACCTCAGTTTAACAGTTAGATTAAATGGATGATTTATTAATGGTAAGTGCCGTACTTTATTGTTCTTTAATGAGATCAGTTCACTGGGACAATTTAAAAAATATATTTAAAAAATAAAGAAAATGCTGTATAAGAAATAGCGATATGTCTTCAATTTTGAGGCTGATAAAACGTTTTGATTCACTGTCCTTTTAAAGACATATGAAAGCAAACTTCAGGAAAAGCTCTAAGATATTGTGAAACCTGATTTTGGAGGCTGAAATCAACAGGCAGCTTAGAGACAACAGACAGGACAACTGATTCTTTTTTAATGGGAATTTGATGTAGTGCACATTCAGCAGTGAGATATATTAACTATATGGACCTCACTAGAATTTTTATCCTGCTTATAGCCCTGGCCACAATCCTCATCATATTTTAGAGTGGTGTCTACTGTACTCTGCTTGAACCAAATCCCTTCAAGGTTCACTCACTTCCTACAGTAATTCCACTATTTGGTGCAGAGAAGACTGGTTTTCACTTTTAAGGACTTGTCCTTGGCACTGCTGCCTTTGGTATGATCATTGAAGTCTAGACCTGCTTTGTGTCCACTGTTCTGAACAGCAGTATTTAAATGATCTGAAACGGAATTCTCTGCAATACAAAGCTATGAAAACCTTGCATGGGTTCTGACAGTTCAAGTCCTGACTGACGCCTGTACTATTCTTCCCTCTTGTAACATAACTGATTCAGATCATCAAGGGCTCATTAATTAGCTAATGAGCTGAATCAGGGAAAGCATGCACTGCTATGACCATCTTGGAGCTGATTTTGGCACCTTTGCCATACCATCTGCTCTCCTCTACAACACAGGTCTATCTCTCATTAGTCTACCACACAGAAAGGCAGAAGCATGCTAGTCAACTGGAATATCGTTGGAAGATCATATTGCTGTATGTCTGATGCCAGTTCTGGAGTTATAGGCTATATACAACATAATCATAACGCTATCAATATGTCAACTGATAGATTAAGAAGAAATTGGTTTAAAAATAAATAAATAAATAAATCAAAATTCATATACACATTTAAAGTGCCACGTTATTCCTAATGGTTAAGACAACTATAGATGTGTTGGTTATTCACAAAGCATTTGGCATGAAAGGCAGCTCCTTAAATAAAGACTAGACCAGAGGACATTATTTATAGATTTTTATGCATTCTAGAACCAGTTAGTGTCACCTAAAAGAAGTTGAAGAAAAAGCCAGGAGAAATTGGTATTGTATTTTTAAAATTATGCCTATCCAAGCCCTTAGCCATACAAAGTTCTGATTTGCAAAAGTAATCATATTTATAGGGTGCATGGTGGCATAGTGGTTAGCACGTTCGATATAACAGCTTGCAAGTGCTTTTTGTAGCCAGCTTGGATGCTTTCCTTTTTTTTTGATTTGTCATACACTCTTCCTTGTTTTTTTCCCCCCAAACATAACTTGTTGCCAATGAGTTTCATATTTACTTCATCAGTCCACATCACAAGATTCCAAAATGTCTCTGGCTAATCTAGATATTGCTTTGCATACATCAGATGCTCACTTTTTTATGAGCTCTGACAACTCTTCCATGAAGCACATACTTGTGCATGCAATGTTGTACAGTAGACCAGTGCACCACGACTCCTATGAGACTAAACACTTCCTGCAGGTCCTTGCTGTCATTTGGGGGTTTTGCTTTGCAATTGCTGACCAGCAGACAGGTAGCTCTATCTGAAACGTTTCTCGTTCTTCCAGATCTTGCCTTCACTTACACATTTCTACTAAACTGCCACTTCATATTGACATTCTGAATCCACCTGGAATTGGACGTGTGTCTACATTGTCTCAACACACTGTGAAGAGGATAGCCAAAAAATCTCCAAGGATCACAGCTGGAGAATTGCAGAATTTAGTTGTGTCTTGGGGTTAGAAAGTATCTTCCAGCAGGACAATGATCCAAAACATACATCAAAATCAACACAAACATGGTTTACTGACCACAAAATCAAGGTCCTGCCATGGCCATCCCAGTCCCCTGACTTGAAACCCATAGAAAACCTGTGGGGTGAATTGAAGAGGAGAGTCCACCAGCATGGACCTCGATATTTGAAGGATCTGGAGAGATTCTGTATGGAGGAACGGTCTCAGATCCCTTTCCATGTATTCTCCAACCTCATCAGGCATTATAGGAGAAGACTCAGACCTGTTATCTTTGCAGAGGGAGGTAGCACAAAGTATTGAGTAAAAGTGTGCCAGTAATTGCTTCACATCTATATTTAACAAAGATTTTTTATATATATATAAACCTGTGTTTTGTTTGCAATTATTTTAGTATTTTTGTGATTTTTTAAACAATAAAGACAAATTTTCACAGCCTTCTTTGCTCATATTTGCCAAGGGTGCCAATATTACTGGAGGGCACTGAATATATCATTTTGGAAAAAGATTTTTCCTCTAGCATAAGTTTCCCCTACATATGGAGACTTGAGAAACCGGCGTTTACTGCAGAGGTTGCGTTTATTTCTCTTCACTTCAAAAATGAATACAAAATGTCCTTTGTTCGGGGGTGCCAAAACATTTGCATACAACTTTAGTTTTGACAAGAACTCCTGTAAAATCAGATACCCATTCTTCTTCAGTTCTTGGCAACATAAATGGTGTTTTCATTTCTTAAAATCAGTCAATCATTGTCAAACAGAATTCATAAATTGTATCTTGGCAACTCTGCACTTTTAATTAATGAGTTCAAACTCCTTTAAATATAGTAATTAAGTTTATTTATATAGCACGTTTCACACAGCAAAGCTGACCAAAGTGCTGAACAGATTCAGGAAAGTAAAAAGAGAAAACAGAATAAAAGCAAATAAAAACTGACAAGAGACCATCCATCCATCTTCTACCGCTTATTCCTTTCTTCAGGGTCACGGGGAACCTGGAGCCTATCCCAGGAAGCATCGGGCACAAGGCGGGGTACACCCTGGACAGGGTGCCAGTCCATCGCAGGGCACAATGACATACACACTCACACACCCATTCATACACTACGGACAATTTTGGACACGCCAATCAGCCTACCATGCATGGCCCCAGCGGGACTCAAACCCCAGACCATGGAGGTGTGAGGCGAACGTGCTAACTACTAAGCCACAGTGCGCCACCGACAATAGACAATAGTAAAAATTTGATTAAAACGCCTGGGAGAAGAGACATGTTTTAAGCTTCTTTTTAAAAGTGGTAATAGAAGATGTAAAGTGGATGTCCAGTGGCAATTGATTCCATAGACGAGGAGAAGCAACTGAAAAAGCTCTATCCCCCTTTGTTTTTAACCAAGAACGAGGGACATGCAAAAGAAACCTAACCTTTACTAACTAAACATGTTAGTAAAGGTTCATTTCAGCACTGTCATGAATAGGCTTTAAGATTTCCAACCAAGACACTTTTATATTTGAATGTGAATTCTAAAGAACACAAGACTCATACAAGCAACAAAGCATTCCAGTTTATCTCTGCAAGTTTGACATTGACATCAGTCTTGTACTGTTCTCACTCTCCTGAAGTAAATCCAAATCCATTTAAATACATGCTCAACTCATACCTCAACCTCATACAACCAATATCACCAATATAGTATTACCTGTTTCAGACACTATTAAGTGGAAATGGAAACATAACAGTGCCCTTAGCTCCTTAAGTTCTCACCACACTGCATTAGTAATTCAGTCATCAGAATGCCCTAGTTATAATTACGCAATGTTTAAAAATGTAGTAGCACACACCTAGTGCAATGCAAATGTAGTCTGTATAAAAAAGATTTTACATAAAAAAAGTCTTACATAAACACTTTTGTTGTAGCAACAGAGCTAACATGCACACTACAACGAATCAGTCGCCAGACTAAAACATACATATTTTTAAAAAAGGTGATTTGAAGACCCTTTATTGGAGGAAAAAAAGGGGGGGGGGGGGTGAGTGCTATTGTAATGCTATTTACAAAACAAATCTCTTGATTTAACATGACATAACCGTTTGTGTAGATGCAAATCAACACATCATCTTACTGAAAATGTGAATCGTGTGCCATCAACACTTAAAGGTGCTGTGGGTAAATTTTATTAATGTGTCTAAATACAAAATAATCACACAATTTCAAATAGACATTAGAAAAACTGAGATTCCCAATATTACCATGCAATGAATCTGGGTCATTTCTTTGTTTTTAGGCTTCTGTTAAAAAAAAAAAAATTCTTCCGCAGAATTGAGCTCAAGCAGCCGAAGCAGAGTTGCTCAGGTACTCCCATTTCCCTTTACAGGCAATTCACACGGCATGTATAGTTTCTAACATTCGAATGGGATCATTAGGGAAAAGGGAAGGATTGTCAATGTTTTAATTGCAATTACAATTCTCCTCACAGCAGAGGGCTTTAAAAATTACAGACTGCTCCTTTAATTCAACATTCCTCCTCCTCCAAACATGGTGAGTTGAGTTGATGCCAAAGAGCTCCATTTTGGTCTCATCTGACCACAACACTTTCACCCAGTTGTCCTCTGGTGGTCAGATGAGACCAAAATGGAGCTCTTTGGCATCAACTCAACTCGCCGTGTTTGGAGGAGGAGGAATGCTCCCTATGACTCCAAGAACACCATCCCCAACAAACATGGAGGTGGAAACATTATGCTTTGGGGGAGTTTTTCTGCTAAGGGGACAGGACAACTTCACCGCATCAAAGGGACAATGGACGGAGCCATGTACCGTCAAATCTTGAGGGAGAACCTCCTTCCCTCAGCCAGGGCATTCAAAATTAAAAGTAATTACTAAGTCCTTACCAAGTACTAAGTCATGTTTTGCAGAGGGGTCAAATACATATTTCCCTCATTAAAATGCAATGACAATGACATTTTTGACGCGTTTTTCTGGATTTTCTTGATGTTATTCTGTCTCTCACTGTTCAGATAAATCTACCATTAAAATTATAGACTGATCATTTCTTTGTTAGTGGGCAAACTTAAAAAAACAGCAGGGGATCAAATACTTTTTTCCCTCACAGTAAATACAATCAGAACATTAAGATATTATACTTCCAGCACTAACTAGAAGATTACCTTTTGGCGTCAGATAATTAATTAAATGGAGTCAGACATATAAATAATCAATTAAAACACACATTCAACCTTCGGCTGAACCTATTTCTGTCTTTGTTCATAGGAGAGCAGTGGAATAAATAATTAACCCTTAATATTTTAGCCCTAGACCTGAAGAAAAGCTTTAAGACTCTTTGCTCTGTGGCAAGATGCATTAACATCCTGAAAAATTATTTATTAATCACCTATTTTCTATCGATTGAGAAAAGTGTCCAACGTGCATCTGTGCATTGACTGTTGAGGTCTCCCCTGGTCCTTTACCTGACATGCAACCCGGGGTCATAAATGAGTGTAAGAATTTGATTGTTTTCTTCAGGCAGTCATCTTTATATTTCATTAGAACACCATCAGACAAAAGTTCCAGCATCATCTCCTTGGTCAATGCAGATTTGTGATTCATCACTGAAGATCACTTTCATCCAATCATCTACACTCCAAAATTGCTTCTCTTTATCCCATTGTAACCTTGTTTCTTCTGTTTAGGTGTTCGTGCTAGTTTTCGCTCAACTTTTCTGTACATAAATCCCATTTAATTCAGCCGACTGCTTACAGTTCTGTCAGAAACATTTACTCCTGTTTCTGACCATTTTCTATTTTCAAAGGCATATTGCTTTTGTTTTCTATTCTGATGCTTTGACATCTTCCTCAGTCTACCCGTACGTTTTCCTTTTATAGCCTTCCCATTTTGTTTCTACTTGCACCAGATTTTAGACACAGCTGACTGGGTACAACAGACATCTTTTGTCCCACTCCATGTCCATGTCAGATTTCCTTCATGAAGGAGTTTTATAATCCTTCCCATTATTTCAACTGACAACTCTCTTGTTGGGGCCATGTTTCCTTTTGAAAAGTCCAAGTCTGTAAGCACTTTATTTTAACTGCAGACTAATTTACATTTTTTGATTCCATAATGTTTTCCTCTATTTGACCTGAGGAAAAAAAAAATATACCATTAATGAAAATTATTTCATGTAATTTTTTCGAGGTATATTTTATGAAGCTAGAAAGTTCAGCTAATAAACAATAATTATTTTTGTGTCACATCTGTGATTTGTTCATTTCATACAAAGTAAAAAAATAATAATAAAAAATAAATAAAACAAACACACCACACAACAACAACAGATGAACATCCTCCAAGTGTGCGATTCCATCATTTTTGCCAGGGGTTGTAGCATAAAAATTGAATACCAGATCAGGCCTTTCTGTGTTTTCTGCATGTGTTAATATAAAATTAGATCGTTGATAAAGTGTAAACGGACCACCAGGTGTATATTACAGGTACGGCCAGTCTGTAATCCTGTTCAATTAGCAAAGCAAGGAAGAAATGTTTCTCAAGAAAAGCATTAGATTTATTTTTGTTAGCAATGACAATGAAATGCTTGTGTCTCCTCTCTAGAACTGAAATAAATGCGAAATACTGAATGATTCAAACAAGCCTGAATAAACAAACAATCCTATTAGCAGCAGTGAAGCAGGAATTAATCTTGGTCTCAGCAATGAAAGGAAAAGTTTTATGGCATTTTTGGTTGGTCCACCAGTCTTCTCCTCTCAGAAGTCCACCCATCCTGCTTCATTTGCTGTCCAGATGTTAGCCCTGCTTTTGCTTCTTCAGGTAACGTGCACGCTGAGACAAGCCCATGTTCATGACATACTTGGTGAGCAGTTGTGCAGGAAGTAGAGAAGTGGTCACCCAACCCTGCAGAGGTTAAAACACAATGCTAGCTTTGTTCAAGATTTGAAAACATTGTCAGCTTTCTTATTCAATGAAATTCTAAGTTAGCATATTCTCATGGATGCTGCAGTAGGAAAATAAACAAGTTATAACATAAAATAAAGAAAGTGTAAAAAAATATATATATTAAAAAATATATAATAATAAAATAAAATTTACATAATCCTACCACTCTGTGGCACACTGGAACAAAAGAACAATATGGCATGAAAATAACAAATATAAAAGCTCTGCTTCAGACATGAACAGTGGACATAGGTGTTTTTTGGGGGTTTTTTTTTTTTTTTTTACATATGCATGAGGTGTGGTATTGTGCAACTTGTGCAAAACTTGTGGATAATGTGCACACATTATCCATCCACAAATCAAAACAACCTTCATTACAAATCACAAGGCTATCGATTTGTACAGTCAGATCCATAAGTATTTGGACATTGACCATTTCTGCAATTTCGCCTCTGTACACCACCACGATGAACTTGAAATTAAGCGATCAAGATGTGATTGAAGTGTAGACTTTTAGCTTTAATTCAAAGGCTTTAACAAAAATAATGCACTGTTTAGGAATTACAACCATTTTTACAGATTCCCTCCATTTTCACAGGCTCAAAAGTAATTGGACAATTGACAAGTTTCATGTCCAGGTCTGGCGTGTTTCCTCATTATTTCATGGCCAATTAAGGAGAGAAAAGGTCTGGACTTGATTCCAAGCATTGAATTTGTATTTGGTAGCTGTTCATGGGAACTCCATATTTGGTCCAAAGAGGTGTAGATTCAAGTGAATGAGGCCAACGTTAGGCTGAAAACAAATAAAATTGACCCATCAGAAAGATAGCAGAAACTTTAGGAGTGGCTGAATCAACAATTTGGTACATTCTTTAAAAGAAGGAATACACTGGCGAGCTCAGAAACACCAAAAGGCCTGGAAGGCCAAAGTGGATGATCGCAGAATTCTTTCCTTGTTGAAGAAAAACCCCATTCAAAACATCTACCCAGTCAAGAACACTCTGGAGGAGGTAGACGTACCATTGTCCAAGTCTAAAATCAAGAGACACCTTGAATGAATGTAAATAAATACGGTTTACCTCAAGATGCAAACCACAGGTAACACCCAACAATTTATTTAAAAAATAAAACCTGACCAGTTCTGATGCAAGACTGACTTGATGGGAATAGTATAGAGAAGCAATGCTCATGATCCAAAGCATACCCAGTCATCTGCCAAAGATTGACGGGAAAGTTTCATGGTATGGGCATGTATAGCTGCCAATGGAACTGGGTCACTGGTGTTTTTATACGCTTTCCACGTATTGAAGAAAAAACTGAAGGTGGAAAAAGACCCACAAACAAGCAGCAACTGAAGGCAGCTGAGGTAATGGCCTGGGAAAGTATCTCAAGGGAGCAACCTCAGTATTCGGTGATGTCCATGGGTTCCAGATTTTAGGATTTTCATCAAAGTATTAAAATGGTTATAATTCCTAAACAGTCCATCAATATTTTTTAAAACCCCTTGAATTAAAACTGAAAATCTACACTTCAATCAAGTCTTCATTTCAAATCCATTCTGGTGGTGTACAGAAGCAAAATTACAAAAATTGTGTCGCTGTCCAAATACTTGTAGACCTGGCTGTACATCCTAGATCTGAGCACAACAGCGTTCTGTCCACTGACACAGCATCTTCAAAAGAGACTGAAATTGAGATTGTGTCAAGGTCTTGTGAAGGTCAGCTCAGGTTCTCACCATGATGGCATGAGGCAGATAGCCATTCGTTTGACTCTGAAGACCCACAGTGCTCAGCTGCGACGCCACGTAAGTCTCCGGAGTAGGAATCTCCAGAGACGCTCGCTTGATCTTACTCAGCTTGGTGGTCACATAGAAGGGCAACACACTCTAGATCGGAATGAACATATGTTAATAACCAAAAAAAAAAATAATAATTTTTACTTTGATCCTCCCTGCATTTGTTTTTCCCACTTTTTGTCCTCAATCTGATCAAAATTCTCCCCCAGCAGTCAGCTGCCCCCCTCCCCTACAACTAACCCAGTGAAGATGAAAGTCGACATGTGCCCTCTGAAATGAATCTTTTTGAACTGCTGATCATGCTGTGTCACAGGGCAGCATAACACACACAGAGGAAAGCGCTACCTGACCTGTTCTGCATACCTGATCTCACAGACATCCACACTTGACTAGTGTCGCTGTGATTGACATGGGAGAGAGAGTAGGTCTCTAGCAGCCAGAGGGATTCTCCGTTCATGATGGAGGAACACTCTTCTGCTAGCTCCTGGGGGTTTTTTTATCTGTATTTTTGGTGTTTTTTCTCTTACCTGGATGATGATGCCCTTGCTTCTGTACTCAGCATCCAGTCCACGAGAGAAGAAATCCACAAAAGCCTGATGAAAAGTAGTTGAAAGGCAATTTAATAAGGCAAAGTTTTAATTGAAACGAATAGTCAAATGATAAAAAAAAAAAAATGAAAAGACTGAGCAACGGCTTAACAAAATTTCCCCACTCAAAATTGTGCGGTCGGAAACATTAAAAGTGTCAGAGACAATTAAACTCTAAAATTGAGCAAAACCAGCTCAAGGAAATTAGTGCTTGTGTGAGAAGGTGAAAAAGAGGGTGTTAATGAACAGAAGAAACACAAAATCTTTCAAAGACAAGGGCTAAAACTCTCAAGACTAGCATAAATAAGCTTTATAGTCCTATCCATTATGGTTCATTTTTCTTTTTGTCCTTTGTTCATTTCCTTACTCCATCCATCGACAGTAAATCCCAGTGTTCAGTGGACCTGACAACTGCAGGTGACAAACTGCTGCTGTTCATTGCTCTGCGAGAGAACGTTTGTCCAAAAAAGGCCAGTGGGGACAGTCTCAATGACATCACACGCTGTGTGTGTGTTGCTAAGATACACTGAAGTAGGAGACCGTCTGGCCAGCTTTGACTACTGCATGATTTTCATACATTCACTCAACAAGCCATGAATTGTTGCTTAAAACTACAGCCATCTGATCTATAGCACTGATGGCATTTAAAGTCAGCCAAAACTTGATTTGAAGGCTAGAAACCGTTTGTGATTAAGATGCCCACGCAAATACAACGCATGAATACATTTGAATGAATACATATTCAAGAGCCGTGTATGCTGCCGAGTTGTCCAATCAAATCAGCCCTCATTTTTTCCTTGTAAGAACTGAATGTGCACCGTGCAGCACAGTGACATTTACATAATGACTTATGATTAGACATAATTGACTGATTTTTATATTGACTTTTAGTGGTAGAAATACCCAGCTGACTACACAACTTATAGCAAATTTGTCTCATCTTTGTCAATGATGAACACAGTTGCGCTCATAAACCTGTTCATTTGATTGATTTTTTAAATAAAGTTTAGAATTGGGATTAGAATTGCATTTATTTTTATTTTATTTTGTACTGCCATGAAGAAGCTATTTGACATAACAGATGTTTACATATAGTACACAAGACACAATAATAACCGAATTTACGCAAATGAATCAGTTCCAAAGTTTTTCCCCTAATTTAATCCCGTGTGCTTTTACCTGGATGATCAGCGACCGTGTTTATGTTTTGTGAGAGTTGTTCATGAGTCCCTTGTTTGCCCTGAGCAGTTAAACTGTCCACTGTTCTTCAGAAAAATCCTTCGGGTCCTGCACATTCTTTGCTTTCCCAGCATTTTCTGCATATCTGCATTTGACCCCTTTCCAACAGTGACAATATACAAATTTAAGATCCATCTTTTCACACTGAGGACAACCGAGGGACTTGAACACAACAATTTATAAAAAGGTGCAAACATTCATTGATGCTCAAGAAAGCAACACAATGCAATAAGAGCCAGGGGGTGTAAACTTTTGAACAGGATGATTGGTGCAAATTGTCTTCTGGGAAACAGGTCACTTCTGAAGTGCAGTACTAAATGAACAAAATAATATCTTTAAATAACAATAACAAATTACACCAATCATCCTGTTCAAAAATTTTCACCCCCCTGGCTCTTAATGCATCATGGTGAATTCTTGAGCATCAGTGAATGTTTGCACCTTTTGTAATAGTTGTGTTCGAGTCCCTCAGTAGTTTTCCGTTTGGCATGGATTCCTGATAAACATTATACAATTAAAATAAAATTCATAGTAATATTGTGCAGTCCAGGTCAAACAATTAAAACAGCATTACAAGCAAGCAAGCAAAAAAAAAAAAAAAAAAAAAAAATACTCTTCCCTTCACTACATACTGCAGGAGAATTAATGCCCTGTGTCAAATAGCTTCCATTATATAATCAGAATCACTCTTGCTCCAACAGAGAAAAACAAGTTCCAACATTTTAAAAGATGCTTAGAATTGTATTTTTTTAATTAGGAGCATGTAAATGTATTAGACCTTCTCAAAATCTGAAAGCTGACATGTACTGTATATATTTGAATGGTATGCTTGTCACATTAAGTAAAAGTCCGCTTTTCTCTGGTGTATTTAATACATCTATATTTATAGCTAATTTTTCCTTTGTTTTGAACTTGCTGGGGGTACGATTTCATGTTTTAAGATACCAGAAACTTATTCAAATCTCAATCATTTTATGTAAATTAGGTCACAAATAAATCAGCCTGGATTCCCAGTAGATGCTTTCGAAGTGGCCAAGTATCTGTGATAATTGGTGTTTAGTGGCCACAACTGCTGTTCATTATTTTGTCTGTAGAAAATAATAAATTCTGCTGTGTTTAGTTATAATATATTGGTGAACTAACCCACTTATGTTGGAGATGGGGGATATAAATAGTGAACATTCACAAAATTCAGTTGTAAGGAATGGGACAGAATTTTTAAGGCTGTACTTGAGGTCTGGAAAATGCCAACTTCTCCACGAGTCTGCGGTAAGATACGGTGCACATGCATTTTTGGACCAAAATAGGTTTGTTTAGGTATCAACAAAGTTAAAAAAAAAAAAAATCTAATTTTCTGCTGCATTTTTTAAACAACACACTGAAACCACTGCATTGACTATTTTCATACTTGGACATGTCTGTGGACACCAAAAAATTCTCCAAAAAAACAAGTTTTCGGTAAAGCGTCAGATGACCTCATATTTCTATGGCGAAAAGAGAGCACTCTGGGTATGGATGAATATGATGAGACCTTGACTCGAGCTCTGAACCACTGCACGCTGCTGGTTTGATGAAGATTTGAGCACTTGTCTTGGGCACGGGTTTCAGTTTCCTCTGCACCAACACACTTGGTTTAACTCAAAAATGGTTTCTTAATTAGCAGGATGAATTAAATAATTGAATTAGTTAAAAGTTGGAAATTGAATTACGTTTTGTACAGCACACAAAGTGTAAAATGGTAAGCATTGAGCTGTGAGTCTGAAGGATTCTCCACGGCCTTCATGGTTAGTTAAGCTAGAACGGAGAACGGGAACGAAGACCGGGGAGGTGGAGGTGCAAAGTAAATTCGAAATGGCTTTTTTTTTTTTTTTTTTTTAACACCACTCCACACAAAGATTGAAAAATCAAACACCATATCACTATCTATGACATTGGGGTTTTTGTAGGGTTTTTTTTAGGGCTTTATTGTGTTTTTTTTGCTCGGCACAGGGCTTACAAAGCAGGTGTGTGACAGACTGGAGAAGGTGAGGAATTGAGAGAGTGAACTTGCCTTAGAGGACGAGTAGAGAGTGAGGAGTGGAACGGGGTACATGCCGCTCGCAGAGGCAACGTTCAGGATAACTCCTTTAGACCTGGAATGAAACATGGCACACAGCAGAGATTTGTAGTCTGTGCGGATCAGCTTATATTCATGCATTTTTTATTAGCATCAAGGCTCTCTAACTAGCGCTCTTTCCCAACAGGAGAAATGTGCAAACTAATTAAGCTTGTTATTACGCTTTATATCGATTTCATTCTTCTTCTTTTTTTTATTTCATTATTAAGCTCCTGAAATCTTCAAAAGCTATTAGTGTTCTACACAACAGGTTTTGCTTGAACATAGAGACCTTTTTAAATGGCCCCGTCTAACCACTTCCTACGCACACAGCAGCTCAGCTCCCTCTTGTGGTAACAACAGAATAACAGCAGGTGACATTTCCCTTAGCCAACATTACTTTTTTTTTTTTTTTTTTTAAACTGTTGAGTAGTGATTAACAATTTATAAGATTTCTACAAGTCTTCCAAAAGCCAAAGCACACTTCATTTCTATGGGGCCTAAAAGCAGCCAAGTGCACATATCTTATATTTCCGTTCTAATTTGGTGATAGATTAAGTTATTTTTATCCTGTGTGTCAGCACAAACTGAACGTTTCACGTTTCTGCCAGGTATTGAACGCTTTCAAAAATAAAAACTGTTCTGCATTGTACTACAAAATAAAACTGTGTGCTTTACGACCTTATCTGTATGTAAGAGTCAGTACTCATTCACACCTTACATATGACTGGACGGACTGGACCAGATGCAATAATTTTAAAAAAAAATGTGTACTGAACATGGTGGCTGTGATGTAATGAATAAAAAGGGTCAAATTTCAAGTAATAACTCACCTCTCAACCATTCTGGGCAGCACGAGCCGAGTCATCTGCAGTAAGGAGGAGGAGGAGATAAGAAATGAAGCACACAGTATGAATGAAATGACAGGAACTAGGCAAACGTATAGAAGAAAAGCTCAGCTGCAGTACATACAGTACAGAAGACTACTCCAAGAACTATGAGCTACAGTAAAGAATGGTTAGTTGAGCGC
Source organism: Ameiurus melas (assembly GCA_012411365.1). Taxonomy (NCBI): domain Eukaryota; kingdom Metazoa; phylum Chordata; class Actinopteri; order Siluriformes; family Ictaluridae; genus Ameiurus; species Ameiurus melas. The sequence continues at coordinate 10,743,594 of CM022754.1, forward strand.
TATAACAATTCAGCTTTTTTTGGCCCAAAGGTGGCAGCAGAGACCATTACTTTCAATAATACACTTCAGGGAGTTCAAACAATGAGATAAATCTGTGGATTTATATATAGCGCTATGATGTACACAGATTTTTCCCTGGTCTCTTAATCTGCATTCACCAGTAGGGCTGCCGGTCATTAGTGAAAACAAATCCCTTGGCTTGGGTTAATGTCTGTGTAGAGTTTCCACCATGTTCTCCCTATGCCCTTGTGGCTTTCCATCCACCTCCCAAAGCACATCATGTGCTACACTAAATTCCAGCTAGGTGTGAATGTGTGTGTGCATGGTGCCTCACACCCAGTGTTCCCAGGGTACATTGTAATCAAAACTGTTATCAAAGACACGTCCAAGACCAGGACTAGCCAAGATCAAGTGAGGACTGAATCATAAGTGCGTCAAGTCAAGATCAAGATGGTACTACCATCTAAACTTTTCAAGGCCAAGCTTTTACTTAAATTAATTGGCTTCATACGTACATTGTGAATGATTAGAAGGAATTACATCATCATAATCTCAAACTTTATTTTCAGGCACGTTTTCTTACATTTATGGCATTAGCAGACGCCCTTATCTAGAGTGACTTAAATTCATCTCATTTATACATCTGAGCAGTTGAGGGTTGAGGGACTTGCTCAAGGGCCCAACAGTGCGAATACAAATGTCAGTAAGTCAAAGTCAATACAGAAAATGTGTTGAGACCGGACTCGAGTCCTACAGCCCGAGACTCGGGATCCACCACAACCCTGACCAAGATCCAGTGCTTAGTGGAGATGGATAAGTGGCAACACTAAATAACCTGCTGCTGAATCAGACATGTGAAGTGTTACTTCACAAGAATACTACTTGTATTGTTCTTTGCTTGATATATCGCTTTGCTTATTTGTAAGTCGCTCTGGATAAAAGCGTCTGCCAAGTGAATAAATGTAATGTAAATGTAAGTGCCCTGAACACACAATTGTGCGTAATTTTCACAAACATTTAAGACTGAATATAACTATAAATCCCAAGGAAAAGTAATTCCTGCAGGGAATAATTGATCATATTTATTATAAAAGAACTTATTATTGCTGTTAATTGCATTTTTCAGCCATGTTTATTGATTTTATTCTTTTTTTTGTACTTTAATTTGTTTCAGCATGGCAGTATTTAACATAATATCAGAATCAAAGTTAACATGCTCATGACCTAACCAGTCTTCGGTCAGCGTCACAGAATTAATCACGGAGAATACCAAAGAGGAGTGATACTCACCTGGCAAACCGAGGTGATGTTGATGTTGATCATGTTGTTGACAAACTGTAATAAAGACACAGCGGGGTTTATTTAGGAACAATTTCAACAGTTGCGGCTCTTCGGCAGGTGAGGCAGACCCACCTGATTTATTGGCTAATCAACAAATGTAAATTTTCATAAAGTCCTCAATCATAATTCTACACGTTTTAAATTCAATTGAAATATTAATTACCAACGGTTTTAATAAATGTTCCTGTTTGACAGATACAAGTCATTTATTTGGTCACCTATCTAGATATTGCTCGATTGTGGGGCAGCATGCTCAGCCCCCTTTTAGAGTTATTCCACCTAGTGGTAGAGCTGGGTGATATAGATATTATAACAATATTGTGATAACTGATTAAGCAATACACGTTTATGAGATATCGTTGGTATGGTGATGCATTTTTTTTTTACTTTTTACTCATTACAAATGAAAATGGTAGTGAATTGATTGTGTTTATTTGATGTCTTTTTTACTTAAACTTTTGTATTTCTAAGCATTAAAGTATTGTCAAACTCAGTTTACTGTATTTTGGTTTATTTTACAACTGCTTTGTATACAGTTTGTTAGATAAATGATATATCGTGATAGGCATCGTGTACTTTAGAGATGTCCTCAAGTATCTTGGTATGATATTTTTGTCTTACCTAGTGGTCTAAAAATTGGAACTACAATAAGAGGCCCTTTAGGGAAGGAATCACGCTGCCCCATGTAAAATAAAAAGAAAAAAACACCCCCCCCCCCCCCTTTTTTTTTTTTTTTTTTTTTTTTTTTTTTCACACACTGTGACAATGATGACGAGAAACACGACTGCTGTCCTGAACACAGCTGAGCAAAGCAACCTCTCAAAACGAGTGTGCTAGATGACTTCATGTTGTTGATTCTCAACTGCATATTACAAGATTTCTTTAAAAAACAGCCCATATCAAAAAATAGCCCATATCATTTTTCAAGTATGGTCCCCTCTCAGCTTAAATTTTGGTTGAGGCTGTTGTCATTAATGTTGTCCTTCCCCACCAACATCTACCATCATGAGTCGCTCCTGGATTTTCATATCAACACATCGGTCCAGACTTTATGGTGAAAAAAAATAAAATCAGCCACACTGCATTTCAATCTATTAACCCTCCACAAAACCCACCACTACTTACATTTTCGAGATTTGGAATGTTCAGAAAAAACTCTGGGTAAGAGTAGGACACGCCGACGTTGTTCACTGCAAGAAAAACAGACCAAATTAAAGACAAGAAAACAGATCAGACGTACAAGACGTGCTCGCATTCCAGTAGGAGGCAGCAAACACTAGCATATGGCCGGTGTTCATTAAAGAAATAGTCCTACTGTACTCGAAATATCCACCAGTTTAGAAAAAGAGACACCGGTTACAGAGTCCACGCCTAGAACATTTTGTTCCAGAAGCCCAAATTACATTACAGGAACATGATAACAACCAATGAAATACACAAGCTTCCAACCGATTGGCGGGTTGGTAAAATGCAATCACGCACTCAAACACACACACGTGCACACACAACCTACCCAAGATCCCAATTTCAAGGCCAGCTAGTCCAGATTCAATCTTGGAATAGATATCCACCAATCCAAAGTCTGCAGAGATGGTTTTGGTCTCAACGTTGTACTTGCTCTCTGAAAGATAACGGAGACATGAAAATGTGAAAACCATGAACATACAGCAACAGGAAATGACAGTGGCGTCAGAAAAACGATAAGGAGAAGTCAGGGAAGGACGAGTGAGCTGTGGCATAGCTGCTCCGTTCTATCAAGGGCAGATAATGAATAAACAAATTGTTTAACAAGATAGAAGGAGCGAGTGAGAAGTTGGGAGAGGGGGGGGGGGGACAAGAATGAAACTGAAACAGAAGACATCAGGAGAGGGAGAAAGAGACAGAGAGGGCAGGAGACAGAGAGGGAAACCGAGGAAGAGCAAGCATAAAAGCAAGAGTAATAAAGAGAGAAAGAAAAGGTAAAAAAAAAAAAAAAAAAAGAAGAAGAAGAAGAAAAGAAGAGAGCAAGATAGGGAGGAGAAAAGAGAAAGGAAATTGGGGGAAAATAATAGAAGTGGAATAAAAAGGAATTAAACAAGAGACAAGGAGTGAGTGAGAGAGAAGAAAGAGAAAGGGGAAAACAGATAGGAATGAGACTAATGGTTGGGAAAATAGTGAGAGAAGTAAATGGAAAACAAAACAAGTGGGGGGACAACACAGAAAAGTGAAAGGAGAATAAAGCGTGAGTGCAAGAGAGATGGAGGAGAGAGGTTGAGAGAGAAAGAAAAGACGTCTGAGAGAAAGAAAGAAAGAAAGAAAGAACAAAAGAAAGAAATGCATTATGAGAAGAGAGAGAGGAACAAGCTTCCATTCATCTCTGCTCAGACTCTGCTCTTCCCAGAAGACGCTGTCCTGCTTCATTGATAAAGACGTGCAGTAACAGGTGAACCGGAGCAACTCAGCCAGCACACAGGCAATTAAAAACATGACGCCCCCACATAAAAAAAAAATAAAAATAGCAAGGAAAAAACCTCTGTTCAGTTTTAGATTTTCAAAAAGCCCTAAGAAAAGTTTGTTACAAGCAGCTAAACTTCAGATGCCCAGTTAACTCAGACACCCAGAAAACCCGGTGTGTACACCTGCGCCTGAGTAGGAGTCACGTTAACCCGAGCTCCTCCCACACATTACATCATAGAAAACTATACTCCTACATTATATCCTACAATACAGCACTCTTATTCGTGTTTAAATCTGGAATATGTAAGAGACTAAAACTTATGTGAAATGGACGTCAGATGAATCCAGTCAAATGTCCACAGCCATTTTTCCTACTTATGTGTGGAAAATAAATCCATTTGCTCTGGCGCCCCACAAGACATATCCCAGGATGCACCTCCATCTGCGATTTTCTCTCAGTGTTGCAGCGCCAGGCAACTCGGCTGGCACCGAGCCGGTCTTTCAGCGCCACACTAAAAATAACCCGCTTCATTAACATCGAAACTCATTCAGCAGAGGGAGACACTCACTGCCTCGCATGCAGGAGCAGCGCTTTCCCTCCATCACAATTCACACGTGTGCGCTCTCTCTTTCTCACACAGACGGGGGGCGCGCGTTCACTCTCTCACACAGACGAGCGCGTGTGCACTCTCTTTCGCACAGACGGGCACACTTGTACAACATGGGAAGAAGAGAGGATTCGATCCCAGCCACTGCTGCCTTGGGACACAGCTGAACCCACAAACTACCCTACCAACAGTTTCTACTTGATACCAAACTACACAACTATGGTGACTAGAGATGCACCGATTTCTCATCCAATACTTATAACTGATATCAATAGTTCTGCCTTTTACACCTTCTTATAAATTAATAATGATTCATTTAATAGAATTCTATAAGAAATGCAAATAAAAACTTTATTCTCTCCATTTCAACAAGTTGTTTTACAGTAACTGGTCTCAAACAGAAAACACATTACTCACATTAACATTAACACATGAACTCAATTCCAAAGATTAAATGAAGATTTCATTTCAATTCAATTCGTATTAACATTAACTGAATTTAAAAAATTTAAAAAAAAAAAAAAAAAAAAAAAAAAACCTCCGTTAGTCTCACATTCACTCACCA